>CM046965.1:100415438-101615438 GCA_025698475.1 Gossypium anomalum | reverse complement strand
GACTTCGGCTCGAAATGCTAAGTAGTCTTTTGGGCTAAAGTTAGATTCGATCCTGAGTTTTGTTTTATTTACTATTTTTTATGTTAATTAAAAAACATTTTATATTTTGATTTAAAATTAAAATATTATTTCTAAGTCAGCTTTTGTAAAATAAAGTATTTCTTAAAAGGGCATTTTCAAGAAAGCAAATGGGCTCAAATCAACTTTCCCACACTTTTATGCCTTCTTTTTATTGCCAAGAGTTTTATTTAATTTATATTAACCATACCCAAAATGTTTATCCTATCTGCCAATAAATATTATCAAGTGTCCAAAAGTACTTTACCCTATTAAATGTGAAATTCGACTAATTTTTTTTAACTGTTCCTGTTTTTTTTATATAATATCTAAAATTATTCGTAATTTTTTTCAATCTATAAACCAAAAAATAATACAAATCAAATTCACGCCTTCCTATATTAACAACAGTACTCATACCAATCAAGTACTATTCAACCGATAATTCGAATAATATTTTTAATACATCATACATAATTATTTAAAATCGTGATTAATTAATTTTTCAATGAATATTACATAATTATTTGAGTGTAACTATTTGAGTGTGGTTAATTATTACTCGCAAAAATTATAAGTTACACTATTATTTGATAACTTCCAAATTTATTATTGATCTCAAATTACTATACAATTTTGACTTTAATGTCCAATCTAATACCAAAATCTTTTCCAGACACTTGAGTTTCTTTGTCCCGATTATCTAAAATCTAAATTTCGATGCCTGATTTATTTTCCGATTAAATATCTAAGGGTTTTTTTTTATGCTTTTTGTCAAACATTCATTAAGCAGCTTGGTCAAAGCACCAAACCGAAGATTTAAACCAAATTCAAGTATCAAATTGGAGAAAAAACCCACCTTGAAAACCTAACGGATTAAAGGAACAAATGCAGGCATGAGCCATCATCCACATGGAAAAGCATAAACAACCGCAAGAAATAGGCCTAATATTATTGGATAAAAACTGCTAACATAAATGCAATTCAGGGTCAAGATGTTAACAATCGGATTGCAACGTATACATAACTGATGGATAGGGATAGAATTTCTACAAAAAAAAAAAAAAGCAAGCAAAATAGGTGCTGAAGAACCAAACATCTATAACTCAACATAATCCATCCTCCAATATTTGCGTATATATAATAATATGATGCTACAAATAAAAACTCATAGATCAAAATAAAAATAGATGGATGCATACCCAATATCATATTCTGTCTTGGCTTTTGAGGGTTTGTAAGTGATGGTATCTAAGCAAAGAAACAGATGGGATCAAAATGCGTACGGATTTGATAATCCAGGGATGTAAGTCAGAACCCAGCACCATATCCCCACTCGAGAGTCTCATTTCACTTCTTCCCGCCTCCGGAAACATTGAACTTAAAGAATATTATGTCTCCGTCTTGGACCACATAAGTTTTCCCTTCCTGCCTATATTTTCCAGCAGCCTGATCAAAAGGGAAAATTATGAGAAACAAGTGACAAGCAACATTTGATATACTGAACAAATGACAACATACAAACTTCGTACGTGAACTATGGACCATCATTCATAGCTCGAGATGAAATGAGCTTAAATCCTAAAATTTTCCAGTTCATCTTTGATCACATGTTTTGGCAAGTTAATCAAATTACCAGGGCAGGTCCATTAGCTTAATCACACTACAAGGTAAGAGAGCTATGGCTTAAGCACATTGCAAGGCCTCCTAACTTGAAATCTTGGATGTAAGCTTAAGTCTTAAAAGTTCAGTTCATCTTTGATTACATGTTTTGGGAAGTTAATTCCTTTACCCCCTTAAATAATTAGTAATTACTTTTATTCTGAATTTTTGACTGACATTTGGGACTACACATAGAAAAGCTAAGAGAAAACCATTCATAAATATGCCAACCTTGACAGCTGACTCACTGCCAAGCTCCTTCAGATCTTCAAATTTCATGACCTGAACAACATCGAGAAATCAAAGTCACTAACAGAAACTTCATATATATGTGTTATTGTAGAAACTAGTAAAAAGTAAAATACATAGGTAAAAACAAATAGTGTCCTTTCAGTTATGTTTAAACTCAAAGGGTAGAATAACTGCACTCAAATGAATTCTGAGCACATGAAGGAAGTTCAGGAAACGGGGAAACAACAGCTTCAGCTTAGAGATTTGAAAAGTATAATGATTGTCATAGATCATTACAGAAGATAATGCCAGAGCAAACTTTAAAATTATTATTCAAGGTTTAATATAATGTGACAGAAAGTCGTGATCCAAGACCAACCTCAGCACATATAAATCCTCTCTCAAAATCAGTATGAATGGCTCCAGCAGCTTGAGGAGCCTTGGATTGCCGTCTAATTTGCCAGCATTTAACCTTCAAAAGACAAAAAGCAAAGCAATTAAACCAAAGTCAAATAAGCTAAACTACAAGATCCACTTTAGAGGAGAGCTTTAAAACTTGCAATGGTATGGACCTTCGAAGGAATTCAACGTAATGAACTATTATTGCAAGCAGCTTTGAAAATCAAAAGACGTTATCCTAATGTTCAGATACCATGCTTATCAATAGAAAGTTTGTTGGCAAAATAACAAATCCAGAGGACAACCTTGCATAAGGCAAGAAAAAGGTATAGAAAATCAATGTAATGATCTTAGATCATATTTATAAGAATTGAATACTCTTAAGATCCTTCAAATATCATATTAATATTTAAAGACAACCACCAAGTGTTGGGTGCAATGGCAAGACACACTGCACTGCTAAGAGGAGAACTGGGTTCAAACCTTGGAGATGACATTGTTGGGAGGGACAGCAACAAACCCCAAACATGGATCGTAAAACAGACATGAAAAGTACCAAAAATAAGTATTTAAAGACAACCAAGCATTAAAAATAAATACCTCATCTGGTCCTGCTGTGAAGAAATATATGAGGTTAATTGCAGAGAAACCAGTCTTGATGATCTTTGGAAGAGCACTGTAACAAAAAGAAATACTCAGCATCATACATACACAACACAAATATATATATCAGATAAAACATCAGGGCACAGAAGAATATCTGACCATGAGACTTAGATATCTCAAATGAAAAACATTTTAAACCTCATAATAAAGAAGATATCCATTTTCAACTAACCTTTGCACCTTGTTTTCCTCACAATACTTTGCAGCATCTGCAGGTTCCATATCAGCAAGGTTTCTCTCAAACACACCACTGAAAGGAATGATAGGTTCACCACCATGTTCTTGCACCCTATAAAAGATAAAAACAATACTCATTCCAATTGGGAAACAAAAATTATACTCTTTTATAAGTATGACAAATGTAAAAGCAAAAAGATACGTCAACACCAAATAACCAAAACCTGCTTAAATCCCATTTAACCCTTTTGTGTTAAATATACCTTTTCTAACACCCAAACAAACCTAAGAGCCGCAGCATTATTAAAAGCTTATGTTACTACACTTGTTATACTTGAGCTTATTTTGGGGTTCTCTGGTTCCCACCTGCAAATATCGTGGTGATAATTTTTAAGTAGGTTTTAAATTATAAATTACAGAGATTATGGACTATTACTTTTGAGATTTCTCCCTCTATTCCTCTCTGGTTGTCTCTCCCTATCTTCTACTTTTCTATTAATTTTCTCTGTTTCTTCCAATCTCTCTAATTTTTGGTGTAATCTCTAGCTTCTCCTCTTTTCTCCTTCAGCCCTGCCCCAGTAAAAGCCAATATTGGAATAAAGCTCAGGGGCATGGATTTTCAAGACAAAAACAGATAGAAGTGAATACGCATTTCTCAAAACACAAATAAAATTACAGAGGTTAGTTTGACCTTCATCTCAATGTTTTTCAGGGCATTATGTGAACCCCAACCTCCAAGACACACACACACACAGAGTGAGGAAGAGAATATACCAAGCATGAATCTTAGGTAAGAACTTGTTCTTTTTCCTTTGGTAATCTTTCTCGGTCATGTTAACCTGCAGGTTGAAAACAATCCGGAAACAATGAAAGATGAAAGAAACTACTTCCTTTAAACGAATAACATTATCAGAACAAGCAGTTATAACATACAAATTGGTAAGGTATTACACAATATAACAATAAGAAATTGAGAAGTAAAATAGAAGGAACACCGACCAAATAAACAACCGGCTTGGCACTAAGCAATTGAAAAGTATTCAATATCTCAATATCAGCTGCTTTCCAGTCCCCAAGGCGAACATCTTTTTCATCTGCAAGCCATGCCTTAACCTGTAATATAACAAGCAACATCATTTTTTGGCATTTGTATAGCCCACCCCATTAACAAATTTAGCTCAATAGCATAAGCTCATAAAGAATAAACCTGATAATCTGATTAAATATATCCTTGACTATGCTAAACTAGTCCTTAAAAATTACAATAAAAAATATAAATTAGATAAACATACTTATATATGGTGACTGCTTGTCTTTAACAGTGACATTTGACCACCACCAAAGTCATGGTCTTCAGCATTTGAACTGATGATTTTAAATCAGTCTTAGGTGTTTAATTTTAGCAACATCTTTTAGGTTGTGGGCATAAGACCATGAACCAAAAGGTGAGGGACTGGCAACAACTTCTGGGTCTTGGTCTCCAGTGGTCTTAAGTTCTGGAGTCAAAAGTTGTGGCTAAAAGTAGGAACTCTTAGATCAAAGCACCACCATAAAGACAGAACAGAAGCGGGCTTCCTAGATTTTGCACATAACAAAAAAGACTAAAGTTGGAAAATTAGATAAAACCACAAAAATTCAATATCGAAGTCCCTAGACTAAACTCTAAAGGGCTGCCAGCTAGAAGAATCATGAGACAAATCTCCTCTATTTACAGCACATTAGCAGCAACAACAGAACAGAGCCAATGAACAAGACCCACAGAAAATGAAAGAGATAATGATACATGCAGCAAAAGTAAAAGATCGCATTCAAAACCCTACCCTTTCACACAATTCATGCTCTATTTTTAATTGCTTGTCATTACTCCTCTTCATGCTCTTTTCAATATCCTCTATCTTCCTTTCCATAAATTCAATATCCTAGAGAAAATGAAATTAGAATAAGTAATCAGAAAGGTCCTGTTAGGTTCTTCAATGTTGAAGTAAAAGTACAATAAAAAATATTATCGAATCGATAAGGAAATTCATAATGAATCAACAGCAGGATTACAAGTGTAACAAGCTGAAAATAGTATACCAAGTGAGATCTTTTAGATGGTGCCACAATTTAAATTTCAAATATATATATAGCTAAATTTCTTCAAATATTAAAACCACCATAAATATAATGAATAAGGAGATGACAAATATTTGGAATACAAAAAAATCCAAACAAAGCCATGTGCATGCAACAAGTGCAAGAACATACATGTCTACATGTATTAATCTTTTTAATTCAAATTTCATTTTCAAGCTTATTAAATGTGTTACTTAATCTTCCAACTCCAAATGAAAAAGCAGACTATTTGAATTGTATTATAGAAATCAGAGTTCCAAATACCTATTGCAAGAACATAAGAATTCAAGAACAAACCTTTAACCTTAACTCTGCACTAATAGTCTCTAAATCCCTTACAGGATCCACAGAGTCATCAACATGGATGATGTCTGAATCTTCAAATGCACCTATAAGATTGAGTGGAAAAATAAGACTCCAAACAGTTCTTACAACAAAACCACAGAAGTAAAAACTATCAAATCAAAAATGGTTTTAGATAACCTCAAAACAGTACCAACAGAAATCTTTTGATAACTTTTAACAAGCCTTCTGTCGTACATGCAAAATTTATATTCAACAAGGTAATGATAGACTTAAGACCTTACGCTGCATATTTAGCAAAAGCTACAATTTTTAACAGAAAAACATAAAATATAGATATTTCCAGCTCAAAAGACTAGGTATCTTACGTAAAACATGAAAAATGCCATCAACTGCACGAATGTGAGACAAGAAGTTGTTGCCCAGTCCTTGCCCTTCATGAGCACCTCTAACCAGTCCAGCTATATCATGAATTTCTAGGAAAGCTGAAACCTGTTGCATCGAACATCTCAAAGTTTTAAGAGGAAACAAGCTAAGAAAATAATAATGAGTGTACAATCTACCTTTTAGATTAAAAATGGTTAACACACTAAAAAAGCCCCTGAACGATTTCACTTGAGTAAGCCCCTACACTTGAATTGCACCCAAACAAGCCTTCATTTCAAATGAAAGGCTAATTACAGTAAACACTGAAGGTTCAGGACTTATATGGATATAATAAAAACATAGCGGCTTAAGTGCAATTAATGCTAATTACATGCAAAGACAATCAGAACAAAGCAGAAAACATATCACACCTCACTTTTGGGCTTGAACAATTGGCAAAGCCATTCGAATCGCTCATCAGGGACATTAACTCGGGCTTCATTAGGCTCGATTGTACAAAAAGGGAAGTTCTCAGCTGGGATTGAAAGCTTAGTGAGCGTGTTGAAAAGAGTAGACTTCCCAACATTAGGCAGTCCCACCTGCAAATGAACGAAAAAGAGATTCAAAAGAGGAAAAAGTTTAGCTTCGAGAAGTAAATTGAAAAAAAAAAATATATATATATATATAGGAACAAGTTGTAAGAAGAAAGTTACGATTCCGATCTTGAGATGAGAAGAGAATCTGCCGAGGATGGGCCTCTCCGCTGGTGCTTCCTTGGATTTAGCTGCTTTGGGAGGCATTGCTTTAGGGTTTCGCGCAGAGCTGAGGGAGTAACAGTGTGCTGAGGTGATTATTTTGATTTTTGGGGGACAAGAGGCTAGTTCCACCAGGAAAACTCTTTTATACTCGGCTCAAACCCTAGTACTCAGTGATCGAGTAGAGTCGAGTTTCTAAGCCAAGTTCCAGGCTCAAGTTAGATCCAACTTTTTATTTTTAAGTTGCAGCACAATTTGAGATATTTATTATTTTTTATATTTAAAAGGTCATATATATTCAAATTCCAATTCCATAATTAAGTTTGGTTAATAATTTATATTATAAAATAGTAAGATATATATATATTGAAAATACAAAGTTTGATAAGTTTGGTCAATTATTCTATTCGAATATTATTAAGTACGAATTTAATTTAATTAATAGTTTAAATTTATTCAAATCAAGCTCAAATAATTTACGAATATCTATATCTAATTTATACCATTAAACTAAAATCAAAGTCAAAATTTAAAGTTTGAACTTAAATCTAATTCGATCAACTTATCTAAATTTATTTGATTAAGTTTATTTATCAACTAAAAATATTTTAATTTATATGTTCGATATTAATTTTTTTTTGTTTATAATGTAAGTTTAAATTTGAATTAATTTTTCATATAAATTCAAAAAAATTAGTTAAGTTCATAGCAAAATATTTAAATTTGTCAATTAAATAATAATCGAGCGAAATTTAAGTTTTTACTTTTTTCAACCCTAATTCGATTGGCTTACATAAGAGTGTCTTGTCAAAGCACACATTTAAATGTCAAACAATGTTTTATCTTATTATAAGAAAGCCCCCCAAAAAAATAGTTAATAATCTTATTTTTAAGGGTTTTTTTTACTATTTTTTGGGGAGTTTGATTTTGTTTTTAAATTTTTAGAAGATTATAAAAAAAAAATTGAACCTAAAATAAAGAGTAAACTGCACCTAAAGTTATTAAATTATTAATAAATTTATATTTTGATCTTTTAATTTTAAAATGTTACAAAATGATCACTGAATTACTTTTGAATAGTTCAATGATCATTTATAACTTTTTAAAGTTCAATAACAAAAATATAAACTTACTAATGCATTGATTTCTAATGGAATTATTTTCAATTTGTTGATTCAGCAACCATGGTTTTTCCATACAACACCTCATATAAACATAAGTTATGGATTATCTCAAGATCAAACCAAGTTGCTTTCACTCTCTAATTTTTGTAAAATACTTACTTCCAACACGAGTGCATGAAAATACAAAAATTTAATAAAAAAATCTAATAATATTAATACACACAAATATCCAAATAACATGCCTAAAAAAAGAATATTCGTTTGAGAGAGAGAAGTAGCAACTTCCATAATAGCAGATAATTTTAGGAGACAAATTGAATAAAAATGGTGGTTCAATACATACAATTTTATATGAATGTCGTGGACAGCACAACAAGCATCAAATATATCAAAATCTACACACACACAAAAAGCAAATTATAAAGACCACCTAACAGCAGCAAATCAAACGTATATAACTATATATAATATCATGAAATTGATGGGCCCTTTTCTCACACCGACATAGACCATGATTTTACAACAACCTAATTGCCCAGCTCTCTTATTAAATTACCCTTCATTGACAACTGCATTTTAACAATGAAATTGGCTGAACCAAAGATCAGGAAGCACTGGCAGCAGGTGGAGCTGGAGTTGGGTTGAATGCTTTCTGCTCGGCACAGCTTAGCTCCTCGTGTGGCCCTGCTTCCTCTCGCCCGACACCTAGTAAGTCAAGGTAATGAAGGTAATGGGAGATGATGGTGTTCATGGGATCGATATCGCCTTGCCCGCAAGTGTAATCTCCGTAGAGAACGTTCATGGTGGAGCCAAAAGTAGGACCCCGTTTTTCCTCTGTGTCGTTCTTGGTTGGTTTCCAGTTGCCCACGAAAATGTCATGTGCTGATGGTTGGTTCTTCTTGACTGGGGTCATCCACCTCCAGATGGCGGCCTGGAAGGCAATAGTTGCGTTCTGCTCGAGATACTCAGGGTGGTGCAACAAATCAACTTTTATACCATCGCCAGCAGCTCCATAGTTGTAGTTCCTACAATCGTAAAGCCACTAGTAGTACTCAGTGGTCAAAAACTATTAATACAACTACAAATCAACTCAAACACCTAGCACAAACATCCTATGTTATACACAGAGATGCACACACACACACATACATACGCATCCTACAAGTTTCCCAAAAGATGCACGTAAACTTGAACAGACACATAGATCATTGATCCAAAAACAAAAGGCACAGATGAACTTGAACAGACACACTCCTACCATGTTACATGGATTCGGTATGAGTGTCAAACACGGATATACAACCGACAGGGAAATGCTGAAGTTTCTCCAAGATTCCTATGTTTTTGGAGAGTTATCGGAGGAACATATCTTATATCCATATCTAGAGATATACAATGGAGCCAGACATTGTTATTTCAAGAAAGATTGAATCGTTTAATCAGAATAGTTACTCGAACAGGCAATTCAAAACTTAATCAGTGACAACAACAAACTGCAGATGAAAAATTTTGAATAAACGTTTCAATCCTAACCAGAAAAGGTACTATACGAACCAGTAAATTGGCAAAGCACCACGGCCGTAGTATTGAGCTCCAGGGGCACATGGATACATGTATTTGTAGTAATCATCACAGTAATCCTGGCTAGGACTCATTTCTCTCTTGAAGCAAAGACCCCAAGCCAACGGTCCTCCGTCTATGACACCATCTCCACCTGAAAAATCATTTAGCACCATTAAAAACTCTGCACAGTTGCTCAACTAACAATAAACTATTATCGATAAACATCAAAGATCATCGCTCACCCAGTGCGTTAAACCAAGATGTTTATTGCATTTCATCTGAAAATCGAGCATAGATCATTAAACATCAAAACATCCTTAAACATCGAAAATCAAAACATGCCTCGAGATCTTAGTTATTTTTAAAAATGTTTGGTTTCGTTTAAGCAATTTATCAAACACCTAAAAGGACTGCGATTTGAAAGGAGGTAACTTGCCCCAGAATGTAAAGCTTATAATATTCAACAAATTACTTGAACAGGAGACTTTCAATACCAATTTATAACCTTCAACGATTGGGGATCTCGCTAAATATGCAGTCAATTTCAAAATTAACCAGAATCAATACTAATAAAAAGAAAAATAATAAGAACTCACAAGATGTCTTGGCGCCGACATGAGCAAGAAAAGCCGCGACTTCCTTCATTTGCATATGCTTACCACCAGTAGTCCCAAAACCCAAAGGCTCATAAATGGAAGCAGCCAAAATAAAAGAATGGTAATCCCAAAATCCAACAGCATGAGCCACCGGCGAATTCCTTTTAGCAAACAGGTCCTCAAATTGATAAACCTGGAAGACATCTGAAATCGTTTGGTTGCAACAATATTCCGACCAGTAGGGACATTCCCATCCTTGTATACACTGCTTCTCACCTTTATGTTTCCTGACTCGAATCTTCTTATCATCATCACCATCAGCATCAACCATTAAAGCGAGATTCACAAGCAAAGCCACTGTGAGAATCAAAGCAGTGGCTTTCTTGAAGTCAGCCATTGTTGTTGTCGCTTAGAGCTGAAGAAAAATAAATGGTTTTTTTTCAGCTGATTTTCGTTTAGGGTTAATGGGGGAATTGATTGAGCTTGTTCTTAAGGAAAGGGGAAATGAAAAGGAAAGGTGTTAGATCGAAGGTCTATTTCATGGCGTTCTATAAGCCAGTGGTGTGTTTTTGAGCAATGGTTAAATGTCGAACATGTTTGGAATGATCTGACGGTGGATGTGGGATTAGATGTTCGAGCTTTAGATAATACCAGGCTGGATTTTGGAGGAAAGAAGCTAATGAAGAGTGGCCCCACCAAACGTTCCACCGACAGCCGCGGGAATAAGAAAATTAATTAAAATTATTAAAATAAAAATAATAAATACATTAATAGTCATTCAACTATAATTTTTTTTTCTTTTTGTCATCCAACTATTAAAAGTAACACCATGATTATTTAATTATTCAATTGGCTTTTTGGACCACTCTGTAACTTATTACAATTGAGTGGACAAAAAAGAAAAAAATTATAATTAGATGACCTCTACAGTAGTTTACCCATTAAATTTATTAAAATAAAAATAAGTAAATGTGTGGATTTTCACTGTTTTGACTTCCATTTGCTTGTCACTTCCAACGTTAACTGTTTTGCCTTGGACGTAGAAGTTGGTAAACCGGCGAGCCGGGTTATTTTTGTCTAATTTTCAGGGTTTAAATTTTAATTTTTTTAATTTTAAATAAAAATTTGGTTGGATTTTTTATTTTCTAATTTTAGGTTTTGAATTTCATTTTAATAATTAGAAAATTATTTTTCTCAAAATTATTCGAAGAAAATAAACTATCACTACTTTTCTTACAAAATAATTATATATGAAACTAGTAGAAAAATCCTGATTGAATATAACTTGAACAAATGATGTTATTTAAAATAGAAAACATTCTACTAGTTTTATCAATGAGAAGGTGGGTGGCGCACGCTAGTAAATGATAGTAGGGTGGCAACCCCTCTTTCTTATTACGAGAGGATTTAGATTTTTTCTGTATTTGGTCTAATTGTATATGTTTTTTAAACTTTTAATTTAACACTTTATAATATAATCTAATCTAATACTTGATTTTTATTTCTCAATATAAATATAATGACTAATTAATTTAAATTTATTTTCGAACTTCAATTATTCAATTATAATTAATTAAATAATAATCTCAGTGAAAAACTCATTTCTCCAATTTTATCATTTCCATTCATTTATGTTTATTTAATTCTACATTCAATTCATTTATGGTTTCAACGAGCTAACGAAAAGTTTGATTAGACATATATAATTAGGGCTCAAATAAATTATAATTAAGTTTCAGTTTTTCGCCTATTAATTATAAATTTGTTTAGTCATAAAGTCATTCCACTATAGCTTTGTAACTAAGCTCTCCCTAGTTATATATCATTGTGAGAGCTAAACAATAAGTGCTCGTCAATGATCTTATCATAAGTGTGTTGCTCTCATGGGACATCCTTAATCTCATTGGGATAAATATGTTCTCCTAATATGATTCTATTTTATCTCATGGTAGTTACATATTCATTTGTGAAAAGTCAGTTACTATCAAATAATAATTAAGTCATGTATCACGAAGACAAGTGACATGTGATCAAGTTTACTTCTCATCTATCATGTAATGCTGATAAAAATATATCATTTACCCATTAGTCGAGCTATGAATTCCATTATTGTGAATGATGCTACTGCATAAGTCGTATATCTAACGCACCAGCTTTTGGTTCATTATCTATTTAAACTTGAACTTTTATTTATATTAAAGTATACGAGTCACACATACATAGTTTATCACTCACTCAGGATTAAGGTGTACCACACTATGAATGTCGTAAGCGAAACAAATCTATAAACGGATTTAGGATCTATTCTACTTGGGTATTGTCTAATGTACTATCAATCCAGTCAATCACATTTATGTCTCTATCTTATGGGAGTTATTCGCTCTAATGCTCAAGAGAAAACATCTCCCAAATTGCACTTGGTAGATAACATATTAGTTTTTTGAATCGATTTGCTCATTTCCGATTAGATAATAACATGTTTAGGTTTATTTACTAATACAAATTGTCTTTCTGTATTACGATTTGACAACATAATATCACTTAGTACTAATTAAACGTTAGATAATCAGTGAGCCAATATTTGCTTCAATTTTGTTTTGCATGTAAAAACATTAATGATAATATATAAAGGGTATTAAGGTAATTAATATATTTTTTATTAAACCAATTTGTTTGAAAATTACAAGTATATTTAGACAAAAAATGCTACAATAAGGAGACTAGATCCCAATATAAACTTTTTTATCTTATAGTGGGACCACATACATTAAATCAAATAAAATTATGAGCAATTTTGAAAATGGTAAACTTCACTATTAGTCGCTAAAACAATGGGTAAGTTTTCGTTTTGGTCACTTAATTAAAAAAAGTCAATTACTAAACAAGTCAAAAGTTTTATTAAGTCATCGAGCTGCTAAGTTATTTAAAAAAAAGATTCGCCAGCGAGTTCCAAGTGACGATTCAATGGTCGGTATAGTAGATCAGTACCCATTGAAGAATATAAGAACATACATTGGATCCAAGCCAATTTGGCAATCAACGTCAAATATCAAAGAAAAAAGTTGTTTGACTTTTGGTTTACAAATTCGTGACATCCAAAGTTGTTCCATAAAAAAAAATCGAACAATAAAAGAGAAAGGAAAGAGAGTTTTCAATTGGTGTATACAGTGCGAACAGATAAAGCCATATAGCATCAATTGTAACAATCCCATAACTTAAATGAAAATTTTTGAATAGTTCAGTGACCAAATGAAAAAACTTACTAATAATTTAGTGATTAGTGATGTAGTTTACCCTTTTGAAAAGCCACTTCTTTTGATGAATTTTGAACTACTGAATTCTCCTATTAAAATTACTTGTATGATTCGAACAAATGATCATTAACAACTAAAGTTATGCTTTAACCATCAAAGTTAATATTCAACTCTAATTTACACGAACGAGTAAATAACATATAAATATCAATAAAAAACATTTTTTAAAATTAAATATTTTAATTAATAATAAAATCAAATATATTAAATTCAAGTACGTTAAAAAAACTTTTATCAAAAATTATATATTATTTAATATCTTATTCTCTTGAAGTAGAAAATAATTTTCTTTTAAAACAAAAGATGATGAATATTTGAAAAATGTTTTAGAGACTTTCAAAATAAAATATAATGCTATTGAAAAAGAAAAAGAAAAAGAAATTGTTTTGAAAATGAAACTTGAATGCTTGAGCAAATAAAAGGAATTTATTTTAGAGAACTCATAAAAGAAATAAAGCTCTACTTTAAATAGTAAATACTAAAGTTTGGGTATTAAAAAAGGTATAACTTAAAATTAATGTTTATATTTTTTTTCTCAAATTGATTATTATTATTTAGTTAAATTCGACCTTCAACCTTTTGAAAAAAAGTTGAAATAGTTTTTTTTTAATGAGCTCTAACTAAAATGTTAAAATTTTAAACATGACAACCTGCATGATTATCCATATATACTCCATGCTAATTTATTTGAATTTTTATGAACTTTTTATATGTTTTGATTTTTAATTTGATATTTTTAATTTTTATAAATTTTAAATTATTTGTTGACGTAATATATAAGATAAATGATTTTATGTTAGTATGACATGTACATGGATTGCCATGCGAGTTGCCAAGCTAATAATATTAAAAATTAATGTTTTAGTCATCATTTCTGTTTAAAAAAATAATATGACTTTTTTTTTTTGGAAAGGTTAAAAGTTAAAAAAGATCAAATTAGAAAAAATAAATATTAAGGACTAAATTTAATATTATCCCTAAAAAAATAAAGTAAACAAAGAGTGAGAGCGCAATACACCAAGTTTGAAGACCGCTAAGTATAAAACAAGTTTGATAGGTTAAAATATATTTGTAAATTTCAATATTTTTATTTATAAATTCTAGTATAATAAATTTCGAGATTTAATTAAACGTTTAAAATTTTTAATATTATTCTTCTATTTAAAAAATGTAGTGTAATTATTGATATTAATAATAATATTTTTATCAAAATTTGACATTACTACAATAATACAATCATATTAACTTTAAAAGCAAACCATTATAAATTCAACAAGGATAATCCATAATAGCAGAATTTGGCAAGGATAAAACAAATTTTGAGATATAATCCATATAATTAAAAAATATATATATTTTGGACTTAAAAAAATTAAATTAATTGTTGTTATCATTAATATTTTTAGTTTTGATATAAACACACCCACGTCTCAAAATTTGATAGAAATATTTTCAAATAATTATACTAATTTTAAAACTAAATCATATTATTTTAGTAAAATAAAATAAAATAAAATAAATCATTATAAATAATATCCCCTCTGTAACCATATCTATAATAAGTAAAAATTGAAAAAAAAAACCCTAAACATAACAACCATTAAACTAAAATTTTAAAAGTATAATGATTTATTTAGCCTCTAACTTAAAAGAAATATCACTTTAGCACTTTATTTAATATTTTTTTTACTTTTTTTAATTATTAAATTTGTGCTTTTTGTCAAATAATATCAAAATGGATGGAAAAATTAACATTTTTTAACATTGCTAATGTGGCATACACATGGATTGTCACATGGATGACACATCAACATTTAATCGAATTTAAAATTTTTTAAATTTTTTAAAAATAATTAAAAAATTATAAAAAATATATTTTTAAATATTTTACAAATTAATTGAATGCTGATATGTCATTCACGCGTATCTATCAGCAAAATTAACAAACATTAAATTTTCCATTTATTTTGGGTGATTTGATAAAAAGAACAAGTTCAATGGCTAAAAGAGGCGGAAAATTAAACGGAGGGTTAAAATGATATTTTTTTATAAAGTTGGAGGGCCAAAAAAAGTCATTATGCCAATTTTAAATAAAAAATAGTTTTGAAATTTTTAAATAAAAATGAAATATAAAATTATAGGGTAAACTACACTTAGAGACGTTAAATTATTAGTAAATTTATGTTTTAGTCACTCAACTTCTAAAAAATTATAAAATGGTTATTGAATTGTTCAAAAGTTTTTATTTAAATCATTAGACTATCAAAATAAGTGATGTATGGCATTCTTTGTTCGCATTGCCTACACCTATCGACTTGGATATAAAATATGTTCTTTTACTTGTCAATTGGTATTGATCTACTATACTGATCGTTGAATCATTATTTAATTTAGTGACTTAAATGAAAATTTTTAAATAATTTAATGATCATTTTATATTTTTTTTAAAATTAAGTGACTAAAATATAGATTTACTAATAATTTAATCAAAGGAGTTCACCCAAAATTATAATATCACTAATATCAATGAATTATAAAAATAAAGAAAAAGACGAAGCCTAGTAACGGCTAGTTTGTGGTGCGAGGCTACTATAAGGCGTACCGTTGGAGAGTATAAGAGCGCACCGCATTGGCACGCTCCTTGAAGCCGAACACATTTTCACGCGCTCACACTACTCTTGCGTCTCTTATTTCCATTCAAAGGGGTTTGAAGTGATTTCCTCGCAGAATATACATTTCTTCTTTTTTTGCTCTCACATAGCTATTGGTTTCTTAGGGTTTTTGTTTGTTTTTGAAGGATAAACCAGTGAAGTTAATCTCATGTTGAAGATCTTCAGGAAGAAAACATCTCCCAAAGGTATTTTAGATTTGATTCCATCGTTGCTTTCTTGCTCTCTTTTTTTCTTTTTCCTGCATTTTGTGGTCGTTCTCTAATTGCTCACTTCCTCTGCTATTTCTGTTTCACTGTGTTTTTTTTCATTATTATTTTTTTTTTTTGTAATTCCAGATGCTTTGCGGACGAGCAAGAGAGAAATGGCGGTTGCAACACGAGGTATGTGTTTTTTTTTTTTAAATTTCTATATGTACTTCACATAAAATCTTTGTTGCTGGAGCTTTTTCATTTCTCCTAAATTATACGAATCGGACATCTGTGTTCTGAAACATATTTGATTTGAATGAGTGATTATGATTCTCGAAATGTAAGGAAAAATGCTTACCTGAAAGTTGAATTCTTAGATTTTGGATTGAAGTTTGTTCATTCTTCCGTTGGAGCTGAAGTTTTATGTGGAATCATAAGTTTGGCAATTCTAAAATAGAATCCTATGTTTACTTTGATGTTTTAAACTGTTTTCCTTTGTTCTAGATTGCTCTAATGACTTGCCTGTTCCTTTTTAGGCGTTGAACGGGAGATTGCGTCTCTCCAACTGGAGGAAAAAAAATTGGTGGCAGAGATTAAGAAAACGGCCAAAACTGGAAATGAGGCAAGTTTAATTCTGGATTGGTTCGAAGAAATGAGCTGTAGTAGTGTAATTTAGTTGAAAAGGGGAAATAAGTTTAATCAATGAAGTTTAAGGTTGTTTATATTTTCGAATTTTAACTTGGTTACTTTAACATTAATGAAGTAAAATTCAATGCTTGTTTCAAACCTAGAAGATTCTGTTGATTATTCATGTGAGGCATGGACATAAGAACAACACATTTTAGTTCAATGAGCACGGCAAAAGAACCAGCTTATTCTATGATTTATAACATTTAAAATGCTCAAGTTTTGGGTGTAAACCTTTTGACTGTGTTTATGGTGATAACCAATCGAATTAGCTTTATGTCATCAAATTCTGTCATTTTCTATGTATGAGGTGCATCTGTTAGTTATTTGCAACTTTTGGGGCTGAAACATTTTGCATTATGACTATATTAAAGTTGCACAAGTGGGTTAAAATTTACATACCGAGGCTTTTCATATAAAACAAGTTGCAAATGTGATACAAATATTTACGTACAGCTAAATGCACACCTTATCATTACTAGAAGCAGAAATTTAAATATTGCCATTTTGTAATGTCAAATGTTAAAAGATCCATAAACAGCTCCCCATATGTTTACCGAAGTTGTTTGTATGTTAAGATGATTTGTTGTAATTCAAGAACTCTGCCACTGGTGTTTGCTCAAGTAATTCCCTTAATTCCCCAAACCCTCAGCTTATTCCTTTGTATTTTCTCACCCATATGTGTTTCTCAGGCTGCTACTAGAATTTTAGCTCGCCAACTTGTACGACTGCGTCAACAGATAACTAATTTGCAGGGGAGTCGTGCCCAAATTAGAGGTGTCGCAACTCATACACAGGTTGAGTTTCTACAATAAATCATTGGTTCTTGGGGTGATTAAAGTGTGTACGCCAGTACCTCATATTTCATTTTATGTGTTCACAGGCATTATATGCCAGTACCTCGATTTCTACTGGAATGAAAGGAGCAACTAAGGCAATGGTGGCAATGAACAAGGTAGGCACTTAAAACCTTGCTTTGGTAAATGTTTTACGATGTTTTTTTATCAACCGTGAAGTCCTTTTGAAACAAAAAATCTTGTGTATTTTTGGATCGGAAGCTTTTTAGCTTGGCTCTAGTGACAGAAGTTTCGGAAATAAGGAATCAATGAATTTATTGGCACAGAAGATTATATTCTGGAAAGCATTATACTTCCATGTTTTGTTTTGCAGTACGACTTATCGCAGCTTCTTCTTACTCTTTGGGGTTAGATTGTTCTCATATTTGACAATTTCATTTTCTGTCCTTTTGCAGCAAATGGCTCCCGCAAAGCAAGCAAAAGTAATAAAAGAGTTCCAAAAGCAGTCGGCACAAATGGATATGACGGTACTCTTCTTTTTTTCTTGGGGTAGTTTTTAGATTCTCTCTTCATACAGTCTTTAGCCTTGAGAACATACCTAGAAAGTGATGCAGTGTAGGCTAACAAATAACGGAGTCTTGTGAACATGACGTTGACTGCAAGAGAAACTTAGAGCTTGGATCAGCTTATGCGAGAGTGTTTTATATTCTAGTAATGGTTGTTTGGATGTATTTTTTACAGATAGAGATGATGTCGGAAGCTATTGATGAAACTTTAGATAAAGATGAGGCCGAAGAGGAAACGGAAGAGCTCACCAACCAGGTGAGATATTTTATTTACTGATATATATTTGTTTTAATTTCTTTTTTTGTTTCATTGCCATTGTTCCCATTAAGTTTTTTCCCTACTACTCTAATTTATAAGCTTTTAACTGATCAGGTGCTTGATGAGATTGGTGTGGATATTGCTTCTCAGGTTGGATTCTTGAAATTGACCTTATAAAAAAATTTCTGTAACATGTTCCGTTTTTCTAATTACGAGAATGTGTCAATAAAGGCTTAACCTTGTCCCATTTTTTTAACAGTTATCTTCAGCTCCAAAGGGTCGGATTGCATCAAAGAATGCTGCTCCCCCAGTTAATGTCAAGTATGTATGACTTTTCTCGAGCAAAAGCTTCATAATTCAAAATTTTTTGTCATGCACTATAATATCCTCTATAGATAGGTCTGCGTCTGTTAATTGAACTTAAAAAACTTGGGCATTCTTTTCCTTGATCATTCACAAAGTACTCTACAAACAACCATGTGATGATTGGTAGAGTACGAGACTCTTAGTTCTAATGATTAGGGTCTGATCCCTGACAGCTTCATATCACTGTATATTCCACTCCCACTAACCCCCAGCCTACACCCCCAATGCATTCTTTTGATACCTAGGAGCTGATTATTGAACTAAGGGAATTACCTGAAATTGATGTTTCTTAAAACTGTTATTCAAATTTTATGGTCAAATTATATAGAATGTACTGTACTATGCATTTTTGTCTGATTTAGTCCTTTTGTTTTTAATTTGATCATTTCTAGTCCTTCTAGTATGGCATTATCTGAAACTGATATTTTTAAAATTGTTTTATGAAAATCCAATAAGCATGAAAGATGGACTATTTTAATTTTTAGGTCAAAATATATAGGTCTTATACTGTGCATTTTTGGTGACTTTAGTTCTACAATAATTTGGTCACGTGTTCTTTAAAAACCTATGATGTTGTCTTTGGCATTTTTGGTACAATTTGATGAATAATTATACATTTTCCCCTTTTGATAGTTTTTTTCTTTTAATGTGTGAAAAAATTGTGTATACAAAATATTATGTCTCATCATCACAAGAAAAAAAAAAGGAAAGCCATCAAATTATCTGCTCAAGATTGAAAATACATATTTTGAAAAGTAAAGGAACTAGAAATGATCATTACAGTGGACAGACAGAATTTGACCAAAACTTTATGTTTTACTTTGTTTTTCAAAAGTGTTGTGTATGGTGAGAGTATGTTACTCCACCTTCACACAAATCCTCTAGAAACATTCACGTTGGGCACACACCCGAGCTTTGATAAATCTTGTTGGTGACTTGGTGCAGATCCGAGCCTACTTCTGATGTTGATGATCTTGAGAAAAGATTGGCATCTCTACGACGACTTTGATGACTAAAAGAAGGGAAATGTGTAAATGATATGAAGTACAAAACAAATTCTATATATTTATATATTATTATATTCATGAAGGACATAGCTGAAATTATATATATGTTAGATAATGACTCGATACTTTATAATTTCCTTAGATTGATGATTTATCTGCTATTTTTATAGTAGTAGTTTTATTTTAAATTTTGCTTGATTTTTATTTCTATAGATAACTCCATTTCTATTTGCTTTGCTTTTTCTTTTTCTCAATTGGATGCATTTTTCTTTGAACCAATTTGGTATTTATATTTAAAGTTAATATGTACTTTTGAGTTTTACTTCAATAAATTAAAATGGTATTTGAGCTATTTCAATTTAATATTTAGAGTACTTTTCCCAAATATTTATTGCAATGGTCTGATATCAATTTGAATATTGAAATTGAACTAATATATTAAATTGGGGCAAAAGAAATACCAAATTAAAAATTAATGTCAGATTTAGGTACCAAATTAAACATATAAATATTGATATATATATTTTACTTTTTGATATTCATTAGTCATTTAAGTATTTTTAGTTATAAGTACAATTAGGATTAATAATAAATAGTATACATCTAAATAACTATTATCATAATTAATCATTATAAAAGACGATCATAATTTACATATGTAAAACATATAATTGGATAGAGTTCACTTTAATCAAAATGGAATCTGAATTGATAATTATATATGATATTTAAGCATGGTTAGACTTGAATAAAAATTTTAGGATATTTGTATTATTAGATTCAAATTTAAAAATTTAATGACTTAAATAAAAAAATTAAATAATTCAATGACTTTAAATGAAAATCTACAAATAATTTAATGACTATTTTATAATTTTAAAATTAAATTTTATAGTGCACCCAAACTTTTTTTAAATCTAAATTTACTTCTATTTAAATAAAAATTAAATGTCTAACTTATTACTTTTTTTTTACAATAATATTTAATTTCTAAATTAATCAAATAATTTTAAAAATATAACAGTAATTTTTCTTTTCAAAACCGAGTTGAAGGTCGTGCTGAACATTTATTACAAATCAGCCAGACGGGATAACAAGAAATTCTTTTCGTAAGAACCAAATTTCAACGAAATCTCCTGATCCAAACAAACCCAAACTTTATTTATTAAAAAGAAAAATAATAAAGAAAAGCAAGAAAGAAAGAACAAAAAAAAGAGAAGAAACTCGATCTTCTAGTTTGACCCAAATTCACGTAATTACGGGATTCCTAATTTACGCGGATCTCATCGTATTTGGAAAAATCACAGCTTACAATTTTCGTTTTTAATACCGCTATTATTTTTGTTGTATTCAAATTCCACGTCTTCTTAAAGGTAAAATGAACTTCCATTTTTTGGTTTTTGTTTTTCTAAGGAAAAAATACTTGTTTTTTACGATTTTTTTGGGGGTTTAATTTGCTTGACAGGAGCTTTGGATCTCAATTCGATTGCTTCCCGAAGAATTCGAATCATTTCATTGTTGAAGGAAGGGAATCGGGTATTTCTTTAACATTCTTTTGGGTTTTAATTTCGATCTTATCAATGTTCATTGTTAGTATTTTTTTTCGGATTAGAGTTATCGTATATGAAAAATTCAATTTTCTCTTTGTAAATTAGATTTCAAGTTTAAATTAGCTAGGGATTTTAGAAAAAAAGAGGAGGATTAATTAATTCTGCTGAGATGTTGCTAGATATATGATTAAAAGGGCTTTGTTTTAATGGAAAAAGATGCTTAAAATGATTACTTTACACCATGTTACTAGATATCTGATTTCAATTTTCATGCTTCTTTTTTTCCTCAGAATTTGGTATTTGGAATCCTTTATCTTGGTTTTTATTTTATTGTGAATGTTAACACATGATTTTAGTGCATGTAATACTTAGAGAGAGAGATAATTCTCATAAGTAACTTATAAATGCAGCTATGTTGATTGGCTCACAAGTATGCCCAATTTTTTCCATGCTGTTTTCATTTATTTGGAGATCATTTCCCGTACCTGTGTCTGAATATGTCCAAAAATTAGAAATCGGATCAACATAGAATGCTAATTGTTAACACGTCTTGCAGTCAGGTTTTTTTATTACTATTAGAATTTTTTTCTTGACTAGTAATTTCAGTAATTTTGAATGTTTGGGAGGATGTGAACCTCTCAAGGTCCTGTTGGTTCATAGAGACTGAATTGGGTTAATGTATGAGATTTTGCTACCCTCTGCTTTAAATTGAATCTCAAAACCAGTATTACCCAATTTAAATGGATATTAATGTTATAATGGGGTTTTAGAGAGGTATCTTTTCATGGTTCTTTTCAATGATTGCAGATATGCAGAGCCAGATAGTTTGCAGTGGGTGTAGGAGCAATCTTCTTTATCCTAGAGGAGCTACAAATGTTTGCTGTGCATTATGCAATACAATTACACAAGTCCCTCTCCCTGGTACACTTCATTTTTTAGTCTTGTTGATTGCAAATATAAAACCGTGCATCAATTTTCCAAAGTTATGAGCAGTTGTTAGTTTTCAGTATCCTTGGCATGATTAGCTGAAACTCTTCATAAAGTTGGTAAAAGTTTCTTATGTTTGTACTTCTTAGTGGCATTATTTAAATATGTAAATGAGCTAAATATCCAATAAAAGTCTTATGGCTTGGTAACCCATGTTTTAAATTAACCCTGCAGGGATGGATATGGGTCAACTCATATGTGGAGGTTGTCGAACATTGCTAATGTATGCACGTGGAGGAACAAGTGTGAGATGTTCTTGCTGTCACACCCTTAACCTTGCACCAGGTATACTAAATTGACTCTCTGCATGTAATATCAGGAACTGCTGAATTGTTACTATTTTTGGACTTCAAGTCAAACTTCATGCTTTTGATTGAGTATTTGTTTCTTTCTTCAACTTTTTCTGCTCTGTAAACAAGTTTTAGGGAGTGTGGTTCAGTTTTCAAGAGTCACAATGCATTCCTTGTGGATATCTTTTGTTATTGTTGTATTCCTATTTTGACATCTCTTTTTTTAGTAGCAGTCTGAGCTACTTTGACTGGTCAAAGATCTTCATATATTTCTAAACTTTGTCTTCTTTGTTTCCTCATGTTTTTTTATTGGATTTCCAGGTTGTCTTGGTACTGCTAGTAGTTTATTCTATATGTTACTTGTTCATTTCTTCTTCCTCTCTTTCAGTTTAGTTGTTTCTAGATTGTTTTCTGACTTCTTTCTTTGTTGGATCATATGACCATGAAAAAAGCACCCAACCAGATAGCTCATATCAATTGCGGGCACTGCCGGACAACATTAATGTATCCATATGGAGCTCCATCTGTCAAATGTGCTATCTGTCAATATGTTACTAACGTTGGTGTAAGTATGATTGAATTGATTAAACTTTTTATTAGCACATTTATTATCAGCATGCGGAATATCTTCAGAATTGGTTGAGATTTAGAGATTTACTCATAGGTCCGTATTAATTCCTAATTTGCTTGATAGTAGTCATTCTTTCTCTTCTTATCTTATTACTTATTTTCTGATTTACAAAGTCATATGATGCAAGTTTCAGTTTTTCATGATCTTTAAAATTTTTTAGCAATATTTCTGTATGTATTTGGAATGATAAACAAAAATAATCATGTTTTATTGTTTTGGGTCTTGTGTCTGCCTATTTTGTCTCTTTCTGAGTGAATTTGGCTTTGGGGTGTACCTCTCGGACTTGGTTTTACTCCCCCGCTTCTTGAGTGATTACTCTAATTGATCTCTCTTCTAGACCCTCCTCTGTGCGATCACCATTGCAATTGATAGTCGAATCTCTGAGTTGTGATTGATAGATGCAAGTTGTGATCAGTTTTAGTGGGCTTTTTATCTATGGTCCTTTACTTCTCAAATATGCTAAATTTTCTGCATCATAACCACATTAGAAATTAGTTCTTAAAAACCTATGTTCCTACAACTTTTCATCTTGCTCGAAGTACCCGTGTTCTGCACATATTCCGACATTGTATAGGGATATGATCCTCCAAATACATGAAAAAACATGGAAAAAATTGAATATACTCATATCCGACACTCGTATCTGAGTAACATAGTTATAATCTGTTTGCTAAGCTATATTTTGAACATAATAGTTCCTTGTACTGAATGTCTCCGGTCTACTATTCACATGATGAATTCTCATAAATCTGCCTTTGCTAGCACTATTCTCTATTACGTTCATGAAATTAATATTTTCAAGCAGCATTATGGGATATACAGTGTATGTATTTTTGTCTATAGTGATAATCTATTCCTCACTCCATATTTCTCATCTTTCAGACGGGCAATGCAAGGGCTCCATTTTGCGTTAACCGACCTAATCAAATAGCTTCTGCAGGGACCATGCCATCTACTTCAACGGTAAGTTTCCGTAGTTAGTTTTTGTTTTTGTTCTTTTTATTACAAGAAAGTGTAGATGGTTGAGTTAATAAACTGTTTACCTAATCTAACCCTTTTGCATTCTATGCTGGAATTCACAGAGCCAAACAGTTGTGGTTGAGAATCCCATGTCAGTCGATGAGAGTGGAAAATTGGTAAATATAGTTATAATTATGGTAAAAGTACCATGGAGGCCCTTGCACTAGTAGTCAGATTGTATTATGCCCGTTCTACTAAAAAAAAAAAAAGGCACATTAGTTCCTGTAGATTAGATTAAAGAGCAAATTGGTCTTTTTGTTAAAAAATTTCATCCAATTATATTGTTAAAAGCTGGACCTTGTACATCAACATAAGGTACTTGTGCCATGCCACATGTCACTTTTTGGTTATTCTGTTAGCTACACCGGTTTTTAACGATATAAATGAATGAAATTTTTAATAGAAAGGTGTTCTTTGATTTAACGTACAGTGACTAATTTGCCCATTTTTTGAGTAGATGAGATAAAATGCAATCGGACTCCTAGTACATGGGCCTCCATAGTACTTTTACCTTTATTTACACATCTTTAATATGTTGTGCTTTCATTTTCTTGACTGAAAATGGTGTGGGGCTGATATATTTATGATATTGACTCGCAGGTGAGCAACGTTGTGGTTGGCATAACAACAGATAAAAAATGATCCAAAAGGAATTTTGAGTTTCATTACTCCATTTATTCGAGCACGATGCAAACAAACAGCATACATTTATTTTGATTGCCTGGAAATTGGTTTGTGTATAATATATATGGTACGAGTATAGCATGTTGGAAATGGAGAGGCATGAACATTTAATTTAGGGAAAATGTGATGTATATTTTTGTGTCTGAGAAAGATGGAGAGTGCAATGTTAAAAAAAACCGGATCGGTATTCGACTGTCATGTCCGGTTTTATAATCCATTAGGAGAGTGTCATTTTACATGTGGATTTTTGGAAGTGAAAATGTGTGAAGCGTATTTAGAATAATGTTAAAAAACCGAACTGGAGTTTGACCGGTTAGTTGATTCGGTCCGGTTTTATAAATCATGAGAGAGTATCATATGGATTTCCAAAGGTGAAATAATGTAGGCTTATGCCAGTTTAGCCAACTCGTTATTGAGTATAAGGTTTATTTCATTTTAGGGGTTTTATCCTTTAAATTTTATAATAAAGCATCTTATTAGTCTATTTTGTTGCTAATTTTAGCATTATTTTGTTTTAATTCCTTTAAGAAATAGTTTCTTAGTGAATACATTCCCTTTTCTGATATACAATTTGCAAAGACCACAATTTAAGTACAATTATGGATATATAGTCAGAGTAATTAAATCGAAATATAACTTAATAAAATTCACATGTAATAATAGAGAGATACATATATTATTCAACAATTTAACTCTTTATTATTCAATAGATTTAATTTTTTACATTCACAAATTCTATTAATTCATCTGTATTTTTTATTTTTATTCGACCGTGTTTTGAAATATTGGTTTTTTATAGTTTGGTCTCCAATTCAAACTCTGTACATAACCTCAAACCTATGATAAATAATAATAATTTATACTTATAACAAAAAGAGCGGCTCGAAGCAAATGAGATTGGAGGAGACAAGTATAGGATGAAGTACAACACACGCAAAGCCAAAGGACAAAATCGTGGTTGGTTAGTTGTGTTTGCCGGCTTCTGTTAATACTGCGTGCGGTTTGTAATTTTATTACTATTCTTTTTTTTATTTTATCCAACCAGGCTTTTACCGCTTGTCACTGGCTCTTTGGAATATTAACCTAAATTAAATTGAGAGAATTATTTTTATGAATAATAATATTTAATTCAGATTCGGATTTAAACAAAATAAGTTTTTAAAAATATTTACGAATTTAAATTTGAACAAATTAAAAAACGTGTATGTCCGACTCATTAATATTTCTAAGTTCAACTCGCAAAATATTTACGGATTTAAATTTGAACAATTTAAAAAATGTATATTTCCGACCTATTGATGTTTCTAAGTTCAACTCGTACCCTAATAATATGAGTTTTTATCGTTAAAAAATTTATGGTTTTGCCTATTTTTGTACTCTTTAAATTTTTAAAATTTAGTCCTTTTGCTTTTAATTTGATGGAATTAATTTTTGCTAAATGTGATTATGCGTTATCAATTATATTTTAATTTTTAAATTAGAACTTTGGATATTAAAATGTTATATTTTTAAATATAACAAAAAATATTAATAGTGTTATTAATTGGATTGGACTATTATTTGATATATCAACGATATGATTTTTTTACTCTACGAGTGTTTGATAATAAAAGTAGAAGGATGGATTTCAAAAATTCAAAGAGGATAAGGATTAAGAGAAAATTAAACCTTAAAGAAGAGAGAAATAAGTCAAGCTTGTAATCTCAGGCAGGTATTTTACTTTTTAGTATTATTATATTAAAAAGAGAATTCTTTAGTTATTTTATTATTAATTATTCACTTTATTTTATTTTGGCTTAATATATTGATTTGTCCCTAAACTTGTCAACTTTTCTCACATCAGCTTCTAAACTTTTTTTAAGATCATACTAGTCCCTAAGGTTGACAACTGTTACCTACATTAATTCATGGAAATCGAGCTTTGTATAAAGAAAATGAAAACCCATAAAAGGTGGGTTTAAAAAAGAAATCTATATATTATTTTTCGACTTTCTGTTCACTATATACAAGGCGATACATTTTTTTCTAGGCTTTTGATTAGACATTTACGATCATACTTTTCTATTTTAGTATTCTTCACAAATTTTCAGATAAAATAAAATTGAACATTGATTTACAAATATTTGAAGATGAAATTGTTGTTGGTAAGTGCTCGAAACTTTGGTAAGTGCTCCGTTTAGTGAAGAGATGAGTGAGTAGCTAGTTAGAGGGAATTGATTCTAGACTTGTAGACGAGTGACAAAAAAATGAGTCAAAAGATCAACAAGAGCTAGAAGACTATGGTAATGAAATTATTTTTTGAATTTTTATATATTTTTATTTTATTAAATTAATTGATATATAAAAAATATTTATTTATACACATGTCATTACGGGTTGGTTGAGTTTTCCACAAATAAAAAGGTTACCGGCATTAGTTGTAGCCTGTAGGGGTTCATCTGTGTAACAGCTGTTAACTTTAAGGGTCAATATGATTCCAAAAAAAATTTAGAGGTCAATGTGAGAAATTTATCAAGTTCAGGGGCCAATCTATATATTAAGCATTTTTGTTTTATTAGAATCCTACTTCCAACGTGTCTTTTAAAAACGGTTTACCGAGTCAAATATGAAATATATCTATTTGATTAAAATTAAAAAAAGGGACTTTTACTTAATATTTATGAAAAAAAAGAAGTTTTTTATCCTTAAATTAAAGATAAAAAAAAAAAAAAAAACGTTTCCTTTCTGGAATTGAACTAAAAGAATTTAATGTTAGGTTTTTTTTATTTAAACAGAAAGGAATGTGATTTGGATTTGATTTGATTTCTTTGGCGAAATAAAATCAGAAACTCGTTCTTAGGGTAGAAACTTTTTATTTATTCTCAAAAAAAAAAAAAAAGAGAGAGAAAATTTTACCGTAAAACTTTATTTTTTAATTATAAAACAATTTTTTTGCATAAATTTTTTTCGTTCCAATTGAATGGAACAGTTGAAAATTGCAACAAATTCTCATATGAAAGAGGTCAGATTCTCTGTTTCTCTTTTTTTTTTTTTTTTTTAATTTAAATATATTTGATTCCTTGTTTTAAATATGCAGATCTGTGTATGAGGAATTTGTTTCTTTCAATTGTTTTTTTTTTTGGTGATATTGTTTGTTTTTTTTGGTTGAGAAAGTTTTGATATTTAGGCATTGGGTCAAATAAATAGCTAATTAGAACCTGTTGTTGTGATCAATGTTGATTAAATTTCTGTATTTTGTTTAAAAAAAAGTTGGGATTAATATACAGAATCTGTTCACATTCAGAGCCCTAGGAAAGCATCGTTCTTGAGATTTCTTGTTCTCATTTAACTTGTATTAGATTTGACTTTCTGTTATGGATTTTTCTTATTTTTTTCGTTGTCAGATGGAATTGCTTCAAAGTTTTTTGTTGAAATATTTTCTGGGAATTCATAATCTATCACTTAGAAATTATGTCTGCCTAGTTTTCTGTTTATAAGTTTTATGGTTGATTTAGAATCAATTTTGGTTTTTAAATCCCTTGGAACGCATTGGTTGGGGGGTATTTAGTAAAGGTATAGATCACAATTTCCTGTCAACTATGGCTATTCATTCCTATAGTACAAGGCATTGCTGAAGATCGAATATCATGGAAGTTCCTAGGGAATATTAGTCACAAGTCCTTAAACTGGATATCTTCATATCCTTCTTAACTTGGTTGAAAGAAACTTTTTGCCATTGCCTGTGATCAACTTAATCATGTAGCTATCGCTGAGTGTGAGATTTAAAGAGTGCTAAAACTGGGTGATGTTCTATTATCGTTATCTTCTATATGCTGGTTGATGATGTATGATGTTTGTGTGGAGTGAAGGAATTATACTGAATTCTGGTTGTTCATGTTGATATGCTTCTCTTCCCTCTTTCTGAAATCATGCATACTTCTATTCAAATTTTTGTATGCATTTGAATTTGAATATATGTATAAATATTGATGAAATGGGTCATATTTTATCACTTGTGATGTGATACCATTATTTATGTGCTTAATTTTAGAATGTCTGGTTCAGGCTAACGAACATAAAATTGTAAATTCCTAACTAAAGACTATTACAGGACCATTCTTCACAACTTTACATGAAAAGAGATAATAATATTGAGTCTTTGGGCAGTCCTCGACATCGAAAGGTAAGTTAATGCATGACCGCTTTGTGCGTGACATATATATGTTGTACTCCTTGCAATAGCTTGGTGATAATGACTTTTCTTTCTTTTTGGGTTCAAAGGCAATATCTAAAAGTAGGCAGTCTGAATCCAAGGGTATATGGGTTTTCTGCACAGGTTTTGATAGCAGTCTTTTGAAATTTTAGGTCTCTTTGTGCATTTTTAAAGTTAGTGGAAGAAAATTTTGACATGATACCTAAAATAACACAGTTATAAATGTTTTGGAAGAAGTGTTTTGTTGAGATTCACGCTTGCAACTAGAAAGATAATTATCTTATTTAAAGTGGTCTACATTGAGCTACACTGTTTAGTGTGAAATCATCTGGAAATCCTCCAAGTATATGTTTCTAAGTTCTGTTGCTTTATGATGATTGTTGGTATGTTTTAGGTGTCAGCAAGATGGGATCCAGATGAACCATGCCGGCCTAACATTGATGATGCCCCAGTGTTTTATCCAACTATTGAGGTAATCTTATCTTTTAATGTCACAAATTTCTTTTACAATATTTCTTTTTGATAACAGTGCTTAGAATTTATGATGTTCCATTCATTAGGAGTTTGAAGACACACTTGCCTACATAGAAAAAATTCGTGCTGAAGCTCAACCATTTGGTATATGTCGGATTGTTCCGCCACCTTCTTGGACTCCACCTTGTCCTCTTAAAGAGAAAGATATATGGGAACATGCTAAATTTTCTACAAGAATTCAGCAAGTTGATTTACTTCAAAATAGGGAGCCAATGAGAAAGAAAAATAGAAGCCGGAAACGGAAACGGAGGAGGCATTCAAGAATGGGAGCTACTAGAAGACGAGCCAATTCTAGTTCAGAATCTGTTGTTACTTCCGAGACTGATGAGAAGTTTGGCTTTAATTCAGGATCAGACTTCACTCTTGAAGAATTTCAGAGATATGCAGATGAATTTAAGGAGATGTACTTTCAAAGGGACAGTAGTGAGGATTTAGAGCCCAGTATGATTGAATGTAGGAAATGGGAACCGTCTTGGGAGGACATAGAGGGTGAATACTGGAGGATAGTTGAGCAGCCAAAAGATGAGGTTGAGGTGAGGAGTATGTTCATCTCATTGCTCCTCTCTATTGTAAGATATTATTCATGGAAATCCCCGTTTACTTCTACTGGAGTTGCTTTTGTATTGCAGGTATATTATGGAGCTGACCTGGAAACAGGAACATTTGGCAGTGGCTTTCCTAAGGTGTCTTCTGTGTTAACTGGAAATGATGCAGATAAATATGCAACGTCAGGTTGGAACCTAAATAATTTCCCACGCCTACAAGGTTCAGTGTTATCTTTTGAAGGATGCGATATATCTGGAGTTCTAGTGCCATGGCTCTATGTGGGGATGTGCTTCTCATCATTTTGTTGGGTAAGGCATAAAAACTGCTAGAATAGCATTCCTCTTAGTTCACATGATTAAAAGAAATTAGGATATAAATGATACTGGTACACAACACGGTCCATTCTTGTTTTTGTTATTCATTTTTAGAAATGTACAACATGCTTCTCATAAAATTGTAGTTTTGAATTTGTCTGGCAGTATGGTCCCCTATTGCTGCATGATCCTCTATGGTTGCTTAACTGCAAAGAATTTTATAAGTTTAGACCTTTTGCAAATGCAATCATTTACTGGAAACATTCTCTCTAACTTGTGATTTTTAATGAAATATTCAACGTGAATTATGCTTTCTATTCTTTTGTTTTTTAGGTCTGAATTCTGGATATCATTTGTTTTTATGAACATGCGAATAATAAGTTTACTGATAAAATTGTAGATTCAGAATCCCTTTTTGATAATTTGAATGGTGACTTCCTTTTCTCATTTTAACTTTATTATGGTTTGAGCAGCATGTTGAGGACCACCATCTGTATTCGCTAAACTATATGCACTTTGGTGATCCAAAAATATGGTATGGAGTGCCGGGGAACCAGGCTACCTCTTTGGAGGCTGCAATGAGAAAGCATCTGCCTGATTTGTTTGAAGAACAACCTGACCTACTCAATGAATTGGTGAGAAACATATTTGTTTATGCTTTTATTCTTTATTTTATTTTATCACTCAAAAATACATTTTATCACCTTTTCTGTTTTTGCATATTTTTACACTTCTTCGTTGCTTCTTGGAGTCATGCTTGTTTTCTCATTGGATAGATGGTGTAGAACAAGAATTCTTAAATCAGAAGTCCAGTTCTTCATGTAGCCTCTTTTCATGCCGCATCAGTAAAATTTTGTACACTTTAAGAGATGAATAATGGTAAAATTTTCATAGTTTTGGGCACCTAAACATGCACTTTGGTGTCTTACCAAATCTCAATAGGTTATAGATGTAGGAATCTGGACCCAGGCTTCGAACGCATCAAGGGATCTAAGAGAATTGTGTATAAAAGAAAGACATCTGGGTTGCTTTATAAGCAGGCAATTTATATTTTGTATAAAATTTTGTTCTTATTGTAGATAAAGAAAACTGTTAGTTGTTCCGATGTGATTGTTAAACTGCACCTTGGAAAGCGATTCCAGAAGGTCAAGTTGCATTGGTACCTGTTGATATTCATCATGGTCATTGTACAGTGTTTCCCATTAAATCATCTCTACCTGAACTTTCTGAACGAAAACCTGTGAAGTAGTTCTTTAATATCTTTTACACTTGTTTGTTCTTTCATTTCATCAAAGTATTTTTTTCGTAGATCTTGTATCTGTTCCTCATCTCACATCCATTTTCTTATTCCTTTACTAGTTTGTTACATGCATGAAATTTATGATTCACCTTTGGCAGGTTACTCAGCTGTCTCCTTCAGTTCTGAAAGCAGAGGGTGTACCAGTCTATCGGGCCGTACAACATTCTGGCGAGTTTGTTCTTACCTTTCCAAGGGCGTATCATGCTGGATTTAATTGTGGCTTCAACTGTGCAGAGGCAGTGAATGTTGCTCCTGTTGATTGGCTAGAGCATGGTCAACTTGCAGTTGAGCTCTACAGTGAGCAGCATCGCAAGACATCACTGTCCCATGACAAGCTACTCCTGGGATCAGCTCGGCAAGCCATCCAAGCTCTCAGGGAGTTACATGTTCTTGGCAGAGAAACGCCGGGAAATTCGAGGTGGAAACGTGTATGTGGGAAGGATGGGATGCTTACGAAGGCAGTTAGGGTATATTCTTCTCTCTCACTCTAAAATAATTGTGTAAATTATAAATATTCACATAATAAGTGAAAAACTTACTTATATCATTATGTGCACTAATATATGTAAATTATCATTGTTAATAGATGAGAAAGCAGATGGAAGAGGAACGAGTAAATTGCCTTCCCCCTGATATGCCTGTACGAAAGATGGAAAAAGACTTTGATTTGGAAAGTGAGAGGGAATGTTTCTCTTGTTTCTATGACTTGCATCTATCTGCCTGCAGCTGCAAATGCTCTCCTGAACGATTTGCTTGTCTGAAACATGTAAAGAATTTCTGCTCATGCCAAGACGAAGACAAATTTGTCCTCCTTCGCTACACCGTTGATGAATTGCAAATGCTAGTTGAAGCCCTAGAGGGAGGATTAGATGCTGTTAAACTATGGGCATCCAAAGATCTCGGGTTGGTTTCTGGTATTGATTGCGATGCTTATTTGTCTAAGTGGGTTCAGGACAGTGAGGTATTAAAATTTGAGCCTGCTCAACCAAGGGAAAGTTTCTCTTGTTCCTCAAGAGTGGAAGAAAAGGTGGATATTAATACTCCTTACTTGTATGGTCATTTTTCTTCGGATGTATCGCCATCAGAGTGCCAGCCTGCGACTAAATTAAAAGCCTCTCATGTCACCTTGGATAGTCATAATAACGTCGTAAATGTTGGAGTTCTTGTCAAGGAAAACAGAACGAACTCGGAGCAGGATGCCTGCATTGACTTAAATCTTGATATTATATCTGATTATCCTGCAACTGCAAGGAAGTCTATTTGTGATTCTGATAGCTCCACTAACCACAGTGTAACTGATGTTGAGACATTTTTGCGAGAGAAAAGTTGTGGATTTGATGAAGTAAGAGAACCTGTTCTAAAGAGACTCAAGAGTGACTGTAGCTCATCAGTTTCTCGAGAATATTCCGAGAGGTATCAGCATTCAATTTCAACAGGTCATCGGGATCCTGACGGCTTTGAGGGCAAGAAATTGTTCGGCGTTGAACTTCAGTTTCCACATATCAATGCGGGACTATCAAATACCTTGTTGAAGGCAGAAACTCTCAACTGCTCAAATGTAATTGCTTCTATGGCTCACCAAGGTCATCCATTGTTGAATCCTGCTGTTGAGCCTTTAAATTTTGGATCCGTAATTTTTGGAAAACTATGGTGCAACAGCCAGGCCATATTCCCTAAAGGTACATAACAATGAAATTGGATCTGATTTCTTACTATTAAATTCACAGTTTCTTTCTTTCTGGTATTAACTTTTTAGATCCATGCTCGACTTTTACAGGTTTTAGAAGCCGTGTCAAGTACTTTAGTGTGCTCAACCCAACAAAGATTTGTAGTTACATTTCCGAAGTCTTGGATATTGGGCTACTTGGACCTCTATTTAAGGTGAGATTACCTCTTGTTTGTCTACTAATTTCGGGATAAAGGTTCACTCATAAAACTTTGGCAATGGGGATGTCACTGAGTTAGCCTTCACGTAGAACCTCATGTGTATTATATTATATTTCAGGTTACTTTAGAAGGCTGCCCTACCATAACCTTCTCGAATGTGTTGCCTAACAAATGTTGGGAAATGGTGCTACAGCAGTTAAATCAAGAAATCTTGAGGAGGAAAAACCTTGGAGAAAGTGGGCTCCTACCTTTGCAATCTCTGCAGAGCATCAACGGGCTCGAAATGTTTGGATTTCTCTCACCACCCATAATTCAGGTAATGATGCCTTTATAAACTAGGAACATTTCTTAGCTAACAAATATCAGATTAGAAATCTTTCAATAACCAAACATGATCCATATGGTTCTTATCATGATATGGAATATGGCTTAGCAAATACGATGATGTGATAAATAGAAATGTCATTTATTAATCCTTATGTATTCTACCGCACCTTTGTTGTGGATATGAGTTTTCAAGAATCTTCCAAATACATGGAAAACTTAGTAAAAAATGAACCTACCCATGTCGGACATGCCACTTCCATGGTACGGTATTGACCATAAATGGATAGTACTGGAATTGTGCATATAGCAGGTACTCATGCAAGCATGCATTTGTCTAATAAAACAAGAGAACCGTTTTTCTTAATCAATTTAGTTGTGATATCCGTGTTCTGTTATTTATTTCCTAATAAATTGCTTTCCTCCAGGCAATTGAAGCTCTCGATCCCAATCATCAATGTTCGGAGTACTGGAATCACAAGACTGCTTGTGATAACAATGAAGTTAAAAGGTATGCGCTTGGATTGAGTTGCTCGGTAGGCGAATCAAAAGCAAAAATTTTTGGTGTTGATTTGACAAAGCAAGATCACGAAGATCCCAATCAACATTCTGTTGATGAAGAAATACAGGTAGTCCTAAGAGGACTTTTCAAGAAGGCAAGTCCTGAAGAGTTGAAAATAATGCGCAGGATACTCTGCAGCGACTCACGAAGTCCCGAACGGCAAGTGGCATATGAAACATTGACGGAGGAGATCCGTAAACCATGTCGATAAATAGTACTATTTCGAAAATAAAGGTAAAAAGAAAAGAGAATTAAATTAGTTCTGGTAGTTGATTCTGATAGGGAGTAGATAAATTTAACTTTGATTATCAGATTTTCATGCTGATTCTTTCAACTGCTGATCCGGTTCTGGTCTTATATCCGAAGTCCGGTACGAGCACTATTGTGATTCACAGCAAAATCCTCCATTGTTAATGCCACTAACTTATTATAGATAACATTGCAGAATTTTGGTAACCTTACTGAAATAGATGTCATTTTTAGTAAATAGTCTTTTGCTTTCACATTTAGTATTTGTTTTATTTTTGTTTGCTTAGGAAGGACTGAAAATTCCCAAATGATAATCATAATAAAAATAATGTTTCAAGATTCCTCAATGATGAATATCTAGAAAGTTTAGAGATTTAAAAAAAAGAAAAAAAGGTGAGGAATGATATAGTAAATTTCTTTAAATTGTTCTTCATGAGTTAATATTTAGGTTAAATATGCCAAAAATGTCTTTAAGTTAAGTTATTTTTTATATGATTTTTACTTATAAATACCATTGATTTTAATATTAGATTTTTTTTTTTTTTTTGAAATTTCGGCTCTTAATTTCTTAATCAAAATTCTTAAAAGAGTCATTGTGTACTTATAAAAACCATTGATTTTAATATTAGATTGGTTTTTTCTTTTTAAGAAATTTAGGCATTAAAATTTTTAAAAGAGTGCTTTTTTAATGAGTGATTGTGTTGTGTATATAACTGTTTTCAATAAATTTTTAAAACATTATTTTTATTTTTATTTAATAAACTATTTTAATTAAATTCATATCAGCTTAAAAATGTAAATTATTTTTATTTTAATATTAAAATCAAGGGTTTTTAGGGATTTTTTAAATAAGGTATAATAATGTAAGGGCCTTTTTAATATATTAGTTCATATTATATTTTGAGTATTTTTGTTTAATTTTTAAAAAATTATTTTCTTACAAATATTATGTTAAAAAATATTATCTAATTTTCGGAAATATAATGAGGGCATGTTGTAAAGAAAACCTTGCTTTTACAATTTTTATATAAATAATCGAATAGGATTATAACATAACATGGTTGAATAATATAAGAGTGACATTATTTGTTTTTTTAGTAAAAAAAAGAGTGACTTTGTTGTTGAAAAGTCTTTTGTTTGCAGTTGGATGTATTTGGTATGTTTTTGTAATCTCTTTAATGTGTTTTTCTTATAAATTAAATTTTGCTATTAATCGTATCTATACGTAAATTGTGGATTTAGTTCATATACTTTAATTTAGTTAATTTTAATTTTTACACTTTTTAAATTTTAAAATTTTAGTCCTAATTAAATAATATCAATTAAATTTATTAAGTTCTACTATTTTCGAAATATTATGTGACAAATATGTTATGACATGTATAATGATGTGCCAAATTTCTATATTTACATATTACTCACAAAAAGATCAGTTGATAGATTTAAAAATCATCATTTGTATCAAGATTAGATTTTAAAAATTCAAAAAGTATAAGAACTAAGAATAATCAAATTAGAAAACATGGACAAAATTTATAACTTCACCATAGAATATGGCTAATAGTAAAACTTAATAAAACATATTTAATTGTTACCATTTTGAGTCGGGTCTTAAATTTTAAAACTCGAAATGTATTTAGACTAAAATTATCTAAATTAAAGAAACTAAACCCACTTAGATTAATGCAAGTTATTTTAGTTTTACATATTTTTATAGTTTTATATATATGATTAATATTCTAAAAATCCGAACACAAATAATTGATGTAGAGTGGAGTAAATTAAAAATATAACACTGCTAATGGCATACAACCAATCCGAGTTTAAGTTTCTCTGAGAAGCTGTTGTAAGGCTTGATTTAATGGCAAAGGGGTATGGGATGAATGAGCAGTTTGGCGATGGCATCTTTCAAAAATAGTTCAGGCCTTGTGAATCCATCGTCTTTCTTGTAAAGAACCAAAACTAAACGTGCAACGTTAAGAGCTCGCACCGCAATTTTGTTTGAGACAGGCATTGGTTTAAGACAACCTTCGTTCATGTCTTTCCAAGCAACCTCGATCATTTCCCTGTAAGCTTCGACCGCTTCCTGTCTTGTAACACCATATTGTTTCATGTAACAACTGGTTCCACAAACCAGTCCCCTCTTTTCTTCAGCCTTAATTTCACCATTAACACATTCCTCGTCACATAGATAGAAGAGTTTTTAGAAGAAAAAGAAAAGGTGAGGGATATACCTCATTAGTTGTGATATCATCATAGAGACGAGCTATTTTGTTCACGGCTTTATGAAGTTTGTTATCAGTATTGATCAGCCATTGATATGCAGTTTCATCTGCTTCTTCCATTCCTATCAAGGCTTGACAGACTGAAACAAGGCCTGCACTTGACGCCATTGCAGTGTCCATATACTCATCAAATGTTGGCACATAACTTCTATGCACCCAACGTCGCTCAACAAAACAGGCTTCTGCTAATTTCTTGAACTAGTCTCCAATACAAAATAATTAATTAACCATAATAAACTTTATGTTGTGATGCAACTTAAATTAAAAATTTATGGGATCTTAAGGACTATTCTAACAGTCGAAACGTGAAATATCAGTTCAACCAGACATTTTCAATAAGCAAACATCCTTGGTGTGTTCTTATGTCTTGGTTGATGACCATGTATTGTATTAAGGAATGAATGAACTTTTATCTCAAAACAACCTCAATGAAATGACTCCAACTATGCATAGGCTCATAATTATAGTGTACGAGACTAATTTAAATCAAATTATGTTGAAGATTGCATGTCCAATTATGTTGAATGGTTTTCTACCTACAAGTTTGGTGGTATCTTTGTATAAGATTATTTTGAAAACCTTAAATAATAGACTGAAAAAAAGTGTTGAATAAAATGAAAAATGGCACACAGCTAGAGTGTTTAATTTCATAGATGGGTGACAAATTATGGATGGATACCACTTGCATGTGAAATGTTATACATTGTATGAAGAACTGATGCAATGTAATTTACCTCATTTATAGTGTAGGAAACGGCATAGCATCTCCTTTCCTTTTCCACCTTATTCTTGACTTGGTTGTGAATATTTAAGATAGTCTCGTAAACAAGTTTCAAGTAATTTGTTGGAAGTTCATCTATAGCATCAATATCAAATCTGTGCACTACCAATTAATTTTAGTCATAATTCATTAGAATATTAATAAGAATTTATATATAGTAGAGTAATTTTAAAAATAAATTAAACCTTTGGATTGCATCGGTGAAATGTTGAAGTTCTTCATAGGTACTATAGGCATCGTAAGTATCATCAATGAGTACTAAAGTTGATAGTAGTTTAGCATATATGTTGCAAGCACGTGCATAACATGGTTCAAAATAAATCGCTATTGCCGAGAAAAAGCACTCCACGATTCTATTTCTTGCATATGGAAGCCTTGATTCCATATTTTCTTCTTTCCACTCACTGAATGCCCCAAGCACGCATGACATTAACTAAGATTTTAGAAAACAAAAAGTCTTACCTTGGGTTCAAAATAAAAATGAAAAAGAGTTCTCATTACCTACAAAGGTTGCTTAGTTCCTGTTGAAGCATCATTTGGATCCGATTGAAATCATACTTAGCAAACTTTAGTAATGTCTCATTCCTTGCTTCATCATCATCTTTTTCGTAAAAACATATATGTAATGGGCCAAATCTGGCCAAGCCCAAACACTAAAATAACCTACCCAATTTGACCCAAACCCAGTTAGCCCAATACACAAAAAAAAAAAAAAAGAGAAAAGAGAACAAAACCCTAGCCTGCTGCCACCGCCCTCGTCCCATCACCACTTGCCTCCACCGCCCATGTCAGCACCGCCCAACACCTGCAAAAGGAACAGACAAGCAAGTTGTAAAAATAGGCTATATAAGCCACAATGGGGATCGGGTGTAAGGGGGTTGGATTCCTAAGGCTCTTAGTTTTCATTTTTTGAAAGATATCAAGAAGACTAACAATCAAAGGAGGCTTCAATACACTCAAAATTGCAACAAGAACGAAAAGACCAATAAAAGGTCTATTTATTTTTATCTCTTGTTTTTTCTTTTTTTTTTCCAATTTATTTTGCATCAATTATTTCTACTTTAATCCAAACAATATACATACATATATCACAATAATAATATTAAAAACAGTAAAAAAAACAAAAAAATTAAAAAAAATTACCTTTTTGAAGCTCGCCACTGCACGGTGGTGGCTGCGATTACAACGCGCCGCTGGTCCGATTTAACGACGGTGATGGCCGCCTGGGCCGAAATCGCCCTCCACCCCCTCTCTCTCTTTTTTTCTTTCACTGCTGAAATGAGAAAAAAAAAAAAAAATTAGATTTTATAGGGCTTGCATACGGCGCCGTTTTGGGCATAAGCCTTCAGCCTCAAAACGACGCCGTTCAGGCATCAACCCGAAGACCCGACCCATTCTGCGGAAGATCCGCGTGTTTTACTTCTGGAGGGGCTATTTACGCTCGCGATCCCTCCGCTTTCGGGGCTGGTTCCAATGTGGTCCTACTCCCTTCCCTTGCCTTTTAATTTCAGCCATAAGATTTCATTTTTGTTTCATTTTAATCCTGTACGAAGCACAGCATTTTGAAGAATGGGAAATTTTCATTTTTAATCCCCTACGCCTTTCGCGCCTTTCGAATGGGTCCATTCTCTGGTTTTTTATCTTAAAATTGGCCCAAGAACACTATTCTTGTTCGAATTTAGTCCCTTTTTTACATTCAATACGGTTTTTGTATTTCTTTTGCCTTTTCTTTTATTCTATTTTCAATATTATTTTATTTATTATTCTCATTATTACCGTTAGTATATTCTTAATATTATTTAGAAATCTTTTATTGCCATTTAACACTTGTATATATATTTTATGTACATGTTTATAGTTTTCATATATTATTATTATTCCCAATGTATATCTTTAACCTATATATACACGTATGCATTTATATATTATTACTAATTTGGTATTATTGTATTGATAATGCATTTGTACATAATATATGTATCCTTTTAATATATACCTATATATATATAATACTCCACATTATGCACTTGTATGTTAATCTTATATCATGCATGCCATTGTTTTATATATTATTATATACATGTATATTGTAAATATCATATTATTCATATATTCATATATTCATATATATATATATATATATTTATAGCTATTATGTGTTTATTTCACATATACATCCCGTACATATATTTTAATATTATATATACTTTTATTTCTATTATCACATATATATTTTAATACCATATGTATTATTATCGTTTTATGCTATTATTATTTATATTATTATTTTCGTTATTGTTTCATCTTTTATAACCGTGCATGTTATTGTTTTGACATTATCATTATATTATTACATGTGTTTATACCATAATTCGTTCTCGCATTTTACTATAAAATCCCATAATGTTCTTTTCTATACATTAAAATAATTCTTTCATAAAAACGGTTTCTGGTATTAGGAATTTCGAGATAATCGTGCCCTAACTTACTGGGTTTCGACTTTTCTCATTTAACCTAAACAACGGAATATTCTTTTTTAAATCACAATACAAGTCTTTTAAAAATGCTTATTTTGGGGATGCGAAGAGTGATGCCCTAACTTACCGGGTATAACATCTTGACACCTCAAAGTAAGAGTTTTACAAATAAAGGCAACGTTCGGAGTTTGAAAACTCGAGAAAACGTGCCCTAACTTACTGGGTCTCGATTTCCTTCGCTCACTCTAACTAACGGAATATCCTTTAAAAGAAATTAAAAATACATTGATTTTAAATAAAAGGCTAGCCCAGTCTCAAAGTATGAGATGTCGTGCCCTAACTTACTGGGTATGGTATTTTATTACTTCGGGGTTAGCAAGCCTTTGACATCCATTTTAACTTATTCAATCGTACAAAGAGGGATCGTATTTTAAGTTCTTTCAAGTTTTCAAAATTTTCGACGCTAAAGACATTAATTAATCAACTAGGTACCAATTTTGGGCGATCGGGGTGCTAACCCTTCCTCGTGCGTAACCGACTCCCGAACTCGTTTTTTGATTTTCGTAGACCAAAAATTATCGTTTTAGTAAATCTTAAACTTTATTAAAATGATTAATCAAAGGTGATCCGATCACACCTCATCAAAAAAAGATTGGTGGCGACTCCCCTTTTTCGTTTTCATTTTCAAAATCCAAGTCGACTACCATTTCACCAAAAAATGGTTACGACTAAACTTAGCGACTCCATCGGGACTATTTCAAAAGTCGAGCCATAAGTTGATTCACTTTTGTCTTTTTGTCGAAATTTGAAAATTTGGTTTTGATAAACGATCCTTTCATTGCATTTTCACTTGTTATTTTTGTGGTTTATGATATAATACCTGCTGCATTGGTTCGAGTCTTTAAATAGTTTTGCATATTACATTGCATGACCGTTGTGGTCACACCCTTTTAAGTGGGAGTGAGAAATTATTCCTTCGTGAGGTCTTCACCTCCGTATAGGATAGTGGATCGCTTTCGGGATACATCCGTACCTGCGTCTTCGTGAGGTTTTCATCTCCGTATAGCCGTAGGGAAATGTATTCCCCTGAATCGAACTCGGTCTGTATGAGCCTATAATGGGTGAAGATCGAGGAATCTGCTGGTTCAGGTACCTTTATTTTAGAACCGAAACCCATATAGTGAGCTTTAAGAACCCACCCTAGGTAGAGCCACTCCGAACCCCTAGTTAGTCACCCGGTTAGGTGCTTCATTTGCTATTTATTTCTCCTGTACTAACGTGTTTTGTTTTTGTTTTGTTTATAACTGCATCACATTACATCATCATAGAAAGGAGGTGTTGATTCATATTTGATTGCTAAATAGAACAGTTTGTCATAAGAAGACGAATTCCTTGATAAAGTGGATTATAACACGGTTGTTTAAATATGGTCCAAGTAAACATAATGAAGGAAGATCGATAGTCTACGAGAAAATATACGATGTTGCTTTATCGCCTGAGGATTCAAGCTAGCAAAGATTATCCGAGAGCCGTCATGTCTTAAAGGAGCTAACGAGCATCGCGGGATAAGTGAGCAATGGGCCGCAATCCAGATCGAGCAGAAAGAACATGATAGAGATATCTTTTGAAAAATTCACAAGACTCGACCATAAGATCCGGATGTGAAGAAGAAGATAGGTGTCTTCACTTGGAATATGAGAAAGGCCGTATATGTAGTCCGTTTTATGTAAAGGAATTTGCTTTCTAGAAAAGTTGTTCTAATGAAATTGAATCCAGAATCAATGCCTTCCTTTCTTTTGCATTCATTTTATGCATTTGCATTGCATTGCATTATTTGCATTAGACTTTCCTTAAAAGAACCCTAATTAGGTAAAATTATTTCAGTTAACCTGGGAACCGACAAAAGCCAAACAACTAGGCATCTTTACGGTACACGAAAAAGGATAAAAGATATGGATCAAAGATTGGAAAAATTAGAACAACTTCAAAAAGAGATGCAAGACCGGTTACAACTGCAAATGCAAGAGCAACTAGCGAAGATCCAGCAAGACGTGAGGGACCAAATGATAGAGTCCCAAAGGGACATGATGAATCAGTTGTCCCAACTATTGACTAAAGGGCTAGGAAAAGGAAAAAGCCGTATGCTCAATACTGGAGAGAATAATGAGGAGCCTCTGTACTCTCCGGGTTTTACCCCAATAGGCGATCAGACATATCCGCAAGATGTACCTATTGTTATCAGATCACAACAACATCAGGCTGGTATCTCGGCACCCATGAACTACCCGACGGGCTCAGGTTCCAATCCAAGGAACAGTCCAATCAATCATGAAGTTCCTGATCTAAACGAAATGGCAGGAATAGAAAAAGCAAAGGTTGAACTGGCAAGACAACTCAAGATCGATACAAGTGGTTGGAAGAAAAACTTAGAGTGATAGAGAGTGCTGATTACCGTCACGGGCTCGATGCCAAATATCTGAGTTTGGTCCCTGATCTAGTACTCTCGCCAAAATTTAAGACTCCAGAGTTTGAAAAGTATAATGGGACTAGTTGTCCTGAAGCTCACATCACAATGTTCTGTCGAAGGATGACGGGATATGTTAATAACGACCAATTATTAATTCATTGCTTCCAAGACAGTCTGATTGGGTCAGCGGCCAAATGGTACAACCAATCGAGCCGCGCGCGAAAATTCATTCATGGAAGGACTTGGCACAGGCTTTCATGAAGCAATATGGCCACGTGACAGACATGGCGCCTGACAGAATTACATTACAGAATATGGAAAAGAAGCAAAGTGAGAGCTTCAGACAATATGCCCAAAGATGGAGAGAGGTAGCGACGCAAGTCCAGCCACCTCTTTGGAGAGAGAAACTACGATGCTTTTCGTCAACACTCTGAAAGCCCCGTTTATTGCCCATATGATGGGAAGTGCTACCATGAGCTTCTCAGACATAATAATGTCCGGCGAGATGATCGAAAACGCAATTAGGAGCGGGAAGATAGATGCAAGAGAAAGCGCCAAGAGGTCAACCCCAAATAGAAACGAAAATGAAGTGAATAATATGAGCCAAGGGAACCCTAAATTGGTCAACATAGGCCAGCCGAGGCAGGAATCCAACTTAAGGCCAAATACGTAAAAGCTCCCGGTTTACATCCATCCCGATGTCATATAAGGAGTTGTATCGAATCTTTCGATGTGCATGTGGTGTCTCCGTTATACTGGAACAGTGCAACCTCCGTTCCCAAAATGGTATAATGAGAATGCCCAATGCGAGTACCACGCGGGAATAACGGGACACTCAATCGAAAACTGCACTACATTTAAAAAGTTGGTCAAAAGGTTGATTGAAATAGGAATTGTGAAGTTTGACGATTCTCAAAACCAAAATCGCTCGACAATGCGGTAGAAAGACGATTTGAAAGTGGGGGCAAAAGAGTTGCGATGCCTTGAACAAAGCCTGGAAAGAATATTGGTGAATCTGAATGACCTGTTCGAAGAAGGGATCAAAGTTTCCAAACCCTTACATGACTTGGATGTGTTTTGAACAATAGGACTGTGGAAGAGATCCTTTATTTTTAGAGCTAATCTAGGGTAATATTCAAAACACGTTTGTTGCTTTAAGCCTAGAAGCAATTAAACTCTTTTTGTGAAATAAGCTTATGTCCTAAGTCTTTATTTCAATAAAATGCATCTTTTTGAGTAAATATTCTTTGATTTCATTTCATAATGTACAAATAAACGTTCTTAGATTCATTTATTCTTCAGACTTTCTTTCAAATATTTGTGTATACTTCATTCATGATCATACCGTACAAAATAATCATCCTTAGAATCATTTATTCTTTGGAACCTGCCTTCAGCGGGTCCCCAGATATCAATGATGTGAGTAAATTTGTCACTGACTCTGAGTCTCTTTTGGAGCGAAATATGGGACCAAAGGGATCTCAGCAGTTTGAAGATGACAGAGATGTAGAATACTCCCTGATTTGTTAAAGATGGTAGAGCAAGATGAAAACAGATCCTCTCTTATAAAAATTAATGGACAGTAGGCCTAGGACAAGAGAAAGAGGCAAGCATCGGAGTCTACATCACCACAATGACAAACTGAGACGTCATTGAGTCACTTTTAAGAATTTAAAGATTTTTGCACGATCCTATCAAGATATGCCTAAGCCATTAAGACATGAGAATGCTGCAAAGTATGCTAATGGTTTTATGATAGCTAGGCTAATCATGAGATCTAGGTTCTGCTGGCTCACCGTAGAGGGGAATTGTATCAATTATGCCATAAATGCCAGATAGAGGAAGACAAGACTTATATGCCTCTTTCATTTCTTCATAAGTTTTCTCTATTAGGGGCATGGAGGTTATTGGGCCGATCTAATAGAAAGCTTCTAGCAGGCATCAATTACTTTGCCAAGAGGGTGAAAGTCGCTCCATATGCCAATCATTGAATCCTAAAAAAAAAAAAAAAAAAAAAAGGGGAAAAAAAAGAAAAATGACTGAGATTTCTGAAGATTGGCATAAGAAGCCATCATTTACCCTCTATGCTCGTCGAACGTTGGCCAAGACCTTCGCCTGGGCAGTATATTTCATTAGTCTATAGGATAAAAACAGTTTTGAAGAAGAGAGATTCTTGTCTCGAATCTTGACAGAGTTGAAGTTGAATAAGGCAAAATGGATCCAAGAAAGGAGGTTGAAAGCCATTTGGCATGGTCCAATGAACGATGTGAGCTTACGATAGAGAATTCCACAAGGGGAACTTAGTATTGAAGAGTATCCCTCCTATACAAAAGAACTTCAGAAGAAAGTGGATATCAAACTAAGAAAGACCCTATATAGCAAAGAAGGTCTGTTCTGGAGGAGCATTGATTCTAGTTGAAATGAATGGCAATGATTTGCCCAATCCGTGAATTCAAATCCAATCAAGGAGCATTCTACCTAAAAGGAAAGAGACTAAGGTGAAAACCTGTAAAGGGCACCTTGAAACAAAAAAAGAAAGAAAAAGGAGAGGCCAAGGCGAAAACCAGCAAATGGCACCTTGAGACCAAAGGGGATTTGAGTTGAAAACCAGAAAATGGCAGCTCAAATTTGGATCAAAGTGGGGCATACAGCAGTCTTGCTATGCCTGAATTAACAATGAAGAAGTATGCTACATCTTGGGGCATCGACAAGGTACTCCAGATCCCCTAAACACATATTGAACTCAGAAAGGTCCTCAAGAAGTTGGTACAGAGAAGCTCAAGCTGCGATATCTGGGGCACCTGGCTTCCATTTTGCCCATTTTGAATTTGTTATCCTTGATTAACTTATTCTTTTCAAGATAATCCTCGATAAATTTTTTTTTTATTGCATTGCTATCTTTGATTAACTTATTGCATTTGTAATCTTTGATTAATTTATTCATTTCGAGCTATGCTCCCAATCAATCTCCTTCTTGTCCATTGTTTTGGTCTTTTTCTAGCCTTTTGCATTGAAATAACGATTAACGGGCTAATAATACTTTCACAAAAGAAGTTCTGCATATTACTCTAGAAGCTTCTAAACAGTACAGGAACCTGAAACAGGACCGTCGTTTGGAACTCACCATTGGAACTCACCAAGCCTAAGGGTTGAAGATGTTTCTAAATTGTGACTATCTCTTTGAATTCTCTGTCAAAGACATCAGTTGAATGAGGAGGCGAGATATTTCGCCAGTGATATGACCTCGACGAATGACGAGCGATGTCAACATAAGTGTAAAAGGGGATCATTCTTAAAAAATGATACTCTACATTCATGCAAATATCGAGCATATACTGATTGGTCATTACACCTGTGGAATGGTGTGACAAATCAAATTGATTGGAGATCCTATACCTCCGAAAGGCAAAAGCAAGATAGATAGTGAACCTTATTCCTTTGAAGTTGCAGTGGGAGGTACAAACTTTAGGTATAGTGGAATGGACTCTGAAATTATAGCAGGGCAAGCTTGCTGAGCAAAATATGATTGTTTTTCTGACTTTTCTGTCAAGAATACCAGCCGAACAAGATGGCGCAGAATACATCGGTGATAATGTCCTCGATGAACAACAGTTGATGATACCTTAAGCCTTTTAAAGGGATCATTTTCATGCATATATCATTCATGACACATCTAATTAGGAGTATTTGATTCATTTCGATCATAGCATCCTAGTTATTTGACACATTCATAACATATCTAGTTAGGAGCATTTGATTCATTTTGATCATAGCATCCTAATCATTTGGCATAAGCATAGATACATGGAATTGATTCTACAGGTCATGTCTCTAGAATCAGTGAATTCACCAGCCTTAAATCCCTGAGCAGTAGGGCAACAGGTTGAATTGAAAAGATCTCAACCCCCTAAGCAATAGGGAAACAGATCGAAGATGGTGAGCTTTAACTCCCTAAGCAGTAGGGTAACAAGCTGAATTGACCAGATCTTGTCTTCCTGAAGTTGCAGCGAAGCAGATTGAAGTTGCAAGTCTCATCTCCCCGAAGTTGCGGCGGAGCAGACTAAATTTACAGACCTTAACCCCCTAAGCAGTAGGGTAATAGGCTGAAAATTGCAGATCTTGTCTCCCTGAAGTTGCAGTGGAGCAGATCAAAGACGGCGAATCTTGCCCTCCTGAAGTTGCAAATAAAAGCGATTCTAGCCACTGTGCTTTAACCCCAAGCGTGTAGGGTAACAAGCTGAATTTGCAGATCTCATCACCCAAGCAAGTAGGGAAACAGATCAAAGAAGATGGGCCTTAACCCCAAGCAAAAGTAGGGTAATAGGTGAAAATCACAGATCTTGCTTTCCTGAAGTTGTGATGGAGCAGATCAAAGACGAAGGGTCTTAAACCCCTAAGCAGTAGGGTAACAGACCGAATTGTAGACCTTAACTCCCTAAGCAGTAGGGTAACAGGTCGAATTCACAGATCTTAACCCCCAAGCAAAGTAGGGAAATAGATCGAAGATAACAAGCTTTAACCCCTAAGCGGTAGGGTAACAATGTCGAGTTCACCAAGCCTTAATTCCTAAGCAATAGGGTAATGGCTGAAAATTACAGATCTTATCTCTCTGAAGTTGCATGTGAGAGTAGGTCAAAGTTACAAGTCTTATCTCCACTGAAGTTGCAAAGTGAGCAGATCAAGATAGCAAATCTTATTTCCCTGAAGTTGCAGTGGAACAGATTGAAGCTAAATTACAGATCTTGTCTCTCTGAAGTTGTAGTAGAGTAGGTCAAAGTTACAAGTCTTATCTCCCTGAAGTTGCAGTGGAGCAGACTGAAGATAGCAAATCTTATTTCCCTGAAGTTGCAGTGGAACAGATTGAAGCTAAATTACAGATCTTGTCTCTCTGAAGTCGTAGTAGAGAGTAGGTCAAAGTTACAAGTCTTATCTCCCGAAGTTGCAGTGGAGCAGACTGAAGATAGCAAATCTTATTTCCCTGAAGTTGCAGTGGAACAGATTGAAGCTAAATTACAGATCTTATCTCTCTGAAGTTACAATAGAGCAGATCAAAACAAATCTTATCTCTCTGAAGCTGCAGTAGAGCAGGTCAAAGTTACAAGTCTTATCTCCCTGAAGTTGCAGTGGAGCAGACTGAAGATAGCAAATCTTATTTCCCTGAAGTCGCAGTGGAACAGATTGAAGCTGCAAATCACAAGTCTTATCTCTCTAAAGTTGCAATAGAGCGAAGTGAAGCAACAAGATTAGAATGAAGCTACCTAAAGAATAAGAGCACCGAAGAAGTCAAAGGTCTACAAGACCAAATAAGATTTGGCCCATTTTTAAAGTCTTTGCTCTATTCTCGTTACACGACAATGAGCAAAGAGGGGCAGCTGTAATGGGCCAAATCTGGCCAAGCCCAAACACTAAAATAACCTACCCAATTTGACCCAAACCCAGTTAGCCCAATACACAAAACAAAAAAAAAAAGAGAAAAGAGAACAAAACCCTAGCCTGCTGCCACCGCCCTCGTCCCATCACCACTTGCCTCCACCGCCCATGTCAGCACCGCCCAACACCTGCAAAAGGAACAGACAAGCAAGTTGTAAAAATAGGCTATATAAGCCACAATGGGGATCGGGTGTAAGGGGGTTGGATTCCTAAGGCTCTTAGTTTTCATTTTTTGAAAGATATCAAGAAGACTAACAATCAAAGGAGGCTTCAATACACTCAAAATTGCAACAAGAATGAAAAGACCGAATAAAAGGTCTATTTATTTTTTATCTACTGTTTTCCTTTTTTTTTTTCCGAATTTATTTTGCATCAATTATTTCTACTTTAATCCAAACAATATACATACATATATCACAATAATAATATTAAAAACAGTAAAAAAAACAAAAAAATTAAAAAAAATTACCTTTTTGAAGCTCCGCCACTGTGCACGTGACGGTGTGACGATTTACGGCGCCCGTGGTCCGATTTAACGGACGGTGTGACGCCCGGGGCGGAAATCGCTCCCACACCCCTCTCTCTTTTTTTTTTCTTTCACTGCTGAAATGAGAAAACAAAAAAAAATTAGATTTTATAGGGCTTGCATACGGCGCCGTTTTGGGCATAAGCCTTCAGCCTCAAAACGACGCCGTTCAGGCATCAACCCGAAGACCCGACCCATTCTGCGGAAGATCCGCGTGTTTTACTTCTGGAGGGGCTATTTACGCTCGCGATCCCTCCGCTTTCGGGGCTGGTTCCAATGTGGTCCTACTCCCTTCCCTTGCCTTTTAATTTCAGCCATAAGATTTCATTTTTGTTTCATTTTAATCCTGTACGAAGCACAGCATTTTGAAGAATGGGAAATTTTCATTTTTAATCCCCTACGCCTTTCGCGCCTTTCGAATGGGTCCATTCTCTGGTTTTTTATCTTAAAATTGGCCCAAGAACACTATTCTTGTTCGAATTTAGTCCCTTTTTTACATTCAATACGGTTTTTGTATTTCTTTTGCCTTTTCTTTTATTCTATTTTCAATATTATTTTATTTATTATTCTCATTATTACCGTTAGTATATTCTTAATATTATTTAGAAATCTTTTATTGCCATTTAACACTTGTATATATATTTTATGTACATGTTTATAGTTTTCATATATTATTATTATTCCCAATGTATATCTTTAACCTATATATACACGTATGCATTTATATATTATTACTAATTTGGTATTATTGTATTGATAATGCATTTGTACATAATATATGTATCCTTTTAATATATACCTATATATATATAATACTCCACATTATGCACTTGTATGTTAATCTTATATCATGCATGCCATTGTTTTATATATTATTATATACATGTATATTGTAAATATCATATTATTCATATATTCATATATTCATATATATATATATATATTTATAGCTATTATGTGTTTATTTCACATATACATCCCGTATATATATTTTAATATTATATATACTTTTATTTCTATTATCACATATATATTTTAATACCATATGTATTATTATCGTTTTATGCTATTATTATTTATATTATTATTTTCGTTATTGTTTCATCTTTTTAAACAGTGCATGTTATTGTTTTGACATTATCATTATATTATTACATGTGTTTATACCATAATTCGTTCTGCATTTTACTATAAAATCCCATAATGTTCTTTTTCTATACATTAAAATAATTCTTTCATAAAAACGGTTTTCGTATTAGGAATTTCGAGATAATCGTGCCCCTAACTTACTGGGTTTGGACTTTTCTCATTTAACCTAAACAACGGAATATTCTTTTTAAATCACAATACAAGTCTTTTAAAAATGCTTATTTTCGGGGATGCGAAGAGTGATGCCCTAACTTACCGGGTATAACATCTTGACACCTCAAAGTAAGAGTTTTACAAATAAAGGCAACGTTCGGAGTTTGAAAACTCGAGAAAACGTGCCCTAACTTACTGGGTCTCGATTTCCTTCGCTCACTCTAACTAACCGAATATCCTTTTAAAAGAAATTAAAAATACATTGATTTTAAATAAAAGGCTAGCCCAGTCTCAAAGTATGAGATGTCGTGCCCTAACTTACTGGGTATGGTATTTTATTACTTCGGGGTTAGCAAGCCTTTGACATCCATTTTAACTTATTCAATCGTACAAAGAGGGATCGTATTTTAAGTTCTTTCAAGTTTTCAAAATTTTCGACGCTAAAGACATTAATTAATCAACTAGGTACCAATTTTGGGCGTATCGGGGGTGCTAACCCTTCCTCGTATGTGAATCGACTCCGAACTCGTTTTTGATTTTCGTGAGACCAAAATTATCGTTTTAGTAAATCTTAAACTTTATTAAAATGATTAATCAAAGGTGATCCGATCACACCTCATCAAAAAAAGATTGGTGGCGACTCCCCTTTTTCGTTTTCATTTTCAAAATCCAAGTCGACTACCATTTCACCAAAAAAATGGTTACGACAATATATATTGCCTTGCTTCTAGTCTTGGAACCCCTCTTTGGTAGGGACAATAGAGAGCATTTTCGATGTATTGGGCATAGTGTGTACTTGTTTGGCTCACTATGGATTTCAATTGCGATGTTGTGAAAGCACAAGCTTCATCAAGAATGAGTTCGCCATTTATTCTAAATTGGGAAGCTTCTTATAAACTTATCATCCCTTTTGTATCACTAACTTTGAACTCACCATCCCCATCCTTGAACTTGTTGAAAATATCTAATTACATTGCATTAGCATTTCCAAATAATAATAATAATAATAATAATAATAATAATAATAATAATAATAATAATTCAAATCCAACTAAAAATACTAATAATGTAATGATCGTATGTGAGCTGAAATGCATGGGCCCCACCCCCTAAAATGTAAAATTATATTTTAGGTCCTTCAATTTTTTTTTAAAAATTTTAAATTAGTAAAGGTAAAATTTCACTTTGGCCCCCCTAAAATTATAAAAATTTGATTTAATCCTTTACAAATTATAAAGATATAAACTATAAAAAATTAAAATTTTGTCCGGTCCCCCCTAAAAATTTTTTCTAGCTTCGCCCTTGGTAATGATTTTTTTTTATTAATAAATGCTTCTGTGTTTATACTAAAAACATAAAAGAGATACATAAAATGTTATAAGAGTAAAATCAATAACCTAAATATTAGGTGGTCAAATCAATTAATTTTTAAATCAATCGTCACAAAATAAAAAATTCACAAAAAAATAAGACAAACAAATAATAAAAGAAGCATAAAACATATATTATAAAAATTATAACAATAAAATTAATTACTTAAACTAACTTATTAATTGATTTTTAACTCATTTCGACTTAATTTTTTTTTTATAATTTCGACACCTCTTGATTTTAGGATACTAGAGTTGATTTCATCATTAATTTTCAATTTAACTGTTTTGTCCGGTCTAGTTTGATAACCATAAGTAAAATAATAATTTTAAAAGTCGAAACGATGGATCAAAGCAACTATTTACTATTCCACGACACATGTCTACCTTTTAAAAAATTCATTTGACACAAATCAATGTGAAATCAATTTGAATATATAGTCATTGTAGGACAAGCACTTACCAGAAGACATATTATAACCATGAAATCTGAAAACTTGAAACATAATCGCGATTTCGTGCAAATTATAATCGCTATTATGAATGAGTTGGCTTAATGTATCAAAACAGTGAGTTAATTGTTGCTCTATTTCGATCTCGAAGTGATAGGATACTCCTAGGCGACATAAGGAATTTATCAAAAGAATATTTTGTAAAGGATCAGTTGTAGAAGCCATTAACATATCCTTCACCGTTTCTTTAAACACTTCAACTTGTGTTGAGCACCGATCAAGTTCCTACATATATTATTATATATAAGCAAATGGAAATTAAGGTTGAATTTTAATTTATCAAACAAGTATATATGTGCACGTATGTGTTATATAAATCATAAATATTATATATATATACACACAAATACATGTAAATATTCATGTATATTAATGTGTACTAACTTTGTTGAAAGTTCTATGAGTTCAAAGGTTAAAGAGGTATCAACAAGTCACGTATTATCCCTAAGTATTCAAATGGTACCATAGCTCCCTTAAGATCATTTATACATTAGAAGTCTTAAATTTGAATCCTGCCATGTTGCTTTTCAGTAACAATGGTGCCATACAGTCGCTCTTCAGCGACCATAGCTTTTACATATACATGATATAATTAAAAGATATCTCTAAGATGTAGAAAGTATCATTTATATGCTTATCAATATGTAGATATATAATATATACTAACCGGGAACACTATATATACTAAATGAAATTGAAAGAAACTAAACTTGATGTTTTCAATGAATGAATATGGAATCAAAATTAAGGAAATGATGGATGTAATAATGTATATAAATATATACCGAGATATCAAAGGAAAGAGTAAGGAAACGATCACCCCATATGTCTGGGGGAAAGTTAACCAATGGACGACCACTTTCTCGATGGTTACTGCTTAATGGCGCAGCCTTTGTGGAGCTTGTGGAATGAGCTGCAACAAAGCAGCACCTCTTGGCCTTGTGCAAGCGTAGGGGAATAAGCATTGGGAATGGTGGAGAGGGAGCCTTAGAGAGGCAAAGGAGGATGTTGGTGTTGCCCAAAACACTGCCTTGGACTTGGACTGCCATTTCTACTGCTTATTAGACAACAGAACTGAATGTGAAGTTGATGAGGGATAAGTAGCTGATGAGGCTATTTATAAAAAGCTAAGAGTATTCTTTCTTGGAATGGAAAATATATTTTGGAAATAGGAAATCAATGTGATGCTTCCATTTTTATAATAATTAATTTGTATCGTAAATCATCAATAATTAAAAAGGGAAAAGAATCAAACCGAATGGTCTGAAGTTATCAGGTATATGTCCAGTATAATCACCAAATACTAATTAACTAATCAGCTTGCACACTTGCACTGCCTTCCTCTCTTGGGCTCCAATGCCAATACCAGAGACGCCTCGTATTGTTTAAACTTAAGCCATAACATAATTTTAACAACTTGATTTTCCGCAACATGATCACAGATGTTAAGTTCCTCCATACACGTCGAGATTGCAATTTCTTAGCCCCGCAAAACTTGGTCGATCTAAGCAAAAACATTGCTGATAACTATTATTTGATAGATTGACAATAATTCACTTAAAAAATGGTTATGTGCATGATTAAATATGTGTTAGTGCGTTTAATCATTAAAGAATAATTCAAGGTGTGGGGGCAATCGAAATTGCGTGCCTGCTAAGTTGCTAAGTTGATTGGTAGAATGGTAGTGCGTTAAACCCTGCCAATTAAATAAAAGCTACTAATCTATTCATACTGCATTTAAAAGATATTGGGATGATAGTTAAAGGTGTTTACCATTTAAAATGTGGTCTGAATTTGAGTCACCTTGTTGTTAGAATTTTGTCCTCTTATAATTCACAAAAAAAAAGAGAGTAGATTTTTTTAATAAAATAATCAAAATTGCATGCGATGCTGAATTATGGGTGAATTTTTTATTTCTATTTTAAAATCACTCAATTATGTCTCAACTTTAAAAATTTTCAATTTAAACACTAACGTTTGAATTCATTCTTATTTTGGTAAGAGGTTTGATAATGAAAAGTTTTTATTTCTAATCGATATGATAACATATTTAGTCCTTAATACTTACATATTCTATCAATTTGATCCTCAAACTTACTGACCAAAGAGTATTCCACATCTATAAATTTGTAAAACCCAAAAAGAATAAAATAACTTCTCTCAACTAACAAGCCATTTTTTGAGCCAATTCTTGAGATCAATGAGTTTATCTTAGAACTTATTTCCCTTTCTTTCTTTTTTTTTCAATAGTTTTCTTTTAAATATCATATTTTATAACCCTTTGGTTGCTAAAATTTTAGTTAAAGAAAATGGAAAAACCTTGAAAAAACACTTTAGATTTAGTCTTGTTGTTAACAATATGATATTTCCTTCAAGGTATATAGAACTAGTCCTATAAATTGGAAATTAAATCCAAAATTAAAAAAAGTATGGCTTTGAAGAATCCAATTATTTAATCAATAATTATATAAGAAAAAAATTATAAAGATTTAATTTCTCATAAGAAAAAGAATGTGAAAGAATTAATTGAATTTTCTTTTGTTACATTGATAATAATTTTTAATTTTTTAAACAAATTAAGAGATTATTATGTGTTCTATTAAATATTATTTTTTAAATCTATGACAAGCAATACGTATCACTAATAATCTAATAATTAGAGTGAAATTATTTATCAAATTAATTAAAAACTAAAATGATGCTAGCTAGAGTGAAAAATGATTTTTTTACAAAAATTAAATTATTTATATAATTTTATTATTTATTATATTTTCAAATTTTGTATTTTATATTATTGTCAATGGTATTTAGTTAATTTCTTAACACTAGCTTCTTAAAAATATAAACAAAAAGGGTTATGTATTGAATAATTTCAACCATAAATAAAACAATTAATAGATGCAGATTGCTTTTATTTTAAAAGCTGAAAGCTAGCTTTGGTTAGAAAGTTTGAAGAACAAATTAATAGAATTTATAAATATGAAGGGTTAAATTTATTGAATTATTTAGAACTAGGATCAAATTGATAGAATATGTAAATATTGAGGACTAAATGTGTTATTGTACCAGTTAAAAAAAGACTTTTCATTATCAATTTGAAAGTGGGTGATGAAAATAGGAACAAATTCAAATATTAATGCCTAAATTAAAAAATTTAAAGTTGAATGACCAAAACAAAAATATAAACATAATTAGGTGATTAGTTATACATTTACCCTAAAATTTATGGTTATATGATTCGGATGAATACATTATTAACCCTCCCAAGTTCCAACACCTATTTTGGAAACATTCCACGTGATATTTTAGGGAACTATTATAATAATAATAATTATTATTATTATTATTTTGGTAGAAGGGAACTTTTATTATTATAATTTTATGAGAACAGGATCAAATAGTTTAAATCATATATAATTAGTGTTGCATGTTTACGATGGGCACAGATGTTTTAGGGAACCTTTACTGATTCCAATAATACATATCTGTCCTATATAATATTTTTACCACCGATTCGGTATCTTAAGGGTAAATTATATTAGTAGTCACTTAATTATTAGGAAATATTTTTTAGTCACTCAATTATAAAAAATTATAGAAATAGTCACTCAATTATTTAATTTTATTTTTTTAGTTACTAGTTGATTAACGGTGACATTTTTTAAGATTGATATAATAGTAACTTTATCGCTCAACATTTATACGTTATGTCAATTTAGTCTTGATTCTAAAAAATATAACCTTCAACAATTACACATTATGTAATTTGGTCTTTTTTATAATTTTACTTTTCTTTGTGACCCTTTCACCTAAAAAGTTGAAAAAAAACTTATCAGCTAATATTTGCTTGAAAATATACAAAAAATTGAAGATAATAATTTTCATCATTTCTCATTCTTTTAAAATTAACCTTCTATGTCACAAAGAAAAGTAAAATTGCAAAAAAGAAAAAAAGAAAAAAAAGAGACCAAATCACACAATTTGTAAATGTTGAGGATTAATATTTTTAGAATCAAGACTAAATTGACATAATCTATAAATGTTGACACTTAAAGTTTTTATTATGCCAAATTTATAAGCTATCATCATTATCTAGTTTGTGACTAAAAAGAAAAAAACTAAATAGTTGATTGATCATTTTTATAATGTTTCATAGTTGAGTGACCAAAAATAATTGTGTAAATTATAAATATTCACATAATAAGTGAAAAACTTGCTTATATAATTATGTGCACTAATATATGTAAATTATCATTGTTAATAGATGAGAAAGCAGATGGAAGAGGAACGAGTAAATTGCCTTCCCCCTGACATGCCTGTACGAAAGATGGAAAAAGACTTTGATTTGGAAAGTGAGAGGGAATGTTTCTCTTGTTTCTATGACTTGCATCTATCTGCCTGCAGCTGCAAATGCTCTCCTGAACGATTTGCTTGTCTGAAACATGTAAAGAATTTCTGCTCATGCCAAGACGAAGACAAATTTGTCCTCCTTCGCTACACCGTTGATGAATTGCAAATGCTAGTTGAAGCCCTAGAGGTAGGATTAGATGCTGTTAAACTATGGGCATCCAAAGATCTCGGGTTGGTTTCTGGTATTGATTGCGATGCTTATTTGTCTAAGTGGGTTCAGGACAGTGAGGTATTAAAATTTGAGCCTGCTCAACCAAGGGAAAGTTTCTCTTGTTCCTCGAGAGTGTAAGAAAAGGTGGATATTAATACTCCTTACTTGTATGGTCATTTTTCTTCGGAGCGATCGCCGTCAGAGTGCCAGTCTGGGACTAAATTAAAAGCCTCTCATGTCACCTTGGATAGTCATAATAACGTCGTAAATGTTGCAGTTCTTGTCATGGAAAACAGAACGAACTCGGAGCAGGATGCCTGCATTGACTTAAATCTTGATATTATATCTGATTATCCTGCAACTGCAAGGAAGTCTATTTGTGATTCTGATAGCTCCACTAACCACAGTGTAACTGATGTTGAGACATTTTTGCGAGAGAAAAGTTGTGGATTTGATGAAGTAAGAGAACCTGTTCTAAAGAGACTCAAGAGTGACTGTAGCTCATCAGTTTCTCGAGAATATTCCGAGAAGTATCAGCATTCAATTTCAACAGGTCATCGGGATCCTGACGGCTTTGAGGGCAAGAAATTGTTCGGCCGTTGAACTTCAGTTTCCACATATCAATGCAGGACAATCAAATACCTTGTTGAAGGCAGAAACTCTCAACTGCTCAGATGTAATTGCGTCTATGGCTCACCAAGGTCATCCATCGTTGAATCCTGCTGTTGAGCATTTAAATTTTGGATCCGTAATTTTTGGAAAACTATGGTGCAACAGCCAGGCCATATTCCCAAAAGGTACATAATAATGAAATTAGATCTGATTTCTTACTATTTAATTCACAGTTTCTTTCTTTCTGTTATTAGCTTTTTAGATTCATGCTCGACTTTTACAGGTTTTAGAAGCCGTGTCAAGTACTTTAGTGTGCTCGACCCAACAAAGATTTCTAGTTACATTTCTGAAGTCTTGGATATTGGGCTACTTGGACCTCTATTTAAGGTGAGATTACCTCTTGTTTGTCTTCTAATTTTGGGATAAAGGTTCACTCATAAAACTTTGGCAATGGGGATGTCACTGAGTTAGCCTTCACGTAGAACCTCATGTGTATTATGTTATATTTCAGGTTACTTTAGAAGGCCGCCCTACCATAACCGTCTCGAATGTGTTGCCTAACAAATGTTGGGAAATGGTGCTACAGCAATTAAATCAAGAAATCTTGAGGAGGAAAAACCTAGGAGAAAGTGGGCTGCTACCTTTGCAATCTCTGCAGAGCATCAACGGGCTCGAAATGTTTGGATTTCTCTCACCACCCATAATTCAGGTAATGATGCCTTTATAAACTAGGAACATTTCTTAGCTAACAAATATCAGATTAGAAATCCTTCAATAACAAAACATGATCCATATGGTCCTTATCATGATATGGAATATGGCTTAGCAACTACGATGACGTGATAAATAGAAATGTCATTTATTAATCCTTATGTATCTACCACACCTTTGTTGTGGATATGACTTTTAAAGAATCCTCCAAATACATGGAAAACGTAGTAAAAAATGAACCTACCCATGTTGGACATGCCACTTCCATGGTATGCTAATGACCATAAACGGATAGTACCAGAATTGTGCATATAGCAGGTACTCATGCAAGCATGCATTTGTCTAATAAAACTGCTGGGATTTTTGACAGCAACAAAAAAGAAAACAGAGCAGAGGAAGAAATACAGGACACAGAACAAGGAAGCAAGAAAAATTTACTTGCTCACAAACGTGCAGCAAGGAAGCAATAACTTATATGCTTTGATATGCTTGATTTTTCAATAAGAAAAACAATACATATATAGCCAACTACATCACTTATTGCTACCTACCAGAAGCAGCCTAGTAACTTTAAAAACATTGCTTGTACACACAAACAAGCCACCTAAACTAGTCAACATTCGGACTATAAAAAGTTAACTTGTACAAAAGCTGATTACATAATCAGCACCTAAAAATATCAAAACAATACTAACTTAGTTCATTTTGAACTAAGTAACTTAACAAAGTAACTAAACAACCTTGCTGTTACAGCAAGCATTCTTGCTGCATCATACACAATTGCTAGCACGTACTTCATCCGGAGATATTACAGCTAAACAGCCTTGTAACATTTGTGCTGCAACATGTTTACAAGCTGCATGCACTTCATCCGGAGATATTACAACAGCTTCATGTGCTCTGCATGCACTTTTAACCAAAAATATCACAGTAGCATGGTAGGCTAATTTTCAACAAATTTTCAACAAAAACAAGAGAACCGTTTTTCTTATTCAATTTAGTTGTGACATCCGTATTCTGTTATTTATTTCCTAATAAATTTCTTTCCTCCGCAATTGAAGCTCTCGATCCAAATCATCAATGTTCGGAGTACTGGAATAACAAGACTGCCCGTGATAACGATAAAGTTAAAAAGTACGCGCTCGGATTGAGTTGCTCGGTAGGCGAATCGAAAGCAAAAGTTTTTGGTGTTGATTTGACAAAGCAAGATCACGAAGATCCCAATCAACATTCTGTTGATGAAGAAATACAGGTAGTCCTAAGAGGACTTTTCAAGAAGGCAAGTCCTGAAGAGTTGAAAATAATGCGCAGGATACTCTGCAGCGACTCACGAAGTCCCGAACGGCAAGTGGCATATGAAACATTGACGGAGGAGATCCGTAAAACATGTCGATAAACAGTACTATTCCAAAAATAAAGGTAAAAGAAAAGAGAATTAAATTAGTTCTGGTAGTTGATTCTGATAGGGAGTAGATAAATATAGCTTTGATTATCAGATTTTCATGCTGATTCTTTCAACTACTGATCCGGTTCTGGTCTTATATCCGAAGTCCGGTACGAGCAATATTGTGATTCACAGCAAAATCCTCCATTGTTAATGCCACTAACTTATCATAGATAACATTGCAGAATTTTGGTATCCTTACTAAAATAGATGTCATTTTTAGTAAATAGTCTTTTGCTTTCACATTTAGTATTTGTGTTATTTTTGTTTGCTTAGGAAGGACTGAAAATTCCCAAATGATAATCATAATAAAAATAATGTTTCAAGATTCCTCAATGATGAATATCTAAAAAATTTAGAATTTTTTTTTAAAAATTGTTCATGAGTTAATTTTAAGGTTAAGTATACCAAAAATATCTTTCAGTTGTTAAATTATTTTTTATATGATTTTTACTTATAAAAATTATTGATTTTAATATTAGATTGTTTTTTTTATTTTTATTTTTTGAAATTTAGGCATCAAAAGTGATTTCTTAAAAGAGTGATTGAAAAATTATAAGTTAGTATAAGAGGTTTTTCTAAACAAGGTATAATAGTTGAAGCTCCTTTTTAATATATTAGTTTCATAGGAGTCAATTTTAACATTATTTTCCTACATTCAAACTAATTTTCTGAAATGTAACGGGGGCATGCTGGAACTATAAACTGGAAGTCTTCTAACTCCCTAGCAATTGAAGTTGGGTTGAGACTTTGGTCGGTTCGAGCAATTTTTTTTAGAAATTGAATATGCTAACCATTGTCTTCTCTTTGACGGAGAGGAATGGAAATGGCCTAGCATTCTCATTGACTTTGGCGGGTGTGAATCGGACACAAGTGTTTAAAATATGGTGGTGATTTTTGCTTTATTTAGTGTTTTATAGTTGCTGGAACTAGGCTTTTAATTTTTCTGTTGAAATTTTCTTGTTTGGATTCTGCTCTGTTTTGTTCCTGACAATAGAGTAGTGTGAATGAAGCTAAAAAAAAAACGAGGGCATGCTGTAAAAAAAAAAAAAAACCAAATAATCGATTAGTATTACAACATATCATGGTTGAATAATATAAGAGTGCCTTTGTTGTTGAAATGTCTTTTGTTTGCAGTAGGATGTATTTTGGTATGTTTTTGTAACCTTTTAGGTCTTTCTTTATGTTAATAAAATTTCACATCGGATAAGAAAAAAAAATGGCAGGTTAAATTTTGCTATTAATTCCTATATTATAGGTCATATATTTTAAATATTTTTACATTTATTAAGTTTTAGTATTTTTAAAATATTATGTGTCAAATATATTATCACACGTGTAATGCTATATTAACTTTTTATTTGTACATATTACTTACAAAAAGGTCAATTGGTGGATTTAAAAATCATTGTTTGCATCAAGATTGAATTTTAAAAAATTAAAAAAGTATGAAGACTAAGAATGATCAAATTAGAAAACATAAACAAAATCTACAACTTTACCATAAAACATGACTAATAGCAAAGTAGCAGAGCTTAATGAAACATATTTAATTGTTACTCAAAATGTATTTAGACTAAAACTGGCTAAATTAAAGAAACTAAGTCTACTTAAATTGATGCAAACTATTTTAGTTTTACATATTTTCATAATTATGTTTATATGATTAATATTCCAAGAATCTGAGAATGGTTAATGGCTTGGTGGGTTGGTGGGGGAGGGATGTTTACACCATACAAACAATCCAAGTATGAGTTTCTCTGAGAAGCTGTTGTAAGGCTCGATTTAATGGCAAAGTGGCGTAAAATAAATAGATATAAAGTTGGTTAAAGGGGTATGGGATGAATGAGCAGTTTGGCGATGGCATCTTTCAAAGATAGTTCAGGCCTTGTGAATCCATCGTCTTTCTTGTAAAGAACCAAAACTAAACGTGCAACGTTAAGAGCTCGCACCGCAATTTGGGACAGGCATTGGTTTAAGACAACCTTCGTTCATGTCTTTCCAAGCAACCTCGATCATTTCCCTGTAAGCTTCGACCGCTTCCTGTCTTGTAACACCATATTGTTTCATGTATCAACTGGTTCCACAAACCAGTCCCCTCTTTTCTTCAGCCTTAATTTCACCATTAACACATTCCTGGTTACATTGCTAGAAGAGTTTTTAGAAGAAAAAGAAAAGGTGAGGGATATACCTCATTAGTTGAAAGATCATCGTAGAGACGAGCAATTTTGTTGATGGTTTTATGAAGTTTGTTATCAGTATTGATCAGCCATTGATATGCAGTTTCATCTGCTTCTTCCATTCCTATCAATGCTTGACAGACTGAAACAAGGCCTGCACTCGACGTCATTGCAGTGTCCATATACTCATCAAATGTTGGCACATAACTTCTATGCACCCAACGTCGCTCAGCAAAACAGGCTTCCGCTAATTTCTTGAACTAATCACCAATACAAAGTAATTAATTAACCAAAATAAACTTTATGTTGTGGTGCAACTTAAATTAAAATTTTATGGGATCTTAAGGACTATTCTAACAGTCGAAACGTGAAATACCAGTTCAACCAGACATTTTCAATGAGCAAACATCCTTGGTGTGTTCTTATGTCTTGGTTGATTACCATGTATTGCATTAAGGAATGAATGAACTTCTATCTCAAGACAACCTCTGTCATATGACTCCAGCTATGTATAGGCTCATAATTAAAGTGTACGAGACTAATTTTAAATCAAATTATGTTGAAGATTGCATGTCCAATTATGTTGAATGATTTTCTACCTACAAGTTTGGTGGGATCTTTGTATAAGATTATTTTGAAAATCTAATTAATAGACTGAACAAAAGTGTTGAGTAAAATAATAAACAATACACAGCTAGGGTGTTTAATTTCATAGATGGGTGACAAATTATGGATGGATACTACTTATTGCATGTAAAATGTTACATTGTATGAAGAATTGATGCAACCAAATTTACCTCATTTATAGCGTAGGAAATGGCATAAGGTCTTCTTTCCTTTCTCATCTTATCCTCAGCTTCATTGTGAATATTTAAGATGGTTTTGTAAACAAGTTTCAAGTAATTTGTTGGAAGTTCATCTATAGCATCAATATCAAATCTGCACACCACTAGTTAATTTTTATCATAATTCATTAAAATATTAATAAAAATTTATATATAGTGGTACCTTTGGATTGCATCGGTGAAATATTGGAGTTCTTCATAGGTACCATAGGCATCGTAAGTATCATCAGTGAGTACTAAGGTTGATAACAATTTAGCATATATGTTGCAAGCACGTGCATAGCATGGTTCAAAATAAACCGCTATCGCCGAGAAAAAGCACTCCACAATTCTATTTCTTGCATATGGAAGCCTTAATTCCATATTTTCTTCTTTCCACTTACTGTATGCCTCAAGCAAGCATGGCATTAACTAAGATTTTAGAAAACGAAAAGTTTTGCTTTGTGTTCAAAATAAAAATAAAAGAGTTCTTATTACCTACAAAGGCTGCTTAGTTCCTGTTGAAGCATCATTTGCATCCGATTGAAATCATACTTAGCAAACTTTAGTAACGTATCATTCCTTGCTTCATCGCCATCTTCATCTTTTTTGTAAAAACATATCTATTGCCTTGCTTCTAGTCTTGGAACCCCTCTTTGATAGGGACAATAGAGGGCATTTTTGATGTATTGGGCATAGTGTGGATTTGTTCGGCTTACCATGGACTTCAACTGTGATGTTGTGAAAACACAAGCTTCATCAAGAACGAATTCACCATTTATTCTAAAATGCGAAGCTTCATATAAACTTATGAGCTCTTTTGTAGCACTAACTTTGAACTCACCATTCTCATCCTTAAACTTGTTAAAACTATCTGATTCAATATTCAATACATTGCATTAGCATTTTCAAATAATAACAATAGATTACCATTTGCTGGTGTTTCAATGCTTGTGTTTCTTTTTTTTTCCCTTCCTATGAGCTAAGAGAAAAGGTTTGTTCTGAACAAGCTAAATATTTTTTAAGGGTTAAAATTAAATTATAAAATTATAAAATATTTTATATTTTCACGGTTAATCTAATTTGGGGCTGCCCTCACAAGGATTTAAAATAGTGGTGACAATGATACTATAATAAAATATAAATTAATAGCAGAGAAAATTGTGGTAATGAAGTGAATTATGGTTTACGGAAATTTTAGTTTTTTATCATGAAAATTGCAGATTATTTAATTTTTTTGAAATTAATAAATATTCAAACTTTATTACACTAATAAATATATCTAATAATGTAATGGTTTTTTTTAATTAATAAACGATTTTGTGTATATACTAAAAGCATAAAATATTATAAGAGTAAAATCAATATTATAAGAATTAGATGTTCAAAGCAATCAAATTACAAATTACTGATTCAATCATCACAAAATAAAAAATTCTCACACAAAAAAATGAACACAAACAAATAATAAAAGTAACATAAACATTTATTATATAAATTATAAAAATAAAATTAATTAGTTAATCTAACTTAAATCTTATTCAAAACAAGGTTTAATTGATTTTGATCTCATTTCTACTGTTTTTTTATTTATAATTTCAATACCTCTTGATTTTAGGGTACTAGATGCGATTAGATCATTGATTTTCAGTTTAACAATTTTATCTAGTCTAATTCTTATAATAGTAAGTAAAATAATAATTTTAAAAGTCGAAAGGATGGATTAAAGTAAGTATTTACTATTTCATGGCACATGTCTATATTAAAAAAATAATTTGACACGAATCAATGTAAAATCAATTTGAATGGTCCTTGCAGGATAAATACTTACCAGAAGACATATTATAACCATAAGATCTGAAAACTTGAAACATGATTGCAATTGCGTGCAAATTATAAGCATCGTTATGAATGAGTTTACTTAATTCATCAAAATAGTGAGTTAATTGTTGCTCTATTTCAGTCTCGAAATGGTAGGATACTCCTAGGCGGCATAAGGAATTTATCAAAAGAACATTGTGTAAAGGATCAGTTGTAGAAGCCATTAACATATCCTTCACCGTTTCTTTCAACACTTCAACTTGTCTTGAGCACCGATTAAGTTCCTACATATTATTATATATAAGCAAATGGAAATTAAGGTTGAATTTTAATTTATCAAACAAGTATATATGTGCACTTATGTGTTATATAAATCATAATCGCAACTTCAGGAGATCAGCATCCGACATCTTCAATCGCTTCAATCTTTGTGCTCAACTCATTTCTCGCAATATGAATTGACTCTTTAAAACAAACATTAAAAAGTAAATTGAGAATAACTCAGTATGTGAGTTAAGGCTCAACTCACTTCTGCAATGTGAGTTGATCTTTTGAAACTTAATTTGAAAAACAGATTTTGAAAATACAGCATCTTGAGGTTCAACTCACCTCTGCACTTAATATGAGTTGATTTTGGCAAATTAGAAATTAAATGAGAATTTGAAAATACCTCGGCATGTGACCCGAGGCTCAACTCACTTCTCGTAATATGAGCTGATGACAAATAGAAATTGAAATTACCTCATCAAATCAAGTGAGTTGAATTTTGACAAATAGAATTTTTTAAAAAATTGCTCGCAATATAGTTGATAAATTAAAACACACAAATAATACCTCTCGAGGCTCAACTCACTTCAATATGAGTTAATTTTTTGGAAATTAAAAATTTACCTAGCGATCAACCTCTTGCAATATGAGTTGATTTTTGAAAAACAGAGATTAAAAGGCTCAACTCATCTCTCGCAATATGAGTTGATTTTTGAAAAATAGAAATTAAAGGCTCAACTCATCTCTCAAATGAGTTGATTTTTGAAAACAGAAATTAAAAAGGTACAACTCACCTCTCGTAATATGAGTTGCTTTTTGGAATTAAAAGGTACTCACCTCTTAATATGAAAAGTACAACAATATGAGTTGTGAAAACAGAAATTAAAATGATCAGTTGTTGCTTTTGAAAAAGCAGAAATTAAAATGCCAATATAGAGTTGGTTTTTTGAAAAACAGAAATTAAAATGTACTCCTCTCTTAATATGACCAGAATTAAAATGTTCAACTCACTCTCGTAGTATGAGTTGATTTTCTAAAAACAGAATTCTTACCTCAACTCACTTCAACTCACTTGTCGAGGAATTGGAAAGTAGGAATTGAGCTCACTCACGATAAGGAGATTTTGGAAAATACGAAATTAAAGATATATCAGGCTCAACTCACCTCTCGCAATATGAGTTGATTTTTATATATAAGCAAATGAATTGATGGATTATATATATACATAAATACATGTAAATATTCAAGTATATTGATGTGTCCCTACTTTATTAAGAGTTCTATGAGTTTAAAGGTTGAGCGTTACATCAACAAATTAATCCCGGAGCCCATTTTCCTCGCAGTCTTTTGTATCGGAGAATCTTTCTCAAAGACGAGCTCTCCTTCATGGAATTCTCTTGGTCGTACCTTCTTGTCATGGGCCGCAATCATCCTCTTTTGGTACATCCGCGTGACAAATTGCTCTTAGACGTTTTTCTTGATGAGGTTCAACTGATCATATCGAGCTCCAACCCATTCTCGCTTCTTCTAACTTTGATTCCATTAAGACTCGCAGAGAGGGGATCTTAACTCTCGATAGGTAGCACGGCTTCCATTCCATAGACCAGAGAGAAAGGAGTTGCTCCCGTAGATGTTCGTCTGACGCGTCTGATATGCAAACAAAGCAAATGGAAGTTTTCGTGCCAATCTTATATCGTCTCAGTCATTTTCCCAATGATCCTTTTAATGTTCTTGTTAGCTTCACAACAGACCGATTTCATCTTTGGGCGATAGGGCGAGGAGTTATGATGCCTTATTTGGAATTGCTCACACTTCTTTCATCATCTTATTGTTCAGATTCGTGGCATTATCTCGAAATGATTCTTTTCGAGCAAGGTTCGCAAATCAAGGCAAATGATTTCCCCTTTTCAAAAACTCCGCAAACCGCAGCTCATTCGTCACATTGGCAAACAAGCGGCTTTCTATCCATTTTGTGAAGTAATCGATGACCACAAAAATGAATCGATGTCCATTTGATGCTTTTGGAGAAATTGGCTCTATAACATCCATGCCCCACATAGAAAAAGGCCACCGGAGAAGTCATGACATGAAGGGGCTGAAGCGGGCTACATGAATTTTATCGCCAGATTTGGCATTTGTGGCATTTTTCAGCAAAATTGATGCAATCACTTTCCATTGTCATCCAATAATAATGAGTCTCATGATCTTTCTCGCCATATTGAAACCATTGGCGTGTGTTCATGAGATTCCCTCATGGACCTCTTTGAGTATTTTTCTCGCTTCAACATCATCCACACATCTCAAGAGCATCTCGATCCTTTCCTCTTTTGTATAGTGATGTCCCCGTCAAGAACAAATCCTCACGCCATTCTTCCGATTGTTCTTTTGTCGTTCTCTATTTTGCTTGTTCGGGATACTTTTGATTCTTGATGTATTCTAATATATCATTTAGAACCATGGACGTCCGTCTATCCCTTTTTCAATGCTACAACAAAGTCGTGGAACCTCGTATATGCTCATTTTGAGGGCATTATTTAACGCTTTACTTGCTTTGAACATTGAAGCCAAAGTGGCCAAGGCATCACCAACCGGTTTTCTTCTCGTGGGAAGTAATGAAAAGTTATTTCTTTGAATTCCTTGATCAATTCGCCACTAAATCAACAGATCTTGATCAATTTTGGATCCTCACTTCCCATTCTCCACGGATTTGGTAAATTACTAGAATTTGAGTCTCACAGTACACCTCTAGGATTTTGATGTCTCGATCAATAGCCGCACGAGAAGCCCCATGACACAAGCCTCATATTCGCGATATTATTGGTACAAAAGAAGTTTAGCCTTGCAAGTGAGCGGATAATGATTCCCCTCTGGTGATACCAGATGGCTCCGATTCCATGTCCCAAAGCGTTCGACGCGCCATCAAAACACATCTTCCATGACTTATCTTTTGAGGACTCGGGTTCCACTTCGCGTGATGCACATTAAGTCTTCGTCTGGGAAATCGAATCTAACGCTCAGCATATTCTTCTGTCGTGCTCGAGTTGCTAGAAAGTCGGCTATCATACTTCCTTTTATTGACTTTTGACTTACATAGGCAATGTCATATTCGAAAAGGAGGATCTCGCCATCGGGCCATTCTTCACGATAGTGTTGGCGATTCCATCATGTATTTTATCGGTCAAACTTTGAAATCAACCATGTCGTGTGATACAACATGTATTGTCCGAGTTCTCTGAGCTACCCAAACCAGAGAGCGGTATGACAAAATTTTTCAATAGACGAATACTTTGCCTCATATTCGGTGAACTTTTTCTTGAGGTAATGATCGCTTCTTTTCTTTCTTTCCGTCTCGTCGTGTGTTGCCCAAGACGCAACCCATTGAATTTTCGAAATCACAAATACAAAATTAAAGGTCTTCCTGAGTTGGCGGTACTAGCAATCGGAGGACTAGACAAATATTGCTTTATCTTATCAAAGGCCACTTGGCATTCCTCATTCCATTCTCCAGATTATGTTTTCGAAGAAGTCGCAGAAGATAGGGTCGCATTGGTTGGTAAGTTGAGCGATAAATCGGGCGATGTAGTTTAATCTCCTAAGAATCCTCTAACTTTCCTTTTGCGCGGCGTAAAGGTAACTCTTTGAATGGCTCTTATTTTATCCGGATCGACCTCGATACCTCTTTCATGACAATGAAGCCTAGCAACTTCCCGAGGTAGCCCCAACGTACATTTAATTTTGGATTGAGCTTTAATCGGAACTTTCTCGGCACAATCCGAACAACTTCTTCAAGTTCACTACATGTTCTTCTTCCTCTAAGATTTAGCAATCATATCGCCGACGTAGACCTCTATTTCCTTTATGCATCATGTCATGGAATAATGTCACCATAGCTCTACGATATGTTGCCCGGCATTCTTTAACCCGAATGGCATCACTTTGTAGCGTAACGCTCCCACATTGTTATGAAGGTAGTTTCTCCATGTCTTGAGGGCCATCTTGATCTCGATTATACCCCGAGAATCCATCCATGAAAGAAAACAATGAATGTTTTGGTCGTGTTGTCCACCAATGTATCAATATGTGGTAAGGGAAAATTATCTTTTGGGCTTTGGCTTGATTGTGTCACGGTAATCTCACGCACATTGCATTTGCTGCCGAGTCTTTCTTTGCACTCATGGGGCTATGTTAGCCACCCATTCGGATATTTGGAGGCTTGTAGGAAACCGTCAAATTGCTTTCGACTTCCTCTTTTTTTTTAGTAGCATTTCTGGTCTCATCCGTCTTAATTTTTGGCTGGATGGGCTTGCATTTCGGCTTTAATGGGAGCTTGTGGACCACTAAATCTTCATCTAGCCCCTGGCATGTCTGGTATGACCATGCGAAAAACATCTTTGTATTCGCAGAGTAGAGCGATCAAATTATGCCCGGTGCTCTCTGGAAATAGAAGTCCCAATCTTCACACTTGTTTCCTTTCTTCAGTTGCCCAAGTTTATTGTTTCCACAGCATTCTTCATGAGGCAAAAATCATTTATCCTCTTGTTCCACCATTCTTAACAATTCGAGAGGCTAGACGTATCTTCAAGATTTTCTTGACTTTCAAATTCCACTAAACAAATGAATTTCTCAAAATCGATTTCAAGACTCGTGGAATTCGGTTTGTTCATGTCATCGATATCCGAGCAACTGAAAGTTGAATGGAAAAAGAAACTATAGAGGGGCATCCAAGTATTGGAATCAACAAAGGAATATTATGGCATGGAATGTGGCAAATGTGAATATGGGCTATGAAATGAGAAAATGATTATGAAATTAGCGATAATGCGTGAAAAAATCGTGACAAAATGCATCTTCATTGATATTCATTTAAATGATAAAGAGCGTAATGCACGCCTACAGTAAGAATTCTATTATATCTAAAGACACAATAGAAGGTTAATGTTTGGCATTACTCAAGTCTTATAAACTACAAGAAGCTCCTCGGAAGTCCAATTGTTCAACATGAAACCCGTGGAGGGCAAGGGCGTATCCTCGAGACATCTTTACTTGTACCAAATTTCTTTGTCAATGACATTTATATCGACATTCCACGAAAACCCTTTCAATTATCCTCATCATGTTTTCGTGGATCGTCTTGTCCAGGTATATCATTCCCCGCAGATTTAAATGTTTTTGACAAAGGAGGGTATTCTATTGGTTCCCATTCTGGTTCTCGACCCAAAGTTCTTGCAATCCTCCTTTCACGATCTTTCTTCCACTCGCTCTCTTCTTTGACGCATGTCAGCCGGAATCCCAAACCGACGTATCAGCCTTGTCTTTGCTTGGCTTTAAAGCCCTAACTATTCCTTGCAAATGTCCGCCTAAACCTCTTCTTGCTCGAGCTCCTCTTCCTACGGTCAACTTGACACCCATTCCGGTATTTCGACGCGTTTTGACATGGAATTTCTGTTTCCTCGGCAACAAAAAGTGGCATTCATACAAATTCAAGGGATCGGAAAGAACACTCCAACGCTGCGTCTTTGTTCACTTCAAGTCACGGTGCATCAACAGAGACAGATGCGACAATATCTTCTTCTCCTTCGATCGGTGATGCGGACTGAATAACCGCCCATGATAAATTTTATTTTTGGTGGAGGGATGACGGGACCGCTTCGTGAGAATGGATCCGTGGTCTCTAAAAGGCGCTTTATGCGATGGCGTAATGTCCATGACTTGGAACTCAACATCATAAATGTAAGGGCCCACTTCTTAGAGGGATCTCAATCTTTCCCATAACTTCACGCCTCGTCGTCGAATGCCCTTACTGTGGAATGACGGGGCCTTAAGTAGGACAAATCCATCGGTGATTCGGAAAGTGTGGCCAATGGCATAACATTTAACGCCGACCCATTATCGATGAGTACGTTCGGTATTATGTAGCCCATGCAAATGAAGTCGTGATATGCGGCGCTTTCATAATTTCTCTACCGTTTGATGGTATCTCATCATCACTAAAAGAGATGAAATTGTCCGCATTCGCATTGTTTACCCACCTATCAAACTTCTCAATGAGATATATTTGTGGCTACATAAAGCTTGATTTAACACCTTGATAAGGCATTCCATGTGGCTCAAATTTAATGATGAGAGATAAAGCGCGAGATTCGTGCTTTGGTCGCTTGCTCAATTGTTCCACCACACTATACTCACTGTGGCTTGATAAATTTCAAGAATTCTTGAGCTTCTTCCTCATTCATGTGCTTTTAGTTTTAACTGCGCTGGTGGAATTTCTTGCTCGACTTCGACTTCGTGCATCACCGCTTTCCCTTTTGCTTCAAGTCGCTACTTTCTTTCATTTGGTTCAACTTCTTTGGAATAGCACCGCCCACTTCGGGTAAAATGACCTACCTCCCCAACATCTTCAAATATGGATTTGGACTTTCCAACTTAGGTGTGGCGATATTGACATCATATCTCCACTGCATCGCTTTTGTTGTTCTTATAAGGAAAGGAGATGGTACTTGATTATCATCTTTGGTTTCATACCGGCTCCTTCTTCGCGTCATAGTAAATCACCAATGGTCGATCCGCGCTTATAAGGGGACTGATGAATGATTGTCGATGTACATATTTCTCCATTATCGGCTTCTTATGGCTTTACAAAAAAATCCGATCTCCTTGTTATCCATCATACTTTGCAATAATCTTCAATTCATCACATGATAGAATGTCGTGCCCTTCGATGCCATGGAACTACGCAAAAATTGTGACTCTTTTTGCATTCTTTCCTTGGATACTCAAGTTAAAGACAGCGAGTAGCCCTTTTTCAACTAGCACCTCCTGCATTCTCCGCAGAGGTGTTCTTACCGTATACCCATCTTTTACTTCGTCGTTTATCCTCCTCTCCATCAGACTCACATTCTTCGGTGTGATTTGGGAATGGATTCACGGGCCAGATCTTGCTAGTACCATCAAATCGCAAAATACCCGCGATCGATGAGCCCTTGAACTCTCCTTTTGAAAGCCGGCAGGTTCTCGCAGAGAATGCCTCGGTTCCCCGTGCATGGTATGGCGCAATTAAGCGTTTGGATCGTACCATTTTGGGTATGGAGGTTTAAGGGGTGCCATGTAATGGGAGAAATCAGTTGTTTTTCCGAATTTTTGGGTACAATTCCCATATGACACTGGGATGGGAGTAAACTGCGGTCTCTCTGGATTAGGCTTCTTTGGTCTTGGCTCATTTTCGGGTTGGTTTTGAACGGTGCAAATGTTTTGTGAAAAAGTGGTAACGGGTCTTTGGTTGTTCATGGCGATACGGGGTAGGAGGGAGGTGGTGTTTGGTAGTAAGGGGCTTGAGGAAGATAATGGAAATTTGAAGGTGGATAATGTCGGGGTTGGGGTCAAGTTAGGATATGAGTTAGAGGCATAGCGGTTTCCCATCCCGACCATGTGGGTTTCTCGTTCCTTCTTTTCATAAAGTACTGTCCTTTTCGAACCTTCACAACCTTCCATTCTACCGCCTTGACAACATTCTCTATGAGCTCCCCGGATATTACAATATCGCAAACTCCTTCGTGGCACTCCCCACTAGTTTGTCATCGCAAAACGGCGCCTTTAAGGTGTTGATAAAGAGAACAGTTATCTCCGTTTTTGTTAGTGGGGTTCCACTGCAGGTGTAGACGTCTCTCCATCTCTCGCGCATACCGTCAAAAGTCTCTCGACGCTTTTTCTCCATCATCCGTAAGGTCATCCGGTCTGGCACCATGTCCGATACATGCTTGTATTGTTCGTAACACAGATGCCAAATCTTTCCAGATCTAATCTTTTCCTCGCACGAAATGGGTTGTACCAACGGAGGGTCACTGTTAGACTATCTTGGGAAGCAATGTATAAGTAACTTATCATCATTCACGTAATCCAAACCATTTTCGGACGCAGTAACATGATGAGATGTGCTTTTGGGCACCTAGTCCCATCATACTTCTCAAAATCGAAAGCGCCTTGACTTCGGAGGCAAAATTAGATCAGTACTGGACTAAGTTCCTTGGCACCGGTGGCACCGTAGAAGACCTCGTGCCTTCTATTGCTTTGAGTCTTTCCTCCGGACTCTTATATTTCGCGTCATGGTTATCAATTTCAATTTGGCAACTTCTGCGGGGTCATCCGAATCACGGAACTAGTGGATCAGCAGGGACTAGCCCCGTGGTTCGACGTGAATATTCCTTGCCCCAAATTAGTGGGTGGAGCAGGTGGCATAGGTCGATGTTCCAAGCCCGTGGGTTCTCTCGAGCATACCCTCTGCGTGTTGTATATGCGGGTGGTGGAGTGAATCCGGGAGGATAGAGTGGATCCCGATCGTGGTGAATTCTCGATTGAGGTTCCATAACATCCGGGTCTCGCATGGGTCCTTTCTCTTTGACCAAAGTTGTCATCATCTCCATCATTTTAGCCATCCGATCTCTTTGCTCAAGTGACTCTCTCTCGAGATCTTACCATTAGATCTCTCGTTTCTTGTTGCGATTTAGCTTGATTTCTCTTGTAATTCTTTTGAGCCCTTTCCATCCCTTTCGATTCTCTCGTTGAACTCAGCTTCCATTGCCTTAGTTTGTCGACGTGTTCTGTATGAATGTCGTGATTCCAGTCTTGAAGTCTTGCAACTGCGGATTATACGGCTCTTTTAGTTCCGGTGGATGGTGATATGTACATGCGATGAATGAATGAATGGGTATATGAATGAATGGATGTCCAAAGAATAAATGATGCATAAATGTTAGTTATGAATAAATATGCAAGAATTTGGTGTTGATTTCAAGATAGCCCCATATGTAGGCATTTCATTTATCAGAAGAGTACGTTACAAAAAGTTTTCATTTTTTTCCAACAGTTACACAAATTTCCTAGCCACATTGCCTTGTTTCTTCACTTGCTCTAAAAACTCTGATATACTCGATCTTTGGCTCGGAGGAATTGTAACCGAGAACTCCGGCCATCTCGATAATTGAACAACTTGCATAGCCGCTGGCATAATTTCATTGATCGAAGTTGAGTTGCACTTCTCTTTCTTGGAGAGTTCCTTCATACGCGTGCATGTCCCTATCGTACTGGTCATTCTTTTCTTCTAGAGCCTTTAGGAGGTTATCTAATTGTTGTTGACGAGATTGTAGCATATTTTCTAAATCTCGTACTCTCCTTTTTAATTCTCGATGTTCGGGATCGACTATTCGCAAATTCCCGTAGATTGCCATTTCATACTCGGCATTCTTCCTTCTTAACTCTATTGCTATTGTATGACAAGGCCTTTTCCTCTTCTCTCTTTGCTTTTCCTTCCAAAACTCCATTCTCTCCTTTGATGTTGCTAATTTCTTCTTCCACTCAATTGTTATTTGCCCAATCCACTTATTCTTTATAGTGCTTCTTAATTTCTTGTTTTCCAAATGAAGGTCCCTTAAGTCGTTTCTCACGATCTCGGCCTCCCCTTTGTACTTTTTCAGTTCTGGACCTTTCAACTTGAGCTTCAATCTTCAACTGATAGTTTTCTTCTTGAAGGGTAACCGAGGTCCCTAGACATCTTAGCTTTTTCTCGCGAATTCTTGTCTAGCGATGTCCAACTCGGACGGCATTTCCTCCAAAAGGGGTTCTGGGCAAGGCAATTTGTTGATGAGATTTGTGACTACTTACCCTTTGCTTTTCCATATGTCATAGTCTTGTAAAGGGTATCGCGATACAAGGCTAATTCCATGAAATGAATTTCATTCCAAGACTTTGCAATATCTCGGACTCTCTTCATATATCCTCACCACAAAGCTTTCAATTGTGCCAACCTCCGGTTGCAGGTATAAATTGTCATGAAGAAAATTGCCTTTGACTAATAGCGGAGCGTATCCAACTCTCCCATAACCCGAGTAAAGGTACCCAATCTTGGCCTCCACACTTGTATAACAGGATCGAAGGACGGATCCTGTGGTGCTCTCCACGTTATATCCTGGCAAGATTCTCAAGAACCGATACCCAATGTTGCTCGGTGATTTCTTTCGGCCATTCTTTCTTGAGGTAAGCTTCTAGCGGGGCGAATGTTTTGAAAACATGTGAAATGGAGTGCGCTCTACTTTCCAAAAATGACTGAAAATCCAAACGTTGAGCAGTGTATGTGCACACCGATCGATAAATCGTCCCCTTTCCTACCCTTCGACAAGTACTCAAGGACCAATGTCTCCGGCTAAGATAGTCTGGATGTGGTTGACTCCTTTGTTTTAGCCTTTCAAAGAAATCCAACATCGCGACTCAATATGTCCGAGAACTCTCGGAAAATGACCAAACCGTGTAAATGGCCAAGGCGAATAGATTAACTCTCTTTAATATGTCCGGATGACTCGTAACCAATTCTCGAGGGTGGACCATGGAATGCAAACGGTTTCATTCTTCTTTTTATTTGTTTTCGCCCATGCATCACCATATGCATGTCCGGTACTTACTAATTTTTTCCTAAAGGTCAATGGCTTAGGCTCCTTTACGTATATCTTGCCGAATTGCACATTGTCGATGCGGAGTAAAGCAAAGATACTTCTATGGTTGAGTCATGTCCTCTTGATTGAATGTAAAGCATAGCGATAAGCGGATCCCGAATCGAACCATGGCTTGAATCAACTGTTCATCCACACGGATGGTGATTAAGTGAGCTATATCTCCATACCTCTCGGTGAAAATGCCCTAGTGTCCGAATCCCATTGGTTCCAAACTCGCACCAAATCCTCAAGGTTATTTTGGCGGACATTTACGCTTGTATATTGGGCAAATTGGCAACACTCTTCCACTAGGTCTGTCCTCTTTTCTCTCTCGAGTTTTAGAGACCAGTCTCAACCACGGCATTCTTCTCGATTATTTGTGTAATTGACTCTCCATTAGAAACCCGTTCTTGGCAACTATCCTTTAATCAACACCTTCCTAATGTGATGCCTATGATGCATGATGATAATAAAAATAAAAACAAACAAACTTGGTTAGTAACACAACACAAATATAATTTGAGAAACAAATTAAACTACTCAACCCATAAATAGTGTAAATGAAAAGGCAAAAGGCATTATCCCAGTGTACTTATTTTGGTGGCTATAAGTTTTATTGAGAGGTTCGGTATGGCTATAATTGGATGGCTCGTGATGGTTCATCATATGCGGGTTTTGGTTCTAGATAGGTACTCGAATTGTTCGTACCATCGCCTACTAAAACTAGCACGAAGCCTCGATGTCGTAGCTCATCACAAGCTCACGAGTTCAATTCGAGGATTACATTTACTTATGCCTATGCGGAGGGACAAGTTAACTCCACGAAAGCATAAGTCATATGTAACCCGAAAGTATTCACTACTTTTGTGCGGAGGACGAAAGTTAACTCCATAATAAGGCGTAGCGTTTACTTTCACTTAAATGGACGGAGCGGGTATAGAGCTCATGTTATGCAAAATGCAGCACGTGTGTGGGGGAAAACTCATGAACCTTTACGTTTTATTCAAAGAAACTAAACCAATTAAAACCATAAAAATGAAAACGAAAAACCAACAAATAACAAGTTAGAAGAAATATTTACAACACGATGAATTTTTGAAAAGAGATTTTGATCACGACCAAATATTTACTTTGAACAAGGAAATTTGAAAACTTTGACAAAACATGTTTAATTCGACTCGACTCTCAAAACAGGTGTCCCAGTGAGTCGCCAACAGAGCACGTAAAAAATTTTGGCTTCGGTGCTTAATTGTGGCGATTTATTAGAAATTTAGAAATCAAATTTGGTTTTAAAACAAACCGTGAGTCGCCACCGATCCTTTTTCCTAGGTGTGATCGGACACCCACTAGATTTCTTTTTAAAAGCAAGAAATACGTTAAAATCCAGAGAAAAATTAGGGTTCGAGTCACATGCCATGAGGAAGGTATTAGCACCTCGCGACGCCCAAAATTGGTATCTCATAAACACATGTTGTCTTGATTTTCAAAAATACGAGTTTAATGTAAACTTTAGTTGTGATCCGATTAAAAAGATGATGAGAAGTTTTAAATTTTTAATTTTTGGAGAAGGGCATACTTTGCTTTAACAGAGTCGATTGATATCCACCCAACATAGCGATGGAATCGATGACTTAATGTTTAAGTCAATATGTTGCCTTGATTATTGAAATTAGTTAAAGGATTTTTGTTTAAACGTAAAGCAAATTGATATAAAATAGAAATAAACAATAGACCAATCTAGAAACATATTTGAAAACAAACATAGGTGTGACAATAATATTATAAGCAACAAAGACATAATGTAATACTATATTTAGGTACGAAATTGAAATAATGAATATATATATGTAATAACGATATTAAGAATATGTACGTAATATATATATAAATAGCAATAATATTAGAAATATACTATATATGATATTCAGAATGTATGTATGATATATATAAAAACGTTATTAAAAAGGTAAATACGTGACATGTAAAAATGCATATACGATGTAATGTTAAAATATTTACGTAATATATACATATGAGAAATAAACTTATTACAATATTACATAAACACGCATTTATATACACTAGAGATATATATACATGCATATATAAAACTCAGTATTAGGATTAACTATAGTAATTAAGACAAAAATATGTACATAAAATAACAATAATGCATAACTAACAAGAAATAAGAATAATGAAACATGTATGATATGTATATAAACCTATATGATATATATATATGTGTATGTATATTGAAAATGATATATATATATAAAAAGAAATATAACGTATATTACATAGATACATATATATAATAATGACGTTATAATATATGTTAATATTTGAAATGTACATAAAATACTACTAAAGATAGATAGCTAATAACATTAGAATATATACATAATAATATAATATTAAAAAGTACATGTATATATATGGTTTAATATGAAAATACAGTGTATATACATTATAGTATTAGAATATTTACATAATATATAAATATCATTAATGTTTAAAAGAATTTAGTAATTATAGTTCATAAATATGTTATAAAACGTAATAATATGTATAATAACGATTATAATAATAATAATATATTAGTAATAAATAACGATAAAAAGTATGAAAATACACTTAAATCAAGAAAGGACTAAATTTAAAGCTGAACAGACGAGTTTTGGGGCGATTTTAAAAATAAAAACATAGAAAAGGACTTATTAGAACACGGGCCATATTAAGGAGGATCAAAAGCGCAATTATTCCTTCCAATTAAAACGCAGCATTAGCATTAGCGGGGACTAAATCGGAAAGCTAAAACTTATGGAGCCAAATTGAAAATAGCGAAAAAACTCGATTGTGTAATAGTATAAATATTATATATATACATAAATACATGTAAATATTCAAGTATATTGATGTGTCCCTACTTTATTAAGAGTTCTATGAGTTTAAAGGTTGAGCGTTACATCAACAAATTAATCCCATACTATTCCTAATTATTCTGATGGTACCATAGCTCCCTCAAGATCCTCTACATACTAGAGGTCTTGGGTTTGAGTCTTGCATGAACTTGCTTTTCAGCAACAATGGTGCCATATAATATGTAGATAATATAATTAAATGAAAATGAAAATGAAAGAAATTAAACTTGATGTTTTCAATGGATAATATGGAATCAAAATGAAGGAAATGATGGATGTAATAATGTATAAATATATACCAAGATATCAAAGGAAAGAGTGAAGAAACGATCACCCCATATGTCTGGGGGAAAGTTGGCCAACGGACGACCACTATCTCGATGGTTACTGCTTAATGGTGCAGCCTTTGTGGAGCTTGTGGAATGAGCTGCAACAAAGCAGCACCTCTTGGCCTTGTGCAGGCGTAGGGGAATAAGCATTGGGAATGGTGGAGAGGGACCCTTAGAGAGGCAAAAGAGGATGCGGGTGATGTGTCGTTGAGAGCACAAAAAATATCCTATTCCCTGTAAAATAGTAAAAATAACAGTAAAGGGGAAGTAGGGTCGAATCCTCAAGGACCGGATTGTACGAATGCTCGTTTCTTGAAATCCTGGACAATTTCTTGCCCAAGAAAACCTGCGTTCCTGAAAAATAAAAAGAGAATTAAGAATCTGGAAAAATAAAAACAGAATTTAAAGTGAATTGAAATTTCGAAATTAAATAAATTGCAGAAATTAAAAAGAGGAATATAAAAATAAATAGATTTGGGAAAAGAGAAAGTTTCTTATGTGACGAGATTCCAGCCTCCGGTTGTCTTGTTCAGCTTTGGGTTCAATCCTTGGCTTTTAAGTAACCATTCTCGAGCAGGATAAGCCAGTTATAGTGGAAGAGGACGCCTACGACCACCAGCTCTAAGGATTTGGACTTAAGATTTGGCGGAGCCTGCCTCTAGCCAATAATCGCTTTTGTGGGACAATCTTCTGCTAGATCACCTTTTCCCAACGATGAATACCACGCCGTTTTGTCTCTTGGGTTCGTCAACCTCTGACACAGAAAGCCAACGAACTGACTGTGCAACCTTTCCAAAACGTACAAAGCGGCCGTTCCTTGAAGGCTAAGCGCGGATTCTAAGCCTTATGAACCTTTTTGGGGAATTTTGACAACCTTTGGCTAAATTGGTTTAGTGACTCGTGATTTTTGGGAAAGAAAGAAATATAATATAAATAGGATTTTTATTTAAGAAAATATGAAGAGAACAAAAAGACAGTTTTTGGGAGAGAGAGTGTTTACAGGAAAAAGAGATGTCAAATATGTGCCACTCCATCCCCTATTTATAGTACTAGAAAACCTAGTCTATTCCTAATGAAATTTTAAAAGATAAATAATAAATAATTAAAAATAAATAAAGATAAATGAAAATAAATCCTAAAATTAAATCTAAATAAAAATCCTTAATAATTATCCTAATATAATTGAAATTAAAATAGAGTTTTGTGCTATAAAATCTCTTCTTTTGCATTTTAGTCTTTGGGTCTTCCATGTTTGCATTTTTGGTACCATTTCTCTCTTTCTTTGCATGTTGGCCTAACTCTTCTTTAATTTCACGCTTTTGCCCCCAAATTTCTATTTACCTTCAATTTAATCCCTAAAAGATAAAAGATCATAAATAGCCCAAATTAGTAGGATCATACTCAAAATAATCATGTAATTAGTATATAAAAATATGTCATTCTAGAGTATTATCAGCATGTGTTGCCCAAAACACTGCCTTGGACTTGGACTGCCATTTCTATTGCTAATTACACAACAGAACTGGATGTGAAGTTGATGAGGGATAAGTAGCCGATGAGGCTATTTATAAAAAGCTAAGAGTATCCTTTCTTGGAATGGAAAAGATATTTTGGAAATAGGAAATCAAAGTAAATCATGTGATGCTTCCATTTTTATAATAATTAATTTGTTGATATCGTACATTATCAATAGCTAAAAAGGGAAAAAAAATCAAACCGAATAGTCTGAAGTTATCAGCTATATATGTCCAGTATAATCACCAAATAATAATTAATTAATAAGCTTTCACACTTGTACTGCCTCCCTCTCTTGGGCTCCTATGCCAATGTCAGAGACGCCTCCAATTGTTTAAACTTAAGCCATAACATAATTTTAACAACTTGATTTTCCGCAACATGATCACAGATGTTAATTTCCTCCATACATGTTGAGATTGAAATTTCTTTGCAAAACTTGGTCCATCTAAGCAAAAACATTGCTATTGTTTCTGAAGTATTATTTGATTGATTTAAAATAATTCACAAAAATTTTCAATTTAGACACTAATATTTGATTTTATTCTTGTTTTGGTGTCCGGTCGATGATAAATCGATAATGAAAAGTCTTTTTTTGAAAACCGGTATAATAGCACATTTAGTCCTTAATACTTACATATTCTATCAATTTGATTCTCAAACTTTCTAACCAAAATTTTCAGCTTTTAAAATAAAAGCATTCTACATCTATAAATCTGTAAAACAGAAAAAGAAAAAAAAAGTAACTTCTCTCAACTAACAGACCGTTTTTTGAGCCAATTCTTAAGACCAATAAGTTTATCTTGGAACTTTATTTCCTTTTTTTTTTAATAGTTTTCTCTTAAATATTATATTTTATAACCCTTTGATTGTTAAAATTTTGTCTAAAGAAAATGGAAAAACCTTGAGAAAAACACTTTAGATTTACTTTTATTGTTAACAGTATGATATTTCCTTCAAGGTACATAGAAATAGTCCTATAAATTGGAAATTAAATCCAGAATTTAAAAAAAAAAATGGTTTTGAAGAATCCAATTATTTAATCAATAATTATATAAGAACAATTATGAACATTTAATTTTTCATAAAAAAAAGAACGTGAAAGAATTAATTGAATTTTCTTTTGTTACATTGATAATAACTTTTAATTTTTAAACAGATTAAGAGACTATTAAGTGTTTTGTTAAATTTTAATTTTTAAATCCACTATAAGCAATACGTATTACTTATAATTTGATTTAGATTCAAATCATTTATCAGATTAATTAAAAACTAAAATGGTGATAGTTAGAGTGAAAAATTATTTTTTACAACTATTAAATTATTTATCATATTTTTTAATTTTGTATTTTATGTTATTCTCAATGGTGTTTAGTTAATTTCTAACACTAACTTCATATTCTTAAAAATATAAACAAAAAGGGTTATGTATTGAATAATTTCAACCATAAATAAAACAATTAATAGATGCAGACTGCCTTTTTTTTAGAAGCTGAAAGCTTTGGTTATGAAGTTTTAAGAACAAATTAATAGAATTTATAAATATGAAGGGTTAAATTTATTGAATTATTTAGAATTAGGATCAAATTGATAGAATCTGTAAATGTTAAGGACTAAATTTATTATTGTACTAGTTAAAAAAAGACTTTTCATTATCAATTTGAAAGTGGGTGATGAAAATAGGAACAAATTCAAATATTAATGCCTAAATTAAAAATTTTAAAGTTGAATGACCAAAACAAAAATATAAACATAAGTGGGTGACTATTTATAATATTTACCCTAAAATTTATAGTTATATGATTCGGATAAATACGTTATTAACCCTCCCAAGTTTCAACACCTATTTTTGGAAACATTCCACGTGATATTTTAGTGAACTTTTATTATTATTATAATTAGTGTTGCATGTTTACGACGGGCACAGATGTTTTAGGAAACCTTTACTGATTCCAATAGTACATATCTGTCCACTATATTATTTTTACCACCGATTCGGTATCTCAAGGATAATTTATATTAGTAGTCACCTAATTATTAGTAAATTTTTTTAGTCACTTAATTATGAAAAATTATAAAAATAGTCACTCAATTATTTAATTTTATTTTTTTAGTTACCAGTTGATTAACGGTGACATCTTTTAAGATTGGTATAATAGTAACTTTATCCCTCAACATTTATATGTTATGTTAATTTAGTCTTAATTCTAAAAAATATAACCCTCAACAATTACGCATTGTGTAATTTGGTCTTTTTTGTAGTTTTACTTTTCTTTGTGACCCTTTCACCTAAAAAGTTGAAAAAAAAACTTATTAACTAAATTTGATTGAAAATATACAAAAAATTGAAGATAATAACTTTCATCATCTCTCATTCTTTTAAAATTAATCCTCAATGTCACACACAAAAAAAAAAAAACCAAATCACACAATGTGTAAATGTTGAGAATTAATGTTTTCAGAATCAAGACTAAATTAACATAATCTATAAATGTTGGGACTTAAAGTTTCTATTATGCCAAATTTATAAGCTACCACCATTATTTAGTTTATGACTAAAAAGACAAAATTAAATAATTGATCGATCATTTTTATAACGTTTCATAGTTGAGTGATAAAAAAGAAATTTACTAATAGTTAAATGATCATTTTATAATTTTTCATAATTAAGTGACAAATAGGGATTGTTATTTTAATTCACCCTTTATTTATATGAATCCGATGAGTAGATTTAGCGTCTCAAGTTCCAATGTTAGGTCGAAGCTGACCCCTAAGCTATTTTAGGAAACATTAGTTCCACGTGATGTGTATTTTCTCATAGAGTCAAATTTAACACTAATTATTTTCTTACAAATATTATGTTTTCGTGAAATATATTGTAAAAAAACTTTGCTTTTACAAATTGTATATAAGTAATCGTATAGTATTACAACAAATCATGGTTGAATAATCTAAGAGTCACATTCTTTGTTTTTTTAGTACAAAAAGAGTGACTTTGTTGTTGAAATGTCTTTTGTTTGCAGTTGGGTATATTTTTGTAACCTCTTTAATGTGTTCTTTTATGTTAATAAAATTTCACATTGGATAAGAAAAAAAATGTAGGTTAAATTTTGCTATTAATTTCTATATTATATATAAATTGCCGATATAGTTTATATATTTTAATTTGATTATCTTTAGTCTCTATACTTTTTAAATTTTAAAATTTTAGTCCTAATTAAAAAACATCGTTAAATTTATTAAGTTCTACTATTTTTAAAATATTATGTGGCAAATATATTATCACATGTTAATGTTATGTCAAATTCCTATTTTTACATATTACTCACAAAAAGATCAGTTGATGAATTTAAAAGTCATCGTTTGGATTAAGATTGAAATTTAAAAATTCAAAAAGTATAAGGACTAAGAATGATTAAATTAGAAAACATAGATAAAATCGACAACTTTATCATAGAACTTGACTAATAGCAAAATTTAATGAAACATATTTAATTGTTATCATTTTGAGTCGAATCTTAAATTTTAAAACTCGAAATGCATTTAGACTAAAATTGACCAAATTAAAGAAACTAAATCCACTTAGATTAATGCAAACTATTTTAGATTTACATATTTATGTATATATGATTAATATGCCAAGAACCTGACTTGCATATTTGATATTCAATAAATGTAAACAATTCATGTAGAGTGGAGTAAATTAAAAATATATGAAACCCTTGTTATTGGCTTGTTATTGGCTTCGTGGTCGAGGATGTTTACCCCATACAACCTATCCGAGTTTGAATTTATCAGAGAAGCTGTTGTAAGGCTTGATTTAATGGCAAAGTGGCGTAAAATAAATAGATATAAAGTTGGTTAAAGAGGTATGGGATGAATGAGCACTTTGGCGATGGCATCTTTCAAAGATAGTTCAGGCCTCGTGAGTCCATCGTCTTTCTTGTAAACAACCAAAACTAAACGTGCAAAGTTAAGAGGTCGCAGCGCAACTTTGTTTGAGACAGGCATTGGTTTAAGACAACCTTCGTTCATGTCTTTCCAAGCAACTTCAATCATGTCCCTGTAAGCTTCGACCGCTTCCTGTCTTGTAACACCATATTGTTTCATGTAACAACTGGTTCCACAAACCAGTCCCCTCTTTTCTTCAGCCTTAATTTCACCATTAACACATTCCTCGTTAAAAAAATTATTCTATACATTGCCAGAAGAGTTTTTAGAAGAAAAAGAAAAGGTGAGGGATATACCTCATTAGTTGTGATATCATCGTAGAGACGAGCAATTATGTTGAGGGCTTTATGAAGTTTGTTATCAGTATTGATCAGCCATTGATATGCAGTTTCATCTGCTTCTTCCATTCCTACCAAGGCCTGACAGACTGAAAGAATGGCTACACTTGTCTTCAATGCAGTTTCTAGATACTCATCAAATGTTGGCATATAACATCCATGCACCCAACGTCGCTCAACAAGATAGGCTAATGCTACTTCCTTCAACTAATCACCACCACATATTAATTAATTAGCCATAATAAACTTTATGTTGTGGTGCAACTTAAATTAAAAATTTGTGGGATCTTAAGGACTATTCTAACAGTCGAAACGTGAAATATCAGTTCAACCAGACATACATTTTCAATAAGCAAACATCCTTGGTGTGTTCTTATGTCTTGGTTGATGACCATGTACTGCATTAAGGAATGAATGAAGCTTTTATCACAAAACAACCTCTGTCAAATTACTCCAACTATGCATAGGCTCATAATTAAAGTGTACGAGACTAATTTTAAATCAAATTATGTTGAATTATGTATAAACTTTTATTTCGAAGATTGCATTTCCAATTATGTTGAATGATTTTCTACCTACAAGTTTGGTGGGATTATGGGATACTACTTGCATGTGAAATATTATTCTGTATGAAGAGTTGGTGCAACATAATTTACCTCATTTTTAGTGTAAGAAACCGCATAGCATCTCTCTTCCTTTCTCACTTTATCCTCGATTTTGTTGTGAACATTTAAGGTAGTATCATAAAGAAGTTTCAAGTAATCTGTTGGAAGTTCATCTATGACATCAATATTAAATCTGAGCACAATCGATTAATTTTAGTCATAATTCATTAAAATATTAATAAGAATATTTATATATAGTAGAGTAATTAAAAAAAAATTAACCTTTGTATTGCATCGGTGAAATATTGGAGTTCTTCATAAGTACCGTAGGCATCGTAAGTATCATCAATGAATCCTAAAGCTGATAGCAGTTTAGCATATATGTTGCGAGCACGTGCATAACATGGTTCAAAATAAAACACGGTCGCTGAGAAAAAGGACTCCACAATTCTATGTCTTGCATATGGAAACCTTAATTCCATATTTCCTTCTTTCCACTCACTGCATGCCCCAAGCAAGCATGACATTAATTAATAGTTTATTAAAACAAGCATATCACATGGCATCTATTTAAAGTATACATTTACGTGCACTTTAAATGCATTAAATATAAATTTTATTGATTTTAGGAAACGAAAATGGCTTGCCTTGAGTTAAAAAAACGAGTTCTTATTACCTACAAAGGTTGCTTAGTTCCTGTTGAAGCATCATTTGGATCCGATTGAAATCATACTTAGCAAACTTTAGTAATGTATCATTCCTTGCTTCATCATCTTTTTCGTAAAAACATATATATTGCCTTGCTTCTAGTCTTGGAACCCCTCTTTGGTAGGGACAATAGAGGGCATTTTCAATGTATTGGGCATAGTGTATACTTGTTTGGCTCACCATGGACTTCAATTGCGATGTTGTGAAAGCAAAAGCTTCTTCAAGAATAAATTCGCCATTTATTTTGAATTGAGCAGCTTCATATAAATTTATCATCTCTTTTATATCACTAATTTTAAACTCACCATTCCTCTTCTTGAACTTGTTAAAAATATCTGATTCAATATTCAATACATTAGCATTTCCAAATAATAATAATAATAATTGTATGAGCTAAGGGAAAATGTTTCTTCTGAACAAGTGTATCAATGTGAGAAGTTAAATCATTTTAAGGGTTAGAATTGAATTATAATTTTTTAAAAATATTTTATATTTTCACGGTTAAAAAAATAAAATTGAATATTGGGGCTGCCCCTCACAAGGGTTTAAAATAGTGGTCACAATGATACTATAATAATATATAAATTTTACAAATATATAATGGAAATTTTAGTTTTTATCATGAAAATGGTATTTCTTGAAATTAATAAATATTTAAACTATATTACACTCATAATATATAATGGTTTTTTTATTATTAAATGTTTTTGTGTATATATATTAAAAACATATTATAAAAGTAACATGAACATTTATTATATAAAATTATAACAATAGAATTAATTATTAAACTAACTTAAATCTTATTCAGAATAAGGTTTAATTGAATCGGATTTTTTTTATAATTTCAATACCTTTTGATTTTAGAGTATTAGAATTGATTGCATAGATGATTTTCAATTTAACTGTTTTATCTATTCTAGTCTAACAACCATAAGTAAAATAATAATTTTAAAAGTCGAAAGGATGGATCAAAGCAAGTATTTACTATTTCACCACATATGTCTATCTTAAAAAAAAATTTTCATTTGACACGAATCAATGGAAAATCAATTTGAATAGTTCTTATAGAGTAAACACTTACCAGAAGACATATTATAACCATGAGATCTAAAAACTTGAAACATGATTGCAGTTTCGTGCAAATTGTAATTGTTGAGTTGGCTTAATGTATCAAAACAATGAGTTAATTGTTGCTCTATTTCGGTCTCGAAGTGGTAGGATACTCCTAGGCGGCATAAGGAATTTATCAAAAGAATATTGTGTAAAGGATAAGCTGTAGAAGCCATTAACATATCCTTCACCGTTTCTTTCAACACTTCAACTTGTGTTGAGCACCGATCAAATTCCTACATATATTATTGTATATAAGCAAATGGAAATTAAGGTTGAATTTTAAGTTATCAAACAAGTATATATGTGCACGTATGTGTTATATAAATCATAAATATTATATATACACACACAAATACTTCATGTATATTAATGTATACTAACTTTGTTGAAAGTTCTATGAGCTCAAAGGTTAAAAGGTACATCAACAAGTCTCGTATTATCCCTAATTATTCAAATGGTACCATAGCTCCCTTAAGATCATTTATACATTAGAAGTCTTAAATTTGAATCCTGCCATGATGTTGCTTTTCAGTAACAATGGTGCCATACAGTCGCTCTTCAACGACCATAGCTTTTACGTATACATGATATAATTAAAAGATATCTCTAAGATGTAGAAAGTATCATTTATATGCTTATCAATATGCATATATATAGTATATACTAACCGGGAACACTATATACACTAAATGAAAATGAAAGAAACTAAACTTGATGTTTTCAATTAATAAATATGGAATCAAAATTAAGGAAATGATGGATGTAATACTGTATATAAATATATACCGAGATATCAAAGGAAAGAGTGAGGAAACGATCACCCCATATGTCTGGGGGAAAGTTGGCCAATGGACGACCACTTTCTCGATGGTTACTGCTTAATGGCGCAGCCTCTGTGGAGCTTGTTGAATGAGCTGCAACAAAGCAGCACCTCTTGGCCTTGTGCAGGCGTAGGGGAATAAGCATTGGGAATGGTGGAGAGGGAGCCTTAGAGAGGCAAAGGAGGATGTTGGTGTTGCCCAAAACACTGCCTTGGACTTGGACTGCCATTTCTATTGCTAATTACACAACAGAACTGAATGTGAAGTTGATGAGGGATAAGTAGCTGATGAGGCTATTTATAAAAAGCTAAGAGTATCCTTTCTTGGAATGGAAAATATATTTTGGAAATAGGAAATCAGTGTGAATCATGTGATGCTTCCATTTTTATAATAATTAATTTGTATCGTAAATCATCAATAATTAAAAAGGGAAAAGAATCAAACCGAATGGTCTGAAGTTATCAGCTATATGTCCAGTATAATCACCAAATACTAATTAACTAATCAGCTTGCACACTTGCACTGCCTTCCTCTCTTGGGCTCCAATGCCAATACCAGAGACGCCTCGTATTGTTTAAACTTAAGCCATAACATAATTTTAACAACTTGATTTTCCGCAACATGATCACAGATGTTAATTTCCTCCATACACGTCGAGATTGCAATTTCTTAGCCCTGCAAAACTTGGTCGATCTAAGCAAAAACATTGCTGATAATTATTATTTGATAGATTGACAATAATTCACTTAAAAAATGGTTATGTGCATGATTAAATGTGTGTTAGTGCGTTTAATCATTAAAGAATAATTCAAGGTGTGGGGACAATCGAAATTGCGTGCCTGCTAAGTTGCTATGTTGATTGGTAGAATGGTAGTGCGTTTAACCCTGCCAATTAATAAAAAGCTACTAATCTATTCATACTGCATTTAAAACATGTGTTAGCATAATAATTAAGGTGTTTACTATTTAAAATATGGTTTGAATTCGTGGTCTGAATTCGAGTTGCATTACTGTTAGAATTTTGCCTGTTAGAATTTTGTCCTTTTCTTATAATTCATAAAAAAAAACGAGTAAATTTTTTTAATAAAATAATCAAAATTGCATGCGATGCTGAATTATGGGTGAGTTTTTTTATTTCTATTTTAAGATCACTCAATTATGTCTCAACTTTAAAAATTTTCAATTTAGACACTAACGTTTGAATTCATTCTTGTTTTGGTAAGAGGTTTGATAATGAAAAGTTTTTATTTCTAATCGATATGATAACACATTTAGTCCTTACTACTTATATATTCTATCAATTTAACCCTCCAACTTCTTGACCAAAGTTTTCAGCTTTTAAAACAAAAGCATTCCACATCTATAAATTTGTAAAACCCAAAAAAAATAAAATAGCTTCTCTCAACTAACAAGTGACAAATACCGATTATTATTCTAATTTACCCCTTTTATTAATTATATGAACCCGATGAATAAATTTAGCGTCTCAAGTTCCAATGTTAGGTCGAAGCTGACCCCTAAGCTATTTTAGGAAACATCCCACGTTATGTGTATTTTCTCATAGAGTCAAATTTAACACTATTTATTTTCTTACAAATATTATGTAAAAAAACATTATTTAATTTTCGGAAATCTATTGTAAAAAAAACTTTGTTTTTACAAATTTTATATAAATAATCAAATAGTATTACAACATATCATGGTTGAATAGTCTAAGAGTCATATTCTTTGTTTTTTTGGTATAAAAAGAGTAATTTTGTTGTTGAAATGTATTTTGTTTGCAGTTGGATGCATTTGGTATGTTTTTGTAACCTCTTCAATAAGTCTTTTTATGTTAATAAAAATTCATATTGGATAAGGAAAAAAATTGTAGGTTAAATTTCATATTATACATAAATTGCGGATTTAGTTCATATACTTTAATTTGATTATTTTTAATTTTTGTACTTTTTTAAAATTTAAAATTTTAGTCCTAATTAAACAACATCTGTACAGCCCAAATTCTGCCCGGGCTAAAACAAAACCCCAAACCCAATAAAACTCAACCAACTAAATAGACTCTAGCCCAAATTTTAGACCCAAACCTAAATCTAAACAACTAAACCCAAAACCCAAACCCAATTTCAACCAAACCCTAGCCCAATACAGTTATCAGAAAACAAAACAAAAAAAACCCTAAGCTGCTGCCGCCTCTGCCCTCTGTCCCATCGTCCCATACCAGTCGGCCACCTGTTCCACCGCCCTAGTCGCGTCACCACCACTTGCACCTGCAAAAGAAGAAAAGACATAAACAATAAACAATAATGTAAAATGACTATAAAAAGCCAGGCTAAAATCTATTATTTTTTTTAGAGGTTGAATACAAAAAAAAAAACATATTCAAATATAAAAAATAGCGAGCAAGCACACAAAGTTAAAAAAAAAAAAAGTAAGGTTATTACTTTCCTACGTTTATTTGTTCCCTTTTTTCTTTTTTCGTCTATTCATCTTCGAATATATTCATACATCTATATATTTTTTTTAAAAGGAGCAGCTTATGTGAATAGATCAAAAAAAATAAAAAAATTTACCTTTTTTAAATTTTCGGCCACCATGCATAATGGTCAGCGATGGTCGCCGATGGCGATCAGTGGCGGAGACTGACTGGAGCCCTCACCGGAGCACACACCTGCAGAGAGAAAACAAAAGAAATTTTTTTTTTTTAGAACCGTTAACAAATATTTTTTTTCATTATTTTTTAACTTATATAGGCCATATAAAACGACGTCGTTTTGGCCGGCGTCTATAAACCCCAAAACGGCGTCGTTTTGAGACGACCCGCCTCAGGGGATCCGCGTGTTTTTGATAAAGGGGCTAATTGCACTTTTAGCCCCTCCGCTTTTTATCGATTTGAAATCAATTTTTTCATTATTTATAATTTAGCCCTGTAATTTATTTTGACCTCCAATTTGGTCCCTCTTAGTGCTATGCGTTTTGAGAGGATGAGATATTACCCATTTTGGTCCTCCCTTGTTATCCGCCCGCCCAAATTGGTCCTTTCCTGTGTATTTTTATTCCGAATTGGCCTCGAACTTTTACTTTAAGTTTAATTTAGTCCTTTTTTTTGTTATTTTCAATATTGTAATTAAATTAATTAATTAAATATATTTTTATTATTATTATTATTATTATTATTATTATTATTATTATTTTGTTAATATTACTAGTATAATTATATTTTATTTTTGTGTTTATTTACTTATTGTTTTATTATTAATTCATTAATTTATTATTATTAATATTATTATTATTAATGTATTATTATTACTATTTGATTCTCAAACTTTTTAACCAAAATTTTCAGCTTTTAAAATAAAAGCATTCCACATCTATAAATCTGTAAAACAAAAAAGAAAAAAAAAGTAATTTCTCTCAACTAACGGACCCTTTTTTGAGCCAATTCTTGAGACCAATAAGTTTATCTTGGAACTTTATTTCCTTTTTTTTAATAGTTTTCTCTTAAATATCATATTTTATAACCCTTTGATTGTTAAAATTTTGGCTAAAGAAAATGGAAAAACCTTGAGAAAAACACTTTAGATTTACTTTTATTGTTAACAGTATGATATTTTCTTCAAGGTACATAGAAATAGTCCTATAAATTGGAAATTAAATCCAAAATTAAAAAAAAAGTATGGTTTTGAAGAATCCAATTATTTAATCAATAATTATATAAGAACAATTATGAACATTTAATTTTTCATAAAAAAAAAAAGAATGTGAAAGAATTAATTGAATTTTGTTTTGTTACATTGATAATAACTTTTAATTTTTTAAACAGATTAAGAGACTATTAAGTGTTCTATTAAATTTTAATTTTTAAATCCACTATAAGCAATACATATCAATAATAATTTGATTTAGATTCAAATCATTTATCAGATTAATTAAAAACTAAAATGGTGATAGTTAGAGTGAAAAATTATTTTTTACAACTATTAAATTATTTATCATATTTTTAAATTTTGTATTTTATGTTATTCTCAATGGTGTTTAGTTAATTTCTAATACTAACTTCATATTCTTAAAAATATAAACAAAAAGGGTTATGTACTGAATAATTTCAACCATAAATAAAACAATTAATAGATGCAAACTGCCTTTTTTTAAAAGTTGAAAGCTTTAGTTATGAAGTTTTAAGAACAAATTAATAGAATTTATAAATATGAAGGGTTAAAGTTATTGAATTATTTAGTATTAGGACCAAATTGATAGAATTTGTAAGTATTGAGGACTAAATATATTATTATACTAGTTAAAATAAGACTTTTTGTTATCAAATTAACTGCTAGTGATCAAAATAGGAACGAATTCAAACATTAATTCTTAAATTGAAATTTTAATACTCGAAATGTATTTAGACTAAAATTGGCTAAATTAAACAAACTAAGTCTACTTAAATTAATGCAAACTATTTTAGTTTTACATATTTTCATAATTATGTATATATGATTAATATTCTAAGAATCTGAGAATGGTTAATGGCTTGGTGGGTTGGTGGGGGAGGGATGTTTACACCATACAACCAATCCGAGTATGAGTTTCTCTGAGAAGCTGTTGTAATATAAAGTTGATTAAAGGGGTATGGGATGAATGAGCAGTTTGGCGATGGCATCTTTCAAATATAGTTCGGGCCTTGTGAATCCATCGTCTTTCTTGTAAAGAACCAAAATTAAACGTGCAACGTTAAGAGCTCGCACCGCAATTTTGTTTGAGACAGGCATTGGTTTAAGACAACCTTCGTTCATGTCTTTCCAAGCAACCTCAATCATTTCCCTGAAAGCTTCGACCGCTTCCTGTCTTGTAACACCATATTGTTTCATGTAACAACTGGTTCCAGAAACCAGTCCCCTTTTTTCTTCATCCTTAATTTCACCATTAACACATTCCTGGTTACATGCTAGAAGAGTTTTTAGAAGAAAAAGAAAAGGTCAGGGATATACCTCATTAGTTGAGATATCATCGTAGAGACGAGCAATTATGTTGAGGGCTTTATGAAGTTTGTTATCAGTATTGATCAGCCATTGATATGCAGTTTCATCTGCTTCTTCCATTCCTATCAAGGCTTGACAGACTGAAACAATGGCTGCACTTGACTTCAATGCAGTGTCCATATACTCATCAAATGTTGGCATATAACATCCATGCACCCAACGTCGCTCAACAAGATAGGCTAATGCTAGTTCCTTCAACTAATCACCACACACATTAATTAATTAACCATAATAAACTTTATGTTGTGATGCAACTTAAATTAAAAATATTTGGGATCTTAAGGACTATTCTAACAGTCGAAACGTGAAATATCAGTTCAACCAGACATTTTCAATATGCAAACATCCTTGGTGTGTTCTTTTGTCTTGGTTGATGACCATGTATTGTATTAAGGATTGAATGAAGTTTTATCTCAAAACGAACCTCAATGAAATGACTCCAACTATGCATAGGCTCATAATTAAAGTGTACGAGACTAATTTAAATCAAATTATGTTGAAGATTGCATGTCCAACTATGTTGAATTAATGATTTACTACCTACAGTGGGATCTTTGTATAAGATTATTTTGAAAACCTTAAATAATAGACTGAAAAAAAGTGTTGAATAAAATGAAAAATGGCACACAGCCAGAGTGTTTAATTTCATAGATGGGTGACAAATTATGGATGGATACTACTTGCATGTGAAATGTTACATTGTATGAAGAACTGATGCAATGTAATTTACCTCACTTATAATGTAGGAAACGGCATAGGATCTCCTTTCCTTTTTCACCTTATCCTCGGCTTGGTTGTGAATATTTAAGATAGTCTCGTAAACAAGTTTCAAGTAATTTGTTGGAAGTTTATCTATAGCATCAATATCAAATCTGCGCACCACCAGTTAATTTTAGTCAAAATTCATTAGAATATTAATAAGAATTTATATATAGTAGAGTAATTTAAAAAAAAAAATTAAACCTTTGGATTGCGTCGGTGAAATATTGGAGTTCTTCATAGGTACCATAGGCATCGTAAGTATCATCAATTAGTGCTAAAGATGATAGCAATTTAGCATATATGTTCCAAGAACGTGCATAACATGGTTCAAAATAAATCGCTATCGCCGAAAAAAAGCACTCCACGATTCTATTTCTTGCATATGGAAACCTTGATTCCATATTTTCTTCTTTCCACTCACTGTATGCCCCAAGCAAGCATGACATTAACTAAGATTTTAGAAAACGAAAAGTCTTACCTTGGGTTCAAAATAAAAATAAAAGAGTTCTCATTACCTACAAAGGTTGCTTAGTTCCTGTTGAAGCATCATTTGGATCCGATTGAAATCATACTTAGCAAACTTTAGTAATGTCTCATTCCTTGCTTCATCATCATCTTTTTCGTAAAAACATATATATTGCCTTGCTTCTAGTCTTGGAACCCCTCTTTGGTAGGGATAATAGAGGGCATTTTTGATGTATTGGGCATAGTGTGTACTTGTTTGGCTCACCATGGATTTCAATTGCGATGTTGTGAAAGTATAAGCTTCATCAAGAATGAGTTCGCCATTTATTCTGAATTGGGAAGCTTCGTATAAACTTATCATCCCTTTTGTATCACTAACTTTGAACTCACCATCCCCATCCTTGAACTTGTTGAAAATATCTAATTACATTGCATTAGCATTTCCAAAAAATAATAATAATAATAATAATAATAATAATTCAAATCCAACTAAAAATACTAGTAATGTAAGGATTTTTGTTATTAATAAATGCTTATGTGTATATACTAAAAATATAAAAGAGATACATAAAATGTTATAATAGTAAAATCAATAACCTAAATGTTAGGCGGTCAAATCAATCAATTTATGATTCAATCATCACAAAATAAAAAATTCATAAAAAAATAAGACAAACAAATAATAAAAGTAGCATAAAACATATATTATAAAAATTATAACAATAAAATTAATTACTTAAACTAACTTATTAATTAATTTTTAACTCATTTTGACTTAAATTTTTTTTATAATTTTGACACCTCTTAGATTTTAAAATACTAGAGTTGATTGCATCATTAATTTTCAATTTAACTGTCTTGTCTGGTCTAGTTTGACAACCATAAGTAAAACAATAATTTTAAAAGTCGAAAGGATGGATCAAAACAAGTATTTACTATTCCACGACACATGTCTATCTTTAAAAGAATTCATTTGACACAAATCAATGTGAAATCAATTTGAATAGTCCTTGTAAGATATATAAACACTTACCAGAAGACATATTATAACCATGAGATCTGAAAACTTGAAATATAATCGCGATTTCGTGCAAATTATAATCGCTATTATGAATGAGTTGGCTTAATGTATCAAAATGGTGAGTTAATTGTTGCTCTATTTCAATCTCGAAGTGGTAGGATACTCCTAGGCGACATAAGGAATTTATCAAAAGAATATTTTGTAAAGGATCAGTTGTAGAAGCCATTAACATATCCTTCACCATTTCTTTCAATACTTCAACTTGTGTTGAGCACCGATCAAATTCCTACATATATTATTATATATAAGCAAATGGAAATTAAGGTTGAATTTTAATTTATCAAACAAGTATATATGTGCACGTATGTGTTATATAAATCATAAATATTATATATATACACACACAAATACATGTAAATATTCATGTATATTAATGTATACTAACTTTGTTGAAAGTTCTATGAGCTCAAAGGTTAAAAGGTACATCAACAAGTCTCGTATCATCCCTAATTATTCAAATGGTACCATAGCTCCCTTAAGATCATTTATACATTTGAAGTCTTAAATTTGAATCCTGCCATGATGTTGCTTTTCAGTAACAATGGTGCCATACAGTCGCTCTTCAACGACCATAGCTTTTACATATACATGATATAATTAAAAGATATCTCTAAGATGTAGAAAGTATCATTTATATGCTTATCAATATGTATATATATAGTATATACTAACCGGGAACACTATATATACTAAATGAAAATGAAAGAAACTAAACTTGATGTTTTCAATGAATAAATATGGAATCAAAATTAAGGAAATGATGGATGTAATACTGTATATAAATATATACCGAGATATCAAAGGAAAGAGTGAGGAAACGATCACCCCATATGTCTGGGGGAAAGTTGGCCAATGGACGACCACTTTCTCGATGGTTACTGCTTAATGGCGCAGCCTCTGTGGAGCTTGTGGAATGAGCTGCAACAAAGCAGCACCTCTTGGCCTTGTGCAGGCGTAGGGGAATAAGCTTTGGGAATGGTGGAGAGGGAGCCTTAGAGAGGCAAAGGAGGATGTTGGTGTTGCCCAAAACACTGCCTTGGACTTGGACTGCCATTTCTATTGCTAATTACACAACAGAACTGAATGTGAAGTTGATGAGGGATAAGTAGCTGATGAGGCTATTTATAAAAAGCTAAGAGTATCTTTCTTGGAATGGAAACGATATTTTGGAAATTGGAAATCAACGTGAGTCATGTGATGCTTCCATTTTCATAATAATTAATTTGTATCGTAAACTATCAATAATTAAAAAGGGAAAAGAATCAAACCGAATGGTCTGAAGTTATCAGCTATATGTCCAGTATAATCACCAAATAATAATTGATTAATTAATAAGCTTGCACACTTGCACTGCCTTCTCTCTTGGGCTCCTATGCCAATACCAGGGACGCCTCCTATTGATTAAACTTAAGCCATAACATAATTTTAACAACTTGATTTTCCACAACATGATCACAGATGTTAATTTCCTCCATACACGTCGAGATTGCAATTTCTTAGCCTTGCAAAACTTGGTCGATCTAAGCAAAAATATTGCTGATAACTATTAGTTGATAGATTGACAATAATTCATTTAAAAAATGGTTATTTGCATGATTAAGTTGGAAATGATAAATGTGTTAGTGCGTTTAATCATTAAAGGATAATTCAAGGTTTGCGGGCCAATCGAAATTGCGTGTCTATGAGGTTGATTGGTAGAATGGTAGTGCGTTTAACCCTGCCAATTAAATAAAATATATTAGTCTACTCATACCACATTTAATCCGTGTGTTAACTTAATAGTTGATGTATTTACGATTTAAAATGTGCTATGAATTCCAGTTGCGTTGTTGTTAAAATTTTGTTCCCCTCTTATAATTAAAAAGAAACTAGTAGATTTTTTAAATAAAATAATCAAAATTGCATGCGATGTTGAATTAGGGCTCGATTTTCTATTTCTATTTTAAGATCACTCAATTATGTCTCAACTTTAAAAATTTTCAATTTAGACACTAACGTTTGAATTCATTCCTATTTTGGTCACAAGTCATTAAATTGATAATGAAAATTTTTTTTCTAACCAGTATAATAACACATTTAGTCTTTAATACTTACATATTCTATCAATTTGATCCTCAAACCAAAGTTTTCAGGTTTTAAAATCAAAGCATTCCACATCTATAAGTTTGTAAAACCCAAAAAGAAAAAAATAACTTATCTCGACTAACGAGCCATTTTTTGAGCCAATTCTTGATACCAATAAGTTTATCTTGAAACTTATTTCCTTTCCTCTTCCTTTCTTTTTCAATAGTTTTCTTTTAAATATCATATTTTATAACCCTTTGGTCGGTAAAATTTTGGCTAAAGAAAATGGAAAAACATTGAGATCTAATTAATAGAAGCTGAAAGATTTGGTTATGAAGTTTGAAGAACAAATTAATAGAATTTATAAATAAGAAGGGTTAAATTTATTAAATTATTTAATATTTGGATCAAATTGATAGAATATGTAATTATTGAGGATAAAATGTGTTATTATACTAGTTAAAAAAAGAACTTTTCATTATCAATTTGAAAGCAGGCGACAAAAATAGGATCAAGTACAAACATTAATGTCTAAATTAAAAATTTTAAAGCTGAATGACCAAAACAAAAATATAAACATAATTGGATGGCTATTTATATAATTTACCTTAAAATTTATGATTATATTAATCCTCCCAAGTGCCGACATCGATTTTTGGAAACATTCCACGTGATAGTTTAGGGGACTTTTATGATTATAATTTTATGATAATAGGATTAAAATATAATATTAGTCGAGGGTTCTTTTTTTCTTTTTAAGGAATAGTCGAGATTTGAATGTCAACATTATATTGGTGGGTATATGTTTTTTTATTATTATATTAATATATGTTATTATTGACATATTTCAAGATGAAACTTGTGATTGGTTGTAAAACACCGATCCTCTTATCTCTACTAACTCCAACTAATACCTCAAAAGCAAAACCAATACATAATGAACAAAGCAGCCATGAGCGGTAAACCAATCAAAAAGATAGACATAAAACCTATACCTATTCAGACAACAACCCCCAGAAAATCTAGCAAACAAAGACAACCAACAAACTTAAGACTCCCATCAACATCACAAAAACATTTTTTCTTATAGCCATACATACACATCCTTAACCGATTGAAGTCAACCAAAAATCTTAAAGAAACCAGTCATCAACAATACAATAACCACTCCCAAAAAATCCGAACCATCATAGACAATTTAATCCCAAACACCCATCACAAAAAATTTATGCCATTCCATAAAGCTATTTGTTATTAAAATAGATATTTATTACATTAATTAAATATAAATTATAACATCAAGTAAATAAAAGAAAAAAAAAGAAAAAGAAAGGAAAGAAGAACAGAGAGCATTCGAAACAGGGGAAAGAAAAGAAGAAAAAGAAAAAAAAAAGAGGAAAAAATAGGGTTTTTGAAGCTTGGAGTTAATTTGCTAACAAAGAACCCGAGACATTAGCACAAAAAGAAAAGGAGAAAGTTATCGAGGAGTGATCGCGAAATTCAGGTTTGTATTACTATAATTCAAGTTATTTATTATTAAGTATTAATTTTAAATTTATTTATTTTATAGTAAGTAAATATTGAGGTAAGTAATTTTGTTGAATTGAATAAGAAATACGTGTTAGTATTACTATAATTTGAATTTAATTATTATCAGTTGTTGAATTTTAAGTTAATATGCATGGTAAGTATTAGGATTAATTTGTATGAAATTAAATTGAATTGTGATTATATGTGAATAATTTAAATGTTTATTGAATTGAGAAAGTGTATTGAATTATGAACATGTGAATTGGAAATTGATTGAAAAGTGAAAAATGATTGAATTGAAAATGTGAGAAATTGTGACTGAATTGAATTGAGATTTATATGTGAATGGAATACCCTATTAACTAGTCGGGCTGAATTGGATATAGTTGGCATGCCATAGGATTGGAAGTGTTTAGGGATGCTTCGACCTCGAGTCGATGAGACACTGGGTGTCACTATATTTCTTCGGATAGATTCGATGAGGTACTGGGTACCAACTTTACTTCGGCTAGGCCGATGAGACACTGGGTGTCAACTATTACTTCGAACTATCTGATGAGGCACTGGGTGCCATATTGGTGTGCTTGGTTGGATCCGTGTATCCGCCAAAGTCCGAGTTACATTAATAGGTGAAAATTTGAAATGTGAATTTGAGACATTGAAAAAAAAATGAATTATGAATTGAAATTGAAATTGTGATAGAAAGAGAAAAGTATGAAGTAAATGTTCATGAGTGGTTTAAATTCAAGTTTGTAAAAATTACATTGATTGACGAAAAATTAAATTGAATTGTTATTATGAAATGATAAAAAAAATAAATAAAGTATGAATTAGTATATAAGAAACTAATTGTTATGTATTTTAATATTTATGTTTTTATTATTGTTGATATATTTTGAATTATGGTAATACCACTAAGTATAGCCATACTCAGTATACGGTTGTTTCCGTGCGCAGGTTAATAGAAGTCAAGTGTCCCGACTCAGCATCCAGAACATTCCCGACTCCAATACAAACTTAGTGATGTATTTTTCTTTTAGATAAAGGTGGCATGTACATAGGTTTTGCGTGATCATTTGAATATGTATATTATTTTTGTTGTGAAGGATGAATTATAAGGTTTAGATGGTTCAACGAAATGGTAAGAAAGGTATATGATATTTTAACACATGAACATTAAGTTGTTAAATGAATGAAGTTTTTAATCAATTCTGAATGATGCTATGATAGTTATTTAAGTTAAAATTATGTTAATGATATAAATATTAGTTAGATGAATTTGAAACATTGGTATTGGTTGTTTTTGGTTTGAAATTGCAGGGGGATTTAGGTAAAAATAGGCAGAAATACTGTCAAATTTTTTTTTGTAAAAAAAAATACGAAAAATTTTCCAGAATACTTGAACAAGTCCCGTTCTATTTTTAATATGTGTTTTGGGCTTCGAAAGTCTAATATAGGGACTTAATTATTAAATTATACTATGTAAGTTGTATTAATTGTAAATTGTTCGTAAGTTGTCTGTTATGTCCGGTAATGCATTGTAACCCCGTTCTGGCGACGGTTTGGTGTTAGGGGGTGTTACAGAGTGCCCAAGTGTTATTAGCTTCCCTAAGAATCACCCTCATTCTGTTACTTATATCCAAATCCAAAAGGGAAAAATTAACAATCCTCTCTTCCTCCTTACGAGACTTCCTTCCTTTATCCTTCAACTTGGCTCTATCCCTTTTCTTCCTCTCTTTAGACGTTAAAAGACTGCTTTGGATTTCATACATAGATCGAATCTTTTTGTTCAATCCTTTTTTTTTTCTGCGACTAATTATTTGGTTCAGTTCTTTTTCTAAATCCATTTTTTTCTGCGACTAATTATTTGGTTCAGTTCTTTTTCTAAATCCAAATTTGATTCCAGAACTTCATCTCTATTTTTTTCATTTTCTTGACTTCTGTTGTTACCTTCCTCTGGGCTAATTAAATCTTCAGTGATAAAATTTCCAACATTTGTGCAGCCTACACGTGATCCATTTTTAAGGCCCCCAACATTTAAAACTCCTAAAGCATCCTTAATAACATCCAATCCCATGTCCCTTACGTCATTCAATGCCCTTCCCAAAACATTATCCGTTACAGCTACCCTTCCCAAATTAATATCTTTGAAAATATGCTCTGACTCAACCTCATCATTTTCCACATCCATCATTTTCTGTCATTCATAACTCTTCCCATTCTCTACATTAATTGCCATTAATGCTCCAGTCTTGATGTTTTCTATTCCCTCCGATGGAATTTCCGGCCTGGTGCTTGCCACCGAACCAGCTTCCGAGATGCTAACTTCTTCTTTTTTCTTCCAGCTGGCCTTACTGATAACGCTGTCTTCTTTCAACTCCAACAGTCCCCTTTCCCTTACTCTGATCGGAAAAATAACATCGCCAACTTCCAAACTAACAACTTCATCAATCATGTTCGTTTGTGAAATAGAAATCAGCAGCTCAAGTTTTTCAAAATTGTGAACTCTACTTAGATTTTCCCCTACTGACACCAGCTTCCCCCATACCCCTGCAAGTCTTTTACATGTTTCATAATTCCAGCAATGCAATGGCACTCCAGAAACTTCAATCCACGACACCCTTTCTTCTAACTTCAATTTCTCTGACCATGGCACAATGTTAATGAAAAAGTCTTTCAAATATAACCACTCAGTTTACCTTAATAGTTCCTTCAATTCTTCATTTAGAATATCAACCAAGAAATGTCTTCCTTGAATCCTTCTTATTGTTATTTCCCCAAGAGCAATTTTTGCTAAACGATCGTTGATGCTTTTTGAATCACATACCGAAATCGATTCGCACACCAAGCATTTCTGTAGATTCCATAATAGTTCGTCTTCAACATGACCTTTAACTTTTCTAGTCTCAGTTTTCATACCTCCTCTAGCGCAATTATCATTCCTTTCTTCACATTTTACTTTTTAATCTGTTTCAACACTCAGTTCCTTATGCTTTCGATCCGAACCAATCCTCCAAGACTTTCTTTTACTATTATAACTAGCCACTTTCACCCCGATTCTCTTCCCCAATAAAAAGAAACCATTTAACCTCATTATCGCCCTTAGCGCGTCCTTTTCATTAAAGAATCTCACAAACCCAAACCTTTTACCATTTATGCACCTTTTAGATGGAATAAACGTATCAACAACATCACCATAGTATCTAAATAATGCCTACAATCCTTTCCAATGCATAGTGTTCGGAATGTTGTAAACGAAAACTGTTTCCACAGTCCCTCTCTCTCCCGACTGCTCCATTAGTTAAGTGAAAGTATAGTTAATGGGATGATGTTTTTTACATATATATAATTTTTAATTTCTTGACAAATTATATATTATATATTCATGAAAATATATCCCAATTACATCCATATAAATAAATATATATATATGTAAATATCAGTTTTAAAATTATTAATTAGGTTCAATAATTTAATTTAATAATTTTAAATTTTAAATGTAATTATATAAAACTTAAAATGGTTAAGATAAAAAAAATTAAAAGTTTATTTAAAATATCAATATTTTGTACTAACTGGTACAAGTCGATATTGACTGGAACGTGTCAAAATATAATAAAATTTTGACTAAAATAAAACATAAACTACTTGATACCTATTTATGACTGAAACGACATGGTATCAATTACCACGAATGAAACCCCAATGGTAATCTCATTGCAAAAGAAGCTATACAATTTGCAACAGTTGACATTTGACAAAGGTAAAAACACCATGGAGGCAATTATAGTAAGAGTCAAAATGCATTTTGTCCCATTTACTAAAAAATAAAAAAATTAATTTTTATACATTAAATCAATGAGTAAATTGATCCTATTATCTATTTCTACTATTAAAAAATTGGTCCCTGTACATCAATATGAAGTAGATATGACATATCATGTGTAACTGTTTGATTATCCTGTCAAGTACATCAATTTTTAACAATAAAAATAGATGAAATTTTAACAGAGAATCAGTTTGCTCTTTAATCTAATAGATAAGAGCAATTTATACAATTTTTAATAAAGAAGAATAAAATGCAATCTAATTCCTAATATAATAAATCTATGATATTTTTACCGTGGATAATGGTAACAGATAATACCTCCGAGCATGACAGATATCTGGAAAGCCAGAAGCACAAGAACTGCAGCAAGCAGAGTTGCTCAAGTGCCTCCAAACTCTTTTAATGAATAAATCATAAAAACATAATCATAAAAAATTAATGAATTAATTAACTAATTATATATAAAGGTTAATATACTAAATAAGCCCTCAAACTTTTTCACTTTATATATAATCTTTTATACTTTTATTATATCCAAATAAGCACCTTAAACTTTTATTGACACTCAAATAAGCTATTAGACTTTAATTTGTAGTGCACCCAAATAACCCTCCGATCATATTTTTAAGCTATTAATAATTATCCAATTATCCAATTCGAATCATTAGACCCAAATCGATCTTATACAAATTTAAGTTGAATATTTATAGTTTATTAAAGGCATAATGATAAATTTACTAGGTTAGCTTTCAGTAGGAAAATTATTACTTGTTCTGTTGATATTTTACAAGGATGGGGATTTGATGTATAGCAATTTTGATTTGGGTTCTTGAGTTAATTTTGCTATTACTTCCTATGTTATACATAAGTTTTGGATTTAGTCCATGTGTTTTAATTTGGTCATTTTTAGTTCATCTACTTTTTAAATTTTGAAATTTCAGTCTCAATTAAACAACGATTAAATTTATTAAGTTTTACTATTTTCAAAATTTTACGCGGTAAACATATTATCTCATGTGTTCATGTGTAGTGCTATGTCAGTTTACTATTTCTACATGCTATTCACGAAAAAGTCAGTTAATGGATATAACAGTTGTAATGGCCAATTTTGACCCGGGCACAAGAATAAAACAATAAATAACCAATTAATAAAACCTAGTGTCCAAATTACAAAATGGATAATTGACCCAATTTTTAAACCCAATTCCCAACTAAAACCCATTACATATTAAACCAAACAACCCAAAATTTGAAGGTCCAAGTGGCCCAGAATGTTTAAACATTTAGAAACCCTAATCCTTGCCCCAACTTTCAGCCGCCGCTCCTCACCAGCAGGGCCACCACACGCGCCGCTTCGTCACACGCCTCTGATGTCTCTCTGACACTGCAGACAAAACCCACACACAACAACAAAGGAACAAGCAGAAACGACAAAAAAAAATAGGAGTAAACAAGTTTTGTGAATCGGTTATAAAAACCCGAAATTTACCTTTGTATTTTTTTAGCCACAAACAAAAGGGAGAAACTATTAATCTAAAAGAGATTTTAAGGTGATTTTTTATTTTTACAATAGTTTCTTTCATCTAGTTCTTGGTTTTGATTTCATTTTTTTTCGTGTTTTAGTTCTTTTTTCTTTTTCATGTACGAAAATAAATGAAAAGGTAAAGAGAAAGGTAACCTCACCTTGATCTTCCCACGGACCCATCGCTGGATATCTCTTCTCCAATCGCCGAAGTCGAACCGGGGAGAGGGGGGACCTTTCTTTCGATTTCTTTGGGGTTAAGAAGGCATGGCCTTCGAATGTGCCTCAAAACGAGGCTAAGAAGCCCATCTCCGCTCTTCGTCGGCCACCTAGTACGGTGGTGGTGCGGCGGGCGGTGGAGAACATGATCGACGAAGAGAAATAGGGGAGGGAGAGAAAGCAAACAGCTTTCTGTTTTTTTTTTAAAAAATTGGGGGCTGGAAATCAAATTAAAAAAGAAAGTTTTTTTTTTATTGTTTAAATGATGATGATGAAACGGCACCGTTTGGTGGAGTAGGGATTTTAGGGTTTAAGGTTTAGTTATCGTAATCCTTTTTACGTCTTATGTATTGTAAATTGTTATTGGTTTTAAATATTTTTTACATATATTATTTATTTTAACCCCTATACATATTACTTATTTTGAAATATTTTATACGTTATTTGTTTTAAACTATTATATATGTATTTTCCATTTTGAGTTTCTTTTCATACTTTATTAAGTTACACTATTTTAATCGTTTAAAATTCATCTTTTTTAATTTCCCATATATTATTTATTTTAATATATTCTTTACTTTAGATTATTTTATATATGTCCTATTCTAAATTTTCATTTGTAATATTTAATTTAAACTGTTTTTTATGTTATTTACTTTAAATTTTTATATATTATTTATTTTAAATTTCTTTTTACATATTATTATTTTGAGCCTCTTAATATTTATTTTAAATTTCTTTATATATTATTTTAAACTTGTCTTTACGTATATTTATTTAAAATTATCTTATACAACTTATTTTAAACTCTCTTATTTGTTTAAAATTGTTTCATTATTGTTCATTTTAGTTTTTTTTTAACATAGTATTTATTATATATATTGCTTATTTTAATATTATATATATATATATATATATATATATATATATATATATATATCATCTATTTTAAATTGATTTGTATATTGTCGATTTTAAATCTCTTTTTTTCCATTATTTTAATCCCATTTATTGTCATTTTAAAATGGTTTTACATCTTATTCATTTTTATTTGCTTTATACCTTTTAAATTACTATTAAATTCATTTGTCTTTAATTGTTGATATTAACATTTAAATAATGTACCTTGTGTGAATTTTGATTCGTTTATTTCGAAATTTTGCATTACTGTTATTCATTTGTATAATGTTGTGTCCATTTATATTTGTCTCATATTCATTACTATATTTTCATATCATCACCTCGTGAATCAAGCCTCGTTGCATTCATCCAATAAATCGCTTTATTTTAACCTAAACAAATAAATACGTCGTTTAAATGCCGTATTTGCTACTATTCAAAAACAAAAATTTCAAAATAAGGTAATATTTGTGCCCTAACTTACGGGGTTTCAGTTCCCTCGTTGATTTTAAATAGCTAAATATCCTTTTGAGTTTAAAATACACGGAATTCCAATTGGAATTAAAGACAAACCTGCGCTCAGGAATTTATGGTAACGTGTCCTAACTTACGGGATGTGATACTCTGATATCTCGAGACGAGGAAATCTTTAACGATCGTTTTGAGCTAATTCAAGTGTTTTTTTTTTCTCTTCTTAAAAATCAACGCTAATAAAAAAGGATCATATTTTAAATTCGTTCTCGATTTTCAATTTTCGACATTAAGACACTAACTAATCAATCCGGCACCAATTTTTGGGCGTGTCGAGGGTGCTAACCCTTCCTCGCGCGTAACCGACTTCCGAACTTGTTCTCTTGAATTTCGTAGACCAAAATGCCGTTTTAATAAACTGAATTTTTTTATCTAAAACAAATGTGATCCAATCACGCCAAATAAAGATCGGTGACGACTCCCGTTTTAATTATCATTTTCAAACCAAAGTCGATTCCCGTTTTCCAAAATGGTTTCGACAACAGTTAGTCATTTGGATTAAATTTTTAAAATTCAGAAAAAATAAGGATTAAAAATAATCAAGACAAAATCTATAATTTTACCAGAGAACATGACTAATAGTAGATTTTTTTTTTATTTTTTTTTTGCTAAAAGATAACAAATATAGATAGACTTGAAGAAATCCAACAAAGACGACAAGATTACAAAACATCCATAGTAAATTAATGTAAACTAAAAATAATTCATTTAGAGTTGAGAGTAAACACAAAATATATGGAATTCCCACTAATGGCTCGGTGACTTCATCCCCATACAACCCACCTAATGGCAGCTCCTCTTCGTGGCGTGTGTTGTTAGAGGGGAACGGGATGAATGAGCAATTTGGCGATGAGATCTTTCATGGATTTTTCGGGGCTTCCAAATCCATCGCCTTCCTTGTAAAAGACGTCCATTGAACGTGCAAAACTAAGAGCTCGTAGCGCGATTTTGTTTGAGACGGGCATTGGTTTCAGACAAGCTTCGTTCATGTCTTTCCAAGCAACCTCAATCATTTCCCTGTAAGCTTCGACCGCTTCCTGTCTTGTAACACCATATTGTTTCATGTAACAACTGGTTCCACAAACCAGTCCTCTCTTTTCTTCATCCTTAATTTCACGATTAACACATTGCTCGATTAAAAAAAAAAAGATTCATTGATTTATGTATCAAATAATAGATATATATACCTCATTAGTCGCTATATCATCATAGAGACGACCAAATATGTTGAGGGCTTTATGAACTTTGTTATCACTATTGATCAGCCACTGATATGCAGTTTCATCTGCTTCTTCCATTCCTATGAAGGCTTGACAGACTGAAACAATGGCAGCACTCGACTTCAATGCAGTGTCCATATACTCATCAAATGTTGGCACATAACTTCTATGCGCCCAACTCGCCTCAACAAAATATGCTTCTGCTAATTTCTTGAACTAATCACCCACCACCATCAAATTAAGATTATACATTGCTTAAAGAAGATATGAAAATATACAATTGATGAAACATAAATTACCTCATTTTTAGTGTAGAAAACTCCATAGGATCTCCCTTCCTTTTTCACCTTCTCTTCGGCTTCATCATGAAACTTTAAAATAGTCTCGTAAACAAGTTTAAAGTTATCTGTTGGAAGTTTATCCATAGCACCGATATCAAATCTGAACACCCAACAGTTAATTTTAGTCATAATTCATAAGATATTAAGGACAGATTGATTAGGAAATCAAACCTTCGCATTGCTTCAGTGAAATGCTGGAGTTCTTCGTAAGTACCATAAGCGTCGTAGGTATCATCGATGATTCCAATAATAAATGTCAGTTTAGTTTGTATGTTGCGAGCACATGCGTAACGTGGTTCAAAATTAAATCCGGCCGCGTAGAAGAAAAACTCCACGATCCTATGTCTTACGTATGGAAGCTTTGATTCCAGATTTCCTTCTTTCCACCAACTGCATGCAAACCAATTAGAAACAACTATACTATTTATAAAATTTGAATCCAAATCTGTTTATTATTTGCATTAAATCCAATCATTATAATTTAAATCTCAATTAAAATTAATTAAATAATCCTTCAAATATTCGAAATTACTAAATCCAATAAGTATAAAAATACTTTTTAAATAAAAATTTAAAAAATAAGGCGAATAGTGTATCCAAATATTCGAATAATAAATATCCAAAGATTACTATCTGTATATGCTTCAAATCCCATTATTAAAATTTAAATGCATAAAATATAGATCTCCTTGTTTATACCTAGAAAACAAAAATGATTTTAGTACCTGCGAAGGATGCTTAGTTCCTGTTGGAGAATCATTTGGATCCTATTGAAATCATACTTTGCGAACTTAAGCAGTGTATCATTGCTTACTTCACTCTTTTCGTAAAAACATATATATTGCCTTGCTTCTAGTCTTGGGACCCCTCTATGGTAGGGACGGTAGAGGGCATTTTCAATATATTGGGCATAGTGTGGACTCGATTGGCTCGCCATCGACTTCAAGTGTGATGTTGTGAAAGCAAAAGCTTCATCAAGAATATGTTCGCCATTTATTCTGAATTGAGCAGCTTCGTATAAACTTATCATCCCTTTCGTATCACTAACCTTAAACTTGCCGTTCTCATATTTGAACTTGTTAAAAGCATCTAACTCAAAAGAAGAGAAAAAAAATACAATATGTTAGTGTTACCGTTTCAATTGCATGTTAGGGCTTATTTTATTGTCCATATTTGAGGTTCAGAGTTACCCATTTCAACAATGTTGTCTCCAAGATTTGAACATATGTTCTCCACTTAAGATGTGCCAAACACACCTACAAATGATTATGTGTTTGAATGGCAAGACATATTTTTTTAGAATTCAGTGCGACAATATCCAGAAGAACCCTAGATCCTTTTGGACAAGATTAATTTTGTTGAAATAACAAATCATTGATTATGATATTAGTTAAGATTAATATGATATATATATGCATGATATATTACACTTACGGGAAAGCATGTTATAACCATGAGATCTGAAAACTTGAAACATGACGGCAATTGTGTGCAAATCATAATCATTGTTATGAATGAGTTGGCTTAGTGTATCAAAACGGTGAGCTAATTGCTGCTCTACTTCGGTCTCAAAGTGGTGGGATACTCCTAAACGGCATAGGGAATAAATCAAAAAAATATTCCGTATTGGATCAGTTGTAGAAGCCATCAACATATCCTTCACCGTTTCTTTCAACACTTCAACTTGTCTTGAGCATGACTCAAGTTCCTACATATATTATCATTAGATAAACAAATGGAAATTAGTATATATGTGTTGATATGTCTCAACTCCGCAGTTAAGAATTGTAGGAATTTATAAGTCGAGAAATATATCAACAAGTTTGATATCGTCTTTAATCGCTGGAGTGGTACATGACTTCCTCAATATCCTCTATCTGCTAGAGTTCTTGGGTTTAAGCATTGGGTCTATGAAACTAAATATCTCTCAGCAAAACCAAGACACATAAATAAAGTTTAATGCCTTAATTTTCACTATTTAGCATTTATAGATTTACATATATACATGATAAGACTAAAAGACATCCATTAATAAGCTTATCAGTATGTATATATATTAACTGAAAAAGGCAACTAAACTTGATGGACGTAATAATATATATACCGAGATATCAAAGGAAAGAGTGAGGAAACGATCACCCCATATGTCTGGAGGATAGTTGGCCAATGGACGATCCATAGGTGAGGAAACACTGCCTTGGACTTGGACTGCCATTTCTTTTGCTAATTACACAACAGAACTGAATGTGAAGTTGATGAGGGATAACTAGCTGATGAGGCTATTTATAGAAAGCTAAGAGTATCCTTTCTTGGAATGGAAAAGATTTTTGGAAATAGGAAATCGATGTGAATCATGTGATGCTTCCATTTTTATAATAATTAATTTGTTGATATCAATACGAAATTAACATCTATGATCATGTTGCGGAAAATCAAGTTGTTAAAATTATGTTATGGCTTAAGTTTAAACAATACGAGGCGTCTCTGGTATTGGCATTGGAGCCCAAGAGAGGAAGGCAGTGCAAGTGTGCAAGCTGATTAGTTAATTAGTATTTGGTGATTATACTGGACATATACCTGATAACTTCAGACCATTCGGTTTGATTCTTTTCCCTTTTTAATTATTGATGATTTACGATACAAATTAATTATTATAAAAATGGAAGCATCACATGATTCACACTGATTTCCTATTTCCAAAATATATTTTCCATTCCAAGAAAGAATACACCTAGGTTTGCGAGCCAATCGAAATTGCTTGTTCTGCTAAATCGATTTGTAGAATGGTAGTGCGTTTAACCCGGTCATTAAAATAAAAGATACTAATCTATTCATGTATTTAAACTCTGTCTTGTTCTGATTATTAAGGTGTTTACCGTTTTAATTGTAGTTTGAGTTTAAATCACATTACTTTAGAATTTTACCCTTATCTCGCAATTAAAAAAAAATTAAATAAAACAATCGAAATTACTTGCAATATTTTTTAAGAAATGTGCCAATATTGTAGTAAATATATAACTGTTTTCTATTTATTTAAACGATAAATAAATAAATAAAGTTAATTTTACATTTCACTATTATGTCTTTTGTATTTCCTGCCTTTTATATTTTGCATGTATAGCGAAATTGTGATAAGCAAATATTAGCTTATTGATTATCTAAAGTTCAAACTGAAGATAGCGGTATTGCAAAGAGCGTTTGCATTACAAGAAAGATAACTTACTTCAGTATATAATCTAAATGAGTCAGTAATCTCCTAAAAGAATCAAAGTGAGCATTTGATTCAAATACTGTGAAGGATTGGCTATCAGAGTAGTTGACTCCACGAGTAGAGACATAGATGTATTCATTAGTAGAATGATACATTGGATTGGACTGGAGATAAATTATTTCTGAATCCGTTTGTGAACTAATTCATTTGTGACGTTTATGGTGTGATTTACCTAAATCTTGAGTTAGTCGTTGACCATACATATGCAACTCATTTGCTTTGATATAAATGGAGGTTTATGCTTTAAAGATGATCGAACCTATAGCCGATATGTTGGTTACATGACTTGTGTATGGCATGGCTTTAATAGCAACAGTAGAATTCATAGCTCAATTAAAGAGTTAATGATATTTTCTCACTGGCATCGTGTAGATTGATAAATAAGAAAAAGAATGTGAAAGAATTAATTGAATTTTCTTTTGTTACATTGATAATAATTTTTAATTTTCTAAACAAATTAAGAGATTATTATGTGTTCTATTAAATCTTAATTTTTAAATCCTCGACAAGCAATATTTATCACTAATAATCTGTTTTAGAGTCAAATCATTTATCAAATTAATTAAAAACTAAAATGATGCTAGCTAGAGTGAAAAATCATTTTTTTACAAATATCAAATTATTTATATAGTTTTAGTATTTATTATATTTTAAAATTTTGAATTTTATATTATTGTCAATGGTATTTAGTTAATTTCTTAACACTAACTTCTTAAAAATATAAACAAAATCACAATTTAAGTATGACATATTTGGAATGATTGCAAATACTTAATACGATAAGAAAATCAACCTCAATTACTTGATTGAACAACCCAAAATTCAGTTATTTCAACTACATTAAATGATCTTTCAAATTGGTCAAGACTCTCAGTTTATGGCAGCTTCTTTGTGGTACCAGTTGTTGCTTTATTGAATTTTCTTCATTAATAGGCTAACGCTTCAACTTTGATCATTATGGGTTGGTGCTAAGATCGAGTCCTAGACAGGCAGACCTAATTTTAACAGTTGAAATAGTAACAATGAAAGTGGTGCCCTCTTTAGTGAGATTATATGAACAAATGTCCGAATCTAAATACGTTATTTCTATGGGAGCTTATATAATTACAGAAGAGATATTCAGTATTAATTCTTAGAATATTGTTGGGAAGGTCAATAAGCTAATTCCCATGAATGTCTATTTGTCAGGTTGTGCCCCTAAATCCAAAATAGTTATAAATACTATAATAAAACTTAGTAAGTAAATATGTTGTGAAATCTATAAAAATTAAATTACATCTCACCAATCACAAGTTTTATCTCAAAAAATGTCAATAATAACATATATTAATATAAAAGAAAAATAGAACATATATCCACCAATATAACGCCGACATTCAAATCCCGACTATTCCTAAAAAAAAAAAAAAAAGGTTCCCTAAACTATCACGTGGAATTCCAAAAATAGATGTCGGCACTTGGGAGGGTTAATCATGTATTCATCCCAATCATATAATCATAAATTTCAAGGTAAAATTATATAAATAGTCACCAATTATGTTTTTATTTTTGTTTTGGTCATTAAACTTTAAAATTTTCAATTTAGACATTAATGTTTGAATTTGTTTCTATTTTCGCCACCCACTTTCAAATTAGTAATGAAAATTCTTTTTTTTTTAAAAACTAGTATAATAACATATTTAATTCTCAATACTTATATATTCTATCAATTTGAGCCAATTGTCGACGTTTCATAATGTTCTATTAATATTGAGACTAAAGCATTTGTTGTATTGATAAAACTTGTCATTCACAATCTACGATGAGTGTTTGCTATTTTTCCTTCTGAATTGTATGATTGCATTCATTGAATGAATTAATGAATTTAACTTTCAAATGTATATATATTATATAAATTAAATTTTGTTATTAACCCGGAAATTATGGATTTAGCCATTTTTAATTTTTATATTTTTTCTATTTTTAAAATTTCAATTAGCAATTAAATTAGTTACACAATTTTGTAACTGTTTATAAAACAAAATTCATATATAATATATACATAGTTTCAGTTAATATATTTATATGATGTTTCGGATGAAGATGACCTTGATGATGTATATAATATATGGAATGAAAATGAAGGATGTAGAGGCCCAAATTTGCCCAGGGCCCATAAACCATAAACCAAAATAAAATAATAAAGAGTCCATTTTTACAATAGCCCAACAGGCCAAAAAACGTAAAATCCAAGCCCAAAGTACACAGCCCAAATCAGAAACAAACCAAAAAAAAAAACCCTAAAACTACCTAAGCCAGGCGCCGTACCTAAGCCAGTATGCCTACCGCCGATCGTTGCCCACATGCCACCGCCTGGCACTCCTCTGACACCTGCAAAACCCAAATCAACACGCAAAAAGAAACAATGGCATAGCAGGAGTAGAGTAGCAAAAACAGTAGCAGATAATAGCAAAGAAAAAGGGTATTATTCGGCTATAAGGCCAAGGGGAAACCGATTGTATCAGGGGGATTTTTTTTGAAAAAAAGAGGATTGGATTGCGGATATTAAAGAGAAAAGGGGAAAGAATAAAAGAAAGAGGTTGATTTTGAATTTGAGTCTCTTTCTTTTTCGATCTCTTATTATTTTTGTTTCAAATCTTTCAAATAAAAAAGGGAAAATAATGAAAAAAAAGGGGTTAGAAGACCACCTGACTTTCGGTATTCGGCCGCCGAGGTTTGCCACTTCCGATGAAAAATGGCGTGTTGAGAGCCTGAATGGAGAAGCAAATGAGACCAAAACCCCTTTTTTGTAAAGTGTTGCGCTTCCGGCAAGGCGGAGCCACGATGAAGGCTCGCCGGAGACCCAATCGGAGTTGGGGTTGGTAAAAAAGGGGATTTTCAGAGAAAATCAAGGGTTTCTTTTTTTTTTTTTTAAAAAACTCGGTTTCAAAGTGATTTTTTTACATTTTTGTTGCTTTTATAATACACAAATACGATGCCGTTTTGGGTTGGTATTCAGACACCCAAAAATGACACCGTTTGGCACAAACCCGATGACCCGACCCAGATACAACTAGATCCGCGTGTTCTGAGCCTTTAAGGGTTATTTGCACTATTAATCCTTCCCTTTCGTGTTGGTATTCAATTAAGTCGGCTCCAGATTTTCTTTTTTTAATTTTTCCCAGGAGTTCGTGCGTTAATTCGACTTAGTCCATACCTGTACATTGCGTTTTTAGATTTGGATTATTTTCTTTTTTAATCCTTGGATGTTGGCACTTGTTGTGTTTTAATCTTTAGTTCTATTTTATTACTTTATTTGTTTATAAATTGTCTCTTTGGTTTTATTTTTATTTCAATTGAGTTTTATTTTTTATTTTTTATTTTTATTTCCAGTTTATGTTTTTTTTATTCTTTGTAATTCTTTTATTTTTAAAATCCATTTGTTTTTTATTCTTTGTAATTCTTTTATTTTTAAAATCCATTTGTTATCTATCTCTCAGCATATTATCTTAGATTGTTTTATTAATTTTGCATAATCCCAATTTGTTATTTTATACTTCCATTATATATATATTTTTTACACTTTATTTATTTAAAATTTTCTTTTACATGTATATAGTTCTATGTTTAAAGATTTATATGAAATTTAACCCAATACTATTATATATACATGTACATAACTTATATTAAATCATTTTTTATTCTAAGTCCATATTATCGATTTTCTATTATTCTACGTAAATATTTTCTTTTAAATCTTCATGTATATATATATATATATATATATATATATATATATATATATATATATATATATCTTCCTTTAATTTTATTTATGTACAATTTGTTTGTTTATGTATATTTTATTTATGTTAAAATATTAGCATCTTTGTATATACATTGTTTACATTAAATTTTCATTTCATATATATCATCATTTTTAAAAAAAACCAATATGTTTCATTTTAAAATATTTTGTAAATTGTTTATGTCAAGTTTTTTCTTACATAATATCTATTCCTTAATAATCATTCATGTATTATTTGTTTTTATTTTACATATGTATGTTATTTCCAATTTTAGCATGTGTTAGTCTTTTAATTTCTCATATAGTTTTTAAATTTGTTTTATATCATTTTGGTTCTTAGTCCCATGTTGTTTTGTATGTTATATGTTTTCTTGTTTTCATATTATTTCATATATTATTGTTTCATAGTGTCAATTAGTCTTTTGCGTTGCTATCTTAATTTTATTTATCTATGTTTGACAAGCTTTATCCTGATTTATTTCTTCAATTAGCTATACTTTTAGTTTTCATTATTTTGATTATTATTGTGTGGATATGAGCCCATGGATATTGCATACGTTAATTTACTTTTTTTATATATATTATTTTCATTCATTAATGGAGTTAGTTATCCATGTATATATTATCACGTTTATTCGACTTTCATTCACAATTGTCGCATTGTAGTTTTCAACTTATTGATCCAAAATTAACTGTAGTAACCCAATTCGCCTGGCCCAATAAAACCCAACCAACACCAGACCCCAACAGCCCAAACAAAAAAAATTAGCCCAATCCCAATAACACAGCCCAAATTAGAAAAAAAAAAAAAAAGGAAAAAACCCAACCCTAGCCTCAACTTTCGGCACCACTATCTGACACCAGCCACCAGCACCATCCCCTGGCGCCACCTGCCCCACCAATCACTTCCACCGGCCACCGACTGACCTGCAAGATCAAGAAAGACACGCAAACAACAAGGGAAATAATGATAATATATATGTAATGGCTTTATAAAAGCCGAGCAGATCAGAGAGCAAGAGAGATTTTTTTGAAAAAAAAGAGGATTTTCTCTATTGTTTCGACAACTTTTTAATCTATAAGAGCATTCAGTCTTTCTTAAGCAAAAAAAAACACCAACTTTAGCCATTAGAATAAGAAAAACGACGTCTAAACAAACCCAAAGCCCTCAGAAATAGAAGCCGAAGGCCTAAGGTGACTCCTTTTTTTGTTTCTTTTTTTTCGTTGTTATTTCATGACAAAATCCACCTATTACATACCCATATATGTATAAACATACAATATAAACAAAAAAAATACTTACCTTCGACCGCTTGTACTGTGTCGCCAGTACGTGAGAGCGAGCGGCGGCGTTCGCACGAGTGTTGGCGAACCTAGGGTTCCTGTAGAGAGAAATGAGAGAGGGAGGAAATGTTTTTTGTAGAGCAAAGTGAAAAAATGAAATTTTAAAAAAAAAATTTGCCTTAAATTAATAGCCGATCAAAACGACATCGTTTTGGTCGGCCTCCTTAATGCCAAAACGACGCCGTTTCACGTGACCCCTGCGAGACCTGACCCGATGCCTGAGGATCCTCGTGTTTCTACTGTTTGGGATAATTGCTCGAATAATCCCTCCCCATTTCTGTTAGGTTTTAATCTAGTCTTTGGCCATTTCTTAAATCTGCCCTTTAATTTTAATTTTGCTTCAATTTGAACCTCGGACCATTCGAGGATCAGGCATTCTGAACGGTGTCGTCTTGGGGTGTTGGAATATTGCCCCATATGGCCCCTATATCTTTTGGCGTGTTGCATTTAACCCCTACATTTTCATCTCGTCCCGATTTGTCCCAAAAATCCCATTTTTAATTCAATTTCGTCCCTCTTTTAATTTTTTTCATTTTTTGATTTTAATATCATTCATGCTATTATATTTTATTACTGTTATTATTATATATTTTTTATTATTAGTGTCCTATTATTATTATTCTTACTTAATACTCATATATATATATATATTATATATGTTATACAGTATTATTAGTAGCTTTTAATATTATTACTTTTGTTAATATATTCGTATATCACATATATATACTTTTAATTATACCCCATGCTACGCATATATGTATACCAATATTATATTATATATATTTCTTCTTTTCCTAATATTATATATGCATATATATTTCTATATATTATACATTTTCTAATATATATATATACATGTATTATGTACATACTTCTAATATTATCATGTATTTGCTCTTCATGTATATGTATATATATTTATGTAATATCTTTAATAGTTGTTTTCTAACATTATTATTATATATGTGTATCGTATATACATCCTTTTAATATTGCGTTTTTCTATATGTTACGTGCATATTTTAATAACTATATTATGTATATACTATTACTATATTTGTGTAGCATTATTTTTACTATTATTATTATCCCTAATATATATATTATGTACACATTTTTAATATCATATTATATATATTTTTTAATACCATATTATGTACATATTACTGTTATATCTATTTTCACCCCTATTATATTTTATACATGTATATATATATACTCTTTATGTATAATATTACTTTTTTTATATATCATTATATTTATTATTATACTTATTGTTTTCACTAATGTTGCTTATTATATTATTTTATTTTAATATTATCATTACTATACTGTCATTTTTTAGTTTTACATAACGATTGTTTATTTATTACTTGTTCCTTTTAATTTCGAATACCTCTTAGCTTATTCATAATTGCATTTCATTCGTTTTATTCATTCATTTTATTTTTGCTCTTATCATCATTATCGTTCACTTTCGTGTTTATGTTTATTCTGTTATATCTGTCAATACCAATTTTGTAGTTATGCATTCTTTATTATCTCGTTTCATTATGAATTTTTGTTTCTTCCAACCCCATATTAATTCTTTCATAAAGGCAATATTTTGTACTTGGAAATTCGAGAAAATCGTGCCCTAACTTATTGGGTTTCTATTTTTCTCATTTAACCTAGATAACGAAATATTCCTTTAAACTTCAATACGGGTTTTTGAATAAAACTGATTACTCTCGGAGGTATGAAGTGTTGTGCCCCAACTTACCGGGTATGACATCTTATTACCTCGAGATAATATTTTGATAAATAAAGGCAATGTTCGGTATTTGAAAGTTCGAGGAAACGAGCCCTAATTTACTGGGTTTCGATTTTTCTTGTTCATCCTAACTAACCGGATATCCTTTTAAAAAGGAAGTTAAAATACATTTTAAATAAAAGGCAAGCTCAGTCTCAAAGTTTGAAATGTCGTGTCTTAACTTACTGGACATGATATTTTATTACTTCGAGATAAGAGAGTCCTTAACATCCGTTTTAATTTATCCAATCATTTTTAAGTTAGCATTAATACAAAGAGGGATTGTATTTTAAATTCTTTGAAGTTTTCAAATTTTCGACACTAAGACACTAATTAATCAACTAGGTACCAATTTTGGGCGTATTGAGGGTGCTAATCCTTCCTCGTACGTAACCGACTCCCGAACTCATTTTTTTCTGATTTTCGTAGACCAAAAATTATCGTTTTAGTAAATCTTAATTTTTATTAAAATGATTAATTTAAGGTGATCCGATCACAACTCATCAAAAAATATTGGTGGCGACTCCCGATTTTCGTTTTCATTTCTCAAAATCTAAGTCAACCCATTTTTTTCAAAAAATGGTTACGACATTAACGATTCCACTTTATTTCGAGTCAAATTAAGATACTTTGAATCGATTTTATAAAACAAAGGCGATATTTGATGTTCAGAAATTCGAGGAATCGTGCCCTAACGTGTTGGGTTTCGATCTTTCGTTTGTTTAAATGATCAAATGTCCTTTAAAATTTCGTCTGTGTTTTCTAAGGTAATGTTTGATATTTGAAAATTCGGGAAATAGTGCCCTATCGTGCTGGGTTTCGATTTTTCGTTTGTTCAAAATCATCAAGTATTCCTTTAAAACTTCACTCGTATTTTCTAAATTCTAAATAAAGCAATGTTCGATGCTTGAAAATTCGAGAAAACGTACCCTAACTTACGGGGCTTCGGTTCTCTCGTTGATTCTAAATAGCTAAATATCCTTTTGAGTTTTAAATACACCGAATTTCAATTTAAATTAAAGATGACCTTGCGCTCGGGAATTCATGGTATTGTGTCCTAACTTACGGGATGTGATACTCCGATGTCTCGAGATAGGGAAATCTTCAACAATCGTTTGGAGCTAATTCAAGAATTTTAAAATCGATGTTAATAAAAAGGATCGTACTTCAAATTCATTCCCGATTTTCAATTTTCGACATTAAGACACTAACTAATCAATTTGGTACCAATTTTTGGGCGTGTCGAGGGTGCTAATCCTTCCTCACACATAACCGACTCCCGAACCCATTCTCTCGAGTTTTCGTAGACCAAAAACATCTTTTTAATGAACTAAAACGTTTTATTAAAGCAAAGGTGATCCGATCACACCTAATAAAGATCGGTGGCGACTCCCGTTTTAATTTTAATTCTCAAACAATGTCGATTCCCGTTTTCAAAAAAATGGTTTCGACAAAGGAAATGATGGATGTTTGGGGGAAAGTTGGCCAATGGACGACCACTTTCTCGACGGTTACTGCTTAATGACGCAGCCTTTGCGGAGCTTGTACTGAGCAGTTGGCAGCAGCACCTCTTGGCCTTGTATAGGCGTAGGGGATTAAGCTTGGGAATGGCGGAGAGGGAGCCTTAGAGAGGCAAAAGAGGGTGTTGGGGTGTTGCCAGAAACACTGCCTTGCAGTTGGATTGCCATTTCCATTAGTTAACTATTGCAGTTAGATGACGGGTGTTAACTAGCTGCATCAGTTAATTATTGCAGTTGGAGGACGGTTAACTAGCTGATGAGTTAATGACTGTCCCTGCACTCGTATGTGAAACGTCAGGCCAATTGCCCGTGTATCACATAAGTATTATTTGATGTGTTAGCGATGATCCATTTAATTAATTTTTAATTTTGTGATTCTTCTAATCTTTTCTATACAATATTTAGAATAGAAAGATAAATATATTTTATCATGTTTGAATTCATCTCCTTTTGTACTGGCAACAATATCAACATCAACCAAACTAATATTATTTGATAAGTCGGTATTGATTGAAACGGGTCAAAACACACCAAAATTTTGACTAAAATAAAACATAAACTACTTGATACCGAAAAAATCAGTTTACTCTTTAATCTAATAGATAAAAGCAATTTATAGGCAGCACCAAATTTTTTTTTTTTTTTGGATTTTTAGGGTGCTGCGGCACTCAACCTTACTGTAGAAATCAGCTCACTTCCATAACCAATCTTGAAGTTGAGTCATTTTTTATAAATTTTTAAACTTAGAGGGTTAGATTACTAAAAGAGCCCATGAATTATTGAAGGAAAATTTAGTAATTTTGGATATAACACAATCATTTCAAAAAAATTCTAATTATTTGTAAATTATATGTGAATTTTAGTTTCATCATTTTAGGAGGGATTAAATTGCAAATTTTGGGTTTCTAGTCTTTTAAGTACAAAATCCACTATTTTGTTAGATTTTATATAAAAATATAAATTGGCAAAATGAACAACTACTAAATTATTTAATCAATTTTGATTACAAAATGATTTGCATTTACATGGTAATGAATGAAAAAAATTGGTTGAAAGCTAAGGCAACGAAAAAGCTGAAGAACAAAGCAAAAAGGCATACTGTAAAAAACTCACTAGTAAAGCTTTACAATGACTGATAATGGTATATTAAGGTTATGACCACCGTTTCCGACAAGTCTGATCCTCCCAAAACTGGCGGTCGAATCATTTGTCGTCGCATTAAAGGTTATATTTAAGAATTGCTTCTCCCCCATGGCAATGAAGAAATGAGATGGAGTGACGTTCATTGAAACCCCGAAAGGAGCAGTCCAATCAACCCTGTACGTTTCATTGCCCGCAATGTTTGTCAATGATCTTCCAACAGTTTGAGATCGGTTCAGTCTTGCAATGGTGACCGATGGCAAGTTTAAGTCAGCAGCGGTGACTGTCGAGTTATAGAGGTGACAGTTTTGACCGGTGTAGTTAAAAACAATGGGGATTGAACCATTGATGCCGCAAAGAAAGGACATATAATCTTCATAGGCTGCAACAAGTAAGTACATAATGTGATTAGAATGAGATGTAGGATGGGTTATAATAAGTTCGATTTTCTCGAATTGGCTTACTTGATTCAAAGATTAGACCCGGATCGAGAGCCGATGATGCGTTTACGAAGCCATTCCCCATGTCAAATGGTGTAGCCGGAGATTGGTTTAGATCAGGGTTCATATAAGCGCGTTGAGCCATTATCGGACTGCCGTTTTTGTCGTAAAGTGAAGCCGTTGTAGAAAGTGCTGAAGCAATGGCTGCTGGACTGAAATGAGGAAACTTTTGTTTTATCAATGCAGATAGCCCGGCAATATGAGGAGCCGCCATGCTTGTCCCGGACATCATCGCAAAGCTTTCACCTAAGATATCGAGTTAATTATTTAACAATGTAGCTGATATCAAATTGTAATCAAGTTATCTATCATGTTGTTTAACTATTACCTTGGAATTCAACTGATTCCATTCCGAGAGTACTCCAAGCAGCCCATATTGAATTCCCAGGAGCAACCAAGTTCGGTTTCATTATGTCCGCGTTGTCTAGAAAACCGTCCTCAGGATCTGGTCCTCGGGCAGAATAATACATGACCTTCGGAGCCGAGACACTATAGTTTGCTTCCAGTCCACCTGAAATGCTCGCGACTGCCCCGAATCTAACAATTTTCTTTGTGAAACCATCTCTCTCCAAAGAAGAATTGTAATATTGGAGTAAAATCTGTTCATCATTGACATTAAAAACAAAGAGCAGGTAATTTGCAAATGCCGTCACAAAAAAAAAAAAAAAAAAATTAGAACAAGCAGAATCGAACCTTGGAATCGTTTGTAGAAGGAATTATGATGCCAGGCATGTTCAATGGTGTTGGATTAAGCTGAAAACCAATTACGAAAGGATCCATACAGAACACAACACCAGCTGCACTGAGGTTTTTAGCAGTTTGTAAGGCCTGCTTGACCGTAGAGAGTCCGAGCACGAACCGGATCGAATAGCTACAGATTAACAAGTTTCCTTGGATAAGTTCCCGATCAAAATTACTGGGGTCTTGGCATTCACCGACATACATATCATTGGCAAGTGTTGTTTCATTGCTTAGAGCATGAACTGCAGAAATCAATGTGTACATTTCATTTGAACATGTACCCGCTGTTGAAAAAAAAACCGAGTGAATGACAACAATCAATTATATGACACTCACTCAAATCTGAGCTCACATCATCTCATACGAATTAAGGAGACTTACAGGCAAGTCCAACTCCAGGGATAGTTAAATTGTTTCCAAGGACGATAGAGTTAGAATATACTCTGTCATGAGAGGCAGCACCAACAGTGAAGATCCATGGACTGAAAGAAGACATACTCTTAGGTGACGGTCCAGTATTTCCGGCAGCTTGGACAACGAAAATACCAGACTTCACAGCTGATAGCAATGCCATGTCAATGGGATTGAAAAATGTTGCGATACCGGGTGGACGTCTATTGGGAGTTATCGATAAGCTTATTATATCGACCCCGTCTTGAGCTGCCTGCAATATGAATGATGAACAAGTCATGTGACATAAACTTATTTGCCGAAATTGAAACCAAAACTAAGGCATACCTGGTCTATAGCAGCAACTACATCTGCAGCAAATCCACCGAAACTCTTATATAAAGCTTTGTAAACAGCAATACTGGAAAAAGTAGGCACATCATTAGTATGATCAAATAGAAATGAGTCCATGTTCGAGAAACAGGTGGGGTCGATTGACAAAATTAAACTAGACTCAAACTTGAAAGATTTCTCATGAAACTTACTGTGAACGAGGAGCCATCCCACTAGCATTTCCGAAGTAGTGTCCAGCCACCATCACTGGAATCCCATGGTTTCCTGCTGCAACCGAAGCCGTGTGCCTGCAGTAATATTATATTCATTGACAAACATTAGAAGGTTCAACCAAGACTGATAATGTCAAGTCACCTCGTAAGCAAGTTTCGGGAATTTATTGCAGATCATTCAACATAAGTCCATCCCAATGTTAAGTGTCTATCTAAGATCTCAACAATGATCAATAAAAACCAGTTAATATTCACTTACGTGCCATGGCCATCACCGTCTAACGGTGAAGCATAGTCCTGAGATGAATTGAATACTCCCCTGGTTATAGCAGATGCTGCAAAATGGCGTGCTCCGACAAGCTTCCTATTGCATGATCCGGAAGGAAAGTCTCGAGTAACCTCACAAATGCCGGAAAAATGGTCCGGAACAGGGTACGTATGGTCTGATACATCATCGGCAAAGCTAGAATGAGTAGGATCTATACCAGTATCAATAAACCCGATTACAATACCCTCTCCGGCCGTTTCATATCCGCCATCCCGGGGCCATACACCCTTTGGTAGACCTAAGAACTGTGGAGTATATGTGGTTGCAGTTCTAACAGGAAAATCCAACACAACATTCGCAACTTCTTGTCTCCTCGAAAGCATATCCGCCTTATAAATAAAAGAATACAACTAATTAAGAACAGTGTTCCAAAATGATGGATAATTATGAAGAACATTGAAATGATAATATACCTGTTGAGGAGTAATAAGCACTGAAAAGCCATTAATCAAGTAACGGTAACTATATAACTTCATATATTTCTCCCCCTTCAAAGCTTTCTTTAACAAAGAATCATGAACTCGAGATATATAAGAACTAGACCTTTGGTGTGATCTTGAATCGTTCCTAAATATAGAGAAATTATTAGGCAATCTCTAAACATTACATCTTCAAACAACTGAATAAGGCAACAATGAACACAATAATCAAAATTTAGCAAAGCAATTATTAATTGTTGGATATTTATGAATGTCTAAGTGCTCCCATTTTCCAGAGAAAGAAACAACCTATTAAGATACAGAAATGTAGCAGGTAAGGGTAAAAAAAGTTCATGCCTTGGCTTGTAAAGCTTGTTTAATCTCACTGAAGTAGAGCCATTGTTGAACCCTTGATAGCTATGAGATAAAGGAGCTTGCTTAAGAGTGACAATGTATACATCTGAATCTGAGTTCTCTTGACTCAAAGTGTTTAAAACCAACCCAAACCAAAATGGCAGCACTAAGTAAACCCAATAAAGGTTCCCCATTTTTTTAAATTCCAGATTTAAACTGAGATCAGTAACCCAATAAGAGTGAAGGAAAAAGGGTACCCTTTACTGAGGTACAAGAAGAAGAAGCAAAACCATTAATTAAGAAATAGTATAGTCTTAATGGAAAATGAGACAGCCATTGTCATTGAGAAAGACAAAGTAAGACGGGTTTTTTGGCACGCTTTTTTGAGCTTTTGAGGCTTTGATTAAAGAAAGAGAGAGAGAGTGAGTTGCATTTATAAATAAGAGATTGAAAATGGTAGAATTGGATTGAATTGAATCCTATGGAAACGAATTGACTGCAACTTTTTCCGGGCTGACGTGCTTTGCTTTTTGGCGTAATGATTTTTTGGCCCTTCAACTTTATAACAATAGTCATTTTAACTCTCTATTTAATTTTTTATCTCTTTCAGTCCTTGAATTTGCATTTTTTTATCAAATAACCTCAAAAAAGATGGAAATTTTATTAAAAATAATAAGTGAGTTTCGATTTAATAATTTTATTTCAAGTATTACGTTGATGATTGGATTATAATTTTAAATAAAAAAGTTACATGACTAAATTTTAAATTTTATCAAACTACAAGGATTGGTAGCAAATTTTAACCCATATATAAGAACGTTTTGTTTTTTTGTTGTTTTTTCTTTGTTGTTGTTTTTCTCCATTTTCCGACAGTTGCATATTGCAATGCTTGTGTCTTTTTGACTTTCACTGTTTTTTCTTATAGCACTTTGATTAAACATTTTTAAAGTTAAAAAGTTGTTTTTAAAACATATTATTATCGGAGTTGTTAAAATCAAGTTAATTTTTTTAAAATATAGTTTAAGAGATACGTGTTATTGTATTATTTGTTAATGTTAATAATTTAGAAATTAGAATTTTAATTATTTTAATTACTTTATGTAAAAAAAATATATATGAATACCAAATTTTTAAAAAGATTATTAGTCTAAAAATATGTAATATTTATATATGTAACTATTATTCATTAATCACTTTTTGAGATATTTATATGATGATTAGGGTTTTCAGGTATCAAATTAAACCTAATTTTTTCTACCACAAAAAACCTACTCATTATATATATATATATATATACACTTTTGGGCCTCAGTCTTGCTAGTTTATGATGTGAACTTCAATGACAGGTTTTTTTAATAAAAATTTAAAATAAAATAATTGAATTAACTTTGTTTAAGGATAATTTTTATACCATCGGTAGTTAAACTTTATGAATATGTAATAATAAGTGCTTATAATTCTTAATATGTATTTTATATATTAATATTTTCATCCAATGCATTCAGGTCTGAAAATAATAAATTAAGTTGTTAGCTAAGGCATTTAATATTGAGGCTATAATAAAAAACCTTATCATACGCGTATGTTTAAAAATAATATATTATAAGTAGTGAAACATATGATTTGAAATTATTTTATAATAATGCATGAAATATGTATATTATTAAAATAAAAAAATTAGATTAAATTGTTTGTCATGGTGTTGTCATCAATCTTGAGCCGGTGTTGAGTTAACTTGTGACACCAACTCAATCAAATATATTATCAAAATCTATAGGTAATTCTAGACATTACTTATTAAAAAAAAAAATATGATCAGAATTTATAATTTTTTTTAAATTACAATTGTAAATATAATCATAAATAATACACGATGAAATAACAAAAACAAAATTAAAATTAAAATTAAAATATATCCGAATATAAATAAAAATCCAAAAAAACTAGGATAAAATGTTAAAATCAAAATACACTTAAACACATTGTCAAAATAAAATAGAATACTTTTATTTCTTTCGATGTGTAAATTTACAGAAGTGCAATCATTTAGCACGCCAAAAGTCTCCAACCCTTAAAATCAGGGAAATTGCTCAAAGCTTTAAAGACAAAGAAAATTTAAATAAATTTATTAAGTTCGAATTTTTTTCTTAATAATCTAGTTATAGTTGAAATTACGGAATTATTCATACGTTCCTGAATAAAAATAAGAAATTTAAATTTTCGATAATTTTCTTATTATATGACTTTTTTTGTGATCATATCTATTTAGAATTATCTATAGCTCCTCCCCAACTTATAAATAGAAAGATAACGCACTTCAGTACACTTGAACTCACATCCCACTGTATTGGCAACAATGCATATGCCGGTCAAATTAAGACTCAATCAACTAAGATTATTATACATAGAATATCAATATAAAATAATATGTTATAAAAAATGTCAAAGCCTAATTTTATAAATTATTTTCTTTATTTTAACCTTTGGAAATGATAAATCATAATTTATATCGTCAATATTATAAACTTACAACTACAATTAATATATATAATAATTTGTTTTTAAAAAAATTTAAATTATTTTTTGAATTTAATTTTTTTTTCACTAGCATAATGATTGTGATAAAATTTAATAGTAATAGTAATGGAAAATTTTAGGGTTTTCTTTTCCTTTTTGGGAGTGGGCAATCATGGCTTGTCTTATTGTCTTCACCCTTTAGTTTTAATTTATAAATACAAATTAAAAAAATAAAAACAAAAATCATTAATATTATTTTACATGATTGAGTTCTACTCGTAAATTCACTTCATATTTAACCCAAGCATTAAAAAGAAAAAGGGGTATTTAATGGACCGACATACCTATATGCCACAAAAATGTTAGGTTCCTTATGATGTTGAGCTTTATGTAAAGACAGTGATATGATAAGGTCAAAAATATAATCGAGTGGTTGGAGCACTTACATGAAATAAAAAATAGGTTTTATTCGTAAATTGACTCTTAAATCATACCTCGATTCTCATATTGGTCCTTAAAGGGTTTTCCTGTCACATTTTATTCAAAAAGTGTATCACATCATATAAGAATTTACTATAGGTCCTGTTCTTGTTGATTGATGTCGTCTTTTATGGATAAACTAAGATGAAATTGATAATTTTTTTAAGGACCAATATGGAATTTATTATATAATTTAGGGGTTAAATTACAAATAAAGCCATAAAAAATATAATCGTTAGGGATGATAGTAAAAAGTGGTTTACGGTGGTAAAGTTGAAAAAGAATGTGATTCCATAATTATTACTCTCACTTTCTCTTTGGTTTCATTTCAATTCAATAAAAGTCAATCACTTCTTCCATGTGCACGCTTTGCCTTTCTAAAGACCACCTCACCTTTCACTTTTTCTATCATTTATCATTACAATACTACCCCTTTCAACGTTTCACTAAAAATATTATTATTTTTATTTAATTTACGTATTATAAAAATATATATAATCTCACGTAAGTTTTTCTCCAATTGAAGTTTATATAAGTTTTTATTTTTAAAGTTACGAGCTATTTGGATTGTGAAATCAAATATTATAAAATCAATGCTAATTATGCAAATAGAAAATATTTTCGTATATCATACGAGAAAATTATGTTAGACACAAGTACAATAGACAACTCAGTGAACTTTTTAATTTGAGACATTCAAGGCTTCAAAATATGATTAAGAAATATTAGTATAGCATAAAAAAAAAAACAACAACGTTGGATCGTACTAGCATGTTGCATATTTCATAACTTCAATCATAAATAGAATTAAGAATACATCAAAGAGTACATGGAAGACGTAGATCTTAATAATCTTAATAATGTAGACTCGAATTCAAATGAAGATAATGAACTCAGTTAATGGAAAATAGATGATAGTGAGAAGTATATGTTAAATATTAAAGAGGAACTAACTCAACAAATATGCACTAGAATAATTAGATAAATATTGCATATGATGTTTATTTTTCTTACTGTTTTTATTAATAATTATATTATGAACTAATTTTTAATTTTTTTTACTAACATAATACATATGATGATTTGATTTTAATTTTTGTTACTTGTTTAGAACTTACTTTTATCATACTAATATTTTTTTTATAGAAATTCATATTTTTTAAGTAAAATTTTTTATATAAAATTATAATACATTATACACAAATTTCTTAAGTACACATCTCCTTATTTTTATCAATGCCTAGAACAAATTATAGCCCTTTCTCAACTCTTAAATAGGAAAATAATGCGCATTCAAACCCACATCCTCCTTTCCTAGCAACAATGCCAATGCCAACCGAGCTAAGACTTAATCTACAATACACATCTCCTTATTTATTTTTTTAAATAATCTCATTATAGCTTCTAATCATATCTAATCTATTTAACACAATGCTTAAAATTAAGCATAATCTCTCCTTAACCTATAAATAGAAGGATTTACGCTTTAACGCACTCAAACACACATATTCTCAGCATACACATCACCTTATTAGATGAATTAAAAAGTGCAAAAGATTGTAGTTGGGCCTTGATTTTAATATCTTTGTTGATCCAAGCCCAATCTCACAACTAGCAACACATGCTTCAGTAAATTAATCCTAACTTTAGCTATATAAATCCAAATGATATGATTTTTACTGCGTTCAAAAGTTAAGACATAGTTTATTATAAGTGGAATAATTGGCTAAAAGGCCAAAAAGATATTCAAATTTCTCCATGTTTAACAAATTGGTCCATAGCAGGATCTAGATATGAAAAATAATATAAACATGGTATGCATATAAAATGTGTCGATACCCAAAAAAATTAAATATAAATAAGAATATAAAAAATTAGCTTAGCATGTAGAAAGATTGAAAAGGAAAAGAAAACAAAAGACAAGTTGTACAACTTTTTTTCTGAATGGCAACTTTTGATTCTTTTCAAAACTTATCTAGCACCTATGCACTTAAAACAAACGCGTTAAGCTGCGTAGATAGCTTAGTAAGTACTCAATTGAATTCAATCTTACTATTTATATATATACAATTTAAATAAAATTTTAATAACATTTATTCACATAGTTTCTTTCACTAATATACTTAAACTTTTAATTCTTTTTTCCAAAACATAAAATCATTTAAATTAACTTTATAACTTATAGTCTTTAACTTCAACATATATTATCACTAATTAACTTTAGCATTCGCATTCGCATATCAAAATCTTTTTCTCGTTTCACAAACATAACATAAACACTTAATTTACATATCTTTTAACATAGACATATACATTTACTTTCACATATCACTTTTGAAATCCTTAGTGAGTCTCAAAGGAGTTTCAATCAATTAGAACATATGGTATTCCGATAAATTCTAGAGCTCCAATCCAAAAACAGAACTCTTGGCCTATAACAGAACTTTGATAACAAAACTCCATTAAACACATTACATAATCCATTTCTCCTCTCTTGATCCCCTCCAAACCCCCTACGACACCAACCCAGTTCCCATCTGAATCCCTTCGATAATCATTTCATGATCACATATCATGTATTATCTAAGCTCACTAAGATATTTATTCATATAACACTTTGTTTGTTCATTTTAAATCACATAAACATATACATAACATTATCATTTCACACATTCACATATATCACTTTATAGCACATTTTTCGGTTTGCACACAATCCACAAAAACACACAATTCTAAATTTCTAACTTTGCACAATCACTTTGAATCATATAAACACATATACTACACTTCCTTTTATTAAATTCACATAAGACAAACAAATCGCGTATTCACAATATTTTACACTTTTGATTTTAACTTATTTTCATTAAGCACTTCATTTCACTATTTTAGCTCACATAGTATGTTTTGAACATTTTACAATTTAATCCTTAGATTCATGAAAATTCATTATTCACTAATATAACACTTCAATATCACTTTTCACTTCATTTACTAACATTAACATTTTATTTAAACTCTTTATTAAAATATTTATTCACATATCAAATTTTACACTTTATTCAATTTAGTTCTCTCTACAACAATTTCATTATGCTACTACATCTATTCACTTACCAATTAATGATAGATAAAATTTTTTTACTCTTTATAATTTAATCCTTAGTTTCATCAAAATTCACAAATCACTAAATTATCACTTTATCATTTCTTACATTATTAACATACCTTTAATTACATACTCACTATTAAATTCAATATACATATTCAATAATCTTAACCATATCTTATTTAATTATTTCATATTAAAATTCAAATACTCAAATATTTAAATTAAAATAAACTAACTTGAATTCAATTAAGTACTTATCTATTTCTTCACTTTCCTATGCTTTTCATTCACTTTCTTCTTCATCTAAGTAGTTTTCACGGTAGAAAATATTTCCGTAGCACTCTAAGATATGAAATTAGGCTATTGTTTTAAGGAAAAGTTCAAGAAAAATGCATGGGAGATTTTCCTTTCTTTTCTCTCTTTTTTTCTTTCCCTTTTATTTTTGTTGCCCCATGTTGTTGTTCAGCCTTCCAATCGTGTAGAAAGTTCAACACTTTTTTTTTTTTTTCAGTTTAGACCATCTACTCCATCATCTAATTAAATTTTAACACTTCTCAACCTTAATTTTCATAAATTTTCTCTCTGTTACACCTAATTACATAGAAACTTTAATCCTTTTATCATGTATCCAAATATAATTAAAAATAGAAAAAAATTACATTTAAATCCCTCCACTATTATTTTCTATCAATTAGGTGAATTCCAATTTAAGGTAACTTTTTGAGTTTTTAGTGGAAACTAGATGTGATTTGCAATGACTAAAATTTATGAATTAATAACCAAAATTTGATCTTAAAAGAATCACCACCAAACCCTCTTTGCCCAATTTTAGAGTTGACCTTTGGACTTATATCCTAGTGACAATTATTCTAAAAAAAGAAAAAGTTTTTAGTGGGACTTGATTGCATACTAGCTAAAATTGGTTGGATTGAACTAAACCTTTTTATAGTGGACACAATTAGGTTACATGAAATAAAATATGATAAAAAAATGTAAATAATTAAAATTATGATAGTATAAATTTTATTAAACATGTGGTCAAATATTGATTCTTAATTATTTTATTTAAATATTATATAAATACATAAAAAAAAGTACCATAATAACAATATTAATCATTATTTAAAAGAAACGACACATTAATCTTTTATCAATTGAACCGATACTCAACTATTCGTTTAATCTACTACATTAATTCAATTTGGAATAAGTATAGATGATGACACGAGAAAATTACATGAAGACAAATATAGAATTTCATGGTAAAAATCTATATTATAATCTTGTTAAGTTCAGTATCACGAGTGCATTGAAAACTAATTTGATTAGAAAATTTACTTAAAAAATATATTTTTTAAAAAATTGAAATTAATAAAAATTTATTTATAGACTTTAACTAACAATACCAAACTAATAATTTAATTGTGAAATAAATCTTTTGTAAATATATTTTTAATTAAATTTTTTCCACACAAAACCTTAATAATTGAGCTGATGTCTTTGCAGGCTATATTATAAATCCAACTTATTGCATTGCATAAATCACCATCCATTAAATTTTCCCACGCTTTCTTTCTCAAGTAAGCTAAAAACCACCACGGAAATGGAGATGGAGCTTTCTCCCCTTGTTTCACTCACTGCTCCTATTATTCTTCTCACACTTGCTATTATTTTCGTTGTCACCTTTGCACTAAGATCCAAACCCAAATCAAGTAGAGCCAAAGAGCTTCCACCAGGGAGCTTAGGGTGGCCAATCGTCGGCGAAACTCTCGAGTTCCTGTTTGGGAACCCGGAAAATTTCGTGTTTAATCGGATGAGAAAATATTCTCCTCGTATTTTCAAAACAAAGATTCTCGGCGAAGAAACCGTCGTCATATGTGGTCCGGAAGGACACAAATTTTTGTTCTCAAACGAACAAAAGCTCTTCACCGCTTTTCGTCTTCATTCCACCCAGAAACTATTCCGATCTTACCAGTCCTCCTCCGCCGCGTCCGTACAAAGCTCCTTCGACGCAGACTCGAAAAAAATCTTGCGTTCGCCGGGATTCTTGAAACCCGAAGCATTAATGAGGTATTTAGGCAAAATGGACGCCATAACACAGCAACAAATGGAGAAATACTGGGAAAAAAAGGACCAAGTGAAGGCGTTTCCACTCGCAAAGACCTTAACTTTGACTCTCGCATGTCGTTTCTTTTTAGGAATCGATGAACCAGAGCGTATCTCTAGGCTTGTTAAAAGATTCGACGATATAACTTTGGGGATGCATTCGATTCCTTTGGATTTTCCGGGGACGGCTTTTTATAAAGCTAATAAGGCTGCGTCAGCGATACGGAGGGAGCTTAAGGAGGTTATAAAAGAGAAGAAAGCTGCTATGGTGACGGGAGTTGCCATGCAAGATATACTTCGTCATATGATTGTGGCCACCGATGAGACCGGGAAATACATGGCGGAAGCTGAGATTGCCGATAAGATTATGGGATTGTTGGTTGCCGGATACAGCACCGTCGCTACTGCTATGACCTTCTTCATGAAATACGTTGGCGAGAGACCTCACATCTATGCCAAAATTCTAGCAGGTAATAAATCATTTTATAAGAGACTTAAATAACAATTTCCCCATAATTTTATAATATATTAATTTATGATTGCATCATTTAAAATAACATTAAACATAACTTTTTTTTAATTAATGTTTAATTTAATTATTTTATAGGAAACTTAAATACATTTGAGTAGCTGCCTATCCTATTAGCCCCTAGTTTGAATTTGTGTAGTTGGCACATCAACTTGTTCAAAATATGTTTAAATCTTTTAAATTAGGTTCATAATACGAAATGTCTCATGTAATCAACTTATATATATAGTCTTACTAAAATGAATTAAAGTACAATAGAGGTTTTTATATTAGGAATCGTATCTCCTTTATTCAAAAAAAAATAAGTAAATTAGTCTTTATATATTATATCAAAGAAAAAATTAGTCTTTTTGTTAAAATTTTCATCCATTTCTACTATTAAAAGTGAATTTTTGTACATAATCACGTCAATTTTTAATAATATAAATAATTAGTTATTTTTAACAAAAATGGCATGTTTTGATTGTTAAGTTTTGTGGTGAAATATTCAGAACAATTGCAAGTGGAAGGTGATAAAAAGGCAGGGGAGATGTTGGAATGGGATGACATACAAAAAATGAAATACTCATGGAATGTGATGTATGAAGTGATGAGACTTACACCTCCACTCCAAGGCACTTTCAGAGAGGCCCTCACTGATTTTACTTACGCTGGTTACACTGTTCCAAAGGGTTGGAAGGTATTTTTTTTTAATAATTAAAATATAATTTTATTATATTAATTTAAAATTTTATAATTTTTAAAAAAATTTATGAGAGCTAGAATTAAATTATAATATTTTTAAGGAGGGGTAAAGTGAAATTTTATCATTACCTAATAATTTTATTTTAAAAAATTGACTAAAAATAAAACTATCTTCGGTTAAGGCTCTTGTTCCTAGCATAGACTAATTTAGACAGTAATTTTTTTTTGTGAAAGTATCATTGAGATCTCTATACTAGTAGTTAGATTATATTTTTCCCTTTATACTAAAAATGACAAATTAGTTATTGCACGTTAGATCAGAAAGCAAACTAGACATTCTATTAAAAATTTTATCTATTTCTATTGATAAAAATTGCTCCCTACATTAGCATGAGGTACATGTCGTGCAATATGCCATTTTCGATTATTCTGTCAGTCACGTCAATTTTTAACTGTACAAATGAATGAATTTTTTAACGAAAAGGATGGATTTGCTCTTTAATTTAATATATATAGACTAATTTGACTATTTTCTGAGTAGAGGGGAAAATTGTAATTTGACTCCTTTTGTAGGGGCCTCTATGGTACTTTTACATCTCCCTTTTAGTTTATATAGTAAAATTGCATTTTGACCCCTTCAATAATTAATAATTCAATCTGCATCCTCCTAACACAAAATCTCAAACTTCAACCCTCCAAAACTTAAAATTTTATTTCAAGCCTCTAACACAAGATTCCTAACCTCGCCGGCCATGAATTATAGAAACCTACCTAATTAAATTTGATCTAATACGGTGTGTGTGTGTGCAGATATATTGGACGGTAAGCACAACAAACAAGAACCCAGAATATTTTTTGGAACCCGAGAAATTCGATCCATCGAGATACGATGAAGGGAACAAACTGCCGCCGTTTACATACGTTCCGTTCGGCGGTGGGCTTCGAATGTGCCCCGGAAAAGAGTATGCAAGATTGGCTATCCTCACTTTCGTGCATAACGTTGTGAAAAGGTTTCAATGGGAATTGGTGAATCCAAAGGAAAAGATTGTCGGTGATATGATGCCGACACCCGATAATGGTCTTCCTATTCGTCTGACTCCACGCCATTAAAAGACCTACTAGTTTTCACACCGAGAAAATTATAAAGGTTAAATTGTAGTTTAAGTCCCTCTACTTAAAATTTGACATTTAGTCCTTATGTTTTAGTTTGTCATAATTTGATCTCTGACATCAGTTAGAACAAATATTTAATCATGAAGGAAAAATTAAGATTTCTTCCGGTTAAATTCTATTATTAGTCCATGTACTTTGCAAAAGTTGTGAATTTAGTCCCTACACTTTAATTTGATCAATTTTATTCTTGTACTTTTCAATTTGGTCAGTTTTAGTTTTTGTATTATGCGTACAATTATAGATTTAATCAATATTCTCCAATTTGATCAGTCTAAGTCTGTAACACCCCTAACCCGTATCCGCTGCCAGAATAGGGTTTCGGAGCATTACTACCATTTGCAGATCACTAAAAAATTTTTTTACCTAAATATTTACCAATTCAATGCATCAATAAATATATTACCATTCAATCAATGGCTTGGCACTTGCCTAAGCATCAACAATCAACACTTGTTAGTGTACTTACACATATTTCATATAAATTCTTATTTTCTCAATATGTCATATTTGAATTTAATACTCAACTTAACTTACATATTTTTCTTATGTTAACATATAATGTACATGTCATGATACATATCATTCTCTTACCGTTTCTTTAATAACATATATCATTTATTTTATTATATCATCATTTTATGCACCATCATTTCCTTTTATCTTAGGTATATTTATTTCGGTAATAGTTCGTATTAAACTTAACATAATTTAAATTCCATGTACCTATACTTATTTCATTTATCTATCTTATTAATTATTTCATACAACTATTTTGTACATTTATTTCCATATGACCAATTCTTGTAAATATTTCACATTACCATTTTGTATAACCAATTCATTTAACCATTTGTTATATTACCTGAATATTAGTTGTTCAAAAGATATCTTGGCGTTTCTCTTCCACGATCTTATTTATCTTCGACATGATGCCATAGTGTCTTTCAACTATGGTCTTACTTATTTTCTGTCATGTTGCCATGGTATCATTCAACCATGGTCTTATTCATTTCCCCGTCGCGTTGCCATGGTATCTTTCAACCATGGTCTTACACATTTCATATCAAAGTTGCCATGGTATCTTTCAACCATGGTCTTACACATTTCATATCGAGAGCACACTCGCGAACCTCATCCTTACAAAGTGGGATTACCGGTCCGGGCTAAATCCCTGTAATATAAACTCATAGAGTATTGTCGGGATTACCAGTCAAAGCTAAATCCTCTGCAATGACAATTACTCTAATGAGCTTGGATCCAATTACCAGTCCAGGCTAAATTCAGACCCAATTCGGATTACCGTCCGGGCTAAATCCATTTTCCACATATTCTTCGGGAGGGCTATATCAGATAGGATCACCCGTCGGGCTAGATCCTTTTTTTACCGTCAATTCCTTTTCAGAGATCCATCGAATTTTTCTTTCATTCAACCGGATTTCTTCCCTTTATATCAAATATATCAATGTTTCATCAATTTTCATACAATGAACATTCAAATCATATTCACATCAATAACATACATTTCAAGTATTTAAGAATATAATTCAAGTTACATGAACTTACCTCATTGCTTGTTTGTGTTTATAATTTCATTGATCCGATATCTTTTCTTTTTCACGATCGAGTCTCATATTTGAGTCTCCCGGATCTCTTTTAAATAAATTGATCATCATTTTCATTCATTTCATATTCTAATGCATTTAATTAATGCTCTAAGCAAAATTACCATTTTGCCCCTAACCTTTTAATTAATGACGATTTCATCCTTAGGGTCAGGAAAATAAAATTCTTGCAATTTAATCCTTATTTCCAACTATTATTCTTATATATATTGATAACAGTCCATGAATTCTATAAAATATCAATAATTTCCATAATTTCAACACTTTTCAATTTAATCCCTAAAACATGTTTTCCCCCTATCTTGAACTAAATTGATAATTTCGTTAAATTTTGTAATTTAAATAATAAAATAATCTATTTCATGCAATTTAGTCATTTCTGACATTTTTACAAAATTGCCCGTAAAGTTTTACTTTTATTCAATTTAGTCCCTAAGCCTAAAACATGCAAATTAGCCATGCTAGATGAATATTCATACATATTTTTCCTCCTCCTCCTCTCCATTCACATCCTTAGTATAAACAACACACTTGTAGGTAACATTATCCATAATTTTCACTATCTACTTATGTGAATATTCAAGCTGTCCATCTGTGTCATAGTCACTAAATTATATTTATCTTGAGCTACAGAACTCCAAATTAAGATCCGATAATTTTTCCTGAAACTAGACTCATATACCTTCTTACCATAAAAATTTCATAATTTTTGGTTGGGCCAATTAATACAGTTTATTCATTAAAGTCTCTCCTGTTCTGCTGTCTGACAGTTCCGACCCTTCTTCACTAAAAATTAATTATCTTCTTGTACAGGATTCGAATGATGTCCTCATTTGTTTCTCTTGAAAATAGACTCATTCAGGATTCTAAAAATATAAATTTAAGCCCCTAATTATTTTTATCCAATTTTTTATGATTTTACAAAGTCAGAACAGGGGAACTCGAAATCATTTTGACCTTGTCTCACAAAAGTTATTATATCTCATGATTTACAATTCCATTGCTTACATAATTTCTTTTATAAGAAACTAGACTCAATAAGCTTTAATTTCATATTTTATTCATCCTCTAATTCGATTTATATAATTTTTGGTGATTTTTCAAAGTTAGACTACTGCTGCTGTCTAAAACAGTTTTAGTGCAAAATGTTGATTTCCATTTTACCCCAAATTTCACAATTCATACAATTCAGTCCTTGCTCAATTAACCCCTCAATTAAGATAATTTTCTCAATTAATACTTTTTCTAGACATTATAAGTTATTTCATAACTATTGAAATTCAGAATTTCCATATGGAACTCTAACTTCAAACTCTTTTACAATTAGGTCCCAAACATTCACTTTCTATTCAATTCTTTCAATAAAATCAGCATATAAATAATTTAAAGCTCTAATTCCATTCCAAATCATTATATACTTCCAGCACATATTCATAGAAACTTTCAATTTCTTTCATAGAATCAAAAACTAATGAATTCAACAAGTGGACCTAGTTGTAAAGTCAGAAAAACATAAAAATTTTAAGGAGAAAGAAAGAATTAAACTTACATGAAGCTAGATTATGAAAACCAGCTTGAACCCTCCTCCATGGATATTTTTCAGCTGATGAATATGAACAGAAATGAAGAGAATTCTAGATATTCCAATTTAGTCCCATTTTTATTTAGCCAATTTTGGCAATTTTCCAATTTTGCCCTTATTTCACCCATTTCCTAATTTTTCTCAGCTATTGCCGCCCAAAATATCTCCTTTAGGATTATTTTCACTTTAGGTCCTTCCTCATTTGACAATTGAGCTATTTAATCCTTCTAGCAACTTTTACACCCTTTTCAATTTAGTCCTTTTTATTTAATTAACCACCCAAACGTCAAAATTTTCTGACTAAATTTTAATACTACCTCACCAACACTCCATAAATATTTCTAAAAATATTTATGGCTCGATTTATGAAGTTGAGGTCGCGATACCTCACTCTCGACCCAATTTACCTAATTAATTATTTTAAATCACCAAATTCACTAATTCAAAAATGCTTTTATATTCACATTTGACTCATAGGTATTAATTTATTAAATTTTTAACTCACCCGTCAGATTTGGTGATCTCAAATCTCTATTCCCGATACCACTGAAAATTAGGCTGTTACAATATCTCTAGCATCATTATTACTTTCTAGATTTCTCTCCCTTCCAATTGACCATTTTGCCCTTCATTATCTTTTAAAATTCAATCCTTGAGTCATCATTTAATTTGGTGAAATTACAATTTAGTCCCTTATAGTTCTTCATCTATTCAATTTGGTCCTAATTCATCCATTTTCCTTAGTTTCTAGATTATTCCACTCCTAAAATATTTACACTATTGGTCCTTCAACTTTTTCATATTTACACTTTAATCCTTTAAATTTTGAGTATTTACTCTTGGGCCACAAAACTTTTCTCACTTTTACAATTTAGTCCTTTCTTGAATTAATATATCATAATATACTTCTCAATATTGACATAACTCAAAATTTCTCTTTTTGTCACTTTATTTCCTTATTTTACTATATTACTGATAATATTTTACTGTAAAAATTTTGGGGTATTACAAAGTCCCTATATATTTTTTGAATTTTAAACTTTCAGTCTTTATGCAAATGACATTTGTTAATTCATTAACTGAATTTTTGTGAGTAATATGTTGAAATAACAAACTAACATGGTATTATACATATGACCAAGGGCGAAACCAAAAAATATTTTTAGGGAGGGCGAAATTAAATTGTAATTTTTACAATAGAAAAATTGCAATTCCGTCATTTTAATAGACTATATCTTTATAATTTTTAAAGGATTAAATTAAATTTTTATATTTTTAGGAGGGCCAAAGTGTAATTTTACCTTTACTAATTTAAATTTTTAAAAATTTTAAAGGGGCCATATGAAAATTTTTCACTTTAAGGGGGAGTCGAGGCCCCTGCCAGCCTCCTCTAGGTTCACCACTGCATATGACCACATTAGATTTTAAAAATAACTAAACTTCATGAATTTAACAATTATCATTTGGTGAGGACTAAAATTTTAAAAGTTTAAGGACTAAAAATGACCAAATTAAAATATAGGGATTAAATTCATAAATTTTATAATGTAAAAGGATTAATAGCAGGGTTTAACCGAAATGATTAGTTGATTTAACTATTTGAAGTAACTGATAAACAGTAGTAGAGATACCAAATTGTGGAGAATAGTATGGGGGACTAAATCCCAAATTTAGTAAAAAGACCAAAAGTAAAATGACTGTTTACCTCTTTTGCTATGTTGAAATGTGAGTGTTGGGTGTCTGTCTCTTTTACTACAGTAGTTGAGCCACATGATCCAACAGTATCTTTGTACTTTGTTCTTTTAACTAGTAAAGCGATTGGTTAATATATTATTTAGTACTTATATTTAATTTTAATGTTTAATTTGGTAATTGAGTTTTTTTTTTTTTGCCTCAATTTGATATTTGAGTTTGATTTTAATGATCAGTTTTTACTTAATTTTTTTCAAATTGATACTTGAGTTTTTCCGTCTCATATAAGTACTTAAGTTTGACTTCAATATACAATTTAGTAAATGAGTTCGTCTGTTGTCCCAATTAAGTACTTTTTTTTTTACCAGAATACACATGTCAAATATTTATTGGGTCATATGATATTCAGTTTAGGTACTAAATTGAACATTGAAGCTGAATATAGGTACCAAATGGTATATTAACATGTATATTTAAAGTATTATTTGGTATTGAAATTGCATGTAATTACTGTAGGCTTTTGACTATACCAATTCACATTTGGTTTATTGTAATGTACCGTGAGATGATTTATATGTAAAGTATTGGGTTATTTTATGTAATGTAATTTATTATTATGGGTTTTTTAATAAAAAAATTAATTATTAATTATTTTTCACTCGGTTGAGCTCTCATAAAAGAAAATTTAAATTTTTTTAACATGATTTGAAAAAGTGAAATTGTATATTTTTATCTCCTTACCAAAAACAAAAAATTCAAATGTATCATTTTGTGTTCTATCACTTAAAGTTGATTTAGTAATATATATATTTATTTAATTCTATATTACAAAGATTTAAATAAATGACTTTCTTTTATATATTTAAAATTATATAAATTGTCAATGTTGAATAGACAAATCAATATGTAAAAATAAAATAAAAAATAGCACCATTGATAGCAATTTGTATTAGTCATATAAACCCTAAAGCAATAGAAATTGCTGAATTTGCATTTAAAGATAGAATTGTTAAATTTAGATTTAGAAAGTCAAATAAATTACAACATTAATTGTACGTGTTCAAACCTACGTCTTCTTACAAGGATAAGGATTAAATTTATAATTTTTTTATATATGTTACATGTAAACACATTTATAACCATGCAATTTAAATATATTTGGGTGATTATATTTTTGTTCAGAAAAACAAGAGTCAAGTACTTATAAATCCGAACCACACTGATAGGAGTACTTACTAATACCAAAATAAAGCACGGTACACCATTTATCTTTTTTATTTAGGGAACATCATTGAACAACAGTTTGAAAATGGCAAAGTAAACCAAGCTTTTTCTTCCTTCTCATTCTCCTCTTCCAATTGCTTGCGGTAGTCATAAAAGGCCTAAACACCTATCAACCTTTTGTGATGAAAATGTTAAGACACAACAAGTACATGTAATCTGCTGACATAATCATTCAACAATTATACAAATGATCATAACTTGATCCAAAACAAGCAGATGGTAAAAGTACCGTGGAAGCCATTGTACTAGGAGTCAAATTGCATTTTGTCCCCTTTTCTAAAAAAATGATCAAATCAATCCCTATACATTAGATCAAAGGGCAAACTTTCATCCATTTCTACTATTAAAAATTGGTCCCTATTCGTCAAAATGAGATACACGTGGCACACCAGATGTAACCATTTGATTATTCTGTCAACCACACCAGATAAAAATGGATGAAATTTTTTACAGAAATGACCAGTTTGCTCTTTGATCTAACATACAATGATAGAGTTGCCCATTTTTTGGTAAAGAGGGCAATATGCAATCTAACTCATAGTACAAGAACCTCCATGGTACGTTTACCATAAGCAGACATAATATTGAAATCATCTAAAGCCTACTTCCATTGTTCTTCAAACTCGGATGTGACTTTCAACTAAGTATGACACAGATATGTTCCATGTTCAAGGATCCTTAAAGAATCTTATCACTAAACGAACATGAATATCAAACGGGAATACTTGAAGAAATGAAATAGAGTTGAAAGTAACATAATCTAAAGCTATATAAACTGAGGATATGACAGGCATCTACTTGCTCCTACGCATTACTGAATTCCCTATTAATCAAAGTAATAAGTAGAAGAACAACATTGCCTTTTGTAGCTCTTCCATGCATATTATCAAAATACTAAATGACAAACAATTTTCTTAGTTTTGGCATCCATGGACAAGATACATGATTCACCCAATTGCTACAAATAACAAAATTAACACACAGTTCAATTGCCTTGACTATTATAGGACTCACTCTGCCAAGCTATTCACAAGGGTTCCGCTCAAGGATCAAAAGCTATGTTACTCAGACTAGTTCAAGGATGTGTGTCAAATACAAATATATATATCCACAAGTTGCGACAGAATTGACTGTCACAAGCAGATCCAGGTACCATAAACGGAAGAATGTAAACTCATATAAATATCCTAACAACAAAAAACTTCAAAGAACAACACTATATAGAAATAAAACCACCAAAACTCTGCAAAATGCAACTACAATATTGAGATTAAAGATAAAATAAACATGCAAATTAAACATAAAAGAACATTCACAAGTGAAGTTTTCTCCCCAAGACTCAAATAAGGCAACATAAGTTTAAATAAACATATGAAATGAAGAAAACCAGGATATTAATCTCTTAAGAAGACTCAGCTTCCTAAATGACTTAACTAGTCCTAATTAATCATACACATTACAGCCGGCAAAATGTCCTGTATCATTCCAGTATATTAGACAATAGAAGCAATTGGAAGCTGAAATATGCCGTACCAAATCAAAAGCACTCTACTGCTGCTGGTTCTGCTGCTGGTTTTGAGGGTTTGGAGGAGGTGGCATCCCAGGACGTGGTGGTCCGAAAACAGGAACAGCACCAGGGGGAGGTGGCATTCCAGGGCGTGGGGGTGGTGGAGCAGGCATTCCAGGGCGTGGTGGTGGTGGACCAGGAGGTCCTCTCATCATTGATCCCGGAGGTGGAACCATTGGCCTCTGACCATATTGTGGTGGCGGGACAGGGAATTGTTGAGGTGGCCTTACTCCAAAAGCAGGCGGTGGTACCTGTGGAGGAGGACCACGTTGCATCTGAGGAGCCTGTGGTTGACCAGGGTAACCACCAGGTGGCATTTGTCCAGGTGGACGGATAACAGGAGGTGCTCCACTAGCAGCAGGGTAAGTCATAGGCGGAGCTGACAGTTGCGGAACCGGCGGCCGTGAAATCTGGGGCTGCATCATCCCAGGAGCCGGTCCACCAACACCACGAACAGGCCCAGCAAGACCAGGCTGAGCTTGAACAAGAGGACCAGTCGGAATCCCACGACCAGCAGCACGACCAATACCAGGTCCAGGAACAGCATTAGCAGCGGCAGACTTTGAACGCGACTCTTCAGGAGGAGGAGGACCCTCAACAGTCATAGAAATAACCTCTTCACCACGAAGAAGAACAAGACCAAGCGTTCTACGATCTTCACGCTCCTCATTGGTACTGGGGTTTTTCTTCCCTTTAGCCGGCGGCAACTTACGGAACTCCTCGCAGTCACCGAGGACGAGATTCATGTGACGATCGAAAGCCATAAACTTACCCACCAACTGACGGCCGTCTTGGATAGTGACCCGCATACGGTAGTTGATGAATTGAAGCATTTTGGAACTCTTGGACATCGACATTGTGGCCGATTTGCAGTGTAACAACGGGAGATTGAGGAAGATAAAAACCCTAACTAGGGTTTTGAATTTTGATTTCTCAAGCGGGCTGCCAGAGAGGAAATGAGAGGGAAAAATTTGTCCTTTATGTGCCCTCCAACCCTCATCTGCCCATTATAGTATAATAAATGGGCCATAAATTAGATAGATTAGGCCCAAATAATTTATAGTGTTAACTTTTATGAGACAAAAACAAAGGGTAAATTACACCCAAGGTCACTAAATTATTAATAAGTTTACGTTTTAGCTACTTAACTTCAAAAAGTTATAAAATGGTCATTATATTATTCAAAAGTTTTTATTTAAGTCACTAAACTATTCAAAAGTTCTCATTTAAGTCACTCGGTTGTTAAGTTTTATTTTTAAGTCTAACTAGTGAGCTCCAAGCAACAATTCAACAGTGTAATTGATCAATACCCATCGACGAATGGAAGAACATTCTTTAGATTCAAATCGATTTGATAATCGGTGTTTGAGAATGGAAGAAAGCTATTTAGATTTTAGTTTACAGATTCGTGATATTTAAAACTGTTTTACATATAAAAAAAACTAAATTGTATAAGATAAGGGAAATGAGAGCTTTCAATTGGTGCAGGTGGTACGAACAACGAAGGTCATATAACAACGATTTTAATAGCCCAATAACTTAAAAAAAACTTGGAAATAGACCATATTGTAACTTTTTAAAGTTAAGTGACCAAAACATAAACTTACTAATATTTTAATAATCTTAAGCATAATTTACCAAAAAAAAAAAAAAACTACCTATACTTTTTGGTTTAAGTGTCTTTCCGAAAAAGTTTTCGCCAAGAGCCAACAATCTCCTTAACGGGTCTCCAATCAATGTATTATATCTCGACTTATACTTAAGTTGATCAAATGGTATTATCAAAACCCTATCTAATAAAATACTAACATGTTGAATGATACATTAACTCTCGACAAATAACACTTCAAAAACTTCTCAAAAATGAGAAAACTTCCGTCAACAAATATCTGACTACAGCCATTTGCCATTACTTGTTAAATTTCATTGACTGAATCTATCAAAAGAAAACATGAGCCAAAGAAAGATTCAATAAAAGCTATATACCTAAGCATGGCATCAATATTATTAGCATCTCAAGTACACATACATATAATATATCTATACTAATTAATATTTTTTGATTAAATTGGAGTGACACTAATTTGACAAAAAACAAAAATATAAGATATATATGATAAATTAATATAATTATACATAAAAGATAGAAATATAAGATATATAAAATAAAATAAAATAAATAAATATAGTTATACATATGATGAATTGGATGCTCTGTATGATTACCCAAATAATGGGTAATAATAGCAGTTGAAAATTATGATCTCTACTTTCCCTCCCTTCCATGCCAAATATAGAAGAACAACACTGAACTAGTCAAGCAATCATCATCTACGACGAACTGTATCCGTTATGATGCGCCTTTTGCCATCTCCACGCAATCCCTAAGCTTTCCTGCAGATCGGTAAACCGAGCTGTCCAGTTCAGTTCGCGTCTGATCTTAGTAGGATCGCTGAAAACTTCTGCGTAATCCCCGGGACGGCGAGGAAGATACTCGACTTTTATATCCACCCCCGTGGCTTTCTTACATGCCTCTACGAATTCCTTCACTGATCTTCCTTTTCCGGTACCAACATTGTAGATTCCAACGTTTTGGGGCTTTGCGTGTTGAAGAGCTTTAACATGAGCATCAACGAGGTCGGTAACGTCAATGTAGTCGCGTATGCATGTTCCGTCATGTGTTTTATAGTCTGTTCCTTTCACCTTTATACCGGGGATGATACCACGAGCTGCATCGAAACAAGCACCCGAAATCCGTCCTTGTTCACGTAACTCGGGTCTTGGAGCCTCGCCTAATCTTCCTTCGGGATCTGATCCGATCACATTGAAGTATCTGAAAGTTGTTTCATCGTAAACACGAGCTTAATGTTGTCTAAACTCTCAAAAAAACACTTAGAAACTGAAGTAAAATACAAACCTTAGAATCATAATCGCCATGTCCGAATTCTTAGAGAAATCCAGAATCATATCTTCAGCCATCTTCTTAGCTTTTCCGTATGGATTGATTGGAACCTGAGTTGGTCAGAAAACAAATGTCACTGACCGCAGGTATCATAACCGTATACAGAAAATAACTAAGCATTGAACCATGTTTTGCAACTTGCCTGCGGGGTTTCTTCGGTGATCGGCATCTTTTCAGGCTCACCGTACGTGGCACATGTACTAGAATATATCAAAGTCCCAACGCCGTGGGCGGCCATCGACTTTAAGACCATCAAGGTGTTTGAAGTAATGTTGTGATAATACCTGCAAATCATATAGCCAAACATTAGTAAACTCTACAAAGGTTACTAAACTATTAGTAAGTTTACGCTTTGATTACTCAATTTCAAAAAGTTACAAAAATGGTCATTGAACTATTCGAAAATTTCCATTTAAATGAATTAACAATTCAAAGGGGACGAACTTCAGAGGATCAGTTGTGCTCTCCCCAACATATGCAACTGCAGCAAAGTGTATAACAGCATCAAATGCATTCTCCGAAAATATTTTGTCTACCTAAAATACAATGTCAAGGAAAACAGTATACAACATATCCGTGTTTATATGGACGATCATAATAATTTCCACGAGTAAGGATACAGCATCTGGATCCCCTAGATCGGCGTAAATGAATTGAAGCCTTCCAGGTTCTGGAAATAAATCTTGTAGAACCTTAACGGCACCTATGTTTCCACGAGAAAGATTGTCCTGCAAAAGAAGCGATTCCTTCCTTAAAACGGAGAGTAACGAACAATTAGAAAACAAGATTGTAACATATATCCTTAAACTAAAAACATACCACAATCGTTACACGGTATGACTCCTTAAGAAGACGTAAAGCAGCATGCGACCCGATATATCCAGCACCGCCAGTTACAAGCACGTGAGTTACCCCTTTTTCATGTCGGGAGAACTGGAAAGACGGGAGTCGAGAATTTGGGGACAAATGCATAAATAACACGAGATCAACACAAAATCAACCATACTCACAATAAACAATATTTAACATGATTCAACCCCTTATAGCCGACATCACAATGCCAAAAGGATAAAAATTGCGAATCACAAAACAAAATTTCATCTCATTTCTACTACTTTCTTATAGGACTATTACTTGATTACCAAGAAACCTTATTCACTAAGATTTCTTATAGGGTCATATGCTACAATTGCTGATGAAAACCCCAGAAATATATATATATACACATACATGCACACATAAGTACCATCTTTAACAAGTGGTCCAATTATCAAACTAATCAAGAGATCAGCATTTTTTTTTGTATGCATATATATAAAGAAGAAATAGTCAAATATTTGCAGCCATTATCACACTGTCATGCATTTCAATTTTCAATAATAAGAAGAATAAAGAGATAATACATGAGTTGGAGTACTGAAGGATGGAGAATGCTTGAGCATTATAATGCACAAAGCTGTAACTGCTGCAGCCATAAGTAATTTCCCAAACATATTGCTCTTCCTTTTAGGATCAGGGTATTCCATCACTACATGCAAAACAACAAAAATAAAATTAGGGGAAAGAATTGGGTAATTTGCATTTTAAGTGATCCTAATGAAAAAAATGGATTGAAAATCATATATGTAAGCTAAGAAAATCAAATGTGATCCTCAAAAGAAGAATTTTTTTTTTCCAAATTAAGAGAAAAATGTTACCCGCAATGGGCATTGATCGATTAGACCTTGCTTGGCTTCTTCCTCTTGCAAAATTTAGCATTTGGGAAAAAAAAACTTATGGTTTATATATATGCTGCTTAATAAACAACAATTTATGTCTTGCTTTTCAATGATCAATCAAAGAACCTTTCCTTCCAAATGCTTTTATGGCAAATATACTGCAAAAAAAAAAAAAAAGAAAGTGAAAACAGTGAAGAATAATCAATAATGATTAGACCCTTCATTGAAATTTTAGAAATAAAACGGGGGAAATGCCAGAAATTAAAGACCCAATGAAACCGAAATGTAAGTGAAGATAAAAACAAAAACACACGCAGGGGGGAAAAAAAAGGCTTTAATGGCAGAGACCACCAAAGGGATTTTTTTTCACCTGAATATAGAAACGAAAACAACAAATGACAAAACCAGCTAAAATATCAATTTATAACACATGCAATAAATATTTGAATTAAAGAAAATAAGAAAAAAAACCCAGAAACTTAAAAAAGGAAACCCACCCACGAAGATTGGAAACGTGAGAGGAAAAAAATAAACGTATAAAGGGGAAAAAAGGAGAGAAAAACTGAGAGTGGGATTTCGAGGTCAAATGAGTAGATTTGAATATAAAAGAAAAGAAAAAGCTTTGAAGAGAAAAAGAGAGAAAAAGAGGTGATATAGGCGGAGTTTTCTCCGCGTCCATGGCGTCTTTCAACTGTCAACTATTAATCAAAAGGCCATTACTAAATTAAATATACTAAAGGTTGAATTCCTCACTTTTTTCTGAAACTTTTGGGGTTAATTCTACCTGATATACTTAAACTATGGCTCTTGTTTTAAATTAGTCTCAATTTCGAAATCATCTCTAAACGGTTATATTAATCAGTCATTTTATTATTGAAATCCTTAATTTAAGGGTAATTTACCAAAAGATTCACTCTAGTTTCCCTCAGGTTACATTTTAGTCACTTATGTTTGAAATATTACGTTTTAGTCACTGAGCGTTAATTGCCATTAACGGTATAATGGTAAATTGACGTGGTACTTAAATCATCATTTCAAATGAAAATTTTAGGTTAAATTATACAATTGGTCCCTTTTTTTTTTCATTTTCAGCAATTTAATTTTTTTTCTTTTACATTAAAAGAGATGGAGAAGAGAGGAAAATAGAGGGAGAAGTAGAAGAGAATAGAAAATAAAGAAAAGAAAAAAGAAAAAGTTAAAAGAACATAAAAGAAAAAAAATTGCTAAAAATGAAAAAATATAGGGACTAGTTGTATAATTTAACCTGAAACTTTTGTTTGAAATGATGATTTAACGTGCCACATCAGCTTATCGTTACATTGTTAACAACAATTAACGGCTCAATTACTAAAATGTTACTACACGATAACGTAAGTGACTAAAACATAACATTTCAAACATAAGTGACTAAAATGTAACCTAAGGGAAATAAAATTGACTATTTTAATAGTTTACCCTTAATTTAATTGATAAATAACATGTGAAATCTTATGTCGCATAATTCAAAATAAAGAAAAGTAAAAAAAAAAAAAAAGGAGGAATGAGAGTGTATAATAAAAGTATAAAACTTAAAATTTTGAAAATTTGAAAACCAAGATTTTTATAATATATGTTTTAATTTTTAATGATTAAATTAATGATTTTAGTAAGGAAATGACTTAATTAATTTAATATTGATAATTTGGGGATGTGATTAGAATGCTTTAAAATTTGGAGATTAATTTAGAATGAGGGCCATAGTTTAGGGATGTTTGTGCAATTAATTTAAAATTTTATATATTGATTATTGAAGGGTTAATTGTACTAGTAGTCTCTAAACTATGACTTGTTTCTAAATTGGTCAATATTCTTCAAAACAATTTAATTAAGTTCAATAAAAAATAGTTAAAAGATATTTGATGCAATTAATTTTATCAATCTAGCCATCAACTCGAGCCTTAAATGTTAGTCCCAAAATTCTATAATACTGCTTCTTAACAGAATCCAAATTCAAGGTCGTAACAGAGACCAACGCGGACTAAAACATGTTCAATGACCAAATTGAAAATAATTTAAAATTGTGGGGCAAAACTTAACCAATGCTATTAATATAAAAATTAAAAAAAAAAAGAAATGAAATTTGAAAGTGATGCATTAACAAACATATACAAAAGTGTACTCACAAAATCATTTAATGGCTTTGATTTTGGTGAAAACAATAATTGTACTTTATAAAAAAATAAAAAAGTAAAAGAAAATGGAAGGACCAATGAAATGAGGGCATTTGTGTTGATATGGACTTGAAAAAGGGGCTGTAAAATAAAGTGTTGAAATGTGAGCATGTGCATGATCTCAGTGTCTTAGATTCACAATTTACGTGCCTAACATGTCAGTAGTAGTCTAATGATTTGGGTCCCATCTGTTCTACACTTTTCTAATTTTGTCCCTAAAATATCGAAAATATTTATGTGTGTAATTAATGTGTACCTAAAGTATGCCCAATTTCCCAATTCATTGCATTTTTAATGGACTCTTTAAATAAACCATGCCATGTGGAATTTGGATACATTAATATCATGCATGTATGATGTTATCTCCATGTTACACTTCTTTGTGTTCGTAATTTACATGATTAAGAGGGGTAATTATAAGCCGTAAAAGAAAAATAGTTTTATAAATTGTAAAACGAACATAAATAATATCTTGGTCCTACTTAAAAAAGTATAATGTTTACATATTTTATCAATTTAATCATTATTATTTTTTAGTTAAATTAGATCACGTGTGTTCCATCTTTACATCACACTATTTATATTATGTGTCATGCCAATAAATAATTTAAAAATTATAAAATATTTAAAAAATAGAAATAAAAAATTCAAAAAGAATTAGCATGAAGTACGGCGTGTATTACCATGCAAGCTGGCGTGTTTAAAAATTTTTAAGTTTTGGTTCGTGTTGCCGTTAAAAAAATAACAAATTGACTCTTTTAAAAAGATTGATAGTTAAAACAGACTCTTTTTAAAATGTTGATGGTCAAAATAGACACTTTGTAAAAGATTTAGAGTAAAAATTAACTAAAAATATATATTAACATTAAGAGCTAAATTTATTATTATGCCTAAAAAATAACGAAAAAATAAAAGTACAATGGATTAAAAATAATAATTATTAAATTTATTTAAAATTGAATTATTTGATGGAATTTACTACCAAAAATATTAAGAAAACAAATCTAAAATATAAATAATTTATTTATTTTTAAAAATGGTTCGGACGTCACTTTCTTTTTTTTATTGTATTCCTTTCTACAATTAATTAGGGACGTTTAGTTGTCTTAATCTTGATTAATAGTTTTCAAATTTTTTTATTCAAAGAATATTGTAATTTATTAAAAGAAAGTGATATCTGAACCATTAAATAAAAAATTATTCATAAATTGGTTTCATGGTTTGGGTGATTATATAAAAATCAATTATATATATTTTTTAAATTTTATTTAAAGCAAAATATTTTTTTTCAATTACCAAATATATTTAATATTTATTTGGTTGGTTAGTTTAATAATCGAATTCAACTCCTATTAATTGAATTAATTATATTTCTTAGAATGGGAACATTAAATTTTGATTAATTCGAGTAAATCAATTAATTTTATTAACAATAACTAAATTTTCTTGAAATTTCTTTCATTAATAGAACTTTTTTATAATTAATTAATTAAACAAAATTAAATTTTTATCCATTAATTCGATTAAAATCAAATAATTAAACCCCCTACATACATTTTTATTTCATTATTAATTTTCTTTAAGTGTCTTTTTCTTGAGAAATTATTTTATGGCTCTTGGTCTTTTTTCAATTATTTAATGACATTTAGGTAATTTTTTTTATGTCATTGACATATAATTTTAGTAAAATTCTTTTACTTTGAACCTCAAATTATAAATTATGAATCATGAATTCCGAACCTCGAACCTCGAACCCTAAACCTTCAAATTCAAGGTTTAGAATAAAAATATTACCAAAATTATGTGACAATGACATAAAAATTATTAAAATATCATTAAATAATTAAAAATGTACCATAAATAATACGTTGAAAAAGATAGATTAAATAATTTCTCTTTTTTTCCTTTACATAAATTGGAGGCCATTGACTTTAGATTTCTCGTATCTAAAGAAAGTCTCTTTTTGTTAGGAAGATGCAAGCAATCAATCGAATGGGTTGACTTTTTTTCTCCTTTCCAAACAAAATTAAGTAAGCTAAGGATTAATTATTTTAAAATATAGAGTTTACTTATAATTAAAAATTGCTTTTGGAATTAAACTGTTGCTTTCTACTTGCTTTAAATAAATAAATAAATAAAATTTTATTGTGAATTTGATGAGAAATAACCATCAATAAATATATTTTTTATTATGATTTTAATAAATTATAACAATTTGGATACAATATATAATTGTTCGATTAAATTATTCTAAAAGAATTTTTTAGGAATATTAATGAATTAAATATACCATTTTCATGTTCCATGGGAGCGAAATTTTATTTATAATCGTTATTTAAATAAAAAAGAGAAATTAATTTATTGGTAAATTTATTTATGGAGATTCGACTTTTAAAATATGAATCACAATATGTTTATACAAGACGAGTATTATGAAATGTAACTCATGATTTTTCGTTTGGACATTTTTTGGAATCAACACCTCGACCGATGAGTAAATACTTTGTCCAACAAACCTTGCAATCTATTCCTTACCGTATATCAAATGGACCACTACTTATTCATTCTATCCTATATAAAAAGTTTTTATATACATCATGGCATCACTTTATGTAAACTAATTAGAACAGGTCACTTGTCTACAAATGCCCCAACCACGAGACGATAAGTAATATTTTGGGATAAGGAAAGGCCCTAATATAAACTAGAGTCTTGATAAGATAGTTAAAGTTATCCGAAATATCAAAATTTTCTACTTAACCAAACTTCCATCTTTCCTTCAACGCCGTACCACTCATCTCCGACCATTGAACGACTCTCCGTTCAATTCCATCACCTCATTGATGTGAAAAAACATCTAACACAAAAAATATCAAAATTTATTCGTTTGTGAAAAGATACATAACTACAAAATACAAAGATGATTATAATATACAACATACATACACAAACCCGTCTTGCCGTATAAAAGGACCGTTGCAGTCCGCCCTTTTGGAATGTATTTAGCATTTGAACGTGTTGTTTTCATTTACAATTCCTTCAACATCTTCAATAAAAATGAAAGAAGAGTAGCCATCAGAAAACAGAGCAAAGCATCAAAAGTTGTTGATCAAAGCCATGCAACCAAGTCCCACAAAACAAAAAACCATGACCAATCAATCCAAATCCAAGTCTTCATGGGGTTCAAGCATGGTGCAGGGCTTCAAAGCTGACAAGAAACCCAAGGCTCACATTGTCGCACTCCAAACCAAGAAGCTCGCTTTATCAAATTCAGATGCTGCAAATGCAAAACAAAAGAACCCATCACTGGTTTCTCATTCTAGAGCTGTGGAGATGTCAAAGGAAGCGAAATCAACGAGGAACCTTGAAATAGAAGCTGTGGAACTGAGGAGATTGAACAAGGAGTTGCAATTGGAGAAGAGGAGCCTTGCTTTAAAGGTTTCTTCTTTGGAGACTCAATTGGCTTCTCTTGTCAAAGTTAATCAGGTATATTTTCATTAATGAGGTATGTTTTGAAGTATACATGTTCGATATAATGCATTTTCAAATGAATACGAAGATAGACCTTTCAATAAACAGGTATGTTAAAAAGCTTTTAAACTATTAAGGGTAAAAGTTCGCTGTGGTATGGTAGCTTTGAAAATTAGTATAATAACAACTTTAACCCTCAACATTTACACATTGTGTAATATAGTTTATTATTATTATCATTATTTTTTAATTTTGTTTTTCTTTGTGACACTGAGGATTAATTTTAAAAGAATAAGATAAAAATATATTAAACAATGTGTAAATATTGAGTGTTAAAGTTACTATTATGCCAATTTTAAAAGTTGCTAACGTGACAAAAAAAAATAGTTGGTGACCATTTTGTAACTTTTCATAGTTGAGTATTCAAAAAAGAAATTTACTAATAATTTGATAATTACTAATGTGGTTTACCCAAATATTAAACATATCCATGTTTGCATACATACTATATCCAGCAATCACACTCATGTTGTTATGGGTTTTATCAGAGAGATGTTGTTGCAAAATTAAAAGCTGAGGCATCAATGTTGAGGCACACAAATGAAAACCTCGGTAAACAAATAGAAGGTTTACAAATGAGGCGGTTGAATGAGGTTGAGGAGCTTGCATACTTGAGATGGGTTAATTCATGTTTAAGAGATGAAGTAAGGTACTCAAGCTCAGAAAACAATGGTATAAAGAGATTAAATTTAATTAAAAAGATAAAGAAATGGTCTTTTAGCAGCCATGATTCTTCAACCATAGATCATGCAGCTAATCATGTGGAAAAAGATTGGAAAGGGCAATCTAATGGCATTATGTGTAGAAAAGAAATGGGAAAGGATGGAACGATTCAAAGATTGAAGTTCTTGGGAAATTGTGATGAAACTAATGAGAAAAGGGCTTCTAGGATTCCAAATACTCCTCCTAAACCTTCAAGTTCAGTTTCTAATGGACCTAAAGAGGGAGGTTGTATTCAAATTCGGCCCCCTCCTCCACCTCCACCTCCATCTCGGAAGTTTTCGGTGAGAAGCGGCATAGGATCAGTGCAGCCAGCTCGTCAAGTAGTTGAGTTTTATCATTCACTGATGAAGAGAGTATCTAGAAAGGATTCTCACAATGGAGGAACACATGATCTGCCTGATGTTGCAAATGTTCATAGCAACAAGATTGGTGAAATTCAGAACAGATCATCACATTTGCTTGCTGTAAGTACCTTCTACTCCCCGTTCCAACATATTTATACATAATAAACATGTTTAGAATTATGTATGAATTGTTTATAGCATCATTTTCTTGTTTTGCAGATTAAGGCTGATGTTGAAACTCAAGGAGAATTTGTGAATTCATTGATAAAAGAAGTCAATAATGCTGTTTATCATAACATTGAAGATGTAGTAGCATTTGTCAAGTGGCTTGATGATGAACTTTCCTATCTAGTAAGTTTCTATTTTATTGAGATGACAACATAGGCTGTTGCTGTTAGCTTTACTTAAAATTTTGCATATGATCGCCACATTTTCATTTTTGCTCAAGTATTGGCGTTGGATAAATATTTCCAAAAATGGGTTTATTGATATGATCTTCAAGTGCCCCAAATATGTGAATTTTTTCTATAAAAAAGTTTAATATAATCATGTTAGACATGAATGGGAGAAATCTTGTGCATGCATGGATGTTCTATCTAAGATCTAACCATACTTAAATGTCTTTTTTATTGTTAAAAAAATACAAATTAATCATTATATATTAAATTAAATAGTAAATTGATCCTTTTGTTAAACATTCCATCCATTTTTATATTCTTTGGAAGGTTGATGAAAGGGCAGTTTTGAAGCACTTCGAATGGCCAGAAAAAAAAGCTGACACATTAAGAGAAGCAGCATTTGAATATGGGGATCTCAAGAAATTGGAGTCTGAGATTTTATATCACAAAGATGGTGATAGTGATTCAACAATGCCTTGTGATATTGCCTTAACCAAAATGGCTACTTTATTTGAGAAGTAATTAAATCCAAAATAACTGTTGTTTATGGCTTGCTTCATAGAAAAACCTTTGAACTAAAAATTTGTCTTGAATTTCCAGGATCCAACGTACAGTTTATAGCATTGTTCGTACAAGAGATTCATTGATGCATAGCTGCAAGGAATTCCATATTCCCACTGATTGGATGCTTGACAATGGGATTATAAGCAAGGTATTTCAGACCGAATTTAAAAATTCTTTTTAGGGATTGAAATTGATTTATAAATTTTTTAGGGGTCATATATTAATTTATGATTTCATCATTTTTGAAAAAGGTTAAACATTTTTTTTCATTTTAAGGGGTCACAATGTAATTTTATCATATATAAATTTATAATTTAATGATTTTTAAAGGGTGGAAATACAATTTTTCATTTTGGGCAGGCATTTTTGTATTCGCCTATCAATATTGACATTCATATATATGGTAAAACAAGCATAAGAATACGAAATCTTGAATACTTAGGTTCAAGTTTTGCAGTGCATAAATTCTCTTTTAGGTTATTCCGGCTCTGTTTGAACGTAATTAAGTTTTTTTAATTTGTATTGAGTTTATTATAGTTCTACTTAATGGGACATTTATTATTTGTTGTTTCTACTATACCTACTTAATGGTCCTTTAGAAAAAGTATAAGAATATACAAAATATTGGTTAATGAACCTCCAAATTTTGACATATTGGTCTGGTATTCACTTTCTCTAAAGATAGTTCGGGTTCAAATAACAATTTACAAAAAAAAAAAAAACTAAGTTTATATTTTAAATTAGTCTCCAAACTTCAAAATATTTTAATTGAATCTTTAAAATATCAACATTATACTAATCAAGTCCTTCCGTCAATTTAATTATCAATTTAAGTATTAAACCCCAATTTGAATTTGGTATGAAACATATTTAAAACACACGGATGTAATGGTAAATACACATTGACCTATTGTATTGACAATTTCGAACTGACATGATTTAAAAGAAAGAGTAGTGTTTTATTTTTAACACATTAGGTCTAAGTTATTCATACGATATGTTCATATGTATTTATAATATGATTCATGTATTTTAGAAATGTTTGAAGTTATATTTGAATTGACTAATAATTAGTTGATAAAATTACCTAATTGAAAATTCAATGATTGATTTCAGATTAAGCAAGGAACGGTGAAATTGGGAAAGAGGTATATGAAAAGGGTAGCCATGGAAGTGCAGTTGAAAGCAACCATGGAAAAGGATGATCCTTCCATGGATTATATGCTTCTTCAAGGTGTCAAATTTGCTTTCAGAATACATCAGGTTTGTTATTTAATTAAAATTTATAAACTTTTTTTTATATATTGGTTTTGCTCAAACATATATATATATGCAGTTTGCAGGAGGATTTGATGATGAAACAATGCATGCATTCGTGGAACTCAAAAACCTTGTCGACCTCCTCAGCAACAATCAGACAAAGAAATGAGCAGTGTTTTGTCTATGATTTGCTCTTGTTGTAATGATTCACTGAGTGAAATGAATCTCACACATTGCAAATAATAGCAATGGAGGTTTTGACATGATGTAACAATTGCCATTGATGCAAAAACTCCAAAAACTCTCACTCAGTCCCAATAGTAGTGTTGATTGAGATTCGGAGAATTTACTTCCTCTTCCTATATATTTATTTATACATCCTTAAATTACATGTTAAGTAAAATGTTTTCGCGTAATCCTTAAAATTAAAATTAAAAATAAAATAAAATCGAAAAAAAATTATAATTCTCAAAATTAATACTTTTATTATATTCATTTTTCTTTAAAATTTTTATTTTAAATTTTTTCAAGTAAAATCTACGTTTTTTAAACGGTTAAATTAATAATTTTAATAATGTATACAACATTAAAATGTTTTAAAATATAGGATTTAACTCTCTGTATATACCTTCGTCTTTGCATGCTTTGCATCATACATTTCACAACTTAATATATTAATGAGCATGTCAACCGCTGTTACAGCATGCATCTTCTCCACCACCATTTCCCATCATCAAATCACTGAGTCCGTTCGTTCAGTGCCATTATCGCCACCGTCGGACGTCCCTTCTTTAAGCCGATACGAATCTCAGAAGCGGCGTGACTGGACTACGTTCGGCAACTACCTGAAGAACCACTGGCCGTCGTTGGTTCTCTCCCGCCGCAGTGGAGCTCACGTCCTTGAGTTCCTCAAATGCTTGGATCAGTTCAGGAAAACCAAAATCCATGTGCGAAACTGTATGTTCTTTGGCCACCTTCACCCACCGGCACCATGCCCTTGCCCTTGGATGCGCTTTGTTGACCACCTACGTGCAGTGCTTTGCATCAAGTTTGATTTACAACTAGTTGGATGCAACATTTCAGTGCATGTATTATTGCGATTTGACATATCAAAATTTTCTTTTGTGTGCATTGACATATCAAATCTTTGGCTTTTCATATCCATTTTTATATATTTGATTTAACCAATATTAGATTCTTTTTTATTTTAAAATTAAAAATTCAGGATTGGGTTAGGAAACTTTAAAAAAAATCAATTCAATCTTGAGTTATTTCTCTTTTAATTTTATTACTATTTTATTTATTTTAATTAAATTTCCTAACTTTTTGACTTGTATTTAATATTTTAGTTTTGTAAAACTAATTTATAATTAATAATAACCAATAAATAAGACTTCAATTTGAGATTCTCTTTCTTTTAATTATTATTATAAAAAAAAAAGTGTTGGACAAAAATAATTGGATTCATTTTTTTTTACTAATTAATCACCAAATGCTATCATTATTCGTTAGTGGTTCATCTTTTATCAATCCATACCTATTGTCTTTTCATTAGAAGTATTTATGGATCGAGCAACTCCGCTCACCAAATTGAACTTAATTTTTAATTTTTAATTCCAAATCGACCTGACTGAGAGATAATATCGAATTTTCGGCCAAATAACAAAGGAGGAAATGGGTATCTAAGGAGGTTGGGTTTTTTTTCTTGTTTTTTAAGGCTTTGTGGGAGTGGGTGAAGGACTAATGAGTAAGTCTTTTCGATTATTAGGCTTAATATTGAAAAGGAAATATATGGACCCTATTATTTGAATGAGTCAATTGAAATGGGTTCTGATTTGGGCTTTACATTCATCAATTATGAGTCTCTCAATGTCTCACACTTTGGCTAATTTTTTCTATGCTTGTTAGCAACGAGTATGCATTAATATTATTACCAATTATATATAATAATTATTTTTGATTCACTTCTAGTGTATAATTATATGTTTTATTAGTGAATTAGATAATGGAATATTATAAAAAAGTTTAAAATTAATTTCTTGTATTTTCATTTTTAATTATGAATTCTTATCTCGTTTATTGATAATGCATAGAATTATACACCGTCAATGCATCAATACTAGTCCTTATACATATATAAAATGATGAAAGAACCTGTCATATTCCTCTATAATAGGGATTGGATGAAATTCTTCCATTATTAAATGAATCAAATCAATCCTTCTATGACAAGGCTAATAACTCCTTTTTTATTTACAGTTCAACTTAAAATAAAATAAATTCGGTATCTACGTAACCAAAAAAAAAAAAACATTATAATAGACTTGAATTTAGTAAAGAATTTTAACGGTACTAACAGTTCTTAAAAATTCACATAATTATTTTAATTAAAATAAAAGGTTCAAATTATGTCAAGATTAAAGTATACAGATGAAATCTTAAATTTGAGCGAAATATAATGACTATTTTGAAATTTAACCATTCTTATATTTTAAAAGGTAGAGGGATTGAAACTAAAATTTGCCCATAATATTCTCAAGAAAAAAAATGATAATTATGAGTATTTAATTAAAAATTATAAAAATATTTTAGAGTCAACATATATGAATTAAAATATATATTGCATACTATCCTAAGAACCTAATGTCATTGTCCAAATATCATAGGACCGACCAAAGGCCAATGGTCCCACTAACACATTGACACATGTAAGTATGCTTATCTCAAAATTTGATCATCAAAACCATATAATTTAACACAAAACACAACCATCAAATCATAATTTCTTTATTCCAATTCTTTTGGCTTTTATTAAATTTCTAAAGCTTATGATTATATTAAGGAAAATATGATTTAGAAAAAGTTGTTCATGGGACCATATTCTATGAATGAAATGATAAAAAATGAGAATGTGTTATTTTGTTTCCTTTCTCTATCAATATTTTATATGTCAAAGTTGAGATCACGATTCATGCTCATTTTAGATTTGGATCTCACAATTACTTATTCATTAGACATGAAATGATAAAAACAGTTACACGTTTATTACAATATTGATACATTTCCCAACAAAAAGAGGAGTGGAGGATGGGACATTGACTTCTCAAAAATGAAAAATTTACTTTTATAGTCCCTTTAGTTTTTAATATAATGATAAATTTGTACTTTGACTCGTTCAAAAAAAAAATCATTTGTATCCCCTAAAACAGTTTCTTGACTTCGCTCCTAGATCAAAATTGTGAGATGTTTGTCGATCAATGAAGCTTCAGACATTGTTAGCAAAGGCTGAGCTTTAGGTCCTATTATATATGGATTTTATTTGGTTATGTTCGTCTATTTCTGCTTTGTATTGATTTGATTTCTTCCTATAATTACTTGAATATAGCACCGTATTTGTATTTATAAATTACTGAGAATTTATTTCTAATAAAGTTTTAATAAAAATATATTGATTATTATAGTTGTTATGGTTGTTGGTTCTCTATAAGTGGTTTTAGTACAAAATTTCTAGATTCCCCACTATATCAAAGTGTGAAATGATATACAAGTACTATTATTCTTTTTTGTGTGTTAGTTCAAAACTAGATAGGTAAAACAAAGATTGACCAAAGAGATGCATAAAATTAAGCAGTAAATGATGCATATGTATTTATATATAGGGTTTAGGGAATTGGTGTTTGATATAAGGTATAATTAAAAGAAGAGCATGTGGTCAGCATGCCTGAATATAGTAAACTGAGATGATGGTCAAAATCTCGAAAGCTTTTGAAAATAAAGGCAAGTGGGGTTTTAATTATAGATATGCATGAAATGTCATCAACAAATAACTCCAAAATTAATATGGTTTCTTTTCAAAATGATGAGCAATAGTATCAGCCATAAAACCCCATTTGCTTTCTTCTCTTTCTAATTAATACATTTACGACTCTTTCCATCATTTTAGTAATCATTGAGTTTTAATTCAGTTAGCATCGAGGTAAATTTAGAATTTTTCTTAAAATTAAATTATAAATTTTTAAAAATTAAATAATCTTTTTTTTTAAATTTTGAGGCTAAAGTGTAATTTTACCGTATATAAAGCTATTATTTAATGATTTTTAAGGGGAATGAACTGCAATTTTTACATTAGGACCCTTGGTTGATGTTGTTACCATTACAATAATCAAAGGAATGTGAATTTGAATGCGTTAAAAGGCATGTCATCCTTCGATTTGTTAGAAGTTTACGAGTAGTTTAAGACTTTTATTTTTTAAAAAAAAGCCTCAATAGTGTACACTATTAAGCATTTAACCTAAAATTACTAGTATTGTATTTCGGTAAATTTTGAGATTTAATCTCAGAACTTAAAGTTAAAATCCTCCCATTTGCCTTCGTCTCTATAATTGTATGTCACATCATATGAAGGCAACCTAATCAACATGTTATATTGACAAATGTTCGAAAAATGCTAATAACTTTAGAATTTTTAAATTGTAAATGTAAAAAAGAATATTTTTATTTTTTAAGTATATAAATTAAATCTCAAATTTGATCAAGGTGACAATATATTTTAATTCAATTTAAATATTTTAAAAAAATTAATTTAAATATATAAAATAAGTTAGGCAAAGATAAAGGTAGATGACAATGTACAATCAGAAACATATAAAACTTCGACTTTGATATCATAATAAATATTCACCCTGAAATGTAATAATCAAAAGTTAATAAAAACAACGTTAAATTTTATTACTAAAATGGAACAAATGGTAGCTGTCAAATTTATTAAATTCCTCTATTTCCAAATTTACGCATCAAACATATTGTGACAATGTAATACCAAGTTAGCTAGGTTGCTATTACTATACATTACTCTAGAAAAAAGATTAATGAATTTAACAGTTATTGTTTGTGTCAATATTGAAATTTCAAAATTGGAAGAGTGTAGTAAATCTACAACTTCATATATAGTACAAAAACTAACAGCAGAATTTAGCTAAACAAATTTAACTGCTATCGTTTGGAGTAAGATTGAAATATTAAAATTCAATATAGTATAAAGTCTAAAATTAACTAAATTAAAGTATAAACACTAAATCCAAAACTTATGTCTGAGGTTAAAATATGGGTTAGGTCCCTATATTCTTTACAAATTTAGAATTTAGTTCTTATAATTTTATTTTTAGAAATTTAGTCCTTCTACTTTTCAAATTTTAAAATTTAAGTCCAATTATTAACACTATTTTTCTGTTAATTTGGTTGGAGTAACATTTTGAAATTAAAAAAAAAAATTCCCTTGATTGTAATGTAATTAAAAAAATGATGTTATAATAAACAATTTAACAAAATAATTTTAACAATATTAATATTTGAATCCAAATTTTAAAATTTTAAAATAAAGAAATTAAATTTAGAAAAAAAACTAAATTATATTTTTTAACCAACAAACATTTAATTAAAAATTGAACAACACCACTTTATATCATTATCATCTCATCTCATTGCATTACCCCATTCAAATTGGGACTGTTCTTTTCATCCATTGAAGTGACTTCCATTGAAAAGATATCAAAACTTTCATTAAAATTGATAGATTTGATAGAATTTAAAAATCACATTTCACTTTTTTAATTATAAAAAAAATATAAAGTCCTATCAGTATTGTAATTAGTACGATTCGAATTCAGGTCATATTTGAGACAGTAAACACTTTAATTATCAGGTCAATACACAGGTTTTAAAAAAATTCACATTTCACAAATACTTGTATATTTAATTAATTAGCTAAAAGGTTCTCCTATTCATAAAGTCCCAACATTTCCATCCTTATAAAATATTAAAAAATATATTATCTATTGAGTTTTAGCTTGATTGACATATGTATTGTTATAAATGTAGGAAGATGTGAGTTCGAGTGCGTCGAAGCACATTATCCTCCTATTTATTGGTTGAAGAGGAGCTATGAGTAATTCTAGACATTGTATTAAAAAAAAACAGATATGATCAAAATCCATAATGAAAATATTTTAAAAAAATTAATTAACCCAACATTTCATTATTTCAGTCTAATAAATAGTATTACTTTAATTTTATCTTGTAAATCCCAATAAGAAAAAAAATGAACGGGAGAGAGTGTAAATCGGGATTTGAATTGGATTTGAAAAAAAATTATATCATGTCAATAATATTAAAGTGGTGTAGTTTGGTTATTTAGTGTATTAATATAAAAATGTTGGGATAAATTTTAAAGTTATATATGGATTTTGATTTAATTTGTAATTTTATATATATATTTTTATTTATGTAATTTTATATATAAAATTTTGATTTGATCTCATTCTCACAAATTATTTACATAATAATCAATATAACATTATTTTGTGTTTATATATTTATATACATATAATTATATTTACCAAATATAAAAATGAACTGATGTATTTATTTATTTAAATGTGTACGATTAAATCATAATTAAAATTTTATGTATATATTTAAACAACAATAAAAGCTTTATGAGTATAACTCGATGAATATGGTTTAATTTTTGTTTTAGAGTTATGATTCTAAAACTTAAATTAAACATTAAAAAATTAACATTGTTATATTTTGATACCAAAAATATAATTTTTGCAAAATACAAACATCAAATTTAACCTAAAAAACCACAAATACTTCACTAAAAAAATTTCAAAATTAAATATCAAATTATAGATTGAGCTTAAAGAAGAGAAAAAATTAGACACAAGTTGAAGGATCCCAAAGCTTCAAACTATCTCCTTTGCACATCCCTAGAGAGAAAAAAAGGATTGAGAAGAAAAGTCAAGCTTTTCTTTTTCTTTTCTAATGATTTCTTATTTATTTATTTAATTTCTTTGCATCCAAGCAAATTCAAAAAAAAAAAAAAAAACTCTGGGCATTGAAGAACAGTGACTCACATGGAGGAAAAAAAGATGAAAGGTTAAATAATTTGTTCATTAGAAAGGACCGGCAAAGGGCAAGTCCCATCTCAATAAATCACTTTCTCTTTTCTTTTTCTTTTTTTATCACTGAGTTATCACCGAGTCATGTCTGATGGACGTACTTGTTTTTAACACTGTTGTAATCTTTCTGTTCCTCAGCTTTGTGTCCCATCCATCAATATATATTCCAAAAGGAATGAATGTGGGAAACTCAATTTCTTTTGCTTCCCAATCCAATGGCACTCCTTTAATCTTTTCTGACACTATTCTGGTAAATAACAACATACCATAAACATGGTTTTATATGAGGTTTTGTTTATTTACAGATACCCCCACTCTTCAAATCTTCATATCAATGGCTTCTCTTTTCAAAAAGAAGCATTGTTGTAATCAAATAAAGTAAATGGATCCCTGGGTTTCTTTTCCTTTTGTTGATCAAATAATATTTCATCTAAATCAGCAAAGAAATCTAGATCATGTTGTTGTTGCTGTGTTTCTACCGTTGTTGCTTCGTCTATGTCACGCTGTTGCTTTGCCATGTCGTCCATTTCTGTCTCTTCTTTAATGGTCTCTTTGGTTGTCTTTTGGGGCTCAGAATCACTTGGTGAACCCATCTTCGAACCGGTGCTATTAGCATTGGGTTTTGATGGTTGAGACCTTGTTGAACCAGCAAGGGCGTTTCTTTGGGTTGGCCATGGATGATTGTGTTCGGATGTGTAGGTTATAACCAGCATGTTCGGATCGGTTCGGCTTCGTTCGACTTGTTTCCTTGCCGAGCAGCCTTTGGAACTACTGCACCTGTAGTATCCCCTGAGAGTAGTACATGCAGAAGATTACTTGAATCAATTGCATCTTGTGCACACTCATGTTGTAAGTTGATTCCAAATGCATATAAACATAAAATATAAGTCTAAATGTAGTACTAGATGACAAGCTAGAAGATTAACTTAGAGCATTATTGACAAAATATATTAAGCATATGTTTTTACTATTTATGATTTGTTTTTTAAATTTGTAGATATTATTCTCAATAAACTCGAGTTTTGAGTGTAATATGTTTTATCACTAAACAAAACATGATTTCTTATAGTATGCGTGTTTGCTCAAAGAATTAGGTTCCCAAATATAGTAGTTTTGGGATAAAAGTATAATGGAGGCCTTTGTATTAATAGACAAATTATATTTTGCTCACTCTATTCAAAGGTTGGGCAAGTTAGTTCTTGTACGTTAGATCAAAAAATAAATTGGTCATTTTGTTGAAAATTTCATCCATTTCTATATTGTTAAAAACTAGTTCATGTACGTTAGCATGAGTTACACGTGACATGGTATTTGTCACTATTTGGTTATTTTGTTCGCTATGATAGTTTTTAATAGGTAGAAACCGATGAAAATTTTAACAAAAATGATCGGTCTGCTCTTTAATCTAATGTATAGAGATTAATTTGATCATTTTTAAGTAGAGATGACAAAATAAAAAATACAATCTAACACATAATAGAGGAGCCTCCATGATATTTTCACCTAGGATTGTTTAAATATTGCAATACTACACTGCTCTGCTCTTCATTTTTCTTGAAATACTACGGATTCAACCTATCTTTAAACATAGGTCATATCCTATGTCCCTTCAAAAACCCTTTGTCCATATTGAAAATATACTCGTACTCGATACTTAGACTTGAATTCGAGTAGGTATTACCTGGGATAAGGAGAACCTTTGATAGGTTTCTGGCCGTATTTTCTCCATGCCCACAGATCGGAGGGAACTACTTCTCCACTAGACCGGCTATTTGCAGCTGCTGGTGCTGGAATACATACCACCTTCTTTCCCTGGCTCTTTCTGCATATATATTTATATAATCATGTTGGACCAACAAAATGTAAATTGTAAACAACAAGACAAATGAAACAACATGGTTCCTAGTTAGCTATCTCTTCGAAGAGCAAGATTATTGTCTATTTATTTGAGTTTTATGGTTTGGGGCAGGGTTATAGGACATATATTATGGATATATTTCCCTTAAAAGAAGTAGAAACCGATCGATTCTACATTATATTTATCTAAAGACGTGTATCATTGCTATACATGAAAACTAAGTTTTCCGATGTTATTGCCACACCCAATTCAGATATTGTACATACGTACACACATATATATATACACATACCTTTTCTGGTTTGATTCAAAGCCTGTCAGCTATTTATATGTTAATTACTGATTAATAAGCATATAAACCCTAATCCTCTATACGAGTTTATGAAAGAAACCCCAAATTCATGCATCATGGGTGTTAATTGATGAGAGAAAAGAAGTGAAGTAAAGTATAAAAACAAGTGGTTTATATTTAGTTAATTAAGGGATTAAATAATATTACCCTAACCTTCTCTTGATACCCAGATTCCGCGGAGATGAGATCTGCACTGGGACTGAGGCGGCGGCGGTGGTGTTATCAATCAAGCAACTTTTTGCATTAATCATGTCGCTTGGGAACACAGCAAGCGCCTTATGTCCACCAAGACCAGTGGAAGCAGCAGCCATCCCCGGCGGATCACACGGTGGTAGTGGATTAGAGCTATGAGAGATCTGAATCCGAGAAAAAATGTTGCAAGGGCTCGTCATATCTTCGAAACCACCCATGTGATGATGATCGTTAGTTGAATTAGGGCTGTTATTAAAGTAAGTTGAACTCGAACCAGTTCCCACAACGTTGAGCTCTCGAAGAAGAAGAAGCGGGTCTCTAATGGCGGAAAAAGGGTCACCGAAAGTGTTCGTACTATGATCATCTTCCATGGCCGACGATGAAAAACTCAACGGATCGGAAGAAGGGAATTGTTGTTGCCAGCTTGAAAGTTGAGGAACCATATCGGAAAAATGAGCTGGTTCTGCTGAAGCTCGAACTATATCGTTTAAATCACCTTGATACTTCTCCATTTGTAACCCAAAGAAGATGCTCATGCTATGCAAATAAACTCAATATTCCACCATTTTTAGCTCTTCTCTATGCTTTAATTTGCACCAAAATAAGCTCAAATACGTAGAAAACATGCAAATTTGTCTCAATATTTTTTATTTTTGAAGTGAAAACAGTGGTGGGTTTTGGTTATTACGAAGCAAGAAATCAAAGAAACAATGGTTTTTTGTTCCTGTTTTTTTTTTTTTTTTTGGGGGGGGGAGAGAGAGAGAGAGTCGCTGACTTTTCATATACAAAGCTACTTTCTTTTTTTCCTACACGGAAGCAAGTTAAAAAGAAGATATCAAGAGAATAAAAAACAATAATAATACCCTCTTTTTTTAAGACTAAAATATAATAAAAGAAAATGACAATTTTATGGTTTTATTTATGTGGTTGTATTTGATTTTATAATTTCTATAAAATATTATTAATATAACTTAAATGATTAATTTTTTATTTTTATAAATTTTATCTTAAAATCCAAAACCGGTGAGTATTAGCTCGATTAGTATGTGCCTTATTACTAATGTAAGAGTATGTGGGTTCGAGTGCACTGAAGCGCTATCCTCCTATTTATAGATTGAGGAGGAGCTATGGATAGCTTTAGACATTGTCTATTGTCTAAATAAGAACCTATATAAAATTGTTCAAGAAAAAAAATAAAAAACCCGAGTTTCAACCCTTTAAAATTTAAATCCTAACTTTAAATTCTTTTTAAAAATTATATAATAATTGAGATTTGTCCGTGATTTCATTTCAAAATTACAAACCGTCAATTACCTATTCCCTATAAATTTTATGTACTATCAGTAATGTTATCACATCGATGAAAATATAATTAAATGTCAAAACTAATAAAATCTTTGCAATATTAATAAAGGTTCGCACCCTGAAAACTTGATCTCTCGAATTTAACTCACACAAATTATATTTTAATTAAATTTGCTATAGCTTAAATCCCACAATTTAAGGGTCTTTTGTAAAATTATTTTCTCTTGACTTATATTTGTAATTTATTAAAACTTAAAAAATAAAATAAACGTAATTTTTTTTATCATGCCATCATTTTGTTAATTGTTGCATAAAATATAATTACGTTTTATTTAAATATAATCTTGAAAAGGGGTAGAAGGTGTTATTATTTTCGAGTTCGGGTTTAGCCGAAGATAGTGATGGGGAAAGCAAAAATTAGAGGCGGCAAGTTGGCGCATTTGTCGGCGGACCGGCCATTTGGGTCCTTCTTATACCCCAAACTTCCATATATACCTCGTTATTCCATACGAATGAGACAAGGAAAATTGTTAAAACATCTTAAATATTTCAATTTAATCCTTTTTTATTTTTTTTTCATTTTTGATCCTATAAAAAATTAATAAATAAATAAATTTAAGTTAATTTATCCAAAATTTGTCTTTTTTTTTTCTTTCTAATTTTTAAAGTATAATAAATATCACATGATATGAAGAACAAATTCATTTATATAAATTAAATTAAATATATAAAAATTTATATATTTTCGATACATTTATAATATAATATATGATTGGTAGATATAATTTCATTACTTTTGTCGACAACACATCCCTCTCTCTCATTAACATTATAAAATTATTGCTTTATTATTAAAGCATGTAAATCGCATTATTTATATATAAATATTCTTCACAAAATATACTATATAATTACGAACATCCTCCCCACTCACCTCGATGTATATGTATGCATGTATGCATGTATGTATGTTAGTTTGTGGTGGTGATAATGCTCAAGTTTTATGAGTCAGTGATATTGAGGAATCCACTTTATTTCCCACTAAAATTGTTATTGCAACCCACTTTCTAATTTCCACCATTTCTACTAAAAAACCAGACCTTTTTTTTTTTAATATATAAAAATTAGACAAGTTTATAATAGCTTGTAAAGACACCATCTTTCCCAATAATTACATACTAATAATTAAGGTTTTGAAGAAAAAAAAAAAAGATGATTAAGGTTTCACTGTTTTTTTTGTACCAATAGAATTGAATGGTTTAGATGAAGGTCAAATGATAACATACTTTGGTTTTGGTCTGAATGTAGGGTTTCTTTTTTTTTTTTTCCTTGAGATTTTTGGGGTTTCATTTTAATCTTCACTTAAATTATATACTAAGGTCCTAATTTTTTAATCAAAATAAACCTTTTTTTTTTAAATTTAGTTGGATAAAATAATTAATATTTTTCATCTTATTACGTATTGGGACTGACCCGAATAAACAACAAAAGAGAAAAATAAAGAAGACCAATGACACAAAATTTACGTAGAAAACCCTCAATAAAGAGGATATAAAATTATGGGTAAAGGATGTTTCAACTTTTCACTAGATGAATAAACAATAAACCTAATTGTACTAAATGTACAAAACTCAAACTTTGAATACAAAATTCTCTCCATAGCTATCACGAAACTCTCTCTAAAACTCATACTACGACTATATTTTGTCACCTCTTAATTGGTCTGTCAAAACAGAGATATAATAACCCCTTAAAATAGGCTAAGATTAGAGTTCTAATCATACTAAAATATCCCTGGAGTAATCAAAGTTCAACTGTAAAAAGGAGTCTTGCTGAGCTATCAAAACGCGATTGCTTAATTGGAGAAATCGTCGTGACGTCACTCCTGCTTTGTGACTGGTTGCATCTGTCTTCGATAAGTACCTACAAACTGTCCAATAAATGTGAGGTACACTCCACATTATAAATTTATAATGATTTGTTTTTAAAGATGGTATTAATGTATCGATGTATTGATAGCAAATTTTGAAAGAAAATGCTAATTCCACCAATAATGGTTGAATTTTGGTTAAAGAATAGACTATATATTTTATATTGGTCACTATATTTCATTGGTTGAATAAAGAGTGCAAGTAAATCAAGTTGAAATCTCGTATACAATTAAGAATCTTAAAAAAGTCGTGTATAGATCCGAAAGGGTGAATACAAGAGGGATAGGTAGAAGCTTATTACTCCAAAATGAAAAATTATATTTTTAACTACTTATAAATGAAAAAATTATAAATTAATTTATGATAAAATTATATTTTTAACTCATCAGAATAGAAAAAGAATTATTTAGTTTTTGAAAAATTAAACCTAAACTAGCTTAAAATAAATTTACCAAACCAAACCACCAACATTAATCATGAATACAAAAGGAGACTCTTGACTGTAACTTCAATCAATTAACATCCAAAATTATCATAATGTGTATGACTCTTCCGTCGAATCCTCTATTGTAGGCTAAATAAGTAACATATGGCGATTTTTTTTTAATTGGTCAAATAGGTTATTTTTTTCAAGATTTAGAGAAATAAGTTGATTTCATAGAGAATGTGTGAAAAAGTGTCTAATTAGACGAGCTATTCTTAACATGTTAGTCGAAAGCGCGCTCAATTAGATTCATTTTCATATTTTCTCTCCAAAATTAACTTATCTACCTAAATTAAAAAGAAAAAAAATGGTCTATTTGATCATATATTATTTGTTCAGTCTAGTTAAGAAAAAAAAAACAATATTTATGTGTTTTTTTTTTTTAAGTTGATGAACTGAATTGAAGTAAAATTTTCTTTCAAAGGGACAATAATGATTCAAGGAATCACCGCACCCTCTTATGTTTGAAGAGACATTTTCAGAATCTACTGTGCCAACACATTATTTCTCTCTCTCTCTCTCTCTGTCTAATCGTCAACCTGTTTTTTTTTTTTGGCTCTGCATTAGCCTAGTTGTTGGACTCATTCAAATACGAAATTCTTTAATTATGAATTTAATTCACATAATTTAATAAATATAAAAAAAGAAGTTGGTTGTCCTCGAAAGATGAAGCTGGAAGCTATGGAGGACCAATGATAAGGAAAAGAGAATAATTTGGATTTAGTTATTGTAATAAATTAAGCTCAGAAATCTTAGTGTAATAAATTCTCCACATGATTATGATGCTACCATTAAATTGTAAAATAATCTATATTTTTTTAATTTATAAAATACACCCAAATTGCTCTCCATTACTCATTTCAATTAGATTTTAATATAAAATTTTAATTATCTCATTTTACTTAAAAAAAATTACAATATTAGCCGATAAATAAATGCCGTAACACTTTTAAAATAAAATGAAATATAAATAATAATTTAAGTACCAAAAAATAGTATATTTTTAATATCAATTTTATAGATTGATTGACTCAGATTTTGTTGGTGGCCCTTCGATACTTCCCTTCCTCTCAAAACAAATTGCAAAAACCCTAGTTGTTTAATAATAATAATTATTATTTTTTCACATTTAATTATTATTTTTTAATTTAACATAATTATGTTCTCTGTATTTATAATGAGTAGATTCGAATTGATAACAACGTAAGTTGTTGATGTGAATTTTTAAAAAAAAAACAATAACCTATTGAATAGTAGTAAAGAAAAACCTAATGTTGTTAATAATTTGGACTTGATGATTAAATCACAAGTTTCAATAAAATAAGGGACTGAAATTGGAATTAAACCAATTATCTTACTATGACTATTCAACACATAAGTTAATATTTTATTGTGTTCCCAATCCAACCCACCACCATCCTCATCTTGCCATGTGAAGCAATATCATTTTTCTTATCCTATGTTATTAAATAAAAAAAATATATACTTTAACTATAATTTAAATGGTATAGCTTAAGCCATCCTCGGTCACCAACCCTTACACCATGAAACACCAATATTCGCATCAAAAAATAAACCTTCCTTATATCATCATCTTTCCTTTATTTAAATACATCAACATACACTTTAATAATATATAGGAAGGGATTGACTAAATCGAATTTGAAATTATACTTCTTGGGCCGTACCTTAAATCCAACCAATTTAGTTTTACTGGGTCCAATTTTAAATTGGTTTGTAAATTTTATAGTGTTCTAGTGTTACGAGTTACTGTTTAAAGTTCGTGACTGTTGCACAAAGAATAAGTGAAACACCTATAGAAAATTAAGGCTTCCTTGATAAATAGATATGCTTCAATCTCGCCCGTCGATGTAAAACTAGTTGTACCATTAGATTTGGGGGACTTCAACTACAAATAAAGAGCCTCCCTCTCATTTATGTGTATTGGTTATATCCCATTCTTTAGTAGTGAATAGTAATTGGGAGTATTTACTCAAACACTTTGCGAATGTTGCTTTTTTGTGACTATTCTATTCTTTCGAGCTTTCTTAGGCATATTTGAATTAAATAAACCGCCTAAGGCCATACGGATTACTAGACGAAAGGTCTAACCCCACGACACTAATCTATTCTTTAAAGTACATATATTACACCAATTCAATTATTTCGTCAATTTAGATGTTAGATATCATTTCAAATATGATGTGGAGCAAATTTAAAACATTTAAATTTGAGTGTAAAAAAAAAGACAATGTTAATAAAATTTTAGAGGGCTATCTTTTAACATGTGTATCTAAATTGCTAACACGTTATTATAAATTAATGGCTTAATTCACAATTTAGCCTCTAAAGTATACATGTTTTTTTTTTAAATTTTAGTACCCAAATTTTTTTTAACCCAAATTGGTACTTAAAGTATCATTTTGTTATGGTTTTTGGTTCATTTTTCTTCGAAGCAAATTCTTCTTCGTTCGACCTCTAATTCAACTGGTTTAACTGATCTAATAAAATAATTATTAAAAAATAATAAAAAATAAAATAAAAAATCCAGATTCAACTGACGGGTCCGGTTCATCATTGCCCATAGCCCTCCTAGTACCGTAAACTCACTCAGAAAAAGATCCTTTTATCTAAAAATACAAACGCTATAACAACACGAGGCATAGCTATGTGGATTCGGCCCATACCCAAAGCTGTTTCCCAACAGTATCCCATAATAACACAATCGCCACCACCATACCTACGCAACAGTGTGAAGAGGACAATTACCAAGGCGAGGTTAACCGCAATGGAGGCAGCTGGCTCCGACTCCGACGGCAGAGAATTCAAAAACGCACAAGAGATGTGGAAGGAACAAATCGGAGATGAAGGCGATGATCCTAAGAAGATTCAATGGTACCGTGAAGGCGTTGCTTATTGGGAAGTAAGTCGAATTTTTAACTTTGGGTCTTTAATGTTTTTTCTATGATGGCTCTACCAAGCTGATTGAATACTTTGGTTTTGTTTTGTTGTTGTAAGAGAAGGGTGTGGAGGCGTCTGTGGATGGAGTATTGGGTGGATTTGGGCAAGTAAATGATGCTGATATTAAAGGTAGTGAAGCTTTTCTCAATTCCCTTTTGCATGAAAGATTTGGTGATGGTGGAAGAAATCAGCACCTTGTTGCCCTTGGTACACTTCTCTTTCTTTCTCTGCTTGCATTTATGAATTTTTACTCTTTTATTATGTGCCATTAATTGTGCAAGTGCAAAGTTGCTAATGAGATTCTTTGTGTTATAGAATTTAGCCATAGGTGGAAGACCTTATACTATGAATTAATGGGAAAACATGGATGGGGATGGTGCATGTTGGATGAAATGGTGTGTTCAAAATCTGCCAATAGTGGCTGAAACCAGAAACCAAGATGACTTGAGAGTTGAGAACACAACCATGAAACTTATGTCCTGTATTTTTCCCCCTTAAAAGGAGTAAAGGAGAAGAAAATACGTAAAAGAGCCTTAGTTTAGTGCAAGAAACATGGCTAGCCTTGTGAATTTTCATTTTATCTGGAATGCTTTATTTTAACTGAGAATTTGGTTTAATAGCTTGAAGAAGCTTTGTGACATGCTATTTTGCTTAAAATACATATTTAAGCATTATTTTTTCCTTTTAGATTTGGCAAGAAGCTTTCTGAGAGTTCCCTCTGTCTCTTATGTTTGTATACTTTCGTGGAGAGTGGGGGCAAGGCACAAACGATCCAATTTTGAGGCTGATTAGAGGAAATTAACTTTCTTTGTTGCTGTTGAAAAATTACTTTCACAATAAAGCAGCTTTGTCTTGCTAACTTTTTGGAACTTTTACCCTCTAAAAGGAAAAGAAGTTTGTTATGGTCTTCAAACAGTTTATTATCACAATGAGATTGATTCTTCGACATTGAGTTTGTGGATATACAATTGCCTAAAGATGGAGATGGCATGAATTTTTGTGAGTTGTTGGTCTATACCAGGGCAGTTGACTAAAATCATGCGCGGGGAATGCTTAGGAGAGATTATTTCTGAAAGTAAGCAGTAGGGTATTCTAAAGTTTAGTGACTAGCCTTTAGTTTTAAGTCCCTCCGTGTGAGCAGTACTAATACCTGCAAATGGTGTTCTAAAGCTTAATTAAAATATTTATGGGGTATAGATCTCTTAGATATTTGATTTTTTATTGATGATTTTAATTCTAATTGGCAATCACAAATTATTTGACAGTTTGAGCTCTTACTTTCTATGATAAATAAAATACTGCAGATTGTGGTTCTGGCATAGGGAGGATAACCAAGAATCTACTCATAAGATATTTTAATGAGGTGAGTTCATTTTTCTCTTTCTAATACTGTATTTTCAGTATTCCCTGACATTTACAGTCGCTGCAGTTAATATGTATATGCTTCATGGTTATCTAAAGAAGTTTTCTGCTGTATTTTAAAGAAATTTTGGATTTCTATGTATAACATGCTAAAATTTTGTATTTTTCTTTCTTGAAATGAAATGATAGCTATGCTTCCTGACCCTTTACCTTGTACTATATTCCAGGTTGATCTTCTTGAGCCAGTGTCACATTTCTTGGATGCTGCCCGTGAAAATTTGTCTCAGGAACATTTTGTTGCCTCTGATGTGCACAAGGCGACTAATTTCTACTGTGTCCCGCTTCAAGTAATGTATTTCAAGACTATATTCACACATAGCTACATGCTTCTTGATGCGTTGAAATATTCATAACTATGGTTAAGTCCATGTAATCTATGTATTCCAACATTTCACTTATCCCAAATTTATGGATGTCAACCATGTAGCAGACACCTCAATCAGGAATGCTGTTTGGGTATAAACTAGAAAAGCATATAAAGTTGAATATTAACATTTCAAATATGGGTATAAACTAGGCTTCAGTCATGTATTATAGAGCGTAATATGAAACCTAGATGATTAGACTACCTATGATAATGTGCATTGTTCATGCAAGTTGATGCTGTGCTTGTCTTATTGTTATGCTTCTGCTTCTAGCTGTTAATTTTTGCCAATAAATGAGAAATTTTCTTTATGTATATTTTTGTATTTGACCATTTTAGGAGTTCACTCCTGAAGCTGGAAGGTACAATGTTATTTGGATTCAGTGGTGCATTGGTCATCTCACAGATGATGACTTCATCTCATTTTTTAAGAGAGCAAAGGTGAATCAATCTTCTTCTTGAGACAAAACTTACATGTAGAAGTGCTTGGAAAGACTATATCAGTTGAAAGATTGTATTTTTTTAATTTAATTTGATACGCTGATTAATATGTTTATTCCAGGTAGGCCTTAAACCTGGTGGATTCTTTATCTTGAAAGAGAACATTGCAAGAAACGGTATTGTATTTATAACTTGTTTTTCCTAGTATGCTTGATTGCCCTCCTCCCTTCCTCCTCTTTCTTGAGAAATGCTCAAGTATTTGTTTTATGCATTCCTCAAACTTTCTTATGTTTTGATTTTCTGCTGTAAAATTTTCATAAAGTTGGTTTCTTGATAACTACTGGGTAATTTCGTATTCATCTGTGTCTTCCCTTGAATAAAAAATTCTTGTTGTATAAAAAAATGGCAAAAGTTAATTTCACTGAGCTATTGTTACTCATTTGCAGGATTTGTTTTGGATAACGAAGACCGAAGCATCACAAGATCCGATTTATACTTCAAGGACCTATTTCATCAATGTGGATTGCACCTGTATAAAATGAAGGTTCCTTCTTTTTACACATTGAGCACTTAATAACAGTTGATAAATTATAATAGCTTTTAAACTGAATAATCCGTTAATTTTTTCTAAAATCAACAATTGTTGCTTCATGGGGCTTAGTTCTAGCCGATATTTAATTGTTTATTATTCTTGAAAATAGGACCAGAAGGGACTTCCTGAGGAATTGTTTGCTGTAAAGATGTATGCTTTAACAACTGAAGTCCCGAAGAAAGTTCATAAGACCCGATCTAAGGTGCAAGCCAACAGACCCGGCATCATTAAATAATTTGTTTTGAACTTCTTGTGTTCTTGTAGTATAGAAATGCTTAGTTCTCGAGTACATACCTTCTGACCAAATGACTATCGGTTTTATCTTAAATAGTTCCTTAGGTTGACAAATTTTGCTCATATGCTTTGAATGATCATATATTTACCTACAGTTGATGATAAGACAGAAGAGGGCATGGATGAAAATCATGTTAAATTTAAGTGTAGGATGAATGATCATACATGAACAAAGTAAAGAGAGTTTCTTTTGTTGACATATTTGGTAAAATGATCATGGAGACCTCTATATTCGGAGTTAAATTGCATTTTGTCTCCTCTACTCTAAAACTAGGCAAATCAGTCTCTATATGTTAAATCAAAGATCAAATTGGCCATTTTTGTTAAAAATTAATGTGGCTGACTGAATAACCGGATCTTATGTTGATGTATGAAGATCATTTTTTAATAGTAAAACTAGATGAAAATTTTTATAAAAGGAACATTTTACTTTTTGATCTCATGTAGAAAGACTAATTTGCTCATTTTTGAGTAGTGGGGACAAAATGCAATTTAACTTATATACGATCTCCATGATACTTTTACTGACATTTGTATCTTTAATATGTGTTTGTACGAGGGTGGGCTTTGATGATCATGTTATAAATCTGACCGATGCTAAGTTGCTGACATGTTTGATGATCTGCACATATTAATCCAATACATATTGTCTGTCTGGTTTCATCAAATGTATTCTCTGTCAGTTTCATCCTCTCATCAATCACCTTCTGCAACTTTCTAGGGTACAGCATTTTAACATACTCAACGAACCCTGTTTCGTCCCCTTTGAATTCTTCCTGCAGTGTTTGGTCCGTCATCATCTCCAGCACTAAAATCCCAAACCTGTGAATTTCTGATACACAAAAGAAGTTAACATACTCAGATTAAACTTGAAATTCAAAGGGTTGAACAAATAACACCGAAAAAACTTACTCTTTGAGGTGCTGTTTTCGCCGACCCTAAACCTTGCAATCAAAGGGTCTCCATTTTCATGCAGCAAAAGGCTGCTTGTGTTTATATCACAACCAATCTCAGGCCATTGTTCTTGAAGATAACACATTGCTTTCAGAACTCCCACCAATACTTTGTACCTATGTTTCCAACACGGAGCTGATTCTGACAACCACGTCTCAACACTCACTCGGCCGATCCATTCAGTGACAAGGGCCCTTATGTTCCGATTACTACACCAACCATAAACTTTCACCAAGTTCCTATGGCGCAACTGAACCAAAACTTTGCATTCCTCAACATACTCGCTATGGTTTCCCCTATTATTCGAGTAGATTTCTATCCTCACTTGAGTTCCGTCCCTTAAGATCCCTCTATACATAACGAAGCCATCTCCTTTTCCAACCATATTCTTCTTTGAGAATCCGTCAGTGGCCCCTTTCAACATTGCGGTCGTGAACTTACGCTTGTTCTGAAGCACTCTAGGTAAGAAATCCGGCCTTCGAAAACACAACCACCACAAGCCACCCACCGTGAATATAATAACCAAGGGAAACCCAAGCAATAACATCACAACCTTTATCTTATACCTCCCATGACTCGGTAAGATCCCAGAGTTAAAAAAACATGAAGAGTTAAACCGTTTGAAGAACCAAGAATCTGATATCTTAATCTCCGAGAAATGATTATACGAAAGATTAAGAATGGTAAGATTAGTGACAGAGGACAACCTTTGGATTGGGACATCCCCTGAAAGCCCATTATGGCTCAAATCAAGAACATGGATTTGTGTGCAAAACAAAACATCAATGGGGAAAGTACCCTTTAGAGAATTATTAGAAAGATCAATGGAAAGTATAGTAATGGGGCAGTATTTCCAAAAAAAAGTGAAGGATAAGTAAAGTGGGGTGATCTTAGGACGGTTTCGAAGATCGATTTTAGGGAACGATTCGACACAGTTGGGATTCTTCGACTCGTTACATAGGTGACTAGCCACAATGGTGAACTTAAAGATGGCATCAAGGTCCATAGGAGATGAACCACAGTACCTTAGAGATGGGTTTTTTAAACAGTTTGAAACGATGGTGGTGTTGAAATTGGAGGGTGGGTGTAAATTTGCAAGGTCTTCTATGACTGTTGCGGGTAATGTTGGTTCAAAGTAAGCGATGAACATGAGAAGAAGACATGTAATGAGTATGGAAGCCATGGCCTGAACTTTTTTTGTTTTTGTTAAGGTTAGATGTCGAAATGGAGTTTTAAGTGTTCGCAATTTTTGGAACGGTTTATGGTAGTTAATTACAAGTTGGTTTTTTTGTTGTTAGATTGGGCTAAGAGATATGACTTTCTGAGTTTTGATGGAAAATACTAATAATGTTAATGATCGAATTGAGTTTTTTAAATCAGAAAATACTAATAAACATTTATTCGATGAACTCCAGCCTTCACACATGGCAAGGGAGGTCACCCTTTATATATATATATATATGTAGAACCAAACAATACAACATATAGTTTTAGATATTAAGTTTACAAATAAACAAAGATTAGATAGAAATAATGAGGTTCATATAGCTAAAAAAGCTTTTATTCTGCCGTTATACTCTTCCAAGATCCAAGACATGGAATACTTTGTTCATATCTAAAAAAGTTACCAGGATCTACCTTACTTTTCACTTGCACCAATCTCTCAAAGTTCCCTTTAAAATACATTCTTCCCCATATAACACCCTCTGAGTAGCTTGCATTGCCATTTTCATTAATCCCTATATCCACATCTCTGTAATTCAGATATGAACTCCTTGGAGATTTTGATACATATGGAGTCATATAATCATAAAGCTTCCTAATCTGATCTAAACTACGATCGGAAGCCTCGACACCATCATCTTTCCAAGTCACCGAGTATTGGATTTTGTATATGTTCCCTGCTCGATGAGGAAATGGCGTTTCGAACTCCGAAATCTCACTCATTTTCCCACCATAAGGATTCAAAGTCAACGCAGGTCTTTTAAGTTCAATCATTTTGCTCCAAATCCCTTCAAGATTCTCCTTTGAAATTGGTTCTTGCACATAATCTGATTTCTTTTTCAAGTACTTTTCTTGTTGAGGTTGTCTATCAAGCAACACATCCAAGGATGTTCCTTTAGGATAATTAGACCAAAACAAGATTGATTCAATCCAACTCATTTCAATACACTGGTCAAATGATAAAGCCAATTCAGGGAATGTTTCATTCATTAATGAAATCATTTCTTGACCATTCCCAAGAAACAATCCAATGAACTTAGCTTTAATGGACTGCAAATGTTTTTTATTCACAGGTAATAAAACAACTCTAACGAACAAGTTTGGATCTATTTTATCAGCTATGTATTGCCATTTATGAACAATACCAGTTACACCTTGTTCTAAAGTTTTTTCAATTTTAAAAACAGTAACAATTTCAGGGACAGAAACTAACTTGATTTTCCATGAAATGATGACACCAAAGCTAGCTCCGCCACCTCCTTTAATAGCCCAAAACAAGTCTTCCCCCATTGATTCTCGATCTAAAACATTGCCATTAACATCAACAAGCTTTGCATCAATAACATTATCAACAGATAACCCAAATTTCCTCATCATGTTGCCATAACCACCACCACTAAAATGACCACCAACACCCACTGTAGGACAAACACCAGCAGGGAAACCATGAGTTTTACTTTTTTGACTAATGGCATAAAAAAGTTCACCCAAAGTAGCACCTGATTCAACCCAAGCTGTTCCATTGTCGACACTCACAGTTCGAAGGTTAAACAAGTCAAGGATCATGAATGGGGCTTTAGATACATACGAAAGACCATCGTAATCGTGTCCACCACTACGGATCCTCATTTCTAAACCATGGGTTTTGCAGCAAATGATGGAAGCTTGAATGTGAGAGACGTGGGAAGGAACCACGATGAACAGAGGTTTAGGGGTAGTGGTGGAGGTGAACCTGAGGTTTCTAATGTATGATTGCAAAGTGGATGTGAAAGAAGGATCGGTGGGGAAGAAGGTAACTGAAGAGATCGAAGGGCAAGCTATGGAATGATCGGTAAGGCATTGAAGGATGGTTTTGTTTTGCTTAAGATGATCTGAGTTCGCCATTGAAATACAAAGTAGAAAGATGATGACAAGTGACTGAAAACCCATCAAAATTTTCGAGTTTTCAGAGCAAGTTAAAGAAAACCCAATTTCTTTTCGGGCATTTACATACAACTATAAGGAACCTTCTGTAATTTACAAGGGAAGCAACCTTGAAGCTTAGACAGGCAAGACAACCTTTAAGTTGGGTTTGGGTAAACTACGCCCAGGTCACTGAACTTAAAAAAAGTTACAAAATGGTCACTGAATTATTAAAAATTTTCCATTTAAGTCACTAAGCTGTTAAAATTATTGTTATATTGTTTTCTTTGTTTGCATTGCCTATATCAATCGAAAGCTCTCATTTCCATTATCCTCTATAATTTAGTTTTTTTGTAAAACAACTTCAAATATTATGAATCTATAAACCAAAATTCAAACAACTTTTTTCTTCTGTCTCTGACATTGACCGTCAGATCAGTTTAGATCTAAGATATGTTCTCCTACTTATTAATATATACTGATCCACCGTACCGATTATTGAATTCTCATTTAGAGCTCGCTAGTCGAGCTTTTTTTTTAAAAGAAAAAACACCGTAGTAGTCTAATGACTTAACTAAAAACTTTTGAATAGTTCAACTACTTAAATGAAAACTTTCAGATAGCTTAGTAACTATTTCGAAACTTTTTGAAGTTGAGTGACCAAAACGTAAACTCACTAATAGTTAATGACCTCGGGTGTAATTTACCCTTTGGGTTTATTTGGCTTGAAGAAATGGTTTTTTTTTAATCTTTTTGTCAAATTATGGCTTTGGTCCTTCTAATTATACTCAATTATGTTTAACTTTCTTTTTTGTTACCAACTATAAGAAGTTAGAAAATGGTCACTCATGACCCATGTATCCGCATGTGTTTTTTGATTCAATTCGTTAATTGTCATTAACTTTGTGATAAAGAGATGACGTGACAATCAGAGGCGAATACAAAGGGGTAGAGGCCTTACCTCGCCCCAAAATGAAAAATTGTAATTCTAGTCATTTCTAAATAATAAAATTAAAATTAATATAAGAAAAATTATGCTTTCGCCCTTCAAAAAATGAAAAATATTCTATTAAGTCCCTTTAAAAATGAAAAAATAATAAAATATTAAATGATAAAATCTATATTTGACACCTCAACAATTTATGATTCAATTTTGGCTCTCTAAAATAATTCTAAATCCATTCCTGATAACAATTTTAAAATTGGCATAATAATAAATTTAATCCTCAATATTTACACATAGCACATTATAATCGTTGATTCTTGTTGTATTCATATAAAATATTTTTGTATAGATATATATTTTAGATAGATTTTAACAAAAAATGTAGTGTTGTATTATTTATATCCATATATCACCTATTGAATTACATTTGGAAACCCTTAAAGTTAGGAATTTTTAGAACTTTCTCTTGCTATAAACTAAAGTCTCGTAGACTAAAACAGATAACATTTTTTCCATGTGAAAAATAGATTATGATAATTTGTTGTTCTTATTATGAGATGACATTTTTTCAATCTTTTTAAATTATATTATCAGTGAAGTGAATCAAATACGAAAGAATGTTAGAAGATAAACACAAAATGTTGAATCCGAAGTGCGTTCATTTTTTAACCCTTCTCATTTCATTATTATCTTTACCATCTCCAACAATTTCCCAATCTTCATCATTAACCAATTTCCTTCATTGCCTTCATTATGGATCCGATCCCATGGTCTCTCAATCAATTTACATCGCTTCGAACCCTGCTTTCCAAACTATCCTACAAGCACGTATCAAAAACCGACGGTTTTTGAACCCCGAAACCCTGAAACCGGTTGCCATCGTAGTGCCGACTCGTATCGACCATGTCCAAGGGACTGTTATATGTGCAAAGGACAATGGTTTGCAGATCAGGATCCGAAGCGGCGGCCATGATTATGAAGGACTTTCGTATAGATCAAATGTTACCTTCATCATCCTCGACATGTCCAATTTTCGATCCATTGACATCGATATAAAAACTGAAACCGCCTGGGTTCAATCTGGTGCAACGTTGGGAGAGCTTTACTACCACATTGCTAACAAAACAAACATGCACGGTTTCCCTTCGGGAGTTTGTCCTACTGTCGGGATCGGTGGTCATTTTAGCGGAGGAGGGTACGGGAACTTGATGAGAAAATATGGGCTCTCGGTGGATAACATTCTCGACATTATTGTCGTCGACGCCCTCGGGAACGTCCATGATAGAGCCTCAATGGGTGAAGATCTATTTTGGGCTATTAGAGGAGGTGGTGCTGCCAGCTTTGCCGTCGTTGTTTCATATAAGATCAAGCTTGTTCGTGTCCCAAATAAAGTGACCGTATTCACCAAAGGGTTCACTTTAGAACAAGGGGCTACTGGTTTGGTTCATAAATGGCAACAAATAGCACCAAATATCAACGAAGAGTTATTTATAAGAGTGAAATTAGAGCCATCGTTTATCAACGAAAACCAGACGGTAACGGCTACTTTCATCGGTTTCTTCCTCGGGCGACGTGAAAAGCTTCTTCCTATTATAAGCAAAACCTTCCCGGAGTTGAATTTAACCCAACAAGACTGCCATGAAATGAGATGGATCGAAACAACACTATTTTGGGCTGGTTTCCCTATAGGAACGCCGATTGAAACATTACTCAATAGAACAATATGGACACCTTTATTTTTCAAAAACAAATCAGATTACGTAAAAAATGTCATACCCAAAGAGAGTTTAAACAAGATATGGAAGATGACAATGGCGATGATGGACAGAAACGACATAAATAAAACAAGGTTCGATTTGGAATGTAGTCCTTACGGTGGAAAAATGAACGTAATCCCAGAATCCAACACTCCATTTCCTCATAGAAAAGGTAACTTGTTTTTGATTCAATATTCGTTTTCATGGATTGATGAAGGGAACAATGTGAGCTTCAACAACATTGAGAAATTAAGGAAATTATACGATGGGATGGCTCCTTATGTGTCCAAAGATCCAAGGGAATGCTTTCTTAATTACAGGGATCTTGATATTGGAAGCAGCCGAAGCAATGAGACTAGTTTTGATGATGCTAAAATCTATGGAAGGAAATATTTTAAAGATAATTATACGAGGTTGACGAAGGTGAAGGCTAGTGTTGATCCTAATGATTTCTTTAAGTATGAACAAAGTATTCCTCCTATTAACTAATATCATTTGTTGTTGTTTTTTTTTTTTTTTTTTGGTTTAATTTGTTCTTAGAATAAATTAATTAGTTTGTAGCAAGTGATCATTAATTCAAGCTTTTTAAACATTCTTCATCTTCATGTACTGGTTTCTTTTTCTTTTTCTTTTTTGAGTTAATTGCACTTATTGGTTTTAAATTTAAAAAACATTCTAATTGAGTCTTGAAAGTATCGGTATTTGTTGAGGGTTGACCAATTCCTTTGAGAATAATTTTTGAACTGGCCCATCAGATAACCAGCTGGTTTCCCAACAATCGAAAGTATATGTCACCTGAGGGAGAGTTTTGTCTCCCTTACTCTGCCTAAAGCTAGCGTGCTGTGAGTGACTGCCCTATGGGCTTGGTTCACAGAGCCAAGAGCACGTCAACTGTACGTGGACGTATGACCACTAAGAGGTGAAGAAAGAGTTTACATGCCTAAGTCGTACCATATACCTTCAATTGCTGGGGGTTCGACCATCTACTCGACAGACATCACTTAGAAAACTTTGCCCAAAGGAGCTAACCGACCCTCAACAGTATTATATCGATTAGGTATTTTGGTTGACCTAACCATTAGCTCGAGCCTTGAAATCCTAGCTCAAATATGGCGTCGGGCATATTTAAAACATGAGGGTCGAATTGCAAATACGCATTTATAACTTGACCTACATATTTTAAATATGTTTTATGCCAGATTTGAGTTAAAATTTAATGCCTAAACTAATGGCAAGACCAATGGGAGAATCTAATTGATACTACGATATCGATAATGTGAAGGCTCAACTAAAACATTTTGAAGCTTACAAATCAATTTAAAATTCGGATCATAGTTTAAGGACCTTTAATGAAAATTACCCCTTTTATCTTGTTTAATTTCAAATGGGATTCAATTGGTAAATTAAGCTAAAGGGGTTCGCAAAGGTCAACCGGATCTAATTGCATGACCTTTGGTGCACTACTTAACATTTGGATTAAATTGCGGTGGAGTAGTGGTATATATAGCTATCCTAGTTTTACGGCGTATTTTATACATTATCAGTTAATTATATCTATTATTAGTGTATAATTTTATATATTTATATTACATCAAATATAAATTCGAAAAAACAAGTTATAAACTTATAATTTTGAATCATCTAAAAATTATGTGATGACGTTCAAGATAAATTGAAAAATTTTAGGGGCAATGATAAAAATTTTATAGGGCTTAAATTGAATTGATATCTTTTGAGAGGGGCCAAAATTTTTTAACCCATAAGATTTTCCTTAATCAATTAATTGTCAGCTTTAAAACTTTATTAAAACTTCTTATCATATCTGCTCTTTTTGAGATAATGTCTAGAATTATTCATAGTCTCTTCCTAAACCATAAATAGGAAGATAATGCACTTCAACCCATGTCCTCCTACATTGATAAGGCGGTAAAACGATCGCAAAGCAATAAGAAAAAGAAAAAGAAATTAAGAACACACAGATTTTACGTGAAAATCTTTTCGAGAAAAAAATCATGGGCAGAGGAGAAGAAATTCACTAATGTTGAAAAACGAATGATACAAGAGAAGTTTCGACTACATCTATTTAAGGGTTGAAAAACCTGTTCTAATCAAAGGCAAATAGAAAGAAGTATAGTTCTATATGGACGCAACTTGTGCGGTATGGTCCATACAGCGGGGGCCCACGCACCTTCGGTCATAGATCCTTTTATTTTGTTACTGTGTTTATTTCTTCAACAAGTGCCGAAATTTAAGTCACACAATCGAATTAAGATTAAAGGCCCAAAACAAATTACTTTCCAAATAAGTATTAAATGAACATATGAAATTAAAGTTGATTAAGAAAAGTTTACTAAAAATTATAGAGAAGTTTTCAAAGACGTATTAGACTCAAAAAATTGATTGGTGGTTTATATTTTCCTTGTATGATGTGTAACGGTACTTTCAAAAGGAAATTCAAGAGAAATGGTTGCTTTTAGAATTAGACAATTGATACGAAATATCCACAAGAAGATAAGGATTTTTGGACTAATTAATAGCTAGCTTAATTATATGGAGTTTTTAAAATTATTTTGGATTTGAATCTCACGTGTAAATTTTGTTTAATTATTTTTTAATTTAAGTTTAAATATATTTCATTTTTTTAATTCTTTTGTATTTTGTGTTAAGCTTATTTCTGTTTTCTTTATAATTTATTTTAATTTTAATTTGTTAAATATATATTACTATTGTATTTATATTTTTAATTATATTATTGAGTATAATATTAAAAGAAAATTATGAGTATAACATTGGATGATTATCTCGTGGTCAGAGTTTCTCTCTTTAACGCGAAAGAAATGTCAAGAAAGAAAAAGAAAATTAAAATCTAAGTATTGACCCCAATTTTCAATCAAATATTATTTAATTTAGATTTCGAATTGATAGAATTTTATTGCTTGAAAATAATAATTGGTAATTAAATTGATTTAATAAATAGATTTATTAATTGAATCTTAACTTAATTGGCATCGGTATTGTTGCAAATGCTCGAGGTCGTGGGTTCAAGTGTGCTGAAGTGCATTATACCCCTATTAATTAAAATTTAATGTATAAAGTTGGACAGAATCAAAGTTCATATGTATACAATAGCACATTAAACTAAAGTTTTGAAATTTATCCATTTTATTTATGATGGAAAAGTTTTCGGATCACAACGATAACAACGTTGGACTCAAGAGTAGGATGCAAGGGAGTCAACGTACCGGTACTAGCATGTTTCGATATAATTGTTTTGAATTTATGGCTATTTTAAAAAATATTAATATATATATGTAAATATTTATAAATATCAAATATAATATACTCATCAATAAGCTTCTCAAGACTTGTTTGGAGCAGTGGTTAAAGCTTCTTTCTAGAATTTAGATGGCATGAGTTCAAACTCTGTCATCCATTCTCCTCCCTAATATTATAATAATAAAAAATAAAATAAAATTATTTAGATGCCTGTTCAATTCATTTTTTTACCTACCAATAACGGAAAAATCAACCAATATGCATCAATACAACCGATGACAACTGAAAAAGAACTTGAAACTTTTTGATTCGATCTATTACAAAAACGAAACATTCTGGTTCATTTGGCCAATATCTATATAAAATTGACTACCTTAATAAAATGCGAGAAAAGGTGATGGAGGCGACAACCAACTTCGTATCGTGGGAGTGTGGGACGACGGTGTTATCCTTTTACATTACTCCTCAACTTATTTAAACGTTACAAATCATTCCATTTAAAAAGAAAGGGGATAAATATTGAATTATATATAAACTTTGGTTTAATGTATATTTGCATACATGACTTTAGATTTTGAGTAATTTTATACATGAAATTTTTAATCGATCAAATTCAATCACAAATTATTAACACAATTATTGATGTAGCATCATTTTAAGTTAATATGTTGAATACATAAATAATTATATTTATCTAATATAAAAATAAATTGATGTATTTATTTATTTAAATGTGTATGATTGAATCAAAATTAAAATTTTATGTATATATTTGAACCACAATCAAAATTTCATATGCATAATTACATAAAATTAAAGTTTATGTATCAAATTACACATTAATCAAGAATTATTGGTAGAAAAGTAACAAGTGGTAATTTATATCTATGAAAGTACACAAATTCCCAACACGTTTGACATAAATTTGATTTTTACAATACGTTAATTTATTCTTTATTATATAAAAAAAGGCCAAATTGAATTACACAAATAAAATCACACAAATATATTATTATTTATTGTCTATAGATGGTTGCAGAAGGCAACGATTTCAATGAGATGGCAACGGCGGTATGCTTTGCTCGTTCTTGAAGAAATTCTCGGGATCTATCTTGGCTTTCACACCCGCTAGTCTTATGAAATTGTTACGAAAATATTTTGCCCCGTATTCTTTCGCATTCTCGAAGTCCGTCTCGTCGCTTTCATTGCTGCCGATGTCGAGGTCTCGGTAGTTGATAAACGCTTCCCTCGGGTTGCTTGACGCGTACGGAGCCATTGCGTTGTACAACCTCCTCGATAGCTCGACGTAACGCGCTGTGGCATTGACCCCTCCTTCGGACTCGGACCATTGGATCCCGTATAGCACCTTGAAGAGGTTCCCGGCTCGGTGCGTGAACGCGGTCTCCGAGTCCGAAATCTCTTCCATTCTTCCGCCGTAAGGGTTCATCTGGACGAAGATGTTTTCAATGTCCATCAACACTTGCCATAAGGTTTCCAACCCTTGTTTAGGGATCACTGCTTTGTAGTAATCGGACTTGTCCTTGGCGAACACTTTGTTTACTGCTACTCTATTAAGCAACACATCAATGGAGGTTCCATTGGAGAAACCAGCCCAGTATAAGGTCGATTCCACCCAACTCATCTCTAAACAATCATTTCGTGTCAAATCCAATTCGGGAAAGCTTACGTTCATTAATCGTAAAAGTCCATCAGCTTGTCCAAGAAAATGACCGATGAATGAAACCCTAACAGTTTTATTGTTTCCATCATTATTGAAAGGTTCAGGCTGGAGTCTAATGAAGAGATCTTTGGGCAGTTTAGGGGCAACTTGTTGCCAACGATAAGCCAGCTCCGTTGCGCCTTGTTCCAAGGTCCTTTGCACGGTGAAAACAGTGACCCTAGGTGGGACACGAACCAACTTGATCCGCCATGAAAGGATGATTCCAAAGCTAGTTGTTCCACCGCCTCTTATTGCCCAAAACACATCTTCCCCCATCGATTTACGGTTAAGGATTCGACCATTAGCGTCGATCAACTGTGCATCAATGACATTATCAATGGAAAGCCCGTATTTTCTCATTAAAAACCCATACCCACCTCCACTGAAGTGTCCACCAATGCCTAGAGTGGTACAAACACCAGATGGGAACCCATGGACATTGCTCTTCTCGGCTATCCTATAATAAAGTTCGCCGGTAGTAGCTCCTGCTTGAACCCACGCTGTCTCAGTCGACATGTCGATGTCTATAGAGTTTAGGTTGAACATATCGAGGATAACAAACGAGACGTCAGAAGTATACGAAAGTCCCTCGAAATCATGACCACCACTTCGAATCCTTAGTTGAAAATCATGTCGCTTGGCGCAAATGACAGCGGCTTGTGCATGAGATGGATGTAGAGCAGTTATAATGGCAACCGGTCTCGAAGTGGCTGATAATAAGGGTCGAAGATTGCTAGCACGTAACTGGTATATATATTGAAAAGATGAATTGTTGGGAGTTAATATAGCATTAGCAATCGGAATCGAAGAGTCAGATTGTTTAGGTAAACATCGAAGAAAATCATCGAAATCATCTGAATCGGAAGGTGTTACAGATGAAATCGATAATAAAATGAATATTGAAATAAAGGGAATGATGGAGCTTGCAATTTTCATTTCTTTTCTCTTTGGACTTTTAGATGGTATTGGTGTATTGTTATTATGATTTAATGTGGGCATGTATGTATATAGAGGGGAGGGACCTATTTGGATTAACTCAAAGCTAATCTCAAATTGTTAAAGTCTTTCTAAGACTTTTCCGAAAGAGAAGTTCATTTTTGTTTTTGATATTGTTTCTAAAATATTGAGTAAAATCTTTATTCGACTTTTTTTTTCCAGATTGTACACACATATATTTATTTTTCGAACGGATTAATTTTAATTTTTATAATTTTTAAAATTTAAATTTTTTTTTCCGGACTCAAATAGTAGTGATAAAATCCGTTTGGTTAAATTTAATTATTAGTCTTATACTATGCATATAGTTGTAGATTTAGTTAATATTCTTCAATTAGATCATTTTAATTTACCGTGCTTATATTAAAATTTCAATTTTAATATAATGACTGTTATTAATCCATTAATTAGATTTTTAACAAGTAATATGTGTAAGTAATAAGTTGACATTACATTCTATATATGATAATATTTTTGTTGTATCAAGTTTTAGAAATAGTAGAACTTAATGAATTTAAAAATTATCTTTTAGTGAGGATTAAAATTTTAAAATTTAAAAGTTAAAAAAGAAGAAGAAGAAAAATGGCCTAATTTACATGAATTAAATCTATAACTTTCTTTTTAAGTATATGAACTAATAGCAGAATTTTACCTATGATTATACTTTCGTCTAGTAAATCCTACCTCCTTTGGCGTAGATTTGATTTATACAATGAGTTAATTGCACAAAACATCTTCAACCTATGATTCTTATTTTAAATTGACTCTTAAACTTTAAATCATTCTAATTACATCCTTAAACTATCGAGGTTATATCAATTAGGTCTTTTTAATACTAAAATCATTAACTTAACGGTTAGATGACACGCTAGATCTTATGTAACATAATTTAAAATAAAAAATTTAAGAAAAATGAATATTGTAAAAATAGATATTTAAAAATTTTAGTTTTTAGGTTTTCAAAGCTTTTATAGAACCTTTATCATTCACTCTTTTTTCTTCTTTCAATTTTACTTTATTTTTAGTTTTTGCTTTTGAACATTATGCGGCAACGTTCTATTTATTTAAAATTTTCATTTTAAATTTAGCTACATAATATTTGATGTGTCATTTAATAGTTAAATTAACGATTTTAATAACAAAAGGACTTGATTGATATAGCCTCGATCTTTTAAGGATGCAATTAGAATATTTTGAAGTTTGGGGCCAATTTAGAATGAGAGTTTGGGGATGTCTAGTGTAATTAACTCTACATAAAATTAATTGATTTTAGGAAAATTTAAGAATTTATGTCAAAAAAAAAAAGAAAATTCAAAATTTTATATATTTTTTATTCTTTAAAAAAATTAGATTTTATAAAATTAAAATTTTATATTTGGGTCAAATAAAAAATTAATATATAAGGAAAAGAAGTCGAAAAAAGATTTTATTCACTTTAAAAACAATATAAAAAACAAAGATGAAATTTCTTAATTGAAAAGTCTTACAAACATGTTCAAGACTTTAACAATGAGATAAGCTTTGAGCTGATCCAAACAGGACCCTCCCCTCTATATATATACCCCCGTTAAATCATAATAACAATGCACCAATACCATCTAGAAAACAAAAATGAAAATTTCAAGCTCCATCTTTCCCCTTGTTTCAATCTTCATTTTATTATTGATTTCATCAGCCACATCTTCCGATTTTGATGATTTTATTCGATGCCTTCCTCAACGGTCTAATTCCTCTGTTCCGATCACCGATGCAATATTAACTCCCAACAATTCGACTTTCCAATCTATATACCAATTACGTGCGAATAATCTTCGAACTTTTTTATCAGCAACTTCGAGACCGGTGGCCATTATAACTGCTCTACATCCATCCCATGCACAAGCCGCTGTTATTTGCGCCAAGAGACATGATTTTCAACTAAGGATTCGAAGTGGTGGTCATGATTTCGAGGGACTTTCTTACACTTCTGATGTCCCGTTTGTTATCCTCGATATGTTCAATCTAAACTCTATAGATATCGACGTGTCGACTGAGACGGCGTGGGTTCAAGCAGGAGCTACTACCGGCGAACTTTATTATAGGATAGCCAAGAAGAGCAATGTCCATGGGTTCCCATCAGGTGTTTGTACCACTCTAGGCATTGGTGGACACTTCAGTGGCGGTGGGTATGGATTTTTAATGAGAAAATACGGGCTTTCCATTGATAATGTCATTGATGCACAGTTGATCGACGCTAATGGTCGAATCCTTAACCGAAAATCAATGGGTGAAGATGTGTTTTGGGCTATAAGAGGCGGTGGAACTACCAGCTTTGGTATCATCCTTTCATGGCGGATCAAGCTTGTTCGTGTTCCACCTAGGGTCACTGTTTTCACCGTGCAAAGGACCTTGGAACAAGGCGCAACGGAGCTGGCTTATCGTTGGCAACAAGTTGCTCCTAAACTGCCCAAAGATCTCTTCATTAGACTCCAGCCTGTTCCTATCAACAATGGCGGCAACAATAAAACTGTTAGTGTTTCATTCATCGGCCATTTTCTGGGACAAGCTGATGGACTTTTACGATTAATGAACGTAAGCTTCCCCGAGTTGGGTTTGACCCGAAATGACTGTTTAGAGATGAGTTGGGTGGAATCGACCTTATACTGGGCGAATTTCCCCAATGGAACCTCCATTGATGTGTTGCTCGATAGAGTTCAAGAAAACAGAGTGTTCTCCAAGAGCAAGTCCGATTATTACAAAGCATTGATCCCCAAACAAGGGTTAGAGACCTTATGGCAAGGATTAATGGATATTGAAGACATCTTCGTCCAGATGAACCCTTACGGTGGGCGAATGGAAGAGATTTCGGACTCGGAGACCGCGTTTGCACACCGAGCCGGAAACCTCTTCATGGTGCTGTACGGGGTCCAATGGTCCGCGTCTGACGGAGGGATCAACGCCACGGAACATTACGTTGAGATGTCGAGGAGGTTGTACGAGGCAATGGCCCCGTACGCATCGAGCAACCCAAGAGAAGCGTTTCTCAACTACCGAGACCTCGACATTGGCAGCAACGAAAGCGACGAGACGGATTTCGAGGATGCTCAAGAATACGGCGCTAAATATTTCCGAAACAATTTCATAAGACTAGCAAATGCGAAAGCCACGATCGATCCCGAGAATTTCTTCAAGAACGAGCAAAGCATACCACCATTGCCTCATTGAAATCCTGGCCTTCTACAATCATCTATAAATGAAAACCAAATATCTTTATTAATTTGCTTGTAATTTTAAACATATCATGTTCTTCCATGTATGATAAATAAGAATATCTTTTATGTGATTTTGTTTGTGTAATTTATAATAAAATAATTTGTATTGTATAAAAATTAATTGTATTACATTTTTAAATTATGATACTTATTTTTATGTGATCTTCAAAATTTAAAATATTTTTTCCTATTTTTGATTCAGGCCCGGTTTTCTTTTAAAAAAAAATTAAAATATTTTAATTACATCGTCAAATTATTAATCAGCAGCCACACCAAAATTGGTACTTGAGCCACGCCCCACTAAAATAGGAAAATGGCAGAACCAAGCTTTTAGGAAGAGTACATTGTTGACTACGCTATCAATATGGTAAAATTTTTAACTAATTTCTTTTAGTTTTCTAATATACAAGAATTCTTTTTAAATATTTCAAATTTTAATAATATTCTTGTGATTTTTTTTTAATAGCAAGATGATCGAGTTATTCATGTTAGTCACAACTTAAAATTTTTGAAGACATATGAAAGTACTATAAAATGTTTGAAGAATGTTGATTTATATAGGACATCTACAATGGCAAAATTCAATGGCATTTCGAAATAGCTTGCTACATTCCTACAAAGATGGAAGCTAGAAATGTACGCATTTCATTTTTCATGCGGGAAGCGACTATTACACTCGAATAAACCGCTTTAATAATTAACCTTTCAATAATGGGTACAAGGTAATCAAACTTAATAACGTCAATATGCAATAAAAGTGTTATTGGTTGTTGGATGCCGTTTCGTTTAAGACGAGACTAGAGAAAATTAAACAAGTGTCACGTGAAGTACTTATAATTAGAGAAATTTATCACACCGGTTCAATGTGGATTCAGTCTGGCTTAATTTATCGGCACTTAAAATAAAATTTGTGACCCAAAATTTTCTTCCTTTTTCCTCCCTAACCTTCAAAATATTTTATAATATTTTAATAAATAAAACCCTTTGTGGCTAATTGTTGGTAATTTGATACCATGAACACCTCTATACTTCTTGAGTGGATAATTGATACCAAAGTCTAAAAGAAAAAACTAAAATAATTTTTTTTTAACTCGGGTTAATGTAAAATTTTGTACTTGAATTTAATTTTAAGGTTTAATTTGATACTTAAATCAAACGATATCATATGTCTCAAAGAATGTTTATTTAAAGAAAAAACATATAGATAAAATCAATACATAAAAAGATATATAGAAAAAGTTTATTTAAATTTCATAAATTATTATCATTATTATTACATAATAACTTCAATATTTTTAATCTTTAACAAACTTCAAAATAGAGGGTAAAACGCACATAAAGGATGTAATAAAAATGGCAAGAGAAATTAAAATTATTGGGAAGTTCATATATTGTTTTAATGAGATGGCGGCGTTGGCAAAGGCGGTATGCTTTGTTCGTTCTTGAAGAAATTCTCAGGGTCTACCATGGCTTTCACACCCGCCAGCCTCATGAAATTGTTCCCGAAATACTTTGCCCCGTATTCCTTCGCAACCTCAAAATCCGTCTCGCCGCTTTCGTTGCTACCGACGTCGAGGTCTCGGTAATTGAAAAACGCTTCCCTCGGGTTGCTTGACGCATACGGCGCCATCGCATTGTACAACCTCCTTGACATCTCGACATAACGCCTTGTGGCGTTGATCCCTCCGTCGGAAGCGGACCAATTGATCCTGTACAGCACCATGAAGAGGTTCCCGCTGCGGTGCGCAAAGGCTGTCTCCGACTCGGATATCTCCTCCATTCGCCCACCGTAAGGGTTAAATTGCAAGAATATGTCTTCAATGTCCATCAAAACTTGCCATAAGGTCTCTAACCCTTGTTTGGGAATCACTGCTTTGTAGTAATCCGACTTGCTCTTGTAAAACACTCTGCTTACTTGAACTCTATCGAGCAACACATCAATGGAGGTTCCATTGGGGAAACCCGCCCAATATAAGGCCGATTTGACCCAACTCATCTCTAGACAATCATTTCTGGTCAAACCCAATTCAGAGAATCTTACGTTCATTAATCGTAAAAGTCCATCAGCTTGTCCCTGAAAATGGCCGATAAATGAAACCCTAACAGTGTTATTGTTGCCGCCATTGTTGATGGGGACAGGCTGGAGTCTAATGAAGAGATCTTTGGGCAGTTTAGGAGCAACTTGTTGCCAACGATAAACCAGCTCCGTTGCGCCTTGTTCCAAGGTCCTTTGTACGGTGAAAACAGTGACCCTAGGTGGGACACGAACCAGCTTGATCCGCCATGAAAGGATGATACCGAAGCTAGTAGTTCCACCGCCTCTTATAGCCCAAAACACGTCTTCCCCCATTGATTTACGGTTAAGGATTCGACCATTAGTGTCGATCAATTGTGCATCAATGACATTATCAATTGTAAGCCCGTATTTTCTCATTAAAAATCCATACCCACCTCCACTGAAGTGTCCACCAACGCCTACAGTGGGACATACACCAGATGGGAACCCATGGACTTTGCTTTTCTTGGCTATACTATAATAAAGTTCGCCGATAGTAGCTCCGGCTTGAACCCATGCCGTCTCGGTTTTCATGTCGATTGCTATAGAGTTAAGGTTGAACATATCGAGGATAACAAACGGGACGTCGGAAATATACGAAAGTCCCTCGTAATCATGTCCGCCACTTCGAATCCTTAATTGAAAACCATGACGCTTAGCGCAAATGACCGCAGCTTGTGCATGGGATGGATGTAGAGCGGTTATAATAGCCACCGGCCTTGAAGTCGCAGATGATAAGATTCGAAGATTGTTAGCACGTAATTGGTAAATAGATTGGAAAGATGCATTGTTGGGAGTCAATATAGCGCCAACAATTGAAACAGAATGGTCGGAATGTTTAGGAAGGCATTGAAGAAAAGCATCGAAATCGACCGGATTGTAAGATGCTGCCGATGAAATCGACAACAAAACAAAAATCGAAACAATTAAACAGGTATAGCTTGAAGCTTTCATTTTGGAAAGAATGTGAAGAGATATGGTAATGGTGCATTGTTGTTATGGTATATATAATGGTGAAGGTGTGGCATTTGGATCAAATTGGAAGAAGTTATATAAGACTTTTCAAAAACGAAATTCATTGTTTTATTCGAGGGTAAATAATTAAAATTGTCACTTTTTTTGCCTTAAGTTACATTTTAGTCACTTATGTTTGAAATGTTACGTTTTAGTCACTTATGTTATCGTGTTGTAATATTTTAGTTACCGAACCGTTAATTGTCGTTAACGGTGTAATGGTAATTTGATGTGACATGTTAAATTATCATTTTAAATGAAAATTTTAGGTTAAATTGTACAATTGGTTTCTATATTTTTTTTTGTTTTAAGTAATTTAATATTTTTTCTTTTATATTCTTTTAACTTTCGTTTTTTATTTTTATTTTCCATTCTCTTCTGCTTCTCCCCCTGTTTTCCTCCCTTCTCCATTTCTTTTAATGTAGTTTTTCTATATTTTCTATTTATTAAAACTAGTCCTTATGCTTTTATTTTTTTGAACAATTTAATTTTTTCTTTTTATTTATTTATTTTCCTTTTAGTTTTTCTTTAAAACTAGTTTCATATTCTTCACTGCATAAACATAATCTTTGTTCACCAAATAACCCAAGTTCTTTTTTTTCTTTCACATGTTTTCTAAATTAAATTTCACTCAAAACCGAATATTTATCATTCTTAATCAAATCTCGATTTGAATATAACCTAATTTTGAAACAAAAGTTGGATTTGACTAATCAATATAAAAAACTATATCCTTAATAAAATCTAAACATAAATTTAATTCTTTATATTCAAAACAAAATTTTTCGTTTTCAAATTTTTACAGAATCGTGTAGATTATTCATTTCCTTTTCTTTTATTTTCTGATGAACAAAATTAAGCAAACGATAAAATTGATATAAACCTTCTTGAATATTCCCAAACAAGCTTGATTGGAGGCTGAGCATGGATGAACCAAAGAGAGAAAGGAAGCATGGACTCAAACTGATTTGGGTTAAGTTGAGGGTAGTTTCGTATGGTATTTGTTTTAGTCATTGAAAGTGAAGAGCTCGCTTGAAGAATCCGTGAAACAACCTTTGCGCTGGCGGTTGCTGGTCTGAAAAGGCAAGGTATGTTCAAGGCATGGTGGTGATCTTAGTGTGTTGCTCTAGGGTGTTTGCAGGTGTAATTGCAGGCTGTTTTGTGGTTGCAGGGGGTGTTTTGTGCAGGTTTTTTCTGTTTTATGGTATGTTAATCGGATGGGGTTCTTTTGGTCGTGGGGGGTTTGATTGTTGTGTTGTGTCTGTGTTCTGAATTATGTTCTTTGGTGGGGTTTGTTTTGTTCCTGCTATATGTTTTGCTTTTCTTCAACTTTGATTGCTGTTGCTTTTGATCAAGTGAAAAAAAAAAGTAAGGTAGATAAGGTGGTTGTGGGGGTTGGTTAGGAGGTTGAGGGAACAAGTTTGGGAAACTTTTTTTAGGGTGGCCTGCCATAAGTAATGATTGGCGAGGTCTTCAAGTGAGGTGAACTTGTAGGCTAAGTCATTGAGAGATCCAAATTGATTAGTTAAAGCAGTAATGGACGATGAGGGTTTGTAATTGTGGGGTGAGAATATGCAAAGCAAGTTTTATTTTGGTTTCAGCTTTCGCATTTTTCGTAAACATAAAAAAGTTTTAATAAATGAAAAATATAAAAAAATTACGTTAAAAGAAATGGATAAGGTAGGAAAATAGAGGGAGAAGCAAAAGAGAATGGAAAAAAAAAAAAAGAAATTCAAAAGAACATAAAAGAAAAAAATTAAATTGCTCAAAACGAAAAAATATAGGGACCAATTGTATAATTTAACCTAAAAATTTTATTTGAAATGATGATTTAACATGTCATGTCGGCTTACTGTTACACCGTTAACGGCAATTAATTGCTCAGTGACTAAAATGTTATAATACAAAAAAGTGACTAAAACGTGACATTTCAAATATAAATGACTAAAATGTAACCTGAGGTAAACAAAAATAACTATTTTAATAGTTTATTCTTTATTTTATTATTTAATGCAATATTTTTTTCACTAAAATATTTTTAAAAGAGGGGAAGCTAGAAATTATATTTTTGCTTATTTTTTAGAAGGAGCAAATTAATTAAAATAATTAAAAAATTTTTCCTAGGTGCCGGCACGCTATGCCCCTGTCTTGGAATTAATTAAAAATTGTTATTAATAGTAATAAGTTACTATTACCGTACCTATGTTTGGTTCAACTTTTAATTAGAGGGTTTAATTGAATTTTAAAAGAAAATTAAGTTTATAAACTAAATTTTATAAAAACAGAATGCTGAATAAAAGTCATAGATGTATATATAAACATGATAAGATATTTAACTTTTTTTTTACATGCCCTTTTATCAGGGGACAATTTAATAGTTAGGTGGTGTATTGGCGACTGGTAAAGGCAGGAGCTTTTTTTTAATATTTTTTTTGTTTAGGTTTTTTTTATAATTTTTAAAATTTAAAATTAATAAAGATAAAATTACACTTTGACCTTCTAAAAATTATAAAAATATATGCAATTAAAAATGTGAAGTTGCATTTTTACTATAGTAAAGTTTACAATTTAATTTCGATCCGTCCTAAAAATAATTTCTGGCTTTGCCCCTAATTGTTGACCTCTCAAAATAAAAAATTGTTTGTTTAGTCTTCTCTAAAATAGTTGAATTATAAATTAATATATGATAAAATTATACTTTGATCCCCAGAAAATAAAAAAAAGTTCTTTCTAGTCTCTTAAAAATAATGAAATTATAAATTAATAAATGATAAAAATATCTTTTTAGCCTCTCAAAAATTTATAATTAAATTTTAGCTTCCTCTAAAAGAATTTCTAGATTCACCCTTGCCTTTGATAAGAAAGAGCAAATCATTATCTTCCACACACCATAAGAAGGTGATCCCTGTGACTTGAACCCACAATGTGAACAAATCATTGCCATGCACAAGTAGAAATTCTTGCGACTTGCGACTTGAACGGACAATATGAGATGTAGGGTGAAGACTCATAACCAATAAACCAAATGTTGGAGTTCAATGAGATATTTATATAATATAATTATTATGGTTTTTAAAATTTTATATTATAAAATTTTTATTATTTATTAATAATTATTAAGCTTGAATTCAACTAGATTAATAGCTCGAGCTCGACTCAATAATTATTAAATCGAGTTTGAATTTTCTTCGAATCGAACTCAAGTAGCTTGTGAATCCTAGGGTCTCATTTATACTCCTATTTCAAATTCTCCAACTCTCCCAAAAATACTTTTTTTGTGTGTGTATGAAAATGACGGAACCAAGCTTTCAGGAAGAGTACATTGCCAACTATCCTATAATAAAGTTTGCCGGTAGTAGCTCCTGCTTGAACGCACGCCGTCTCAGTCGACATGTCGGTGTCTATAGACTTTAGGTTGAACATATCGAGAATAATAAACAAGACGTTAGAAGTTTACGAAAGTCCCTCGAAATCATGACCACCACTTCGAATCCTTAGTTGAAAATCATGTCGATCGCTTGGCGCACATGATAGCGGCTTGTGCATGAGATGAATGTAGAGCAGTTATAATGGCAACCGATCTAGAAGTTGCTGATAATAAGGGTCGAAGATTGCTAGCCCATAATTGGTATATATATTGAAAAGATGAATTGTTGGGAGTTAATATTGCATCCTATTTATTGAACACGTCGCAAATACTTTAAACGAGAATCGACGAGCAATTGAAGAAGAGCCAAAACAGGCCCGACATTGGGATAAGGAGCGTCAGCTTGTTAGGACGATGCGATGGACGATGTCATGACCAGGCGAATGAGATATTGAGACATCACAATGTGTTCTCCTATTTGACAACCACGCATTTGAGATTTCAAATAGGACTTCTTCTCGTAGTTAGATTCTAATTATTTCAGGAATATTTTTATATGATTAGAACTTTAATCTTAATCTATTTAAAGTGGCCATCGTATCCTTATTTTGACAAGCCAATGAGCAATGACTTTTCTTTAAGGGTGACAAAATGTAATTGCATATGAATTTTGGTGAAAGTTTCGTGGCAACTATGGATATAATTTTGTTCCCAAGTTAAGACTTTGTTTTCGGGGTTTGGGTTTTACGTTTAGTACATTTAAGTTTATTTTCTTCATATTGTACTCTTGTTTGTTTACTCATTTAGTGAAAAATCGAAGCCTCATTTACTCGTGGTTTTTATTTCTTTGAGGGCTTTCCACGTAAAATATTTGTGTTCGTTCTTCTTTGTATTTTCTATTTTGTTGTTTATACGGGTTGATCCCCAATATTTTGCTTTTAAACATTATGCAACAATATTCTATTTATTTAAAATTTTCATTTTAAAATTAACTACATAAGATTTGATGTGTCAATAGTTAAATTAATGGTTTTAATAACAAAATGCCCTGATTTATATAATCTCGATCTTTTAAGGATGTAATTAGAATATTTCGAAGTTTGGGATCAATTTAGAATGAAAGTTTGGGGATGTTTAGTACAATTAACCCTACATAAAATTAATTGATTTCAAGAAAATTCAAGAATTAATGTAAAAAAAAATTAAAAAATTAAAAAATTATATATTTTTTATTCTTTTTAAAAAATAGATTTTATAAAATTAAAATTTTATATTTGGGTCAAATAAAAAATTAATATATATGGAAAAAAAGTCGAATGAAGATTTTATTCAATTTAAAAACAATATAAAAAAAATGAATTTTCTTTATTGAAAAGTCTTCGAAACATGTTGAAAGGTGGCCCAATCATGCTGCTGAGATGTCTTTGTTTAATGTATGCAACTTGTATGCATGATGCAGCTCGTGTGTATGCAGCAGTAATATGTTTTGTGTTTTAGTTGCAATGTAATGTTGCTTAGAAAATGAAACTTGATGTGTTTAGGTAATAGATCGACTTGTTTTAGTGTACAAGTAATCTTTTAATAGTGTCAATTTTAATTAGTGGTATTAGTTAAGTATTAATGTATTATTTTTCAAGTTGAATGAACTGAGTTCAGTTTTGCTGCTTCTTTGCCTCGTTTTTGCTTTCTTTCTTTGCTTGATGCACCAACACATGTTTAAGACTTCAGCAATTTGAGATAAGCTCTGACCTGATCCAAACAGGTCCCTCCCCTCTCTCTCTATATATACCCCCATCAAATCATAATAACAATGCACCAATACCATCTGGAAAAAAAAAATGAAAATTTCAAGCTCCATCTTTTCCCTTATTTCAATCTTCATTTTGTTATTGATTTCATCGGCCACATCTTCAGATTTTGATGGTTTTCTTCAATGCCTTCTTCAACAGTCTAATTCTTCTCTTCCGATCATCGATGCAATATTAACTCCCAAACAATTGGACTTTCCAATCTATATACCAATTACGTGCTAATAATCTTCGAACCTTTTTATCAGCAACTTCGAGACCGGTGGCCATTATAACCGCTCTACATCCATCCCATGCACAAGCCGCTGTTATTTGCGCCAAGAGACATGATTTTCAGCTAAGGATTCGAAGTGGTGGTCATGATTTCGAGGGACTTTCGTACACTTCTAAAGTCCCATTTGGTATCCTCAATATGTTCAATCTAAACTCTATAGATATCGACATGTCGACTGAAACAGCGTGGGTTCAAGCAGGAGCTACTACCGGCGAACTTTATTATAGGACAGCCGAGAAGAGCAATGTCCATGGGTTCCCATCTGGTGTTTGGACCACTCTAGGCATTGGTGGACACTTCAGTGGAGGTGGGTATGGGTTTTTAATGAGAAAATATGGGCTTTCCATTGATAATGTCATTGATGCACAGTTGATCGACGCTAATGGTCGAATCCTTAACCGTAAATCAATGGGGGAAGATGTGTTTTGGGCTATAAGAGGCGGTGGAATAACGAGCTTTGGTATCATCCTTTCATGGCGGATCAAGTTGGTTCGTGTCCCACCTAGGGTCACTGTTTTCACCGTGCAAAGGACCTTGCAACAAGGCGCAACGGAGCTGGCTTATCGCTGGCAACAAGTTGCTCCTAAACTGCCCAAAGATCTCTTCATCAGACTCCAGCCTGTTCCTATCAACAATGGCGGCAACAATAAAACTGTTAGGGTTTCATTCATCGGCCATTTTCTGGGACAGGCTGATGGACTTTTACGATTAATGAACGTAAGCTTCCCCGAGTTGGGTTTGACCCGAAATGACTGTTTAGAGATGAGTTGGGTGGAATCGACCGTATACTGTGCGAATGTCCCCAATGGAACCTCCATTGATGTGTTGCTCGATAGAGTTCAAGAAAACAGAGTGTCCTCCAAGAGCAAGTCCGATTACTACAAAGCATTGATCCCCAAACAAGGGTTAGAGACCTTATGGCAAGGCTTAATGGACATTGAAGACATCTTGGTCCAGATGAACCCTTCCGGTGGGCGAATGGAAGAGATTTCCGACTCGGAGACCGCGTTTGCACACCGAGCCGGAAACCTCTTCATGGTGCTGTACAGGGTCCAACGGTCCGAGTCTGACGGGGGGATCAACGCCACGGAACGTTACGTTGAGATGTCGAGGAGGTTGTACGAGGCAATGGCCACGTACACATCGAGCAACCCAAGAGAAGCGTTTCTCAACTACCGAGACCTCGACATTGGCAGCAACGAAAGCGACGAGACGGATTTCCAGGATACTCAAGAATACGGCGCTATATATTTCCGAAACAATTTCTTAAGACTAGCAAAAGCGAAAGCCATGATCCCGAGAATTTCTTCAAGAACGAGCAAAGCATACCACCATTGCCTCATTGAAATCCTGGCCTTCTACAGTCATCTATAAATGAAAACCAAATATCTTATGAATTTGCTTGTAATTTTAAACATATCATGTTCATCCATGTATAGTAAATAAGAATATCTTTATGTGATTTTGTTTGTGTAATTCAATTTTACCATGCAGTTCACATTTTCAAATGATTGTCATTTTTTATTGGTTGTTAAATTTTAAAACATTTTAACTACATCCTCAAATTATTGAAGAGGGCAATCAAAGGGTTGGTAGGGGCTGAGCCCCCTAGAATAGGAAAATATCACATTGGCCCTCTTATATTTTATAAAATTATAAATTAGTAGACAATTAAATTGCACTTTGACCTTAAAAATGATAAGATTTTTTTAATTCTTTAAAAATTATAAATACATAAGTTAATACAATGGTTAAATTACATTTTAACTCTCATAAAAACACATAATTCGCCTCCTAAAAAAACATAATTTATGGCTTTACCCCTGCTATCAATGTTATATCAATTAGATTATTTTGTTATATCTTATGTAGTTAATTTTAAAATGAAAATTTTAAATAAATAAAAAATTGTCTCATAACGTTTAAATAAAATAAAAGTCCATTTAGTCCAAATAAAACGCTTTAGCAGAGTAAACCAGAAACAAACAAACTTAACACCGGAAAAATCACCGAATATAAAGATAAGAGCATTGGTCGACATGAAGCTAATATCCTCAATAGAACAAAATCAATAGCAAAACATTTGTTGACGACAAACTCCCAATTTTGCAAGACCATTAACGAAACTATTCGCTTCTCGACGCGTCTGAACAAAGTTAACATTACCAATTTCGTGCCCAAACAAGTCGAAAGTCCTACAGTATCTCCAAGGCCTCAACAAAGGTCTTAAAATCCATGTAATAGAGTTCAGTGAATCGGATTTATAATTAGTGTAACATCACTTTTCCATGGAGATGAGGAGAAGAGCTAAAGGGTGGCAACAATCGCCTTTAGTTCTGCTTCGGCAAGGGACAAGGCAACAATCGGTCCAAAAAAACACCATGCACCAGTCCGTCACTAACCCTCAGCACACCACCTTTACCAGCGCAATTAGAGCCAATCTTCTAAGCTCCATCCACATTAAACTTCAGAATTGAGACACCAGAGCAGTTGGCACATGGTACATAAGGCCAAACGACAGTCGGATTAAAATCCGCGGGCAAATTGGAAACCACCAACGAGACCACCAAAAAATTAAAACACTGAATACCATGCAAGTTCACCATTCAAGCATCAAGATTCAATAAGCCACCAATCTTATGAGTAACAAGTCACCCAAAAATTCAGAAAATATCCAGGTTCTCTTAAAATCACCATAAGTTCTTGCAAACTCCCAATAAATATAGATTCACCAAAGCTAGAAAAGCACATAATAGAAACTAAAGAGTGAAAAATAATGATCCCTTGTGCTACGGAAACGGATAGAAAATGGACCATGAACTTAGTGTCATTAATTACCACAAATACAACCAGCTAGTGTCATTAATTACCACAAATACAACCAGCTTTGGATCAACAATCCTAATCTACCTTTTCATAACTTAAAAACTCATCATCATTACAACTTACATAGCATCCATTGTCGCAATCAACAACCCCAAAATCCAAATCAAATAACCTTGAATATTTGATTAACCATCCACAGTTTCAGTCATTTTGCGAATGCTTTCTCTAATTCCAACTTATATCGAGAGTCGTATTATCAATAGATCAATATTACCTAATAATCACAACCATCATCCAAACAAGCCGACATTTCACAACATTATAGATCCCCAAAAGTTCAAAAATAGCATGCACATTATAGTATCACAAGTCACAAACCAAAACTTGTGATGAATACACACAGAATGTTACATGGATATGGACGGATTAAATGAAGTTCATTTGATCCACTTGAACTTACTTGATTTGTGGAATATGTAATTCTTCAAAATGTTAGAAACACTTTGAGAGCATCCATCCAAACACTTGGTACGTTTAATTTTCTTGTAGCTTATTTTGAGAGTTAGGCTGACTTAGGTAAATTAATAATAAATTGGCTAAATATTTTTGGACATGTAGATTTATATGTATTTGTTGTATTTAATGGTTTTTGGACACTTTAACAGCATGTGTCCAAATACTAAAATTACTTTCGTCTTTGGACATGTTTTTGGTACAAAGTTAATTGTATTTAATTGATTCTAAAGTATTTATTTACTAAAAGATGTTCAAAACGTGACACTCGGGTCATGTAAAGAAAAAATTATAAAAAAACTCAATATCAAGATCCAAAGAATTTTAATTTTTTTAACTTAATCACTCATCTATTTTAAAATTTATTATTTTATTGTATAAATAGTGAAATTAGATTACACAAATAAAACTACATATATTATTATTTAAAAATAAATCTCAAAATTAATTTTAGTGTACTATGAAATGATGTATATAAACTTTTTTAAATAAAACTTTGATATGATTCAAATTTCACAAACTATTAACATCTTTATTAATACATAATAATTTTTTGTTTTTATATTACTTACATAGATTTTTATATATTCAATTTAAAACTAAATTAATGTATTTATTTTTTAAAATATGTATAATCGAATCAAAATTAAAATTTTATATATAAAATATATTAAATCAAAGTTGATAAATAGTTTTAAGAATAATCACTATTATTTTATTGTACATGAAAGAAAGAAACGATATTAAGAAATAATAAATAGGCAAACTTCAAACATACACAGTGAACTTACGTAAAAAGATATAATAAAGATGGCAAGGGAAATTAAAATTACTGAGAAGATATTTCATATATTGTTTTAATGAGATGGCGGCGTTGGCAAAGGCGGTATGCTTTGTTCGTTCTTGAAGAAGTTCTCAGGGTCTATCTTGGCTTTCACACCCGCTAGCCTAATGAAATTGTTCCTGAAATACTTTGCTCCGTATTCCTTCGCAACCTCAAAATCCGTCTCGCCGCTTTCGTTGCTACCGACGTCGAGGTCTCGGTAATTGAAAAACGCTTCCCTCGGGTTGCTCGACGCATACGGGGCCATCGCAGTGTACAACCTCCTTGACATCTCGACATAACGCGCTGTGGCGTTGATCCCTCCGTCGGACTCGGACCATTGGATCCCATACTGTGCCTTGAAGAGGTTCCCACCGCGGTGCGCAAAGGCTGTCTCCGACTTCGATATCTCCTCCATTCGCCCACCGTAAGGGTTAAATTGCACGAATATGTCTTCAATGTCCATCAACACTTGCCATAAGGTCTCTAACCCTTGTTTCGGGATCACTGCTTTGTAGTAATCGGACTTGGTCTTGTAAAACACTCTGTCTACTTGAACTCTATTAAGCAACACATCAATGGAGGTTCCATTGGGGAAACCCGCCCAATTTAAGGCCGATTCGACCCAACTCATCTCAAAACAATCACTTCTAGTCAAACCCAATTCAGGGAATCTTACGTTCATTAATCGTAAAAGTCCATCAGCTTGTCCCAGAAAATGGCCGATGAATGAAACACTAACAGTTTTATTGTTGCCGCCATTGTTGATAGGCACAAGCTGGAGTCTAATGAAGAGATCTTTGGGCAGTTTAGGGGCAACTTGTTGCCAACGATAAGCCAGCTCCGTTGCGCCTTGTTCCAAGGTCCTTTGTACGTTGAAAACAGTGACCCTAGGTGGGACACGAACCAGCTTGATCCGCCATGAAAGGATGATACCAAAGCTAGTAGTTCCACCACCTCTTATAGCCCAAAACACGTCTTCCCCCATTGATTTACGGTCAAGGATTCGACCATTAGCGTCGATCAATTGTGCATCAATGACATTATCAATGGAAAGCCCGTATTTTCTCATTAAAAATCCATACCCACCTCCACTGAAGTGTCCACCAATGCCTAGAGTGGTACATACACCAGATGGGAATCCATGGACTTCGCTTTTCTGGGCTATGCTATAATAAAGTTCGCCGGTAGTAGCTCCGGCTTGAATCCATGCCGTCTCGGTTTTCATGTCGATATCTATAGACTTAAGGTTGAACATATCGAGGATAACAAACGGGACTTCGGAAATATACGAAAGTCCCTCGTAATCATGTCCGCCACTTCGAATCCTTAGTTGAAAACCATGACGCTTAGCGCAAATGACCGCAGCTTGTGCATGGGATGGATGTAGAGCGGTTATAATAGCCACCGGCCTTGAAGTCGCAGATAATAAGACTCGAAGATTGTTAGCACGTAATTGATAAGTAGATTGGAAAGATGCATTGTTGGGAGTCAATATAGCTCCAGCAATCGAGACAGAATGGTCGGAATGTGTAGGAAGGCATTGAAGAAAAGCATCAAAATCGACCGGATCGTAAGATGCGGCGGATGAAATAGAAAACAAAACGAAAATCGAAACAATTAAACAGGTGTAGCTTGAAGCTTTCATTTTGGAAAGAATGTGAAGAGATATGGTAATGGTGCATTGTTGTTATGGTATATATAATGGTGAAGGGGCGGCATTTGGATCAAATTGAAAAGCTTATTTAAATGTGTGAAAGGTTTAGAAAGCATACGACTTACAAGTTAATAAGACTTTTCAATAATGAAATTCAATTTTGTTTTATTTTATTATTTAATAAATTCTTTGTTTGACCAAAATATAAAATATTCAATCATGAATAGTAATAAGTTTCGTTCAACTTTTAATTATTGCTCTATTATAATATAGTTATTATTCTTATTTTTATTTTTATTTTTATTCATGGTCAAACCAGATTTACTGCATATTTTCCGTTAGTCTTATTATTTTGGCCAACTTTCTTTGAATACTATGCATAAATATACCCCCAGTCCCCAAGTTAGGATACATATATGGGGTATAATTGTGAATTTTATCCTTATACTTTACAGAAAATGACACGTTAATCTATTTTAATTTGTTAGAATTTGATTTTCGCATGTTATGAAAGTTGAGAAGTTAGTCTACTTGTTGATAAATAAATTGTTGAACACAAGTTGATATTCAAGTTTATATATACACACACGTGGTGTACTAAATAGTCGATTAAGTTTTAACTCGATTGACATGAATATTATTGTTAATATAGGAGGGCATGAGTACACTAAAACTCATTATTTTCTTTTAAAAAAATTAAGTTTAAAATATAATATTCAAAACTTTGAGCCTCATAAAATTGAGACGATAATTTCTGAATTTTCATAAATTAGGCCGCCAAGTTAATAAATATAGAGAAGAAAAAGAAATAATTCAAACCTCCCAATCACATTAAATTGAATTGATTTTTATATTAGTTTTGACATTAAAAACAAATATGAAAGAAATGTTTTTTGGTCTTACTTTTCGCGGCACTTCCACAAAACCAAAAAATCCAATTGTTCATCAACTTATTATTATTATTATTATTATTATTATCCATGTTAATTTTTAGAATTTAGTTTTTGAGAAGAAAAATCGAAAATCCATTCAAACCAAATCATTTCAACGGTTTATGCCGAGTTGAATTTTGTTAGAAAAATAGGCTTCAACTTTTTATAATATAAAATAGATATTAATGAAATTACCTTATAAGAATTATAGATTATTTTTGTTTACGTAAAAATTTATATAAAAAATATTTTTGAAAAAGACTTTAAAACATTATCAAATAATATTTAAAATTCATAAAACAAAACTCATTTTTTAATATAAATAATAAGTTGAAAATTTAAACCAAACTGAATTATCACAAACTATTCAAAAAATTAAAAAAAAAAACACTCAACCGAAAAAAATCAAAATAACCCTTATATATTTTACTTGTATAACTAAAAATTTAATAAAATATGATAAATTTTGTTGAATATTTATGACATTTCTTGGAAGAAATAAATTTGAAACTTTTATTACACGTCAGCAGCGGAAGAAAAAAGTTGAAATTTAAATTTAATAGAAAAAATAACTAGAATGTTGAATAAAAGTCATAAATGTATATACAAACACGATAACATATTTAATTTCTTTTTATACATTGCCTTTTATCAGGGGCCAATTTAAAAGCTTGCCAGAGTTTTTGACCTCCCAAAATAAAAAATTGTTTATTTTGTCTTTTTCAAAATAGTTGAATTATAAATTAATATATGATAAACTTATATTTTAATTTCAAAAAAAAAAAAAATTAGTCTCTTAAAAATAATGAAATTATAAATTAATAAATGATAAAATTATGTTTTGACCTTTAAAAATTTATAGTTAAATTTCGACTTACTCTAAAAGCATTTCTATATTCACTCTTGCCTTTGATAAGAAAGAGCAAATCACTGTCTTACACACACCATAAGAGTGACATTAATTGTTGGATGACATTTTATTTAAGGCGAGACAAGAAAAAAATTAAACAAATGTCACGTGAAGTAGTTATAATTAGAGAAACTTACCACACCGACTCAATTTAAGTTCAGTTTGACTTAGTTTATTGACGCTTAAAATCAAATTTGTGAGCCAAAATTTCCTTCCTTTTTCCTCTCTAACCTTCATAATATTTTATAATATTTTTACAATATTTTAATAAATAAAGGCCATTGTGGCTAATTGTTGGTAATTTGATAACATGAACACCTCTACACTCCTTGTTTGGATAATTAATACCAAAGTCCAAAAGAAGAAGTAAAATAATTTTCTTTTTAAATTGGGTTAATGTAACACTCTTTACTTGAATTTAATTTCAAAAGTTCAATTTGATACTTACATCAAACGACATCATATATTCCAGTGAATGTTTAATATACGTGCTCTAGTAAAAGAATTATAGATACTTAATTAAGACAAATAGAAGTCTCAAGTACCAAATTGTACAAAAAAAACCTCACATATCAAATTAAAGAAAAGAGTTAAATACGAAAATAAATATTTGAAGCCAAACTCAGGTACAAAGCTTAAATAAATAAGAAACTAAATACCAAATTAAATATTGATACCAAACATAAAAACCAAATAATACATTAACGCTTTCAAATTTAGTAACAATATTGGCATGCATATAATCATTCATTTAAGTCGGTTTATCTCTATCTATTACAGCTGCTTTTTTTTTCTTTGGGTGAATCGCAGTTCAACCAATGTCCCATAGCCATATATTAGCCACTAGAATCCACATTTCCACCTTGTGGCGGATGATACCATACGCCTTTTGCCGCATTTAGATTCCTCGTGGTTCCATTGCTATTCGCAAACTTCCATCTTAAAACTCCTTTTTCATGAATGTAAATCACACCGCACCGACTACAACCAATGACGCCACCATTGTCAACACCATCGTTTCTTCCTCTCTTACTTGTAGCTTTCAACATTTGCTTCTCAGTGGCAGCATCCAATTCCGTTTATGAATCCTTTGTTCAATGCCTGAAAACCCGTTCTAACTCATCGGATAATATCTCCGACATTGTTTACTCTCACTCCAATGCTACATATGAAACCGTTTTGGAACAGTATATTCGTAATGCTCGTTTCAACACTTCTTCAACGCCAAAGCCTGTGATCATCATTACACCTTTGACGGAATCCCATGTCTCGGCTGCCGTTATATGTTCCAACAATATTGGGTTCCAGCTTAGGATTCGGAGTGGCGGCCATGATTTCGAGGGGGTCTCTTATGTGTCTGACCAACCCTTTTTCATCCTCGACATGTTTAATCTTCGTTCAATATCGATTAACATAGCGGATCAATCAGTTTGGGTTCAGTCCGGTGCAACGCTTGGGGAACTTTACTATAGGATTTGGGAAAAGAGTAAAGTTTATGGATTCCCTGCTGGGGTTTGCCCCACTGTGGGTGTTGGTGGTCATATCAGCGGTGCTGGTTATGGTAACATGGTGAGAAAATATGGTCTCTCGGTGGACTATGTGGTGGATGCCAAGATAGTAGATGTTAATGGCAATATCCTTGATAGAAAAGCTATGGGAGAGGATCTCTTTTGGGCTATCAGAGGTGGCGGAGGAGCTAGTTTCGGGGTGATTCTAGCTTTCAACATCAAGCTCGTTGACGTCCCCGAAACGGTGACGGTTTTCAAGCTCGAAAGAACCTTGGAACAAAACGCTACAGATGTTGTTTACAAATGGCAATCCGTTGCTCCCACAACAGATGACAATCTGTTCATGAGGATGCTGGTGCAGCCAGTTACATTAAACAAGCAAAAGACCATCAAGATTTCAATCATGGCATTGTATTTAGGCGATGTCAGTAGTGTTGTTCCTTTGTTGGCTGAGGATTTCCCTGAACTGGGTCTTGTAACAGAGGATTGCTTTGAGATGAGTTGGATTGAATCAGCTCTATGGTGGGCTAGTTTTGGCAAAGGAACTTCACCTACCGTGTTGCTTGATAGAGAATCTTACCATGTGAAGTTCATGAAGAGGAAATCTGATTATGTGAAGACCCCAATATCAAAAGATGGGCTGCAATGGCTTTGGAAGAAGATGATTGAATTGGAGGAGCCAGGGTTGGTTTTCAATCCATATGGAGGACAAATGAATGAAATAAAGGAAACAGAGACACCATTCCCACATAGAGCAGGGAATTTGTTTAAGATACAGTATTCAATAAACTGGAAGGATATGGGAATTGAGGCTGACAAAAGGAGCCGAAGCCTGGTGAATAGGCTTCACAGTTACATGACTAGCTTTGTGTCTAAAAACCCAAGGAGTGCTTATTTGAACTATAGGGACCTTGATATTGGCATCACCAAGAATTGGGGCTATCAAGAAGGTAAAGTTTATGGAGAGAGTTACTTCAATGGAAATTTTGAGAGATTGGTGGATGTGAAGACAGCAGTGGATCCCCATAATTTCTTTAGGAATGAACAGAGCATCCCTCCTCGTACGATCAAGGCATGGAACGAAAAAAATGAAGGGAGCATTCCACCTAGTACAAGCAAGGCATGGAACAAATCAAAACCTTATGTTATGATCATATTATTCATGGCCATAGGACATATAATATAATGTTTTCCATAACTCTACGTCATTTTTTTTTTTGTTGAAATCTCGGTATTTTGCACTTCTCGAGATGATGATGATGATGATTTCTATTTTGGCTTAAGATAGAATGCAATGATGATAAATGTGCTCAAAGAACTATATTAAACATAAGACAAATATACATTTGGTCCTAATTGTTATGCTTATCAACCAAATAGCATTTCCTTTAATAATGAGTAATCTTAAGATACTCTTTTAGGATTACATAATATGCTGTTTATGATACTAACATGAAACTGAATACACTATGTAATGATCTTAAAAGGTGCCCTTTAAGGCATTTGTTAGTAGTAAATTCAAGGGGGCAACAACAATTGAGTTAGCAATAAAACACACTTTATACATAGGGCAAGGAAATAACACAAAATTGTGAACAAGTTATGATCTAGTGGGAAATGACAGTAAGTTCAGCCTTCTAACCTGTGAAACCTCAACCAAACCTCAACTTTGAACAGAGAAATACAAGGTGAGATGCAGGGCAGAGCAGACGAAAAGATATCAAGCTCGTCGTTTACTAAGCCGCCAAGAATTAGGTTCATGATATCTATCATAAAGTGGTTCAATTCGTTCTTGACGCTTCCGCTTGCTCATTTTCGTGGGGTCTGCTACTTTAAAGAACCTGGGAGCCAGTTCAACCAGCCACTTGGGATCTACCACTGTTACCTCTCGCATGTACTCCTTTGTAGTCATTACCAGCTCATGGTAGATCACCCAATCCGGTTGTCTCTGAAACAGGGCGCTGCTTGGGTGTATATAAACAGGCTGGTTCTCCACCAGTGTTCTATATCCTTCCTGCGGGTCTTTCCTAGCAGCATGGAAAAAGAACCCTGCCGTGATAGCTTTCCTGATCTTTGTAAAGTTCTTTCCAGCGCTCACTACATCCAATTTGTACCTGAAATCAAAAGCATCAGCTATCGTGTTAAAACCTGAATCACAAGTTATTAAAGATTTGTTCAACTAGTGATGTCAAGAGAATGTTGAAATATAAACAATGCAAGATAGATAACTATCAGAGATCAGGACACAGTTAAAATCATAGGACCATGAATGTTAAAAATGAACAGAACTATCAAGACCAGAAACAATTTGCAAAACCAAGATACCATAAAACCAAAAGCTAGATGAGCATACTTATCCATGATGCTGAGAAGCTGTTTTCTGACATCCTGTGCCCTCCTCAAGGATCTAGACTGAACAAAATTTTCAAAACACCAAGGTCCTGAAAAGTTCTTTGCTTTCCAAGCTTCATATACAGCAAGTAGAGTCAAATGATCTCCTTCAGGCTGGAAAAACTTGGCCCTCTTCTGATCAGCCTGAGCTTGCTTTTCCCTTGGCCTGTAGAAGATGTTACCTGTTTGGATCATTGCAATAATTGTCAATATCTCATCACTACACCCGAGGTCCACGCTGGCCAGTAACATCTTGGATAGTGGAGGATCAAGAGGAAATTCTGCCATTTTTCTACCCAATTTAGTCAAAAGTCCCTCCTCGTCAAGAGCCCCTAGACTGTATAATTGCTCCATGGCAGAAATGAGAGCTTGGGGTGGAGGGGGATCCATAAAATCAAAAGAAAGGAGATCATTTATGCCCATGGCCTTCATTTGTAGTGTTATCATCCCAAGATTAATCCTCTGGATTTCAGGAATTGTGGTAGGTGACATCTCATTTCGATATGCACTTTCAGTGTATAAGCGGTAGCATTTTCCAGGTCCAGTACGTCCAGCACGCCCAGCACGTTGCTTTGCTGATGCCTGTGAGATTGGTGTTATGATTAGGGAATCAAGCCCTTGCTTTGGATTATAAACATTTTGTTTTGCAAAACCAGGATCAATCACGTAGAATATTCCATCTATAGTTAAAGAAGCCTCAGCAATATTGGTTGCCACCACCACCTTCCTTTTCCCTGGAGGTGCAGGATCGAAAATCCTAGACTGCATTTCACTAGGAAGGGCACTATAAACTGGTAAAATAATCAACTCTGGAACATTTTTACCTAGCCCTTTCATCCTCTCGTAAAGAGACTGGCATGCAAAATCAATTTCTTCCTGACCAGTCAAGAAGAGGAGAATGTCACCTTCAGGTTCAGTCAAGTGTATCTGTAGGACTGTTATCAAGGCAGCATCTAGGTAGTCACTCTCAGGCTGTTTCGTATAGAGTATCTCCACAGGAAACGTTCTCCCAGGAATTGTGAAAATATTACAGTTGAAGAAATACCCTGAAAACTTCTCTGCATCCAGTGTAGCAGATGTAACAATCAGACGAAGATCAGGCCTCCGTTTCACAAGCTGCTTCAATAACCCAAAAAGGACATCAGTATGAATTGTACGCTCATGTGCTTCATCAAGCATAATGACCGAGTATTGAGAAAGATTCTCATCAATCAGAATCTCCCTTAGAAGCATGCCGTCAGTCATGTACTTGATGACAGTATCTGGTCCAGTACAATCTTCAAAACGAATAGCATAACCAACTTCCTCCCCTAACCGACAACCAAATTCCTCAGCTACCCTCTTCGCCACAGACATTGCAGCCACCCTACGAGGTTGAGTACATCCAATCTTACCCCTTGTAGTGTACCCAGCCTCAGCAAGGTACTGGGTTACCTGTGTAGTCTTACCTGAACCAGTCTCACCAATGACCACCAGTACCTGGTTATCATGCACAGCTTGAATGAGTTCTTTTTTCAGTTTATAAATGGGAAGGCTCTGCCTCTGCTCTTGAATTGAAAGTTTAGACCTCTGTCCAAAAGTCAAAGCTTTTCCATAAGCATCCTTCTTCCATTCAGGCATATCATATGCTGACAATCCAACACCTCTAAGCTCCTGCGCAAGATGCCTCTCACCAGTCTCTGGCATTGGGTCTTCCCAAGGACGATTAAGATCCTTTGGAATTGAATCCAGCATTGTCCTCTGCTGCTGCTCTCGTACTTCTCTCCGTTCCTTAATAAGGGCAGACTGGAGAGCAGCGGCACGACTCAAGGACCCTTCTGGATTTTTAAATATTTTTACCGGTGACATATCGACAGAGTACCTAGTCTGCCCTTGTAAAAAGGCAGGTTCATCCTCATTCATCTCAATCTCCAACTCTTCCTCGGCACCCTCTTCTTGATAAAGCATTCCATCTCCGTCCTCGTCATACATGGGATACTCATCTAGTCTCAAAACACCAGAAGCCATCAACTGTTTGGCTTCCCACCTCTCCGGTGAACTCATTCTCTTCAAAGGCCTACGCGATGGGGCAGCATCCTCATCCTCTAGAATCCTAATCCCTGAAAGACCAGTTCTTGTCACAGGCCCTTCTTTCCCCCCTGAAGGATTGGTTCTAAAGGAATCATCATCTGAACTCTTCTTCAATGGCAGCAAATCCCTACCAGTATTCTGATCAACATCTCTCATAGACAAACTCAACTTCTGACCTGAAATCGAAATTACCTTCACATAAACCTCCTGATCCCGTTTCACAACATCTTTAGCATTGGGAATCCTTCTACTAGCCATCTGGGAAACATGAACCAAACCCTCCTTTCCCCTTAACTCATTCAACTGTATGAAACAACCCGAATCCATCACTCTCGAAACCCTCCCTTTGTATACCTTATACAATTCAGGCTCATTATCCCTATACTTCCCATTACTCCTCCTCCCCCCATCTTCATCACGTTCCACATTATCCCGGTCCCTGTTTCTGCCCCTATTTCTATAACCCCTGTCATCCTCATTATCCCGGGTTTGATTCCTATTTCTTCCTCGAATGCCATAATCCCTCCTATCCTCCTCCTCCTCCTCCTTATATCTATCTCTATGCCTACTCCTATCTCTGTCCCTATCTCTATCCCTATCCCTATCTCTATCTCTGTCCCTCTTATCCCTATCCCTATCCCTATCCTTATCCTTCCTATCTCGCATCTCCATCTCAATTTCCTTCTCTAGTTCTTTGGCTCTATCCTTATCATCAGCAATCGCTAAAGCTTTAAATTTAGACTTCTTACCGTCACCGGTGTTTTCCGCCTTGGAATCCTTGTCGGCGGCTTTGGGTTTCGGAGGCAGGATCGCGTGGATAATAGTGAGAAGCGTGCGAACGAAGTAATCGGGCAACTCGGCACCGTTTCCTTTGAGCTTGGCATCAAATTCATCGACAGTGTTAGAGTGACGGCCCATGTCGGTGATGAATTCGGCCAAAACCTTATCGGCAAACCCAACATGGCTCTCGAGCTCGGAACTGACTTTGGAGACGAGAGAGAGATATTCGAGTTTCTTCAAAGCATCGTCCTGGGCAGGCGATGATGCCATTATTTGTTTACAGAGTTTTTTCTTTCTTTCTTTTGTTTTTTGAGGTTTTTCTCAATGGATTCTTTTACAATGGTTATAGGCTTTGGGAATTTTTAGCTCTTCGCCTGTTACGAGAATTTCTCATTTGATCATTTTTAAAACATATATAATCATAAAAAATATATATAATTTTAAAAAAATTAAAATATAACATATATATTTCCCAATAATTCTCAAATTAAAAATATGTGCAAAAAAAATTAAAAAACCAGTTGAAATTTTTATTTAATATGATTATATTTATTAGGGCGAAATGAACCATAATTTCAGTGTAATTTTATTTATTTAAAACGGAAACAATTATATCTATTTTTAAAAATGTATATGAATTTAAATTTCATTATAAATATAATTGTAATTAAAAATAAAACATATTCAAATAATAATAATTAAAATTAATCAAATTGATAACAAAAAATATTTGAACATTACCGAAATATAGATGTGGATTTAGCTTTAATTTTGGACTTCAATGCAATTACTAGAATTAACTATTGGAACAAATGGACATTGAATGGCTCATATTATTAATAATTACCATAATATTTTATCAAATTAAATAATTGGAACTTCAATGTAAATTCCTTTCTTTTTTCGAAAAAGAAATTATTACATTATAAAAAGTTAAAATATTTTGTAGTACAAACCTACTTATCATTAATTAATATAAAAATGTTGCACAACTCTCGTAAAAGAGTTAAGATAGCACATCAAGTTATTTATTTTCTTGAGTAACTTAAAAATCATATTATGAATGAACATCTTGCACTCACTCAACAATCAAAGATGATAAGTAAATATTAAAAATCCATTTCAGTCCCTAGATGGGTAATATTTAAATCCCTAGCCAAAGACAAATCATCTCTCAAGACTCAAAATTCACCATTAACGACATTAGTGGCTCTCGAAATATAACGATAAGTTCCAATTATCTAGTCACCAACACGATTTCTTTTAAAATAATATAGGCTATAAATTATTTATTAAAATAATATGAGAGTTACAGTAATTTAAGGTATCGTACATGTCATGAGCGGCACTACCCAAAATACAAACTAATCATTATTAAATAATTATTGAAATAATAAAATGAAAAATTAGCGTGGCGCAAACAATAGATGACATGAGCCGAGCTCTTTCATGTCCATTTTAGGGTTTGTGTTCGAGGTCCGTGGTTGTCGCTTTCAACAATTTCGTCTCCAAGGTTTAAGCCCATGTCCTCTCTTTGAGAGTGCAATGTGTCTTACCATTGCACCCAACCATTTGTTGGTATTTGCATTACAATATTAATACTCTTATAAACTGAGCATCCATAGCCCCTCCCCAGCCCTTAAATAGGAGGATAATGCGTTTCAACACACTCGAACCTACGTCCTCCTGTATTGGCAATTATAATGCCCATACCAATTGAGCTAAGACTCAACCGCTAAACTCAGCATAATTATTATAACATTATTACCATCGTTTTTTTAGTATCTAAAAAAGTTGATAGGGTAACTAAAATATGTTTAAAAAAAAGTGGTATTGCATGTTGAAGAAAAGGGGAAATCTATAATAAGCAAAACACCATTGGTGTGAAGCTAAACAACTTGCAATGCATGGTGCAAAATACTAACAGGAAAACCGTAAATAAATAATTAAGTAAAAACTATGTTCCTCCGTTAAAAAAAAAAAAACAAAAAACAGAAGTATTCTATAATAAGAACAACAAACATAGATGAGAAATAAGTTAAATATTTCATCAAACTCAACATTTGAAAACAAAAATAAAACAAAATGGCAAAATCAAAGCCATTGCTTGTGTTTTTCTCTCTTGTGTTCTTCAACCTTTCATTTGCATGGGCAGCTTCGGATCCTACATATCAATCCCTTCTTCAATGCTTGAGTGAAATCATTCCATCCCCTAATGTATCCGCCGTCATCGTCTCTAACAACAACCCTTCCTTTGCATCCATTTTGGAATCACGTATCCATAACGCTCGATTCAATAGGACTTCGACGCTTAAACCGGCTATCATCATCACTCCATCGGACGAATCCCATGTTTCAGCAGCCGTAATATGTTCCCAAAAGGTTGGTTTCCAGCTCAAAATCCGTAGCGGCGGACATGATTACGAAGCGTTATCTTATACTTCCGATAAACCCTTTTTTCTCCTCGACATGTATAATCTTCGGGACGTATCTGTCGATATACCGGACGAGTCGGCCTGGGTTCAAACTGGTGCGACACTCGGTGAACTTTATTATCATATATGGGAAAAGAGTAATGTCCATGGATTTCCTGCCGGGGTTTGTCCTACGGTTGGTGTAGGTGGACATATCGGTGGTGCCGGTTACGGTACCATGATAAGAAAATATGGTTTAACAACAGATCATGTTATTGATGCCAAGATAGTTAACGTCAACGGAAAAATTCTAGACCGGAAAGCCATGGGAGAGGATCTTTTTTGGGCTATAAGAGGCGCCGGTGTAGCCAGCTTCGGCGTTGTTACAGCTTATAAGATTAAACTCGTTAAAGTACCAGAAAAGGTCACTGTTTTCAGAGTCGAACGATTCTTAGACGATAATGGCACCGAAGTTGCCTTCAAATGGCAAACCGTCGGCGCCACAACCGATCCAAATCTCTTTACGAGAATGCTTTTACAACCCAATACAAAAGACAAGCAAAGAACGGTGAAAGTGACTGTCATGGGACTGTATTTAGGTGACATCAATGGCCTTTTAACCTTATTGAACAAAGATTTCCCTGAACTACGGTTAAACAAAGAGAATTGCACCGAGATGCCATGGATTGACTCAGTTCTTTGGTGGGCAAATTTCGATTTAGGTACACCGCCAAACGTATTGCTGGATCGAAACAATAAAGACACTAAATTCGTGAAAAGGAAATCGGATTATGTTCAAACACCGATACCCATAGATGGGTTGGAATCATTATGGCAAAAGATGGTTCAAAATGAAAAAGTGGGATTGACTTGTAATTCATATGGTGGTAAAATGGATGAAATCGATCCTAAAGAGAGTGCATTCCCCCATCGGAAAGGGAATTTGTATAAGATACAATACTCTATAAATTGGGATGATCCTAGTAATGAAGCTGATATTAAGTACACGACTCAAGCTAAAGCGGTTCACGAGTTTATGACTCAGTTCGTGTCCAAGAATCCAAGGAGGGCTTATTTGAATTACAGGGACATTGATATTGGTTCTGCTAAGACTTGGAGCTATGAAGAAGGTAAAGTGTACGGTGAAAGTTATTTTGCCGAAAATTTTGATAGGCTGGTCGACGTGAAGACCGCTGTTGATCCGAACAACTTCTTTAGGAACGAGCAAAGCATCCCTCCTCGCTCCACTAAAACGGCTTAGGATTGGTTTAGCATTGTCTTTTCATCATCTCAAAGCACTTTCTAGAAATAAAAGTAATATTGTGATTTTGAGGTTCTTTTCGATAGTAAGAGCAATATTGAAATAGCTCTTAAAATAGGAAAAAAAAAAAAGAATTTATTATATAAATTACAAAATTATTAATGTTTGTAAATGTTTTGTAGTTTACTATTAATATAATTAATAATATACGAATCATTTTAAGTTTACATATTGCATACACAAATTATTATATTTATCTAATATATAAATAAATCGATTAAAATCAGTGTTTCATATGTTCATTTGAATTACAATTAAATTACATGTGTATAATTACACCAAATCAAAATTTATGTATGAAATTACACATTAGATAAAATTCATGTACAATTTTAAAATATACCCCTAATTAATTTGTATTCATATTTATTTCCTAATTGTTTTGAATAATACTATGAATTTTTATCTTAATATTGTTCACTTATGGACATATATACTGCTCATAGTCCATCATATACAAACTTTTACTTATATATATTTTTTATCATCCTTAGCTAGACAAAATTATTATTTTGATGTTGTTATATAAATTAATCATTTTTGTGTAATTAATTTTAGGATATTATAAAAATTTTAACTAATACAATTTATCTCTATGCTTTTAATGTTAAAACAAATTATATTTGATAAATTGAGAATTTATAAAAAAAATTAAAAATTAATTGAGAATTTTAAATAAGGTTTAAAAGTTTCAATTTGAAATCTATTTTATATAGTAGTTAAAAATCAATTAATCTTATTCACTTTATATTTGTAAATATATTTATATATATTAATTTTTTTCCAAATATATATAGTGATAAATCTAAAGCAACACATCAAAATAGACCGATACCAATATTTATCAATACTAGTAAAAATCATACCTCTACTGATAGAGTACTATTTTTTTTTTTAGATAAATATCAAAACTATACATGAACTTTGATCCAATAAGCAATGACTTTGATTTTGTGCGATTTTATACATGAAATCTTAATTTTGATTCAATTTTGAAATTTTACTAACATTATCGAATTAGTATCATTTGTTGGATATTACATATACAAACAATTTATTAATCTAATATGAAAATAAATGTATATATTTGTTTCTTTAAATGTGTACAATTCAACCAAAACCAAAGTTCCATGTATACATATGAGCGACAATACAAATTTCATGTATATAATTGCACCAAATAAAAATTTATGCATTAAATTACACATTAAAATAAAATACATGTTCAAATTTGATAATTATCCCATTTTTTTAATGAAATAGATTGAAGCAATAAGATATTTCTCCATCATCCCTCCCTAGACTTTTCTTCTTCCTTTTTTCTTTTTCTGTTTTTCTACCAACAAAGTTGACTTTTTTTTCCAATATTACAACCACTAAAATCAATACATATACCTAATTCTCACTTAATTTGCAGCTTTTTTTGAGTATTCAACCTTAATAATAAATAAAAGTATTAGAAGATATTGCAAAATGTGCAATTATATTTTGGGCTAATTAAAGGAAAAAAATTGAAAAGAATGGATTTTATATTTAATTTATATAAGTTTGATTTTATGAGGCATGAACTTAACAAATTAATTTATCATTTTGAATCAAATATATTATTCTCATAATTTGTTTTAGAAAAAAATAATAATGATACACTAATTAAAATATTTTTCAAAAAATGTGTTGTTCCATCCGAGAAAGAAAAATCTATAATAAGCAAAAAAAAAAAAAAATCCTTGATGAGATATGGCTTAAATTTAGAAAAATCAAAATACACTTTCTTTTTTCTAAGTAAATTAATTACGATGCATATGAAAAGTATATGGTCAAATAATATCGTTAGTATTTGCATAAATATAAAGGATTAATTTTGAAATTAATCCATCTACTTTAATTTGATACAATTTGATTCTACTTTTACAATGTTATTAGTATTTAGTAGGTCCGAATTGGTAATATCGTTAATTACTGTTATTGAAGTGATGATATTGAATTTTTTAAAACAACTTTATACGTCCAAGTAACATGTATATTTATTATTGGTTGAATATGATTGACTAGAATTTTTCTACATGCCAGTAACTATAAACACGAATAACAATTAAAAAAACCAACCTCATTACTTGAACAACAAGAAGTAATGGTGTTATCAATTTGAAACTACTATTAATATTATTTTCGAGGGATTTCCAACTCCCTGAGGTCAGTAAAGTATCATTTGACCCCTCAACAAGTACGATATTCTTTCGTAGGGGTTTTGTTTCCCCGCTCTATCAAAAATCCGAATGCTTAAAGTAGCGACTGATTCGCAGAGCAAAAGTACTCGTTAGGTGCCTAACCAATATTAGAACAATACCAAACTTCTTCTGCTCCGGACAGATGACACTTGTAAAAGCAAATGAAAGCAATTATATCAAATTAAAATAGAAGAATTAAATCCCAAAATTAAGCATAAAGAGGGACTAAAACCAAAATAGACCACATATATAATACAACATGCCGATTTGGCTAAGAAACAAAAGTTTAGAAAAGTAGTTTATTATGTCACACGGTTTTTCGTTTTCTGTCTGAATAATTTTCCCATGTAATGTCTTGTCTTTGACTTTGTTGATAGTCAAGGCCGCGTATATTTAAAAACCATTGCACACTGGAGAAAGGATCAACCTTATAAATATCCCATTCATCATCTACATATATTACAACACCATACCATTAACACAAAACAAAGCACACGACAATGTCAATTTCAATGGCGATTTCACTTCTATTTTCTCTTCTTTTCCTCAACATTTCCATTTCATCCGCAGCCTCCAACCCTACTTACCAATCGCTTCTCCAATGCTTAAGCCAATACATTAATCCTTCCCAAAATGTTTCCAGTATTCTCTTCTCCAACACCAACCCTTCTTACGCATCCGTTTTGCAAGCGTACATTCGTAACGCTCGGTTCAACACCTCTTCGACGCCTAAACCGGTCATCATCATCACTCCATTGGAAGAATCCCATGTTTCCACCGCCGTAATCTGTTCTCAAAAAGTCGGTTTTCAGCTCAAAATTCGTAGCGGCGGTCATGATTACGAAGGGTTATCTTATATTTCCGATAAACCCTTCTTTGTACTCGACATGTTTAACCTTCGGTCTATATCTATCGATATGACGGACGAGTCTGCTTGGGTTGAAACCGGTGCGACACTCGGTGAACTTTATTATAATATATGGGAAAAGAGCAACGTCCATGGATTTCCGGCTGGGTTATGTCCTACCGTCGGCGTTGGTGGCCACCTTAGCGGAGCCGGTTACGGTACTTTGATGAGGAAATACGGTTTATCTTCGGACTATATCGTCGATGTTAAGATAGTTAATGTCGACGGTAAAATTCTAGACCGTAAAGCCATGGGAGAGGATCTTTTTTGGGCTATAAGAGGAGGTGGAGCAGCCAGTTTTGGTGTCGTTTTAGCTTATAAAGTTAAACTAGTTCGTGTACCGGAGACGGTCACCGTCTTCAGACTCGAAAGATTATTAGCTGATAACGCTACTGACATTGCTTTAAAATGGCAATCCATTGCTCCGACGACCGATGAAAATCTCTTCACGAGAATGCTGTTGCAGCCGGTTACAAGAAACCGGCAAAGGACGATGAGAGTGACGGTGATCGGACAGTATTTAGGGAACGCCGACGGTGCCGTAGCTTTATTAAGCAAAGATTTCCCTGAGTTAGGTTTAAAAAACGAGAACTGCACAGAGATGACATGGATTGACTCGGTTCTTTGGTGGGCAAATTTCGATGCCGAAACACCACCGACAGCTTTGCTTGACCGGAACGTTAACGACGCCGACTTCTTAAAGAGGAAATCGGATTACGTTCAGACTCCGATTTCCAAAAATGGGTTGGAATCATTATGGCAAAAGATGGTCGAATTAGGAAACGTGGGATTAGCATGCAACGCATACGGTGGAAGAATGGACGAAATCGACGATAAAGAAACACCGTTCCCACATCGGAAAGGGAATTTGTATAAGATACAGTACTCAGTGAACTGGAACGAGCCGGGGAATGAAACGGAAATGAATCGGACGAGTCAAGCGAAAGCACTTCACGAGTTCATGACTCAGTTCGTGTCGAAGAACCCAAGGAGAGCTTACTTGAATTATAGGGACATCGACATTGGTGTGGCTGAAAATTGGAGCTATGAAGAAGGTAAAGTATATGGGGAGAGTTATTTCGCCGGAAATTATGAGAGGTTGGTCGACGTGAAAACCGCCGTCGATCCTAACAACTTTTTCAGAAATGAACAAAGCATTCCTCCTCGTACTAAGTGAGACCATATAATAGAAGAAAGATATATAGATGTAGTTAATTAATATACTTTCGAGCTCCTTTCTTGTTTTTTTTTTTTTTTTTTTCCCATTAAATTCTGTTATCAGTTCTTCTACTTTGAAAAAATTATAGATTTAGTTTCTGTATTTTAATTTGATCAATTTTAGTCCTTTTAGTTTCTTAATTTTGAAATTTTAATCTTGAACTAAACAATAATAGTTAAATCTTTTTGTTTAAATTCAATTACTAGCTAGCCTTGTCCCCTGGATACACTTGTAGAATTAGTCCCTATTTTCCAATTTTATCAATTTAAGTCTCTATACTTTTAGATTTTTAAAATTTTAATTTTAACACAAATAGCAATCGTTAATCCATTAACTAGACTTTTTGTAAGTAATATATTAAAATAATAAGATAACGGGACATTACACATATAGCAATATGTTTGCCATATTAAATTTTGAAAGTAACAAAACTTAACTTAATAGATTTAACAAATATCATTTGGTGAGGACTGAAAATTTTAAAAAAAATACAAACACTAAAAATAATCAAATTAAATTATAATTAAGGATTAAATTCATAACTTTATACTAATGATAACGGTATTTATCATTTCTATTTTGCATCTCAAAGTGAATAGTTTGTTTTTATGTAATTTTAGTAAATAAGGTAATGCTACCTTAAGTAAGTGAATTTAAAAATAAGAAATTTTATTTTTGCTGCAAACTAGCTAACTGTGGTTATTTTTAAAATTAATATAATAACAACTTTAGCCCTCAATATTTATAAATCATATCAATTTAGTCTTGATTCTAAAATAATTTAACCGTCAACATTTACGCATAGTATAATTTGGTCTTCTTCTGTTTTTCTTTTGAAATTTTACTTTTCTTTGACGTTGAGGGTTAAATCTAAAACAATGAAAAAATATGAAAATTATTATATAAAATTTTTTGGTGTTTCTATTTCTGTATATTTTCAATTAAATATAGCTAATAATTTATTCTTTTTAGCTTTTCATGTGAAAGGATTATAAAGAAAAGCAAAATTGCAAAAAGACCAAATTATATAACGTGTAAACGTTGAAGATTAATTTTTTTTGAATCAAGACTAAATTGACACAATATATAAATGTTAAAAGTTAAATTACTATTATACCAATTTTAAAAACTACCACTATGTATAAAAACATTAATAAAATAATTAAATGATGATTTATAATTTTTTATAAAAATATTAATAGTAATTAAATCATTAAACCTACACCACCAAAATTTGTGGTTGTGCATGGTTTGAAAATTATGCGTTAAAATGGTCAATTATTAAATTTAATGTTCCAAAAAAGTCAGATATTGGAGTTTCATATATATATATATAATGGACTAATGGAAACTAAGTACTTGTCCAACTACTACTCCTATAGCTACCTACAGGTGTCAAGCTTGACTCTTTCTGTAATTCAACTTCTGGAATTGTGGATAATTGCATTGCATTTGGACTTCTTGTTTTCAGCTATTAAATCCATTAATTTTCCACTTCCCCATGTCTTAATTTTGATACAGGAAAAGTCTTCCTTTCATCTATTTCATCTATTTTTTTTCGTTTTCGGTATAGTGTAGCTTTAAAAATTTATGAATTTATAGAATATGAAAAATTATTTACTAGACTTATTTTGATAAATACTTTAAATAGAAAAAATTTAATCAGAAAATATTAGCCAAAAATAAGTTAATTATATAGGTATAAAAGAAAATATATTTGATGTACACGTTGGAGATTTTATCTTTTTATAAGTTTTACTTGACTTTCTTTTAGAATTCAATAATGTTATTAGCAATCATTTGCTTGTAGTGTTTTTGAAAAAGGTTAGAATTTATTTGAAACAAAATTACTGTTTGGGTCAAAAGGAAAAAATTTATTAAAAAAAAAAAGCACATTAGAGTATAATTGGAAATTAATGCAAGATGCCATATTAATGTAGCTTTGCAAAACGGAAAGGGAAAAAAAAACCTAGATATTCATTGACATAATATTTACATAGGAATCTTACTTTTTTCTCCTACAGAAAATATGGGTTAATGTGAAATACCATAACGGAAAGTTAAATTAAGTTATTTTCTAAAATCATCCTCAAATTGTAATTAAATTTTGGTGTAATTATTTGTAATGATTAATAGATTTCAATGTAATTATTTGTAAATACATGTATATCGCATGTTAAGGTAATCATTGTGTGGAGTATGCCTCATATTTCAGTTAAATTAAGATACAAACAGAGAGCGATGTTGCGATGATGAGTCATACTACGTCGCAACGACGAAACAAGGGAGAAGCAGGAATGACGTCGCGATGACATGATAAGGAACGTGACGACGTGTCATGCAATTTTCTCGGTTTTCTTCTTCCAATCAATGATTAGTGTAGATTATTTTAAGATTATTTGACTTACAAATTTAGCTTATAAATAGGTCATTTTCTACCCTAGAAAAATTAACCCATAACACATTTAGGTATTAGCTTTTACAAGTTTTCAGAAAATTTTGTGTTTAAGTTTTGAGGGTTTTATTTTTTGGTTTTGGGGCTTAATTTTTATCTCCATCTTTGTACTATTTGTTTTTGCCGATTTGATGAAATTATCTTTACCCGTGATTTTTTATCCTCTTCGAAGAGGTTTTTCCACGTAAAATTTATATGTTCGATCTTTTTAATTTCTTTGTTATTTTTCTTATTCGTTACTTACATGAATTAATCCCCAACACATTGTAATTAATAGGCTCCATTGAATTGAGTGCTCCAATTTTGTAGAAGGATGATAATCGAAAGAGATATACAAGTAATTAACCATGATGACTTTTTAAAAATAGATTTTTTTATTCCTTTTTAAGATGTAATTATACTCAGCAAGATCAACATGTCTATGAAACTATATAACTTTTTATAATTACAAGATAGTGTAGTTACTACTCTAATAATTTATTAATAAATTTATAATTAAAATTAAATATGAAAAATAAAGTGAATAAATTCATAAATTACAAGCCAAACGTAATTACTACATTAATAAAGGGACTACTTCTCGGTGGAGGGATGAAATTCATTGTTAGACCAAATAATTATTAATTTATTATTAAGATTTCATTTCACACATGTTTCTTACTGTTACTTTATGGTGATTTCATTGCCCGACAATGAGACTAACATACTTTACAAAAATTGAGTAGGTAATCACGAGAAGTAAATTATGATAAATTAAAGTAAATGGACCATATTTTAAGAAGTTAGTGCCCTTACTTTAATTTGTCTGAATTATGATCTTTTTATTTTACGAAAATTGAGAAGTTAATCTAATTGAACAATATTATTATGTTAGAATTATGAAATTTTATATAAAATTTAATAAATTGGGATCTGTTATATTAAATCATCAAGAATTAAAATTAGACGTAGAAGTGTGCCTGAATTCATTCATATTTTGAAATCTTCGATTCTTGTGTTTTTTTTTACCACATAAGTATTTTAGAAAAGGTGACTCCCTCTTTTCTAAAGATGTGAAGTTAGAAAAGTTATTTATATGTAATTTTGGGACCATAATACTAATTATAACTTTTGTACATTAACCATAATCTCTAATCAACCCATTATTAATTAAAAATTAGTTACTAAATTATCTACATATATTGGATCCACATTTTATGATAACCCTTTATGATAGTAAAATAATAATATATAAGTATTTTTATTATATGTATATGATGTCCATATTATCCAGCATATTAAATATTCTCGTCAAATTGCAAACCTATAAATCAATAATTCAACAAATTATATACAAAAATATAGTAAAAATCAACTATTCTACAGTGTATATGCAACAAATTAGCAAATATAACGATTCTAATTCATGTAATTACCAACAATCGGATTAATTTCTCAGTGTTCATAAAGTATAAAGACAAAATTTCGATAAATTAAAATAGTTTGACTAACATTTCCATCGTTGCATAGTAGAAAGGGATAAATATCAAAGTTATACATAAATTTTATTTTTATACAATTTTATATATGAAATTTTGATTTGATCCAATTCTCACAAATTATTAGCATAATTATTGATATAACATCCTTTTATGTTTATATATTGCATACGCAAATAATTATATTTATCAAATATAAAAATAAATTGATATATTTATTTCTTTAAATTAATATTATTGAATCAAAATTTAAAGTTTCATTTACACATTTGAACCACAATCAAAATTTCATGCGTATAATTGTACCAAATCAAAATTCATAAATCAAATTACACGTTGAATCAAGATTCATACATAATTTTATATTTATTCCCAATAGAAAATGAAATTCGTGATGAGATAAAAAAAAATTTAGTGAATTATAAGAGAAGGGCAAAGCCCTAACTGCAACACGACTAGCGCAGCTCGAACCCAAACCACACTTGGAGCAATGAACACCTTAACTATCAGACCGATACACGACTTCAGATTTATTTGATTTTAATTACCATATATGAGAAACTTCACATGGCAAAGGCATAAATTTGGAAAAAAAGATAGAAATATAGGTTGGGTTACTACAAGTCCAAACCTATTGTAATTGGTATTTGTTTGTAGTGGAAGAAACAGAATAGGATTCCTTCAAAGGAAAACAGATGTGGTTCCTTTCAATGCCCCATTTATTATAAAAAGCATAAGCACAAGCATACTTGCCTTCCCTTTAAACAAATGTTACCAAATTCATCACAAATAATTATTATAATAAACAGTCTAATTGTGTTTTAGTCCCTCTATTATATTGAAAGTTATGATTTCATTTCCCTCTATTATATTGAAAGTTATGATTTCATTTTCTTACTTTAGTTTGACATAATCTAACCTTTCTACTCTTATAATTTGATAACACCGTCTAAGTTGAAATTTAATTGATGTAGAAATTTATTATCGGCTAAACATAGTTTATTGGATTTCCAAGTAACTTTGTCTATGTGATTAAATAACAATGAAAAGAAAACTCTCGTCATCACTTTAACAACAACAATTAAAAGGTGTTATCAATTTAAATCTACTAATAATATTATAAAAAGTAAAGGACCAAATTATGCTAAATCAAAATTAAGAGATTAGGCCCGAAATTTTATTAGAGTAGAAGGATTAGTATCATAATTAAACCTAATAAAAATAATATAGAATTTGCTTGGCGTGGCGTGGCGTGGCGTATAAGTGGATCGGTGAAAGCTTTTGGCAAATTGGAGGGTGGAAATAGTTTCTTCAAGTAATAACATGTTTTTTTTTTTTTTTTTTTTTTTAAAGATTTGACATCAATTTTTTTCATTATCTTTATTTATTTAATCTTAAATATTTTTCTAGTGAATTAAAAAAAAATGTTAGACCAACTATGTTAAAGATAGAGATATTAATTTAATTCGGATAACTCGAGATTATTTGAAGGGGTGCAATGTGATTATCCAACATATTTACAGAGAAGGTAATAAACTTACTGATGACCTAGTATCGATGGCTTCGGAGTAAATACTACAAAGTATTTTCTATTATTCTCCTCTAGTGGTGCTTCTTGATCAGCTTGATACTGATAATATTAGTGTTATGTCACCAAAAATTGGATCTATTTAATTTACTTCTTCCTGTATGATAAGTAAAAGAAAAAACAGTTTGATAATAAGAGATTAAGAAGGGGTTTTCAGTAAATTAAAGAGAATATTAGGTAAGCTTGACGTTGTGCATAACTAAGCAATAAATATAATGAAAATAATATTTATTTATTTTTCCCATGCATTCACAGTCAAAAAAAAAAGTTTAGACCCATCAATCGGTATCAAATTCTAAATGGGATTATAGCTTTTTTGATAAATAAATAAAAAAAAAATTGAAAAGAAATGAAGATTGATTAGTATTTTTAATTAAGTGACAAAGTTTAATTAAGGATGGGATGGGATGGGATGGGTAAAATAATTTTATAAAGGCTTGTCCCCTGAATTTGGTATTTTTTTCTATGCTGGCCTCTAAATTTTTTTTTTTTATCATATTAGTCTTCAAGGCTGATATTTGTTATACAAATTAGTCCCTATACTTATACCATTTGTTTTTTAAGAATTCAATGATGTGAACAAGTATAGAAGTGACACGAGGAGAAATAAGCCAACAACTAGGGGATTCATCTTTAATTATTCTTACATTCAAGAAAAGAATTGAATAAAAATAGAAAATTTTTAAATTTTTTAAGAGATATTATAATTTATAAAAAAAATTGAATATATAAAAATAAAATATGAAAATAAAAAATTACATAAAAATTTAATATTTAAAAAGCTTATTATTTAAATACTCAAATTTTAAAAAATAAATAATAAAAACAATTTCTTTTAAATCTAAAAATATATGAAAATAAAATTTAAAAAATACAAAAAAAAAGTATTAGAAATTTAGAAAAGATGAAAACAATAATGAAAAATTGATCAAGCGTTGACTGAGTTTGACTAACGTCTACCGGTCAATTTTTGTTTTTTTTAAAAAATATTTTTAAAATTTTTGTATTTTTACAATTTCCTGTAATTTTCTAAAAAAATTAACTAAATTTATTTATTATTTATTTTTAAACATATTTAAAAAAAAATTTAACTTGTTTGAATTTTAACTAAATTTGTTATTTTTATTTTAAATTTATATATATTCTTTTTTTTTGAAATTTTCTAATTTATATATTTCTTATTTTTTTTGAGTTTTTAAGATTTTTCTGAAATTTTAAGAATTATTAAAGATGAATCCACATGTGAGTCCCATAATTGTCTATACCACAAATTCTTAAAAAAACAAACAATGTTAATATAGGAATTAATCTATGTAACGAATGCTAACCCTAAAGAAAAAAAGCTGTCAAAATTAAAAGATTCAATCTATATATTAACCCTTTTATAAAATATGTGCACAACAAAAGGTAGTGTTGAATTTGGCAATTAAGATGAGACTTATAGAAAAGCAAAACTTGTAAGAAAGAACACAAATAAATATAGACCCAGAAATGGTGTCCCATCATCAGTCATTTTCTAATAATATACACTTGACTAATACTTTTTCTTAGTCATTATTTTTTAATTAAATTAAATATTTTTTTAATTTTATGTTTTATATTTATGAAATTTTAATTTGAGATTTAATTACTAACATTCTTTATCATTTGAATCTATATATGGTCACAATTTAAGTTTATAAACATCGAATTCTTTTATTTTCTGTTCATAATAGTTTTAGAATTTTCAATTTAATCTATAAACTTGAATTTTGTTAAAATATGATGATATGTCACTCTGAAATTATGTTACGTTATTATCTGAATTTTATTTTTATATTTTAATTTTTTTTTTATAAATTTGTAGTACTTTTTAGACTTTATATATTAAACTTTTAAAGTGTCATATCATCACTTTTTGAACAGAATACAAGTTTAGAGATCAAATTAAAAAAATTGTTAAGTTTTAAGATTGTGGACTAAAAATGTTCAGGGATTAAGACGAGAAAAGTTGTTAAGTTCAAATATTAAATATTGTTTTATCTCATCAACGAGTATTGAGTGCAATAGTAATGTACATCACTCCAAATGAAAGAGTACAAGTTTGATCATTGGAAACGATATTATTGAAAAAAACAGTCACAAACTTAAAACATGGGCCATAAAAAAAAAAAAAAAAGAAACCCAAAAAAACATTATTTGTATCTTTTTTTTCCAGGGTTCTTCTATATTTATTAGTCACATTAAGTCCTAATTAAATTCAAAATCAAGCAATCAAGCCAAACTGTATATTTGATCAAGTAGTCTTAAAAAACTTCTTATCACTCGATTTAATAATGTAAATTTAATTATGGTATATTTTATAGGTTAATATTTGGTACACTAGTAGCATTTTTTTTTTCTATTTTACAAGTAATCTTAAAAAATTACCATGTGTTGAGCCCAATGTATTGGCTTGACGGTAAGGGTGTTCACTGCCCCAAGTGTGGCCTGAGTTTAAATTACGCTATTCGTGTTGCTGTTAAGGCTTTACCCTCTTATAATTTACCAAAAAATATTACCATGTGTTTCTTTTTTAATATATATATTAATATTTTATTATATTTAGAACGCTTGTGAACTTCTAACTCTAATTGTAGAACCTAAAAATTTCACTAACACTACATCAAATAATAGTTTATATCCATTCATTCTCCTTTTCTTGTGAACTTTTTTTACACATTAAAGAAAAAAAAAGCCTAATTCTTAGGAGTGATTAAAGTATTGAGTTGAGATTCTCACATTGGAAGAGACAAAGAAAACAAACAAACAACATATTTAATTAACCAACCGACCAACATGGTTTACATGCCTTTTTTTTTAATATTTTTGACCACATATCTTCTCCAAATTAACTGCTCAAGTTTATGCTTTTCATACAATTTTAAAATTTTGTGGATTGAGGATTGAGTCTTAATTCAATTGATATAGTTACTATTATCAATGCAGTAGGATGTGGATTTGAATACGTTAAAGTACATTATAGGAGGGTTGGAGAGGGGCTATAAGTAATTCTAGGCATTGTATCAAAAAGAGCAGATATGATCAAAACCTATAATGAGATTATTTTAAATTTTTTATTCATTCGAGTCAATTAAATTTGGTTAATTTTTAGCTTTGGTGTTTAAATTATTTTTTGTTTGAATCATTTAGATTTATAAGTCAAGAATTTCGGATTGGATCGCAGGAGCAAATTTAAAATTTTTGTTTAGAAAAGCTGAGATAAAATAATAAAATTTAAGGGATCAAAGTTGAAAATTTTGTATTAAAAAGCTTAAATCGAATGATTAATTGAGGGTTAAAATTATAAAAAGAAATCATTTAATCAAAAGTTAAAGAAACCAAAAACTAAATCTTATAAATTTGGGGGAGGCTTAAAAAGCAATTTGACCATTTAACCAAAGGGTCCAAAACTCTTGCCTGTCCTTTTGGCTACACCAGATCATTTTAGATTATTTATTTCAGTCCTTCTAAATTTAATTTATTTCAAGTTGAATTTTAAATAATTTCTAATTTAAATTAAGTTGATTAAATATTTTTTCTTGGGGGGGGTCAAATTGAGAGGTGAAAGGCATATGACAACTGGATTGAGAATAAAAAAAGTTAATGCATTATCTTAGCTAAGAGAAAATAATAAAAAGAAAAAGGGAAAGAATGTCTTAATTGAGCCTTTACGCATGGATTTGCAGTAGCCCAACACATTTCACATCACATTAACAAATTCCCTATCAATTTTAGGGATTTTATATTTCAACCATTATTAATATATCAATTTTAATTTATTTATAAATATTGTCATATATGTGACCAACTATTATTTTGTATTAATTATCACGATATAATCTGATAAGATCTAATTTAACTTGTCGAGTCAAGTAAAAAATACATATCTGAAATTATCTTCTTTGAACATAATTTTTAAAATTATACTTTCATCTCTAAAACGATAAAATTTTAATTTAACCTTTTAAAATTTAAAACTATATCTTACCGTTTAATTTCAGCCCCTAAAAAATCTTTCGATTTCACCTATGTAGTCACCGCAGTGCTCCGGTGTAATAAAATGGATAGCTGCCGCCATAAACCAGAAATTGATTATGACGTTAAGATTAGCTCAATTACACGTTTGCCTCCATTAAAACACAAGCTTTCCTTTGTCATCTATAAAACTTGAATCAAATCCTCATGTTCCTTAAAACCATATGAGCCAAGAACAAAAAAATAACAATGGCGTTTCCCTCCATTTCTTCCTTATTTTTATTGCTTTTAGCCCTTCATTTTTCGTCTTCAACAACAGCTTCCACCTGCCATGCTAAAAGCTTTAAATTAAATCCCATTCAAGAAAAATTCATTCAATGTTTCAAAGCCAATTCCGAGATCCCTATTCCTGTGTCCACTGAATTTTTTACCCCAAACAATGCTTCTTTTTCCACTGTCTTGCAGTCCACGGCACAGAACCTAAGGTACTTAGAGCCTTCGGTGCCGAAACCCGAGTTCATCATCATGCCGTTGAATGAATCCCACGTCCAAGCCGCTGTCATTTGTTCCAAAGAACTTGGGATTCACATGAGAGTACGTAGCGGAGGTCATGATTACGAAGGGATGTCTTACGTATCAGAAATCGAATCACCTTTCATCCTGGTTGATCTCTCGAAGTTACGATCGGTGAAAGTCGATATCGAGAATAATAGTGCTTGGATCGAAGCTGGTGCGACGATCGGCGAAGTTTATTATAGGATTTACGAAAAAAGTAAGATCCATGGTTTCCCTGCAGGTCTTTGTACTAGTTTAGGTGTTGGTGGGCATATAACGGGAGGTGCGTATGGTTCTATGATGAGAAAATATGGTCTCGGTGTTGATAATGTTATCGATGCTCGAATTGTCGATGTTAATGGACGTGTCCTCGATCGAGCTGCTATGGGTGAAGATCTTTTTTGGGCAATCCGTGGTGGTGCAGGTGGAAGCTTTGGCGTTATTCTTCAATGGAAAATACAGCTAGTACCAGTACCATCTACCGTGACAGTCTTTACTATCACCAAGTCCTTACAACAAAACGGTACCAAAATCTTCCATCGATGGATCGAGGTTGCCGATAACCTCGACGATGACCTTTTCATTCGAGTAATCATCCAAACGGCAATGATCAACGGCGAGAAAACCGTGACAACATCATACAATTCCTTGTTCCTTGGTGAAGCTGATAGACTCGTAGAGATAATGCAACAAAGTTTCCCCGAATTAGGACTAACTCGAAAAGATTGCATCGAAACGAGTTGGATTAAATCGGTTCTTTATATCGCTGGATACCCAAGCAACACTCCACCGGAGGTTCTCCTTCAAGGTAAGTCCACATTCAAGAACTATTTCAAGGCTAAATCAGATTTCGTTAAATCAAATATACCAGAAACAGCATTAGAAGGTTTATGGAAAAGATTTATGGAAGAAGATACTCCACTGATGATATGGAACCCTTACGGCGGTATGATGGCTCGGATATCAGAATCGGAAACCCCGTTTCCTCACCGGAAAGGTAACAAAATCATGATCCAATATGTAAGTGCATGGCAAGATGGTGATAAAAATGAATCCAAGCATATCGATTGGATCCGTAGACTTTACAATTACATGGCACCATATGTATCAATGTTCCCGAGAACTGCATATGTAAATTATAGGGACCTTGATTTAGGGACCAACAAAAATGCAAGCACTAGCTTCATTGAAGCTAGTGGTTGGGGGGTTAAGTACTTCAAGGATAATTTCAACAAGTTGGTCAAAGTGAAAACTAAAGTTGACCCAGAAAATTTCTTCAGGCATGAACAGAGTATTCCACCTTTGCCGGTTGAAGCTAGATTTTAAGGGATAATTTTTAATTTTATTTTCGGGTTTTTATGCTTCATTAAATTGTACTTTGCTTTGGTTTGTGTTTTGAACCAAAAGATGAAAAGAAAATAAAGGATTGTTTGGTACTAAGTTTTTAAAGGGTTTATAGGATTAGATAATGGTGATGTGTTTCTTTGTTGCTGTTGTTATTGCTATTTTATATGAGAAGGTGATTTGGAACCAAATATGATTGATTTTGTGTGTGCATTAAATATGCTTTTTTTATGGTAAAGTATTTATTAAACATCAATTTCATGCTTTCTAGAATCTAATTACTAATTCTATCATTCCATGCTATTCCAAACCCCTCAAAAATAATCATTTTCTTCTTTTATCAATTTGCTAGATTTTTTTTTTTATATATTTGGGCTTAACTTTGTAACATTTTTACGGTTTGAATTTTTTTTATCTAATTTAGTCTTTGAAATTAAAAATTATAATAGAATCTAAACTTTAAGTTTTTAAAAAAATACTAAAGACTAAATTAGACAAAAAAATTCAAACTCTAATGTGAAAACAATTGTTAAGTTGAATAACTAAATTGGATTAATAAAGTTACAACCTCAATATGAAAATAATTATTAACTTCAAGACTTAGGAAAAAAAAAATTTAGACCCAATGTAAATAATTGTCAAGTTTAAACCCCAAAAAGTAATTTAACCTTTTGATATATATATTTTAATTTTATATAATTTTCTATGTTTTTTCTTTATTTTTTTATCTAATTGTTGTTGGAAGTAAAAATTGATGATCGGTTTAAAATTTAAAACATTGAAAAATACGAACTAAATCTCTTTCCTTTCGATTTTTTTTCCATATGAATTGAAGATTGAAAGGTTGAAAGACAGTTTGCTCGAAATAAAAGAATAGAATGTGAAAAAGTTAAAAATGCTAAATTTATTCTTATGCCTTAAACACAAAAATTAGCATTTTCAACGAAGAGACTATTTGCTCATTTTTAAGCAGATAAAACTAAAATGTAATGCGGGCATAAGACAAGGACTTCTAAGATACTTTTACCAAAAATATTTTCAAATCGCATTAGATTAGAAACACTTTCAAAGAATGAAATTGCAATGAGATAATTATATGCAACACACAAAAACAGAAGTTGGAAAGTTGAATTTTCCTTCTTTTTCTTTCTTTGAACATGAAGCTGTGGCAATAGAATACAATTAGGCCTCGATACTACTTATGAACAAGTAACATGAAACCGAAACAAATGGGTTAACCCGAAAACCTACCAAGTGAGGAGAAACTACTGGTTTCTGCAAAAATATTCATTCAACAAAAGAATGTACCCTGATTTTAAAATATTTCCAACTTGCATATCAAACTTCTATGTGCAAGACCATAATGCAACTAATTTCAGTCAACAGACTGGAAAAGCCTAATCGATATTGCTTGTTGCTCTTCGGTCAACAAAGGAAACCAGTTCTTTAAAAGATTTGCAGGAACAAACTGACCTGACATGGCAGAAACAAGCTCAATATTGTTCAAATCAAGAGATGTAAGCCCCAGCAAAGCAGCAAGGGTTGCAAGCTGGATGGGAAGACCAGCTCTAATAGTAGTCTCCCGCAACAAGAAAGCGTTTAACTTCGTTCTCAAGTTTTCGACCTCTTTATCTTCATATCCAACAGCATCCACTCCAATTCTTAAAAAACAGACATGAAAGTTATATGAGATTTGTGAATGCTGAGCTATATTAGTATTGGTTTAAGGATTTATAGCCATTCTCTGGTTTAACAATACTATTTACCAACAGATTCAAAGAAGTAAAAGTATTATGGAAGCCCCTGTATTAGTTGCATTTTTCCCCTTTTGCTTAAAAAAATGAGCAAATTAGTCCCAGTACATTATATTAAAGAGCAAACTGGTTGTTTCTGCTAAAAATTCTATTAATTTCTACTGTTAAAAACTAATATCGCTGACGGAAGAACCAAATAGTTACACATGGTATGTTACTTGTACCTCATGCTGACATACATGGACCATTTTTTAATGGTAGATTTTGATCTAATGTACATAGACTAATTTGCCCCTTTTTTTGAGTAGATGATGCAAAATGCAATTAGACTCTTAGTACAAGGGCCTCCATAGTACTTTTACTGATTCAAAGCTTTCCCAAATTCGTGACTGTGCCACAAATGATCAAATTTATCTTTTCAAATTTACGACTAAGTTATCATTGACTTGGCTTGGGTTTGATTCTTGAATCCTAACCTGATTGCCAAGAATTTTCAGGATAGTATTAAGATATCTGGAAGTTGCAGTAAAAGAAAATCTTCTGCTTTAACATTTCACTTTTTTGGTCTGACCAGTAACAATTGTCTCAAACTTCTAAACTCTAAATACCCACCTTAAAGCTAAATTCAAGTTTCTTTTGGGGGTTAAATCACCTATTTGGAGCATGAACTTGGCAACTATTCCACATGAGGGCCAGAAAATTTTATTGGTCCAAGTTAGGCCTTGAACTTGGCAATTGTTCCCACATAGAACTTAAACTTTTTTTTATCCAAGTTAGTCCCTGAACTTAGCAATTGTTCTCATCTTGGAGCTTGAACTTGACAATTGTTCCCACATTAGGACCTAAACTTTGGGACTTTTAAGGAAATATTAGAGACCAACTTGGACAAAAAAAGGTTTAAGCCCCAATGTCCGAACAATTGTTGCAGGGCCTCACTTAGACAAGAAAAAGTACAAACCCCAATGTGGGAACAATTGCCAAGTTCAGGCCCCAAAAAGTGAAATAACCCCCTTTTTTTTAAGGAAACCTACATTGAATTTCAACTGACATACAAATAGGGAGAAAGCAGGAAAAGTGAGAGAATATATAAACGCAAAATTTAATCCAAGAATACCTCCCAAGTTGACCAAGAAGAATAATGATAGCAACACTGAGGTTCTCAAGAGCAGATGACTCCAAGGTACTCCACAGCTGGGCAATGATTTTATTACATGTCCAGTTCCAGCTCTGTTTTCATGAAATCATGAGTTAAAATCTCAGTACAAAAGGTCAAACAATTTCACAACTAGGAAGCAAAATCTAAAACCAAAACATATGGCATTTCTTTTCAGGCTTTTTTATTACTATAAAATCTTTAAAAAATCATTTATCATGAAGACTTATAAGATATTTTAATATAAAAAGTTCAAAGTTTTTTATTCAGCCAGGGGAAATTCATAGCCAAATATTACCATTTTGCTAATTTTCTTTTCTGCGTTTTCTATAATAAAAGAAAAAGGTAAAAATTACCATATTGCATGCAATCAGCTCCATCAATGATAAGATGTCACTGATGTCACACAAGGTCTTGGTGACAACTGATCCAGACTGTATACCAGCCAAACTGCACTTATCTAAACAACAGGATACATTCATGTCAAGGAAACAGCTCAAATTTTGTTCAGCTATATTCTCAATGGACATGACACTTGAATTCGATGAATTTGCTGTCAGATTTTGATGCATAAATCCTGACCGGGCAAAATTCTGAAGCTTTGTGAAGAGCAATGAGACGACAATATCTAGAGAAAGGGCGTCCTTAGAAAATGGGCATCCAACACATGCATGGAACTGAGGTAGAACATCACCCACAAACGAATGAGTCACTGTAGCCATCGGTGCATGTTCACTTTCAAGGAACATGACAATCGATTTCAATACAGTCATTGTTAAACTATAATTTCTTAAGGTGAACATTTTATTGCCACCCACATAAGCAAATGCATGAAGAATAACCAGAACCACCGAGGTATCATATCTGTGCATCCGGAAAATGTTATATGCAGCTTCACACAGAAAGCCGGCTCGGTCAGCTGCTGCACAAATTGAACCCAATATAATGCTACCGGCCACCAAAAGGTCAGCTGAAGCAGCTTCATGCGTAAATACTACTGCTGAACCATCGAAAATGGCATGTCTTCTTGAATCACATTCAACAGAAGTCTCAGAAGACAGAGCAGCACACAACATAACTCTCCCCTCTATAAGAAATTCTTCAATTAAACTAAGCAGTTCATCCAAAAATAATTCAGCCACCACACTTCTAGCCTCAGCATCAGAAATCACTAAACCAAAAGAACAGTTAAATAAAGCCAAAGCCGAAACAACCAAATAACAAATTATAAGAACCAATATAGATACAACAAATCAAACATAACCTAGACCCAGATAAAACTTGTGAAGGTACCTTCATTAATGTGTTCAGCAAACAACTGTAAACAGGGTATGAAATCCTTAAGCAGAGAGCAGTTCTTAGATGTAGCTGTACAGAAGTTGAGAAGTACCAATGTAAGAAATACACAAGCCTTCTCCCTGAAACAAAAAACCATGAAGTTTTAGAAAGAACGCTCGGCATCTACTCATCAATTAATTTAACAGTTCTGGGAGTCCAAGCAGGCATCAGAATGAATTAAAGCAAGAGGTAAAGAACTCATAGACAGTCCTCAACAGCAGACACAATAGCATATCTTGATGACAACAAAACACTTACCTGGGTAAAAGCTCCTCTTCCAGTTTAAGAGCATGAGAAATTCTATGCACAACAAACTCTTTCTGAGCAGGCAAAGAGCATTGAACCATACAAGTTTTAGTGGCACGAAAAATTCTAGAGAGACTGCTATCGTCCTTGATGTCAGAGAACATAACACAGTATTTTGGAGTACTTTCAATGGTGGATCTAATTTCACTTTCAGATGGAATGTTCACCACTCCATCTCCAGAACTAGGAGCAACTGACATCTCCATGTCCACTCCAGAGTTCTGGGAATGGCTTAAAAAAGCTCTTTCCGCTAGCAAAGTACTGCAAAAACCCTTCTCATTACGCTTTAGAAAGTCAAAGGAACCAAAAGAACACCCATTCTCATGTTGTAATTTAGGTGAAGTGTCAACCCTACTACATTGCAACTGAATGGAACTGTTCACATTCATAACATCAAACTTATCAGAAGATGCAGGATTTTCATTTTGAAGAGAGAATCTTTGACAGTTCTCATCCTGTACTGGTCTAAATTCATCGACCTCGAATGATTTGATGCCAGGAAATTCCATTTCAGGAAGTGTTGGAGATACAGGCCTTTCTACTGCCATCCTATAGCATTCTTCCTTTGCAGCATCATCCAAATCCAGCAATTTCATATAGTTTTTGTAGACTATTTCCTCAAAACCAATCATAGTTTTAGGATCAATAGTATCAGGGTTGCACAAATGTTCAGAGCAACCTTGCATCTGCTTAATCTGCTGGCCATCAAAATATTGCTCCATAGCTAAAGTCACTTCATGAGATGCTTTTCTTCTCTTACGAGATCTATCATGCACAGAATATGCAATATCTTGCAGGCTACATCTCAAAGATTTTGCTTCTTCACTGGGTTTGTCCATTTGCACCATACCATGCAAAACAGAAAGCTTGTCCTCAAGCTGTAGATGCAACTTCTTACTCTCACAGCACAGAGTTTCAATACATTCTACAGTATCAAGTATCAGTTTTCTCTTCCTAACACGGCCCTTAACCCTTCCAAGAGAACCAAGAGGACTTTTAACACTACTCTCAGCAACCACAGCAGGATTTTCACTGCACGTATTTTTCGTAACTTCACCAGACATGCTTGAAATAGTTGGTTGTAAATTTAAGTTCTCTTCACCCAGTTTTGCTGATGTGGTAACTGAATGAGCACCCCTTTCCTGTGAGCCCACCAACTGTCTATCAGAAAAATAAGCTGTACTGGAATTTATTGCAGAACTCTGTAACATTCTTTTATTAGAGCCTCCAAATAGAGACTCCAATTTAGCATTAATACCTGTGATAGATTCACAACAGTTCCCTCCTCGTATAGGAAGCAAATGGTCATCAGGTCGAAATATTTCCCCTAGAGGATTGGAAGCAGTGGTATCCATGTACCTAGCCTTAAGAAATTGATTTTCAGTTTGAAGACATGTTTGCCGTAACTCTAAGCTGTGCAATTTTTTTTTCAACTTTGCTCGTTGCATACTTGAAAAGTCCCCAGCCTGCCGAGCATATAAAATATCCAAAGTACAACCATGATCAGAATCAATGGCAGAAATAGCAACAATAATGAAAATACAGAACACTGTAAGACTACACAAAAACCTTATGCATTTCAAATTGATCTAAACGAAAAAAAACATACTAAGATGAGACAGCATATTTAAATTCTTTTTTAAAAAATTATGAAAAGGTACAGATTACACAAAATCATAGGATAAACGTGAGATAAAATATACAAGGAAACTTGTAATGATGAAATCCCTCCCTCCCTCCCTCTCTCTCTCTCCCTCTCTCTCTCTATCTCTCCACCTTATTCATTTTCTTCATATTTCTCCATCCTTTATTTTGAAAGGCTTTATTTCTGATTTTTTAGTTTTTTCCACGCTGGGGAAATTAAATTACTAAGAGCAATCATATCATCAAAACCACCCACAAATTGAAGTAGCATTGAAAGCAAACAGAAACTCTACCCACCAGTTCAATAATACTGAAAAGCCATCAGGTAACATTCAGTCTAAGAAAACCACCCAATAGCAAAATATAGTATCAAATGCCAAAACTGTATGCTATTTTTCAAAAAAAAAAAAAAATTACTATACTAAAGTCATCAATCGGGAAAATAATTAAAATTTTGTGGACAAAAGGATCTAAAATGCGAGAATAAAGAAAGACACTCAGAGATATGAGTAGTAACAGAAACCAACCTTTTCCATGTCATATATACCTTCAGCAGGAGCTAAGAAACAATTATCTACAGCATCCAAACGGTCCAAAAGTTGAATTAACTTGAGCTTCATGCAACCTATTTCTTGCTGCAAAAGATTACTACGACCTTTTTCCAGCCTAGCAACATCTTTTGCATGCTTTACTCTTTCCTTCTCAAATTTCAGTTGTTTTTTCAAAAGCTTTACTTCTGCTACTTCAGCACTAATGCCATTGTTAGATGAAACAAACAATTCACCAACTTTTTTTTTATTGGATGAGAGTTCATGTATCTGCTTCTGCAGTTCATTAATCTTCAGCTTAGCATCTTCTAACAGCTTTGATAGATGACCACCACAGTGTTCTCTTTTCATCGTCTTTGTATGCACTTCCACAAGCTTTCTTTTCTTTTCTGCTTTCCTCATGTTTGAATCTGCTTTTTTTCTCTCACTAATAGTCTTCTCTTTCTCAATATCCTCAACTTGCAAAGAGCCAGAAACTGCCCTTGACTTGTCTGCATCTTCCTTCAAAACCTTGAATTGTGCTGTCTTTTCTGTTTTAGCAGCAATTGTATTTCGATCAGGTTGGTCAAAAGGAGCCTCCTCCATATTTCTAGAGCCAGAAAGTTCATGTAAATTTTTATGTAGTTCTTCATTCCTTCTCCTGGCCTGTTCTAGTTGTTTGGTCAAATTATTATTGTGCAGCTTCTCTTTGACAGCTTTCTTCTTAGTTGCTTCTACAACCTTCCTTTGTTCCTCCACTTTGGCCCCTTCAACAGCCTTCTTCTTTTCTTCTGCAATCTTCCTTTGCTCTTCTGCTTTAGCCATCTCAATATCAGCTTGTTTTCTTACTTCAACAGCCTTCTTCATGTTTTCTTCTGCGATCTTCCTTTGCTTCACAGCTTCAGCCATCTCAAAATCAGCACGTTTTCTTTCTTCAACAGCCTTCTTCTTAGTTTCTTTAGCAATCTTCCTCTGCTTCTCTGCTTTAGCCATCTCCAAATCAGCACATTTTCTTTCGTCAACAGCCTTTTTCTTAGTTTCTTCTGCAATCTTCCTCAACTCGCTTGCTTTAGCCATCTCCAAATCGACAAGTTTTCTTTCTTCAACTGCCTTCTTTTTCTCTTCTTGTAGCTTCTTAGTTTCCTCGTTAAACTTTGACTTCTCTGAATCCAACTTGGATTTTGCTTCACTAACATCTTTCCTTAGTGTCTCCAATTGTTTTAGCCTATGTTCTTCACCAGCCTTACCCTTCTCAGTTGCAGCATATGTTGATGCTTCAGCAGCTTTCCTCTTTTCCAAATCTGCCCTCTTCTTCTCTTTCTCAACAAGCTCCTTGAGCCAGCTTATTTCCTTATTCATGTCAGAAACTCTAGCTTCAAGCTGCTTTATTTCTTCAATTTTATCTTCAATATCCGAAACTCCTTTTTTCTTTAAGTTGGATATCTCCGACTTTAAACCAGATAACTCATTCTCTAATGAAACTCTTAAAGCCAATTCTTTTTCTCTGCCCTCTTTCTCTACCTTCGTTAGTGCCTGCTCTTCTTCATAAGCTGAACGTTCAAAGCAACAAATTATAGCAAAAATTGCAGGACACTTCAAATTGAACATCTACTCCTTTAATATAAAATATCAACATAAATGGATTCACAATTGATGGACGAAGACTAGCCTAAATATATGAAAACAACCATTAGCAGACATAAGTTTCAGCTAAATCCTTCGAACTTATTATATAATTATACATTAACCCATTATAAAATTAAAACCCTAAACAAACACTATGAAATCAACAAAATGATGTTAAACACAATCGCATTGCTTTTACCTTTCTTAAGAGTCAAATTCTCAGCTTGAATATCATCATATCCTTTTTCAAGTATACGAATTCCTTGCTTTAGAAAAACTCGCCCCCTTTCTGCCTTCGAATATTTGTTTTTCCACTGAAATAAATAAGAAAAAGTTTACACAGAGAAACAAGAAAGAATACATTATGAAAATATTGTAAAATATGCTTCTCTAATTTGAAATCATACCACTTGACAGCAGCGTGATACTTGAACATCCTCCAGTGGCGCGTCCGCCACACTCGACTCTGAAGTACCTGGAGTACCAGGAAACTCCGCCGCCATTGCTGCCAAAGCATCCAGAATTTGAGATTAGGAAATAATCCAAACTGATCAGATTTCAACAAATGGAAAAAAAAAAAAAAGGTTTCGACCTTTTTAGACTGATCTCTTTTTGTTCTTTTTCTCCCCTTTTTGGAGCAAATTCTCAGGGAACAAACATTATAAGAAAGTGAAATTATCAACGAGAAGCAAAACAAGACGTGCTTATGTTGGATTTAATATTGTGAGAATGATGCCATTGCATGTTTTAAATCAAAAGAAGCCAAAATGAAAAGGAAATAAAAGAAAACCCTAAACCTCGATTATGGAGGGAAAAGGGTTGCAGATGCAGTGGACAGTGAAGTGAATTTCGGGGTATAATTTGATTTTTAGCAATTTAGTATACAACCCTCCTATTCAAAACCTCATTTATAATTATTTGAAATGAAAATTTTAAGAATTAATTGAATTAATTTTTTTTCCAAATATTTTGGTTAATTGAAATTTATATATATTTATTTTTTAGTTAAAATAAGTATAAAATATATAAAAATATATATTATATATTTCAATTAATTACTCGGTTTTGAATCGAATTAATAGATAACTTAAATTTTAAAAAATTATTAACAGACCTTCGATTAAACTAAATTTAGTCATCGACCGATTAACTAAATTAAATCAGTTCGGTCGATAAATTGAATTTAACTAAACTATGAACACCTTTATCTCTATATAAATATAAAGATAAACTATCCATAACCGGTCTTTCTATATCTTTTTTTCAATTTTAACACTATTGTTAAAGAATTATTATTGTTTTAATTATTTTTTCGTTAAATTTCTATTTTTTTCAATTTTAACACTCTCATTAAAAATTATTTTTATTTTAATCACTCCTCCATTAAATCAAATAGAATATTGATTGTACCAATATATGTGCAACTTTTTTTAAATCCAGTCCTCTACAACTTTTTTCCTTGAGTAAACTTGGTGGGATGATCCAATGCAGTGTTTGTCCTTTAATTTTTCTGATGTGAGATGGTACATGGTTGATTGGTGGCTTCCTCAACTGTACGTTAAACGTGGATAGCACTTCAAAAGGAAGGTCGAGAGTCGTTGGATTTGGAGGGGTTCTAAGGAATAATAAAAGTGAGATTTTGGTACTCCTTTTATGTCCAATGCCTATTTCGGATAATGAAATCGTTTTTGCTATCAAATAGGTATTGATAATGTTCAATATGATTTTCTTATTTCACCAAATATGGTCATCGACTTAGACTCCACAGTTGTCTTGATTCTAGTCTAAAATAAACACAAAAGACTATCATTTTCGAAAGTCTTTAACATTGCTGATTGGTGTGCATATCTTATTAGCGATGTTTCCTATTGCTAAGTTTTAAAGGATGCTAATGGTTTCAGGATGCACTTGCTAAAGTTGGTGTGAATCGCCCATCAATATTTGAAGCCAACTCCGTGTTCAAACCTTATGTGTTTTATTGTGCTCGATGATTCTTTTGAGTAATGTTTCTTACGTTGTCCCTTTGAGATGATTATTTTGCTTTCGATTTTTAGGACGAGAGGAGTTTAATTTTTATTTTTAATCATTTCTTTCTCCTAATTAGTCTTTGTATTTTAATTTTCAATTAACAAAAATGTTTCTCTGTTGAGATTTTTTTTTTAATTTTTGTGCAAAAATAAATGTGTTGAGGCAAGTTTTTGAAGTAGCCTACTAAGTGCCAACTAGACATGGCCACTTCCATCATTACGGCAACATAATGTTACTTACCATATTTGAAGTTGACAATTTATTAAAACAAAATCTTTGAGCTTTAAATGATATTGATATCCTGGATATATGCAAGCTAAACTTTGAAGACAAATAATTTTTAAGCAATTTTCCTTCATGGTTGGATTGATTCAGATCAAGCAATTGAATACCTTAGATTGTGGAGAACGATTCAAGATTGCATTGAAGATACCATTGAAGAATGAATCTCCAATAGTCCAAATTACATTAGTTTTTATTAATATATTGTATTTTGCTATTTTATAGATAAGAAGTTGGATTGTAATAGATGTCCAGTATGTTAGCAAGTCTCTAAAGCCTCTATATATTGAAAGGCTTGTGTAGGCTTTATACAGAGTGGAGAGAACACTTTATTGTTCACAAAAGAACATATTTTTTGTGAGAGCATTTGAGAGTAAACAATTTGAGTTTATAGCCTAAATTTTGAAGGAGAGAATTTAGAGATAAATGATCTAATCTTTAGGTACAAAAGTAAAGGTTCTTATATCAGGGAGTGTTAGAACATGATTCACTGAGTTAGGCTCTGCAAATGTAAGGAAATCCAACTATATAAACACAAAAGGCCATGCCATTTTTTTGATGTTTTCAACACTGATTGGCGTGTATATATTACTAATGATGTTTTCTTTTGCAAAGTTTTAAAAGACGCAAATTAATTTCCCTACGTCTACGAAGTCTAGCTCAGTAAGAAATATTTACTATCTTCAACACTTGCAACAAGTGATCCTAAATCTATTGCACACCCGTGAAAATTTTATTACATTTGCACCTTGAAGATCAATACTCTTACCACTAAATTTATCCCTGTGAACTCAAGTAAACACAACACAACTGATTGTACTATCAAAATGCCCTTACAAAGTAAAGTTCCTTGCTAGAACAGATTAAATGTTAAATCTCTCAATACATTAATTTATACAAGTCTCTTAATTATGTAGAAATATTTCGAAAATTGCTAACATAAGAAGATTTATATCAATCCTTATTAAACAACAATGAAATAAGCCTAATACAATAGAATACTAGTAAATAATGTAAACATGGACTCTTAGCAACTAAGAATACAAAGTTTCAATCCAATCCAATATTCACGATCCAATGGATTAGATAAAAGTGATTTGATCTGATCCAATTCTCCGAATATATTTCCCTAAATGATATGATCTTAATCAATAAGGCCATAACTAGCACAATTCATAAACATGATTAAATAAATTGCTAGCATCATAAATATAGAAATTGCCTTAACTTGTTTCAGTGGTCCAAGAAGTGAGCACTCCCTCAAACACTGAATCAACTTTTCCATATTTTTCAACAAACGATGTTCAAATGAAATGTTTGTTTTGAGTTGTAATAATTTAAATCTTGTGATGTTCCTTTTCTTAGGAAAAAAAAATCGAAATTGGTATCTAAAACTTACATTTTTAGAATATGTAAGAAAACATGAAAACATAAAATAAAATAAAAAGTTAATGTGTGAGTATAGGATAGATTCTTAACGCTTATTTTAAAATGTTAGAAAAACACTATTGCAACTAAAAAATTTGCTTTATAAATTCAACTTTTAAAACTGTAGTAGACAGTTATTATTATAGCCAAAATTTCAAAATTACAAAAAGAAGGAAAGCTACATCAGAAAATAATAGAACAATACACCAATTTGTGCAATCAATAATTTAGAATCACTTGGACAATTTGATATTTTTTAATGGCATATTACAAGCTCCTTTGACTTTGGCTACAGCTATTTAGTTTATTGAGAGAAATTGCAATAAATATTTAAATAGTAATTAAATAATTTTCAATAAAAGAAAAAAGTTATAAATTTTATTCTAATATCTGTTTTATCCTAATGTTTTCTAATATTACAATTTTTTTTTTCATTTTAAGGCTAAAGTGCAACTTTCGCATAAATAAATAATATAATAATTTTTAAGGAAATTAATATGCAAATTTTTATTTTGAGGCCCCTACCTGCCCCTTTGCATTCTCCTCTACAACCTACACACAGGATTTATGCACTTCATATAATAAAAAATCAAAACCAAATGATTGTTTTACCTAATTTTCCAAAGGATTGTATTCTTTTACCATCAAAATCTCCCCGCATAACTTTTGCGGCACTTGGTCTAATTCTTTACCTTCCTGCCACGCCTGCCCTACCAAAACACCAGGTCCTATATGCCGGATGTATATCACAACCTCATCACTGAACGGATATGGATGTTTCACTGCAAAACTAGAATTATGTTACTAATGATTTCCTTTTTAAAAAGGCATAAGGATATTTAACCTTTATAGTTTACATTTTTTTTTTAATTTGATCATTGTTACTTTTAGTTAAATTTGACTTTTAACTTTTTAAAAAGATTCGAACTTGACCATCAACTTTTCAAAAAGAATCGAATTGTTGTTTAATGAAAATGCTAACTAAAACATTATTTTTTAAACATAATAGGTCACAAGAAAATAACGAGTGCTTCATGCTAATTTTTTGAATTTTTATGATTTTTTTTTGTAGTTCTTTTATTTTTGAATATTTTTGTCATATCAACATTAAGTACAAGTGAACTAGCACATAGGGTTCTCATGCTAACATTGTTAAAAAATTAATGTTTTAAACAACATTTCCATTAAAAAAAATGATTTAGCTCTTTTTAAATGGTTGAGGATCAAATCTAACTCAAAAATATATATACGGGTAAAATTAACAAAAGATGTAATATTGAATACTAAATTATCATTATACCTCATAATTAGCAATTATTAATAAATTAAAAACTTCACCTGGCTTTGGGAAGCCACTTGGAAATTCATCGAGATCGAAGAGGCCATCCCCGAACTCATATGCCAAATCACAGGGCTGTTCAGTCGACATTACTTCTTTCATTTGAGTCACCTCAAAATACAAGGGACATAACTGCTTTGCAAACTGAGCCACAATTGATCCACCTAAGAAATAATAGTAAAAAGAGAAAAAAAGAAAATTTTACTTGACTGAATTCAAATTTAAAGATGCATTGCTAGAAATTTGTGTATCAATAGTAGCCAATTGAAACGATGGACTAAACCAACCAACAAGTACTTATCTTTTTTTTTTTTTTCCTTGTTAGTACCTTTATTTAAATATCAAAAAGCACATGAAGCACATTTGAGTATGCAAAAGCAACAGAACTAAAATTTCTTCAATGTAATGGCAATGGCATCATGGATCAAGAAATTCTATTTCATTATTTCTCCTTATTTAACAAAATGATTTTTTTCTAACCATTTAGAGATAACCATTAATTAACCAAACTCTCCCAGGTATAAGCTTTCATTAGGTAGTAATTTCCCTTCTATTATCATTAATTTGAGTTAGTTGCTTAGCTCTTGCAAATTGGCTGTGAAACAGAGTAGAAAGCAAACAACAATTTTTATTTATGTTCTACTTTAATGTCCCATATCTGACATTATATCTACTATTTCTAAATAAATGGTCAAGTATTCACTAAAATTAGTTCAACCATAGCCGTCAACCGTCAAAGCATCAATCAAGTAAAGAATCTAATCCAGTCTTCGTCATCTTCCTTGAAATAATCATAACAAGAACCTTTGTAGCTGAGGGTGAAATTACCAATATGAAATGGCTTATACACTAGATTAACCCTGCTAATCAACCCAAAGTAGAGCATATGCCAGCAGAGATAAACATACTTACTGGAAAAACGGCCATATGTCTTCCCATTATTGCCATAAAATATAGTCTGAGAAGAGAATCAGCCAACTCAAATAGTTAATTACAGAGGAAGAGTATAAAAAATATGAGGAAAAAAGAATGACTAGCTTCATCATATTAATGTAGAACTAACCTTCTTGAAGAATTTCAACCAAGCAATAAGAAATGGACCTAGTAGAGAGAAGCACATTATTAACTCTTTCGAAACTAACCTACAGTTAACATTTATTTATTTTTAACAAAGAAAGAAGAGAAGTTCACAAGAATATCCAGTACATAACAGAAACAGCATATATGCACATTATTAGAGGCAGCAAGCAACATGTAACCTCTAAATATTGAAAAATTCTAAGCATAATCTCAGAAAAAACAATGCAAAGGTATTAAGTGATACCAATTGCCAAGTTGTTGGCAATAACTCAAATAAATTACCTCCACTGGTTCTGCAGTTATAGACATGAAACGGAATCGCAGCATCTTTATTAAAACGAATGTTGGAATCAGTTTTCTTGACAAACTTTGGGTCATGGTATCGTGTGCCAGCTATCTCCCAAGCTATTGAAATAAGCCTGCATCGCATACTCATAAATGTAGAATTGATTTCGGGAAGCACTTGAATTAAACTAATTTTACAGTTTTCTACTTGTTTCAGTATCCTATCTCCCAATGTAATGCATCTTTTAGTTATGCAGGCTTAGAAATGCAACAACGGTATGCGTTTAGCATTATTTCTGACTGTCCAAAAGTACTTTTTGACAGAAAAAGCAATGTTAAACAAAGGATTTTTGTCATCCAAAACCTCGAAAGTGCATTTGAAACCAAAGCAAGAAGCTGTCTCTTAGATGCTTTTCAAAAGCAATTTTTAACCACAATAACAATGCTAAACTAGAATCAATGCTAAATAAGCACTTTTGGGTAAAAATACCATGGAGACCCTTGTACTGGAGTCAGATTGCATTTTACCCCGTCTACTACAAAAATGGACAAATTAGTTTTTGTATGTTAGATAAAAAGAAAAAATGATTCTTCTGATAAAAATTTCATCCATTTCTATTATTAAAAACCAGTTCATCTACATCAGAATAAAGTACACGCGGCATGCCATGTGTCACTATGTCTAGCTATTTTGTTAACCATGCCAATTTTTATCGGTACAAATGGATGGAATTTTTAATAAAAAGGACCAATTTGCTCTTTGATCTAATGTATAGGGGACTATTTGCCCATTTTTTTAGTAGAGGGGCAGAGTACAATCTAACTACTAGTACAAGGGCTTCCATGATACTTTTACCAACACTTTTTCCATCCAATTATAAAACCAAACATTCAGCCACAACAACAATGTTATACTAGAAGCAATGCTAAATAAAACACTTTTGCCATCCAATTATAGAACCAAACAAAGAAGCCGCATGTTAGGTGCTTTCCAAAAATACTTTTCAAGTATGCTAAAGTAGAAGCAAGGCAATAGAACCAAACAAAGAAGCTAGATTCTATGTGCTTTTCAAAAGCACTTTTCAACTGATATTAAAGGTAAAAAGACCTCTCCAGTCACTATCAATTTCGAAATTGAGCAAATTGGTCCCTCTCAAAAAAAAAAAAATCAAAGCAATTTAATCCTTGTCAATTTCGAAAGTGTGCAACTAATGACAATTAATTACGAATTTGATGTTTTCCATCAATCGTAGTTGATTATAATTGGTATAATAATTTTAGCCCTCAAAGATTACGCATTCTATCAATTGGTTTTAATTTAACAAACTTATCCCGCAACATCTTTGTAAATGTTGAGGTTGAATTTATTGAATTTTTTAAAATTAAGGCTAAAATGGAAAAATATGTAATCATCCAAGGCTAAATTTGTTATTATATCAATCAAAATATATACAATTGACAGAAAACATTAACACAGTCATTAATTGTCCTTAGTTGCTCCCCTTCAAAAAATTAACAGCTATTAAATTGCTTCAATTTCTTTGACAGGAATCAATTTGCTCAATTTTGAAATTGGGAGGGACTGGAGAGGTCTTTTTACCATTATTAAACTAGGGAAGAAAGTAACCTCGGATTAAGTAATTGCAGCAATCGATGACGTCTTTCCTCTGGTATGTCTTCAATTTTTTTCCTGAAGAAGAAGAGAACATGATTTCCATTACAAATCCTATAATATAACTAAAGAGACAAACAAAAAGCAAGAAAAAAATGTAAAATGAGAAGAGCTAAACCAGAGATAGGCAGCTGGATTATAAGAACCAGGATCCAAAGGAATCAAATAGTTAGGAGGATCAAGAAACGTGACGACATCCATTTCTTCCAAGTAAGGTTCAAACGACGTCGTCTCCGAAGCTCCATTCACCCCTGCTCTAGCTCCAACTGAAATCTTCCTTCCACCGCAAAATCTTAGACCTGAAATTCAGAAATCACAAAACCACACTAAAACACAGTACTAGCTTGCATGATTTTAGTAATATTAAATGGAATCGAAACTGACCTGGAAACGAGGATAGGCGAAGAGCCGGCGGTGAGTGTGACGGTGAGCTGATTGAAATCAGGCCTCCGCCGCTTGGTCTCGAGCAAATAGGCGTCACAAAAGATAAAGGAGTGTTATAGCTTCCTATAGAAACCCTCATCTCGATTCCAACACTAACCTCTCTTGCAGTTGCATCTAAAATTGTGCTTAAAATTTTCAACTATATCATATCATATGCTGCAAATCTTTGAATCTTTTGCTTTCTCCCTCGCTTTTCACTTGTACTCAAGCTTCCAATTTTGTGTTCTATTTTATTGATTTGAATTTCATTTTCTCTGTAATATGGTTAAATATCCAGTGTGACTAATCTATTGCTAAATTTAAATTTTGTCGTGCAACTTAAAAAATTATAAAATTACCATTAAATTATTTTAAAATTTTTATTTAAATTATTAAAATTTTCTTTAAAATTCAATTAACAACTTTCAATGGACAATTGGTATAGTAGGTTGTACCCGAATAACATATCTTAAATTCAAATCTGTTTAACTGTCAATGTTGAAAATCAGAAAAGAAATTTATTTGGATTTTAATTTGTAAATTTAGGACATCGAAAGTTACTTCATTAATTTTAGGGAGCCAAATTTAAATTGTAATTTTTAATAACCTATATCTTTATATTTTTAAAAGATTAAATTAATTTTTTTATTATTTTTAAAAAATTAAATGAGCTTTTTATTATTTTTAAGAGGTCAAAGTGTAATTTTACTTTTATTAATTTTAAAATTTTTAAAGGACCTAAACATATTTGCTTGGTTGATTTTTCATAGATTGGTTTAACAATATGCTAATGGTGTTAACATAAAGTACCATAATAAAACACATATTGATATATATTGATAGTTTAAGTATCAGTAGACATTTTTAAAGTACAGATATCAAATTGGATATTTTATGAAAGTAAATATATCATAATAAAATATATATTAATAGTTTAAGTAGTGGATTGAATATTTTCAAAATACAGATACCATATTAAACATTCCATGAAGTACAGGTACCAAATATAATATTATCGCTTAAAAAATTAATAAGGTTGTTAGACAAGTTAAATTATTAATTTATTTTTAAAATATTTGATTATTCGTTACAGAAATGAGAAAATGTCTTCTAATAATGAAGATTATTATTATCAAGAAATAAAAAAGAATTATTATTTGGCTTTCTTTGTAACCGCGGCCACCTGCTGCCTATCTGCTTTCCACCCAAGTCACCAACTGTCTTCCATGGCTGGACTCTTCTGAAGTTCCCAAACTGCCCTTCCATCCATTTCTTGCCTTTCATCTCCCACAAAACCTATTCCTCGAGCTCCGTTCGATCTGATTTTCAGCTGAAAGGAAGAACCAAGAAGGAAATGGCGACGGCGAAGGCGAAAACAGGACGATCCACGCGACCAACGGCGCCTCCGAAAGAAAACGGCGCGAAGATCGAGGAAGGCCTTAACGTTTTCAAATCCGATGATTTCGACGCCGATGCTTTTGTTCAGTCCAAGTGTTCTCTCGACGACAAGGTTTCTTTGTTCTATTTTCTTTGTGTTTCTTTTTCTTAAAAGGAATCTCAGTTTTTCAACTATGAAACGGTTTCGTTGTTTCCTTTAGGAAATAAGACAATTATGTTCGTATCTGTTGGATTTGAAGAGAGCTTCTGCTGAAGAAATGCGTAAAAGTGTGTATGCTAATTACCCCGCCTTTATACGGTGAGATGTTTTAGCTTTCCTCAACTCTGCTCTGTTATACTCTTTGTTGTTGCTAAATCAAATTAATTACTAATGCAATATACTTTTATTTGTTTATTGAAACTAGAAGAAAAAAGAAAGAAAGGAGATCATATCGGCATTTCCTCTGCTCTTCCTAGTACAATAGTTTTTGTTGTAGTGCTCTCATAATATTACTGCTTATTTGACCCAATTTCATTTGATTCTTGCTTCTCTTGTTTCAATTAAGGATTCAGTTAGCTAGATCTTGTGAACAAGAAAAACGTCTTTCCCGCCTAACACAAAATCATGTAATCGCACATCCTTTCTTTGGTTCTCAATTCAGTTACTCCCCCAAATCTCTTTCTATCAAAATTCCTATCATTTGTAAACCATCGAGCTTCAATGTAGAGGATGGAATCTTATCCTATCATACTCGATATTTTGAGTAGATACATACATGCACATGCACATATATATATATACTTCTTTTTTCTGAAGAATTAATTCTGAATTGTATATTATCTCTTTAGAAGCATTGATAAAGACAGTTAACATGGCTACATTCATAGAAATTCTAGAGGTGTTACATTTAAGGGTTCATGTTGGGTGGGAAGTTGAACCTTGGCCTGGAATTTTCCAATCAGAAAGGGTTGGGAACTGACCATAAAGTGAAAGTCTCTGAGAGGTTTCGTAAATGGAATTTCTTTTTGTTGGAATCCTCTGAAGGGAAGGAGGAGAGTATGTTGATATCTTTGCTTACTGTTGATGACATTAGTCTTTAGAGGATACTAGCACTGTAGAAATTGAATGGGGTTTGGATTTTTAAGACATTTGGTCTTCTTTCCTGCAGCACATCTAAGGAGATATCTGATTTAGAAGGAGAGCTTTCATCTATAAGAAATTTGCTGTCAACACAAGCAACATTGATTCATAGTTTGGTTGAGGGAGTTCACTTAGATTTGTCCTCTCCTAAAGCTTCTGAAGATCCTACAGCTAATGGCTTCTTAAATATTGAAGATAGTGAGCCTTCAGATCTGGAGAAATGGTCAGTCGAATTCCCTGATCTCTTGGATGTTTTGTTAGCTGAGAAGAGAGTAGATGAAGCTCTGGCAGCACTTGATGAAGGACAGCGTGCGGTAGCCGAAGGGAAGGAAAAAAATTCATTGAGTCCTGAGGCACTTGCATCTCTAGAGACTGCCATTATAGAGCGCAAGCAAAAGTTGGCTAACCAGCTTGCTGAGGCTGCTTGTCAACCCTCTACACATGGTGCTGAACTTCGTGCAGCAATATTAGCTCTTAAAAAGCTTGGTGATGGACCACGTGCTCATACTTTGCTCCTTAATGCACATTTCCAAAGATATCAATATAACATGCTTAGCCTTCACCCATCAAGCACCTCATATGGAGGAGCATATACTGCTGCTCTCTCACAGTTGGTGTTTTCTGCCATTGCTCAAGCTGCTAGTGATTCCATGGGTATTTTTGGTGAGGAACCTTCTTATACTTCGGAGCTTGTAATGTGGGCTACAAAGCAAACAGAGGCTTTTACCCTTCTTGTTAAAAGACATGCATTGGCTTCTTCAGCAGCTGCTGGTGGTCTAAGGGCTGCTGCAGAATGTGTTCAGGTAGCTTTAGGTCATTGCTCATTGTTGGAAGCTCGTGGCTTGGCACTTTGTCCTGTGCTTTTGAGACTCTTTAGACCTAGTGTTGAGCAGGCGCTCAATGCTAACCTGAAAAGAATTGAAGAAAGCACTGCAGCTTTGGTTGCTGCTGATGATTGGGTGCTAACCTATCCCCCAGGTGGTACTAGGCAATCTGGCTGGCCCTCTAGTGCATCCCTTGGTAATACAACAATATTTCAACATAAACTTACGAGTAGTGCTCATCGATTCAATTCAATGGTCCAGGTGAACCATTTAATTTAATATAAATATATCTTTGTCTTTTGTGTTTGTTGTGGATGAACAAATATTTTTCCTAAGAAGTGGTTCCTTCACATGATAATTGGAAATCAAAATTTGCAACATAAAAATGCAGTTAAGATGTTAGCATTTTGACGCCTAGTGCATTTTTTAACCATTTGATCATGCTGGTTTAGAGCTTACTTTTGAATATTTATTTTGTTCCTATATGGTTTTAACGAGTCTTTACCTTTGTTTAAATGTTTTGGGATTTCTTCTAATAAAAATTCACTGTGCTGTTAATTTTTTTTCCTCCAATACAATCACTTTTTGACATGGTTCCTTGCCTGTTTTCAACGAAGTGTTTCCCAACTGCCCGCCTATCTGTCTCTTGTTTTGTTTAACTAGTATTTCTCAAATTTGATATGTCGAACTGCTAATTAATGTTGTTTGATGCCATTTTCTTTGATATGATATTTATTGGTCTTTATTGAGGTGTATTAGTTCATTTCAACTCTAGTTTTTTATCTCGCTTGGTTAACAGTCGGGGGGTTGTAGATTGATGTTTTATGCATCTCTCTTTGTTCATTTTGTCATCTAGTGGGATTTAATTCTTTCATTAATTATGACATCTATTCTGCTTCCTATTGTAGGATTTCTTCGAGGATGTTGGACCACTATTAAGCATGGAGTTGGGAGGGCAAACACTGGAAGGTTTGTTTCGAGTGTTTGACTCATATGTAAATATGCTCATTAAAGCATTACCGGGTTTGATGGATGAAGAAGCAAACTTTGAGGATACTGGAAATAAAATTGTTAAAATGGCTGAGACTGAGGCCCAACAAATTGCATTGCTAGCAAATGCATCATTGTTGGCAGATGAACTTCTTCCACGAGCTGCCATGAAGCTGTCCCCAAATCTGGCTAGTTACAAGGATGACCAATGTAGAAGAACTTCAGATAGGCAAAACCGTCATCCTGAGCAACGAGAATGGAAGAGGCGCCTTGTGAGTTCAGTTGAGAGACTAAAGAATAAGTTTTGTCAACAACATGCCCTAGATCTCATTTTCACAGAAGAGGGTGATAGCCATTTTACTGCAGAAATGTACATTAATATGGATAGTACTACAGATGAGGTGGAATGGTTCCCATCTCTAATATTTCAGGTGAATTTGATGATTCTTTATGTATATATTTCACATGAAATACATTTTCTCTTGGTGCTTTGTTTATTTAGTTTGAACAGGTTTCTTAATTTACCACTCAACTTTGCTTTTAACATCTCATAGCACGTTGTTCATAAGGTTATATTTCTTATTTCACACTTCAGATTTTGAAATCTTTGTCGATTAATAATAACTGATTTGTATGTCATACTTGACACAGCTTTTATTCAATGTTTTTAGTATGTTGGTTAGAAAGTTCTCACATGCTGGGAAAAACTGTTGTTTGCTGTAGTTTTGTTCTTATTTAGGCTTTGTTAATGGCCGTAGTTTATGGTATCATATTTGCAAAATCCTAGTGAATGAGGGAGGAGTCTTGGGAGCTCCATGTAAATACCTGTACAAAATCATGTTTTCTACTAGATTTTGGGTAAACAAAACTACAAGGTAACAAATGGATGCTTAGTCTCTTGCTTGCTCATTCTCCTGTTTTTCTATTATTCTTTGATTTTATTTACAGTCTAGGTTTTGGGTGTTAGCAAGGGATCCGCTCATTTATGTGCTTTTTTTCTTCAATATCGTTATCGTTCAGGAACTCTATGCAAAACTAAACAGGATGGCTAGCCTGGCGGCAGATATGTTTGTAGGAAGGGAAAGATTTGCTACATCGCTATTGATGCGGCTCACCGAATCTGTCATCATATGTCTTTCCGAAGATCAAAGCTTTTGGGATGATATTGAGGAAGGACCAAGACCTTTAGGTCCACTTGGATTACAACAGGCATGTATTCTCGGTATCTTTCTTCTTCTGTTTTTAAATTTATATTCAATTGTTAAAAATGGGACTTCTTTTGTACATGTGCAGCTGTATTTGGATATAAAATTCGTCATAGGCTTTGCTTCCCAAGGTCGCTACCTATCTAGGAATTTGCATAGAGTTGTCAAAGAAATAATCACTAAAGCAATGGCTGCATTTGCCGCCACCGGGATGGATCCAAATAGGTATGCTCTGATAGTCAATTTTCTTTTTATTATGAGTTGTTTTCTCATAATTATTCTCACCCTTAGGCTATACAACTAGAATGCTTATATATTCTGAATAAATGCGCATAGTGTTGGCAATGGCATCGAAGCATTCTGATTTATATGTTATTGTATGTCAGCGTGCTGCCCAACGACGACTGGTTCGATGAGATATGTCAAGATGCAATAGAAAGATTAAGTGGAAAACCAAAACCTGAGCCCGAGCGGGATCTAAACAGTCCCACCGCCTCGGTTTCAGCACAATCTGTCTCATCTGTTAGATCACATGGGAGTTACTAGCCATTTCTTTAACCTTTGTACATTTGACGGCTAACACAGTTGGTAATGGATCTCTTTCTTTCTTCTTCTTTTTTTTTTTTTTTTTTTTTTTTGGCTATTATAAGCATTTGTTGAATGTAGTAATATACCTGCATGGTCATAAAGTTGGGGTTCCTTTGATTTTTCTGCATTCATTTGTAAATGTTTGTAATTCTTTTATCCAAGTATTATTGGAAATAAATTCTCATGAAATAAAATGAATTCAACCTTTTTTTTTTATATATATATACTTATTGCAATTTGAGTAGTCCGTTTGATGTTGTAACTAAAATCATACAAAGGAAGGAGGTTAATGTTTTGAAAAATTATGTCAGGATATTTATACCTAATTTATTTATTTTATCTATACATTTCTAAATTAGATCCAATTCAATTATATTGAATTAAATTGATTTCAATCTGTAATGATAATGATCTCAAATTAAAGGCAAATTAATTATGCCTTTCATGTATTGCCCATATTCTCGTATCACACAATGGCCATTGCCATAGCAGCCAGTGTTGAGCCAAAGTGGTGGTAACATAGTTGCTTATAAGTATACTCTATATGTTGTAGTGTCAATGTTTAAATATTTTTGGTAGGTGGATGTGCGCCGCACATACTCCACAGTTTTAGTCACCCGATCAAGCCTTCTTATTCTATTGAATTACACTGGCTCTTCATAAAATCAAATTGAAGAGTCTGCCAACTTCTCCCCAAGAAGGTGAAAATCCCTCAATAATAAGCGAAATAATTAAGAAAATAGAGGAAAAAATTGTACCTATTGATAGAGACAAATGGACATTATTGAATAAAAAAGTAGATAGTATTCCCTTCAAATTACGGAATGATAATAAAAAAGTAGAATTTCCAACTAATTTATTAGCTCTGATGTTTAGATTTTCTAGGGAGTTTGGTGTTTAAGAGCTGCCTCACAACATCTCTCATTGCAGGTCTTCTGCTTGGTTCCTTTTCAGTACATCTCAAAGCTACCAAAACCACATCAATAACCTGCTCCCTCACTTCCCATTCCACCAACTCATCCACAATCCTCGAATCCACGATCCTCTCGATTTCGGTTTCGATTTCGCCACTCAAAACTGATCTGACCCACCCCACAATATCGGTCTCCCCCATAAATGATGGATCCAATGCCCTCTTCCCGGTTATCAGCTCGAGCAAAACCACCCCATAGCTATACACATCCGCTTCTTTGCTCCATGTTGTTCTGAATGCATTTTCTGTCAAAAACACAACCCCATTTTAATCATTCCATGGAACGTCATCTTTATATTAAAAAAAAAGTTAATTGCACTAGACATACTCGAACTATGATCAAAATTTAAAATTAGTCTTCAAATTGAGTAATTAAATTAAATATCATAATTGAATAAACCAAAATTTTCCATTGGTTTCATTGAATAGTTTGAACGTTAAATCACTAGCTAAAACTTGAGATGTAGTATATTCAAATATGTGGATCAAATTGTGAACACATGTGTACCTATTACCTAAACAAATTGGATATGCCGTGATAAAATATTTACAATTTGATCCATATGTTTTACAAATGCGCTACGTTAAACCAAATTGACATTTAATGCCTAAATTGATAATTAAGTTGACATAAGGACCTGATTGGCTGATTGATTCAATACTAATACTTTAAGGATGCAATTAAAACATTTTAAGTTTAAGGACCAATTTATAATCTAAACAATAGTTTGAGAATGCTTGGTGCAATCAACACTATTAACAAAATTGAATCAAGGTCAAAGTTACTATGCATACCTGGAGCTATATATCCAACTGTGCCCGCAACTACCATAGACGGTTCTGAAGCCACAGACTCGTCGAGGAGCTTAGCAATTCCAAAATCAGAGATATGCGGTTCCATATCGGAGTCGAGGAGGATGTTTTCTGGCTTGATGTCTCGATGAACTATACCGGGATCACAATCATAATGGAGATATTCCAACCCATGAGCCGTTCCTAGTGCTATTCTATACCGAGCACTCCATTTCAGGATTTGTGCCTCATTTGCTGTATGATCATTATTATTATGTAAAACATCATGTAGGCTCCCATTTTGCATGTACCTGTATAAGAGTAATCCGTAATCTTTTCTCAACCAAAAATCTTCTAATCTCACCAGGTTTCGATGCCTAACTTTCCCAATAGTTTCGATCTCTCGAACCATGCTTCGGTTTCCTCCTTTATGCTTTGCTACATTGATCTTTTTTACAGCAAAATCGCTCCCTGGACTCAATGATGCTCTATAAACGACTCCATGTGCTCCTCTGCCGATAATATACCTCTCATTTAGATTCTCTGTAGCTTCCATCACTTTGTTCAAGAAGGTCGATGCGCCTTCTTCGACACAGACCTCATGTTCTTGCTTTTTTATCCTGCAGAAAATGAATATCGAAGCCACAACTAGGAGTGCCACAACAAGTAGAGACGAACCGAGGGCTATCATTGCAACTTCCAATTTGGTAAGGCCCCTTTGATTTTTCATTTCATTACAAGGATTAAGGTAATTGCTTGTAGGACAAGTTTCCTCACCTGATGAAAGACAATCAATGCATAACCCGGGATTGCCGAGGAAAGATGATGAGGACAAGTTCACGAAACGCATCATTGTTGTCGGTATCGGACCGGTGAAGTGATTGTAGGAAACATTGACCTCAACCAAGGAATCCATTCCATCAAGAACTGTTAAAGTCCCTGTTAGATTGTTATTAGATAAATCCAATCTAACCAGCTTGAACAGATTTCTTAGCTCCGAAGGAATCTCTCCAGTCAAACCATTGCTGCTCAAATTCAAGCCATAAATCAGATTCTTCATAGCTCCAATCGACGAAGGAATACTACCTCCAAATGGATTTCCCCCGAGCTGCAGCTCCGAAAGCATTTCAAGTTCCAACAAGAAAGACGGAATGCCCCCAGTAAATCGGTTTTCACTCAGAATAAGAGTTGAAAGCTGTTTCCAGCTCGTCAAAGCATTCGGAATCAAACCATTCAGTGAATTAAACCCCACGTCGAACTTTACCAATCTGCTACAATTTGACAACTGAGAGGGAAAAGAACCTTGTAAAAGGTTGTGAGAAATATTCAAAGTCTGAAGATCTGCTAATTTGCTTAACTCCGAAGGTATAAGCCCTGTGAACCGATTCATGGACAAATTTATAGAAGTAAGGTTTCTACAGTTCCCCAAGCTGGATGGAATTGGACCGGAGATGTTATTTTCACTAATATCCATGTGTACAAGATTTGTATTCTCTGCAAACTCGGGTAGCACACCGTTGAGGTTATTCTGCTTAAGGATCAATCTCCACAGAGTTTTACAGCCTCCGATATCATCGGTTACACTGCCGGTAAGCTGATTTTGACCCAAATTCAACACCCTTAACTTCTTTCCAAAGCAAAGAAATGGAGGGATTGTACCACTGAACATATTGTTTGTGAAATCCAACTGCTGTAAACTAGCATTAATCCCCAAATTCCGAGGTATGACCCCGAAGAAACCATTATCGTACAACGAAATGTTTTTCAATTGCTTGAACTCAGTGATCTCTAAAGGCAATTCCCCTGTTAGGTTGTTCTTATAAACAAGTAAATACTCTAAGCTTGGAATCCTCCAAACACTAATAGGAATCTCACCACTTAAATGGTTCATAAACAACTCAAGATCATTCAACTCACTTAACATCCCTAATTCATTAGGGATTTCACCTTTGAGTTGATTATCATACAATAATAACTGTTTCAAAGACTTACATTTCCCAAGCTGAAATGGGATTTCACCATATAAATGGTTTTCAGAAAGATCAAGCTTTGAAAGCTGATCTAATAAGCCTAATGAAGAAGGAATATAACCTGTTAAGTTACTATGTACAATAACCAGCTCAGTCAAGGTGCTACAATTGGCTAACCCTGGTGGTATCCCCCCATTGAAACTACTGAATGATAAATCCAAAACTCTCAAACTTTTACACTTGGTAGGACTTGGGATTTCACCATTGAAACTATTGTGACTCAAATACAAATACATTAAGTTTTGGAGATTCATAACACTGGAAGGCAAACCCCCAACAAAATAGTTCCCATCTAAAAGAAGTTCTTGTAGTTCACTACAATTCCCTATTGACTCTGGTATGGTACCTATCAACCCATTATCATACAAATATAAAGCTACAAGCTCGCTCAAGTTACCAACATTCATAGGTATTGAACCACTCAAGTTGTTATTATTCAAATACACGTACACCAAACCAGTAACATGAAACAATGTTTCTGGTATTTCCCCACTCAAGGAATTGGAAAACAAGTTCAAGTAATTCAGCTTTTGCAAGGAATTGAAAGTATTAGGTATTGGTCCAATGAGTTCATTGTTAGACAAATCCAAGTATTGAAGGGAACTACAATTGGCCAAAGCTGAGGGTATTGGACCAAAGAACCTATTGTTGCTCAAATCAAGGGTGTTCAAATGGTGTAAAGCACCAATTTGAGGTGGCAATTGGCCTGAAATGGGAAAGTTTGTAAGGTTAAGAGTAAGGACATTATGGGTTTTAGAATCACATTCAACACCAACCCATTTGCATGGATTTGGATCAGAAGCATTCCATGAAGAGGTTAAAGAAGAAGGTAAGGATGACCAGTGAGGTAACAAAGACAACAGGGTTTCCCCATCAGAATTCAAAGCATGAACAACAAGACCAGTGTTTTGTTCTAAAAACAAGAAACACAAGAGCAAGGTTAATGGAAAGAGAAAGTTACCTTTCATCATTCTCCTCCAAAGGGTAAGAAGGACATAGATTCTTACCTTTCTTAATGCATACTCTCTCAATATATATACACGCATGTATGTATGAACTTGGAGAGTACAGATGGGTGGAAATCTCACCAAGACCAAAGTCCAAGCATTCATTGACCAGCAGCAATTTGAAGTGAAGAGAGACAAGACGATAATAAATACAGAGGGATAATATAATTTTTCGCCCTCAACTTGGCCTTTAGCCCCACATTTTTTTTTTTTTTTCTTTTTAAAAACTTTAACACTTAACTAGACAATTTAGTTTATTTTGTACTTTTGGATAAGAAGAATATAAAAGTTTGATCACGTTGTATTTTAAATTTATATAAATTTTGGTTTATTTTATATTTTATTATCACTTGAAAATTTTAAAAATTATATAAATTTTCTGATCATCATGTGATATAATTTTAAAATATCACATCTGGTATTTTAATAAATGAACCGATGGTTAAACTTATCAAAACATCGATTTTTTATTAAATTAATTTAATCGATTTGACTATTAGAATAACAATAAGTAATTAAATAATTAAAATTTCATAAAAATTTAAAATTTTAAAAGAATATTAAATCAATTCAATATATTTAATTGTAGATTTTTGTTCTAGCTTTTTTTTTTTTACCAATTTTAAATAATTTTTGATTCAATCTATTTGTTCAAATTGCAATATCTCGGTCCAGTCAATCAACTTAATTATGTTTTAATAACACTGATAACATCATTAAATCTTAACGAAATCTAATTTTAAAAATTAAAATAGACTTAATTCCTAAATTTAAATATTAAAGTGGATACAAAAAAGTAATTGTCAAATTTAGTTACCAAAAATTATATTATAGGTAATACAGATATTATAGAATTGGGTCATCGTCAGATAGCTGTAGATCATGTCATGGGCGGGGGGGATTAGTGTGAAATGGAAGATACTTGCTTAGCTTTACCATTTTTTCAACGCGGTTTCAGTTTCAAAGTGGCTGTGGGAACGCAGCTTTTTAGTTATAAAATTAATGAAACACTTGTGTTTTATAGTCTGTGTAAGGGAGAAGTGACGTTGCCTCTGTAAAACATATTAAATGTCATCCCCCTGCAATTCCATTTTCCATTGTTTGCCACTTGGCAAGCCCCCTGCCTTTTTTAAAAAAAAAAAAGGCAAAGCCAATTCCCTTTTTTATGATTTTAAGTCGTATTATTATTTAATTTAGGCAATCCTTTTTGATCCCTTTTTTTTTTTTAACAAGTACATACCAACTTATACAAGATTAGTACAGTATTTTAATATTTTAAATTTATTTTTATAATTACATTTAAAGGTAAAAAAACAATCATTTGATCAAATTATGAAAGATAACTAATAATTTTAAAATTAATTTTTCATATAATTGTATTTATATATATGTGCAATTAAAAACTATTTTCTTGTATATATAATATAAATGAAAAATATAAATAAATCTAAAATAGTATATTAAAAATATATTTCACAACACATACATGGAATTGAACTGGATTTAGATAGATTTAACATTGATTTATGTAAAATCAGTGGATGCTGAGAGAGATAGGCCCTTTAAAAAGGTGGGTTAGATGACAATCATCTATCCACTTAAAGCCAAATCTCTAGATTATTCTTATTAAATTCAAAATTCTTCTCCTCTAAAAAAAATCTTCTATTAAATTGAGCTTTTCAAGAGTCAAAAGATTTAGAATTTTGTCATCGCTTACTTTTAGTAAAAGTAAAAAAAATCTAATTAGACAAGTTTCCATTATTTACATACAACTATGTCCAAAAAGAAATTATTTATATACAACTTGTCTAATTAGAGATGATTCAAAGTCTGATGAAGAAAATAAAATTGTTTCAAGCACCCACATTAATGCTAGTGGTTCGTGAATAACAAGCTTTAAAGATTTTATATTTCTTTTATTGAATTATATTGATGTTAGTGATGCTCTTCATTTGAGTTTGAGGTATCAATTTATCTATGAATTGAGTCACTCTAACTCAAATTTTTTTTCAAAAATATAAGAATTTGAATAAAAATATAAATCTAAAAAATAATCTGAATATAAAAATAAAACATTTAAAAAACAAATAGAGTCTCAAATAAAATTCTTTAGTTAAAGCTCAAATTTGCAAAAAAAAAAAATATTTTACTATTATTTTCTCATCGTTTTGCTATCATCTCACTATTATATTATTATTTTTAAATATTATGTAACTCATATTTTATTGTTAATTTTGTTACTTGTTTAATTACGGATTTTGAATTTTATTTTGAATTTTAATAGTTTAGGTAGAAATCAATTAGGCTTATAGCTCAATTCTCAAATCGTAAGTTCAAATCATTCAAAATTTTAATGAATCCAAGTTTTGAATTACTTCAAATTAAAGAGTTTAGATATGTTTTCAAATTAGAATCTTTTTTAAAACAAATTATTATTAGACTTTTAACTATAAAATCCATTATTTGACCACAAATAGCAAGGTGAGCGAGCAAAGCATACAAGAAATCAAGAGATATGTGAGCGTCGCATACTCCACTATAATACTGAACAACTCTACAAAGCTAAAACAGTCGTAAATTATTGTACTTCTATTGTAACCAAAGGATAAAAGAATAACCAGTCAACCACTGTTAGAAAATTTTTATTAACTTCTCTCTCTTTTTACCATTTTTCATTTCCTTTCACACTGCACAACGATACACTAAGCTACACTAATGTTCTGCATAAAAAAACCCAAGTACATAAAAAGACCAGGAATTTCCTCTAGGAATTGACGGCCAAAAAGAACACAGTTATGCTATCACCAACAAGCATTTATTCCTTTTGACCAAAAAATTAAAAAATAATATATATTGCAATTATTTACTTCCAAGTGCTGTCAGCTAATCATCCACATATGGATGTTTTCGCTTTTGACTCTGACTAATACTAGAAGTTGCATGGTTCAGACCCTGTAATTGTCATCTCTTTCTCCATTTATATAATTTGTACCCAAATGGAAAAAAAAAACTAAAAGGTTACCTGAAACAAAACATCAGCTGAAGCACTGTTTACCTCAAGCAGAGTAGCTTATCCTGCATATATATGTATATACATATATCATAGACGCTTATATCTATCAAGCCCTAAAAGTTCAAGAGATGATTATCATCCTTTCACTTCAATGGAATAAATGGTGTCAATTGCTATGGCAATGGTTATGCTTCCCTACATTTTCTCAGATAATAATAGTGCCATGATATGAAAATCTGGATTTTCTTCAAATGAAATGTTATTGATGTAGTGTATTTTGACCGTAGAGGCATATATGTTAAAAAGCATGGCAATCATCATTTTTCAGTTTACCGAAACAAATAGTGCCTATTGGCTATGGCAATGGTTCTAACAATTCCATGTATAGAATGAAAAAATGGGATGGTTTTCAGCGCTGTTTACTTCAAGATAGTGCCATGCACTGAATGTAATGTTAGTAATATGATGTATATGGATCAACCCCAGATGTATGCTGCGTGATATAGAGCATCAGTAGTAGTCCAGTATCATGGAATGGTCAATGTTCAATATGAGGTGGAATAGCACACAAATTAACCAAACCTGTAGATAATGCACTACTTCTACAGAATATTAAAGTTATCTGAAAAGCCTATAAGTTAACCAGGCATAACAAATGCTGCAGACACATGCATGTCTTAGGTAAATTCAAATAAACATGAGCAAATGGTGTGTTCATGATACTGCTATGTGCATTCAAAGACATGAGAAGGGATGATAATGCCGATGGTGACAATGAAATGGGTGCATGCAATAGCTGCATGATGCATCCTAGCATGTAGCAGTTGTATTTGTTGGAGCATATAAAGAGAACATCCCCTCATCTACTGGTAAGGCATAGCTGGTGGAGCCCCATTGGCACCAGGAGAAGCAATGGGATGATTGGAGTCTTTCCTTTTACCGAAAGGATTCTTGGAATATCTATGATCAAATCAAGAAAGACAACCATATTTCACCGAAGCATTTATATAGTAAAGTTACAGATGAAACATGTAAAGCTAATTACATAATTTCATTATGTTCATATAAAGCTTAATGCGAAGCCCCTTTATTTTCTAATTTTATTCATTGGCATTCAACATTATAAAACCGTAGATATACACATCAAAAAGAATCAAAGAATTCTCTACCTAACCACACTCTTTTTAGAGATTTAAGTTATAAGAATCAAGATTTGCCATTAAAAACACAAATCTTCACGAAAACAATTGTGGAAATATCACCTTTTAACCCACATTGAGATGCCGAGAAGCAGTAGAAGTGGTAATTATTAGGTAGAAAACCTATCTGGATTGTGCAACAGACATGAATCAAGCCACAAGCCCATACACATCACATGTATAAAGCACCAATATATATGCAATAGTTGCCATACCAAAGAAACAAAGCAAAGGAAAACAAGAACATTTAAAACAGTAAAGCCACAGATTCAAAAAGGATACTGTATTCGCATGCCAATAGAACCAGAACTAGGGATCACAGCACCCTGCAAACTGTGGTGCACATTACTTGCAGAATTCACATCCTGCAAATTGGGGAAACAAACACTAAGCTTAAGAATGAAAACCCAAGAAAATTGCATTTGATGAATAACTGGTTACATCCAGGTAGGTTAAGAGAAGAAAGGAACTTACTTCAAACTCTATAAAGCAAACAGTATGCCTTTCTTGTCTCAAGATCTTCATTTGCTTAAAACCAGGTTGACTGCATAAAGCATAAGTACGAAATAAACCAGGCTGTCATCAGATATCAACCCAAATTCACACAAATAAAATTGACCATTAAAGTAGCCAGAGGCTAAGATGTTCTTACGCGCTAAATAAGCCCCGTAGTTCTTCCTCATTAATATTCTCTCCAAGATTGCCAATAAATAAGGTATTGCAAGGAGGGTTATCTTTGGTGTTCTGCCAATCAAAGATAGTTTCATTTAGTGCCAGACAAAAAAACATATAAAGGATGCTGCATCCCAAGGTTTCCCAGAAGGAATGAGAAAAAGTCCAACAAGCCAACTATAAACGACCAATAAAAAATTATACTAAATCTAAACCAAAGTAGAAAGTGGTACGTGGAGCGTAGAAATTACCTGAACAGGCACATAACTGCTAGGAGCTGGTACAGGAGTAGGGGTAGGCATTGGCACTGGAGGAACAGGATAACCTCCATAAGGATCATATGGAGGAGTTGGAGATAAATACCTATGCCAAATACAAAAGCGTTCAACTTAACAAGCAATGCTGTACCTACACCTTAAACTATCTATGACTAAGCAAACTAGACCATAGCATAGCAGTATCCAACATCCTGACATAGCTTCTTACCCGTGTGGGCCCCAAACAGGGGCAGGAGGAGGGTGAAACGGAGGTGGAGTAGTATAAGCACTGTGTGAATAATCGCCACCAGTTCGCAAACGTTTGCTTTGATCATACGAATTTGAATCTGCTACAATTCCTACAGAATAAATATAAACAAAGTAAAAGAATGATTTTTTACATAAATAGATTCCTACAGAATCTGCTACAAACCTCTCCCTGCAATAACAAAGACAAATTAACAAGGATACATTTTTTGTACTCTCCTTACAAATATGATTTAAAACACTTCCTTTCGAAAACCAATAATTGTATCTATTTTTTCTCTATTTCAAAACTACACATTCAGTTGCTTTTATTCCCTCTTCTGTATATTTAGATATGGATCATTTTCTTAATATTTACTTGATAAAATTACTTATCAGTTCACCCACAAATGGGTTGCCAAGGACTGGTATTTATTTCCTTCTCTTCAACAGTTCCTCTTCTTGTCGTGGTCTAAATTGTAAACCCCAATTACAAATACAGGAAGAATTTAAAGAGCAGACCTCTAGAACCAATTGACTCAATCCTCTTCTGTTCTTTGAACCATCATCTCATCGTCTTCTATACTTCAAGATCATTAGGAACAACTTTATGTATTTTGCATTACTTTATCTCCAGATTAAAACATTTTTTGTCTGCATGTCTCCATGCAAGCCTTTTTTCAAATTTGGCATGATACAAGGTGTTAAAGATGACTCACCTCTTTTAACAAATAGATTCTTCTTTGCCATCTCTATGTGCAATACCGATTTTGACTCAGCATCAAAAACCATTTCCTAATACCCCCCAGCGTCAGACAAAATCAGTTCTTTGAAAAGGATGACATATCTTAGATGACTAAATAAAACCGGCAGTTAAATACATTTATAAATACCTGAAGGGCATCTTTGGCAGCAATTGCGAGTTGTGCACTTGAGAAGAGAGCAAAACCCATAGGTTTTTCTCCCTTGTAGTTCACCTGCGAAGCTTCATACCCTGGAAGCCATCTCAGTAAATTCTGTAGCTCTCTCTCTTTGACGTCTTCAGGAAGACCAGTAATGAAGATAGTCCGAACCTGGATCCAGAACAAGTATTAATATTATTTTTCGATATACAAGGAAAAAGCAGCAAACTTGTACATGCAAAGTACAAATGCATGCACCACAAACATTTGTAGACACCAGAGTTACCTAATTTGGTTAATCCCATTCAAATTGCAAACCAAATTGATTATGATGTTCTAGATATTATGTTAAGAATGGGAACCTTTTCTTTTTATGGATGATTATCGAAAATCCATTTAAAAAGTTAATTGAATTTTCTTTAAAGACAAAAGTTAATAATTTTTTAAATAACACATAATAATGAATGCATTAAAAAAAAAAGTAATTGCAACCTTCTATGCTCCAAAGGATCGAATTTCTTTCCTTCTAAACGAATCAAGGCCCACCTTTATCGTACCAATCTTTTTTTTTTTTTTATAAATAGTTAACTATGTTTTAGTTATCTATCGGCAAACCAAATTGATCTGCGCTGCAGGGAACTCTGATACGGTCATATAACTACCTAATAACCACATATGTACAAAAAACAATTCTTATTTAGCTTGTACTTCATCTTATTTTCAGCTGCTTCCACCAATGTTACTAAAAAAGAAATGAAAAAAAAAATCTTTCACCAGAACATAACCAAATAATTAAACTGTTGTAAATTGTAATGCAAATTCAAATAGAATCGTTCCCTAAAGAAACAAAATCTTAGAATGGTATATGTTGTTAGTCACAGAAATGATTTTTTTATTGTCAATTATAAAAATTATTATTTTAATCTTGGAAAAGAAAAAAGCAAGTGCAAAAAGAAAACCAAATATTAAAGAGAGAAACGATGGAATCTACAAAGCTAAGCAGAGCAAAAAGAAACTATTATATTTGCAGGTTCTCAAAGAAAACTCAGAGAGAGAGAGGCAATTAGGGTTCTGTCACCATCAAATCGTGTAATTGAGGCTCAGAAACTAAGTCTTGAAAAGGAAAAAAAGGAGGAGGTAGAGTAAATGGAGTGAGAGTGATTTGACCTCATCATGAGAAGAAACGGGTGGAGGATGGTGGACAGGAGGAGGCGGTGGAGGAACCGCTGTTGCTGTGGCTGGAGGGGGCGGAGGAGCTGGTGCCGGCGGCCACTGCTGGTGATAAGGGTGGATTCCAGCACCCGCCATGTCTATATCTCGATAGAAAGTAGAAACCTGAAACCCTAACCCAATACTCGACGTTCAAGAGAGAAAGAAAGAAAGAACAAACTACGAACCCAAAAGAATGATACGATAATGGAAAGGAAACCTAAGAAATATAGCCTTTTTATTTTATTTAATTTAATTACAATCACAAATCTAAATAATAATTAATACAGGTCCAATTAATTATAATAATTTCAATATTAAAATCCTATATTAAAATGAAAATAAATCTCAACATTGCTCTCGAATGATGGGATTCAAATCTCAAAGTCGATTTAATTTGGGAGAGATGAGACTCGAAATTATTAATTAAAATGCATATTTTTTTAGCACAATTATTTTCTTCACGGCCGACAAATAAATTTAAAATAACATATTCAGCGCCGATTGAGATTTAACTTCATTGGTATAGAGAATAGTTTTGAATTGATTAGATCAAAAATCTGTACAAACTAATTGAATTGAATAAAAATTGATCAAATTGGTGATCAAACCACTTAAACAGACGATTGAACCAATTTTTTAAAAATGTAATTTTTAAAATTTTTAATATTTTTTTATCAGAACTAGTGGCATGACAAGTTCAACCACCAATCCAATTTAAAAAATATTGATGCATTTGATAATTTTAGGTATCGTTTCAAAAGCAACATCGTCATTCATAACAGGCAATTATAATCACTTACAAGTAGCAATTTTAGTATGACATATGCAGGTAGAAAAATTATAGAGGTCATTTTATTAAGAGTAGGATTACATTTTACTCTATTTACTCAAAAAATGAGCAAATTAGCCCTTATTCTACAAATCAAATAGTAAATCAATCTTTTATGTTAAAAGTTTAATCTATTTTAACTATTAAAAACTAACGTGATTAATGAAATAACTAAACAGTTACACGTGACGTGCCACATGCACCTTATGCTAACGTATAATGATCAGTTTTTAACCATAAAAATGAATGAGATTTTTAATAGAAATGATTAATTTGCTCTTTGATATAACATATAGGGACCCATTTAATATTATTTTAACAGATGAAGGAAAATGTAATCTGACTTTTAATACAGACAACTCCATAATATCTATACCAGCATTAAAGAAATTTAGTGTGAATGCACATATGGTTGATAGTAATCCAATTAAAGTGATAATTAAATTAATTAAATCAATAAATTATAAATTAATTAATTAGATTGTGGGTTGAATCTAAAACTAAACAATAAATATAAATAAATAATAATCTAAACATTCATCTTATAAATTATAACAACAAAAATATATATCTAAATTAATTTCAATACGATTTTCAGAAATTTGCCTTAAAAAGTATTTTTTTTAATCAAAGCTGAAAACTCATTTTTATAACTCAGAACCTCTTTTTTACATGAAGTATCTAGAATTCATAAATAAGAGGATAATACATTTCAGCACACTCGATCTAGAGGTGTGCATGGGCCTGGCCGGGCCCGGTTCGGGCCAGGCCCATAAAAAATTTTCGGCCCTTTTTCAAGGCCCGGGCCCGGCCCGAAATATGGGCCTAGAATTTTGTCCAAGCCCGCCCAAAAAAATGATAGGTCGGCCCGGCCCGCCATATATTAAAAATTTACTTTTTTATTAAATAAAAACTTTAAAATATAATAAATCAAATGCATTTAAAACATAAAAAAAATATTAAAAAAATGGGACTAAAATAATTCTTAAAATAATATATAAATTAAAAATATAATAAAAATAATTATATTAAAATTAAAAAATTGAAATAAATTAGAACTAAATTAAGAACTAAATTATATTAATAACAAAAATTTTACAATAACATTAAAAACAATAAAAAAACCTAAAGTAAAAAAACTAAAGTTACTTAAAATTTAAAATAAAAAAAGTAATATTAAAATCGGGCCGGGCGGGCAGGCAAAAATCTTGCTCGAGGCCCGCCCGTTTTCTAAACAGGCCTCTTTTTTGCCCAAGCCCATTTTTCGGGCCTATATTTTTACCCAAACCCTCCCATTTTTCGGGCTGGCTTTCGGGCCGGGCCGGGCCGCCCGGCCCATGCACACCTCTAACTCGATCTCACATATTATTATTTTGACAACAATACCTATATCAATTAAATTAGGACAAAAATTATTTAATACAAGAAATAGTAGTGTTAATGGAATAAATAATATACAATACATCAATTAAATTACATAATAAGTAAATATCGAGTGTTAAAATTTTCTAAAATTAATATTAAATTTATATAATTTATAAATATTAAGGGTGAAAGTTATTATTATAGTTTTTTTAAAGTGGCTACTATTAATCAACTGTGCCAACAGCAGAAAAATCATATAATTCACTGATGATTTTGTAATTTTTATAATTAAATAATTATTTTTACAATTTTTTTCATAATTTGATGAAAAAATTTAATAATTATAATCGGGTCATTGGATAATTTATCCAAGAAAAATAATACCCTTACTAGTTTCTTCCGTTCCATTTCATTCAAAAAAGGATAGCAATTTCATATATAACATATACATACATATACATATATAATGAATTAAAAAAAAAGTGTACAATGAATGCGTTAATGGAGGGAAAGCGATCGATAAGGGTGGGTCGCCGCCGGGCGGTGAGACGATACACAATCCCGACGTGTTAAGACGATGTTGCAACTACCTCTTCTTGTTGACGCCGTCTTCTAAGTTCACCCTCGAGAACGCTCTTTGCCGCCTCCGCCGTCATCGCCGATTTCTCCGCCATCTCTGTCGCGGCCTTGATTTCCTCGATTGCCTGCAAATTCTCTTCCACCTTCTCATCCGCTTCGTTTTTGCTAGCGTTTATCGCTTCCAGCTCCGCCATTGCAGCAGCTATTTTCTGCTCCGATGAATTCCCATACTCCTCTACTTTCTTTTTCAAAGCTTCGAATTCTTCTTTGGAGATCTTTATCTTTCCCCTACCGGTCCCCTTTTCTAATAGCCGCATTTCGTCGAGCGCCTTCTTCTCCGCCGCTTTCGCTTCCTCGGCTTGTTGTAAAGCGAGCTCTAGCTTTTGCTTTAAGTCCTTCACTGCCGTTTCAGCCTCTTCGGCTTCTTTCTTCAGCGTTTCCATGTTCTTCTTCATCTGTTGAGTTTCATTTCTAGCATTCTCTGTTTCTAATAAAAGCTGTTGAAGCCTAATGTTATGATCAGCACTAAGAGCTTCTTTTTCACTTTCATTTTGGATCTTCATTTCACTCTCCCGTTGTTGCCTCTTCACCTCTTCAAGTTCCATCCTAATGGAGCTCACTAAATTCCGAAGGGAACACTCTTCTTCGGCCACCATTTGCAGCGTCGTCGTAGCTTCGTTAAGTTCCGATGTCAAAACCCTAACGGAATCCATTTCCATAGCATGAACTTTCTTCATCTCATCTTGCAACGCTTCGACCTCCTCCGTGGTTTCCTTAAGCTTCTCCTCCAGAGATCTCGCTAGCTCTGGATCATACGCTTCCCTCGCAGCCTTCAATTTCTTCTCCGCTTCCTCTTTAGCACTCTCATAAGATTTCTGCAACATTTCTTTATCTGCCGCTATGCTCTCCTGCTCTTTGTACACTTGTTGCGTAGCGAATTTCACTTGCTTAATCGCTTCCTTCATCACCGTGATTTGCTTCGTCAGCTCGGTAACCCTCTCGGAATGCATTTTAGCCGAGAGCTGCGCCTCCGCCGCCTGCTGAAACGCCGCCAATTTCACTTCCAGCGCCGTGTCGAAATCCTGCCTGATTTTATTCAGCTCTTGCTTCTTGGCATCGAGTTCCGTCGCGACTGCGATGTATTGCTCCCTCGCTGACTCCAACTCCTTCTTCCTCACCTCGCATTCTTGGTTGTTCTGCGGTTTCTGGAATTCAAGTTGAGTGCCTTGTTCCCTCACCGCTTCGGTCGCTTCGATCGCCGATTGCTTCGACTCCGTCACCGCTTTGAGTTTCTCGGCCAAATCCTGCAATGTTTTCTTCGCGCTTTCGAGCTCAGATTCCGCTTTCGCCTTCGTAGCTTCGGCGCTCTCTAGCTTTTGCTTCATGTTGTTGAACTCTTTCTCTGCTAGAAGAAGCTGCGTCTCTTTGTCTATTACATTCTGCAAAACATAAATTATTCGTAAGTAATCACAGCTTAATCCTACTGATTATAAATCAGGGTATAATTCTGATTTTAGTCCCTATGAAATTTCATCTTTCTACTTTAATTGGTCAAATTCTATAAAAGATCCCTGTGCTATGCATTCGTTTTGTAGGTTTAGTCCTTCTACTATAATTTGATTCCATTAATTCCTTCAAACAATTTGAGGTGACTTATTTTTAACATCCAGTGTTGTAGTGTATGCATATTGGCATATTTTTTCAGATGAATATTATACATTTTTCTCTTTGATGAAATTAATGGAAAAGAAGAGTTAGCTTTAGAATTAAAATTACACATTTTGAAAAGTAGAAGTACTAGAATGATCAAATTACTGTAAATGGACTAAATCCGGACCTTTTATAGAATTTGACCATTTTAATTTAGCACAATTGTCCCCTTCTAGTTTAATAATGTTACTAATAGGTACAATTTGATAATATTTCGGTTGTTGCCATTAGTAATGATATGAAGATTTTCTATAGTGTCATCCGATCACACGATCAAAATGCTTAAGGTTGTTTCTATGTCAGCTTCAATGACAATAACTAATGGGTTTTATCAGTTGCAATTAATGGAGGGACTAAAAATATAATTAAACCACTGCATTTAAAAAAAAAAAAAAACATTGGTTACCTCTGAAGAAATTCTTGATCTTCTGGGAGTGCGTCTTTCCTTGGTGACAGCTACTTCTCCAAATAAACTAACGGCAGCTTTGACGGATTGAAATGGTGCTGTGGTATCAATCTCCCCTACCTCTGCCTTTGGTGAACCTGAACCAGAGGATTTTGGGATGCGTTCGCTGATGGCCCGGCGGTAAATGTTCACCATTTTTTCTCTGTCTTCCCTCTTTTTCTTGGAAATTTATTCACCTGCGCATCATGTCATCGTTCCATCAATACGTGCATACATACATACATACATACATACATACATACACGCATGCATGCATGTATCACCACCATCTACAATCAACTGACATTGATGTCAAGTAAGAACTTAGCAGTTAATAGTGGTCATGTTCTGGTTTTGTTCCTTCTATCACGTTAATCTAAATTTATTCTTTTTATTAATTTCACATAATTTAATCCCTTTAATTCTATATGATCATTAATTATGTTTAATTCTATATGATCATTAATTAGATTTAGTTAGCATTGAAATAATTAATGGTATTAACTATTTTGACCAATAAATGACATTATAAATGAAAAATAATATAGGTACTAAATCTTAAATACGAGGGACCTCTAGCAGTAGATATCATGGATGAATATATGCCCAGGCCCTAAATTGGTGTAGGTGTTGCAAAGGATGCTCATATTATTCAACAAAAACCTTGTTTCTTTCTTTGTTTCTTTTTCCCCTTCAACAGGCTGACCACATTGGATGCATGTTTGCGTATTACCATATGCAAATAATTCATACATACATCCATGCCTGCCTACAACATCTTAAGTTAAAACTAAATAATGTTATCACCACATACAATCAACTGACAGAAACTGTTCACAATTTATGCATACATGTATGCATAAATGAGATGATATGAGTGAAATATACCAGAGGGTGCTTAGAAAAGATAGCAAATAGATGCATACATGCTTACATGCATGCCTACAACCTGTAAGCTAAAACTAAAACAATATCATCACCACATACACTCAACATGCATGCATAAATGAGATGATATGATTGAAAATAGATTGGAAAGGAACCTGACCGGGTGAGGATACGTTGAAGAGGAGAAAATGATGAAAAATTGGAAAAGGAAAAGAAAAAATGGAAGCCTTGAAACTAAACTTGAAATGGAACTTATGGGGGGAGTGGGTAAGGAGGAAAGGAAACGATGCCCAAAATGAGAGGTAGAGAGGTTTGGTGTATTATTTTGGAAGAGAGACCCCCAAGGTTTGCGGGATTTGAATGGTTAAAACTTTTGAAAAATAAAAAAGGTCAATACATGCCACCCTCATAGCCTCCCCTATTGCCACATACTAAACTATGCAATGATAATTTTGGTGGAAATAAGTTGTTGACTTGCTGTTTCAATCCTTAAAACCAATGGATATTATCATGTACCTTTTGTTTGACCATTTCCAGGCATGCATGCATGCATGCGTGTATGTATGTGTGTGTATATATGTAGCATGCCATGCTGTAACACAACTCACTTCCCCCACGTTATTGCTTTCCTAACAATATTATCATTTAGTTGTATATTTGATATAATGATAATGGATAATATAGTGTTTGGGAACATCTATTTTTTATGGTGTATAGAGGGGACCCTTTTTAAATTTATACACAAAATTTAGTCTATTTGGCATATGAACTTTGATTTAGTGTAACTATACATATGAAACTTTGATTTGGTTCAATTGTATACATGAAATTTTGATCTTGATTTAATTGTACACAATTTTTAAAAAAATACATACATTTATTTTCATGTTAGGTAAATATAGTTATTTGTGTCTATAATATATAAGTATAAAATGATGCTACAACAATAGCATTGTTAGTGATTTATAAAAATTAAATTAATTCAAGATTTCATGTATATAATTGCACAAAATCAAAATCTATATATCACATTGAACATTTATCTAAAGTTTGTATATAAGTTTGATATTTATCCTAGTATAGAATCATGCATTATCAATTTATCAAATATGAACATTTTTGTCTTCCCTTCTTTATTTTTTATTTACTTATAATTAATTAAGATTTACATCATTAAAGGTGCTGATGGATTGAATTAGATCAAAATTAAATTGCACAACCTAGCCCATTAAAATAAACTTGTTTTACTATTTAAAAAACATATTTTTAAATTTAAATATATAAAAATTAATATAGAGTTATTTTTATATTTTTATTATTTTAAACGGGATTAAAATTTTAAATCCTTGATTCAAATCCAACCCAGACAGACCACGTGGATTATAGATTAATTAATTGGTTCTGAGAGTAAGAGATTACTTATGGTTGTTAGATAATTCATAATTTTAGATATACCATTCTATTAACACGGTGTTGATTTTTTTTTTTAGTTGTACGAGATATGCTTTAAGCATATAATTAAAATAAATCTCAAAATTACACAAATTTTAATTTAATATACAAAATAGCTTACAGCTTTGAGAATTTATCCCTTAAATATTGATATTCCATAGATTGATAAATACAGTAAAACTATATCCAAGCTAGCTTACTTGCAACAAATGCATAGCTAAGCTAAGACAGCTACATCCATTATTGATGCATCATCATGCATGGATGTACACAAAATTGGGATCTAAGATCCAACAACACGGCCATACAGACCTTCCAAACCAAAATCCACTGCTAACCAATACATACATATTCACTCCTGCAGAACAAGCCTAAAGGTGAGATTAATTCGAGTCGTCTCCGGCTTTGCACGCTTAGGCACAGAGTGTAACCAGTCACGCTGAGTGTTCCCTCTCATTACCAACAGAGATCCGTGCTTGAGCATGAACGAGTGTTGATCATCTTGGCTGCTCTTCCTAGACCTCTTCAATGGAGGTTTGTCATCAGATCTTCTCTCTAGCACATTCACAACAAAAACAAACATCAATGGAAGTAATATTAAAACCCAGTTTTCTACAAGGTTCAAGGAGGGTATGATTTTGCACCTTGGGATGATTTGCCACTTTTCTTCTTCAGGATAAAATCCCGTTCGCATCCAAAGGAAACAGAAGCAATTTCCGGGGTTGATCCATAGAGCTTCTCGTCATCACTATGCCAACCTACATAGTCGTTACCCCCTTTATACCGATTTAAAAGCAAGCTGTTAAATGTACTGCCAGGAAGCATTTTATGGACCTTAAGAAGATAAGCAAAGACATTAGATCGTACTAGAGAAGGAACTACGAAAACACAAGTGAGGTGAGATTACCGCATACTTACCGCATCCAAAATGTCCTTAAGTGGGGGGAAATCATCCCAAGAATAAGCATGAGGCTGATATCCACTGTAAATCAAGTCCGGCAACCCTGCACTTGCAATATAACATGTGTCTCTAGGCTGCGTGCATAAGGGAATATGCAAATTTCAACAGGAGAAAAAGATAACATGAGTTGTTAGTGGAAACCATGCATGTTAAAAGGTATCATATTACCAATAATCCATGCTTAAAGAATATGCTTTTTCTCTAAGGCAAATCGATATCGGTTTGTTTACATACCGATCAATACAAAACTGGAATGGTGATCATATGCATGTTAAAAGCTTGCATTACCATCCATCCATGCTTAACAAACATGCCTTTTTCTCAAAGGGAAATCAATATCAGTTTGTTTATATACCCATCACTACAACAAACTCGAAAACTGTAGCGATCATCATCAAGATAAAGAATGGTTCAAAGTTGAATTAGATGATGATACCAAACTAACAATTTCGAAGGCAACATTGAGAAAAATACAATAAAAAGGGAAAACAGGGTCATGCATAACCAACACAAAAAGGGAGCCTATATCATTACTCTTTTAACTGCCACTACCAAACAAAGTAAAACATTCCAATCTAAGTGATGAAACTAAACTGCCAATGCCTGTTGAATCGAGTAGCAAGGAAAGCCCAATGCCCCATAAAATAAGGTTTTAGGTTGTGTCTTGCCTTGCCACCTAAAATGAAGTCCTACTCGACTCGACTTTGAATATAGTCATGACCCTTGTCACTTCATGATACCAAAGGTCAAACCCCCGCCCCCCCCCCCAAAAAAAAAAAAAAAAATAGAACACTAAACTAAAGAGCTAAATTCCTGAAATGAGATTCGACCCAACTCGACTTTGAATTTAGCTAAGACACTTATGACTTCAAGATACCAAAGGTCAAAGACCCCCACTCCCAAATAAAACACTAAACTAAACTGATGGTAGCTAAATTCTCGAAATAAGGTCCGACCCGACTCGAATCCAAATTTTACAATTAAAAAACGTCTCTTTCTTCATCAAATACGCTATACTAGTAATCAAGAATTAGTGGCTAAAAGAACATTTAAAGAAAGCTTCCCTCCACAACCCATACATCAAATTTTTGAGCAAATTACAGGGAATTTATAAGAACCTGAGTGCAAGATCGGCCAAAGACGCGAAGGGTGGGTCTGGTCCAAGGGATGTGATTGTCGAGGTAATTGAAGAATTTCCAGGCGACATCATATGCTAAAAACCTGGGAACGTAAATTACACTGCTTCCGTTTCCAAGATCGACAGTTCGGCTCTTTTTAGCGTCATCTTTAGGGTTAGGGTTAGGGTTCGCCTTCAACATCAAATTCATGGAAGTAAGCAGGTAGGCTTAAAAACAACCCGAATCTGGTAAAATTAGTAGCATTTGTAAGTTTACATTAAGAAATTTTGTATAAATTCGGTATGGGATGATATGAAAATGGATGCATTCAGTGATTTTACCTTAATTAAGCGCCGATTCCCAAAATCTTCCAAGTTAAGAATGGCTCCAATTTTCCACAAATTAATAAAGATGGATTTACCATTACTACACGGAGTTAACCTTCATTGAGGAGGGTGCTGCCAATGTTGCAACCCACTGTACATAGGGACACGTGTACGGTTGGCATGTGGGGGTGCAATGCATATGCTCATAATTATTTGCACCTCTTAAAGACCTACCCCAGGCCCCAATAATAAAATGGTGGAATTTGCTAAAAGTCCCTATACTATGTTTTGGTCATTGTACTCTAATTCGATAATATTTAATCTTTGTACTTTTTGAATATTAAAATTCTAGTTCTAACCAAATGACAATCAATAAATTCGTTTTTGTTAAATTATGTAATTTTCAAAATCTTACCTCGCAAACATATCACATGAGTAATGTTATATAATATTCACACAAAAAAATCGTCATTTTAATTAACGGATTTAACATCATTTGTTTTAATTATGACTAAAGTTTCGAATATGAAAAATATAATGATTAACTTTGATTAAATTAGAAAACATTAATTGAATCTAAAACTTATGCATAATACGTGATTAATAGCAAAATTTAAGCTAATGAATTTAACTTGTCACTGTTTTGAATCAAAACTGAAATTAACCAATTTAAAGTAAAAAAAATAAATAAATTCTCAATTTATGCATAATGCAAAAAATTTGACCAAAAAAAGTATTATTACAAAAATACTTACTTTTTTATTCTTGGGTTAATTCGTCATACATCCAATTTTGGAAGAAAAATTAAATTAATCATCAAACTTTAAAATATTTTAAATTAGTCCTTAAAGTATCAATATAGCATTAATTAGAATCTTTTGTTAGCCTGGACATTAGCTTAGATGTTAAATACAAGCTAAAATATGACTTGAGCATATTCAATATTTGATTAAAGTGCAGATATATATGTAGCAATTAAATGAATAAAAACAGCCCTTCAAAATATTGATTATTTTTTAATATGTCGATTCAAGTTATCCGTGCATTAAATTTTTTAAAAAAATTATCTATATGATAAGTACATACATTTATAATTTAATTTATACATTTTAAATATGTTCTGAATTGACATTTAATATCTGACTAAGAGACAAATGTAATTAGGGACGAAACCATAAAAACTTCTTTATAAGGAGCTACAAGGAGGGGCAAAATAAATTATGTCATTATATAAGCTTACAATATTACAAATTTCAAAGTAATTTAATTGTAGTTTTATCATTTTGGGACAAACTTACTCACAAACTTGATTAAATGATATTAATACTTCGATTAAACGATAAATTTAAAGATGTTAAAGTGAAATAAAATCAATTTTATTATAACTTTTTATCATGTCCGCTCTTTTTGATATAATGTCTAGAATTACTTATAATTTATTCTTAACTCTTAAACATGAGGATAATACGCTTCAGCGCATTCGAACTCACATCTTCCTGACAATAATACTAATCTCAATCAAACTAAAACTCCGCACTTTATAATTTAGAAGTAGATTCGCTTTTTATGATATAATTTAGATTGTAAGTTATACGAATGTGAGACGGACATAACATGATCATGATTTGTTAATCAACGCCAGATCATACGGATGGCTTTGAAAGTCAGCAATCGAAAGCCGCTTTGCAACCTCCCTCGGTCATAATAACGACAATCTTTGTATTTGATTCTCCACGTGTCTCTTTTCTATTGGATACTTGTCGGCGCACAAACTCCCCACCCTCCATGCTTTAACATAAGCTTTAACTTATGTACCAAACCCACTATTAATAGAGGATTTATTTAATTAAATCTTAATATTTTTATTTACACAAAAATTAAATATTATATTATTATTTAATACATTGCTTGTGTCTTATTTATTTATTTAGTTATTTATTTATTTTGATTTGATATATAGTTTGATGTCAGTATTTACGTTTTTATTTTTCTAATATTGTATACGTATTTGATAAAAATTATACATTGGTATATAAAGATAATAATATTAACTTTTTAGTGTTTAATTCGAGTTTTATAGTTATTTTGATGAAAATTTATAATTAGCTAATAATATTAACAACTAACTGTTGATTGAGTCTTAGTTCAGTTAGCATTACTATTGAGTGTATTGAAACGCATAATTACTTAAAAAAACTCAAATTAAACATTAAAAAGTTAACAAAATTAACTTTGTGTATAAAAATATATAACTTTTATCAATTATATGCACTACATCGGACCAAATAAATAATACCCTAAGTTGTTTTTTATTCTTTAAATATAAATTAACTAATTTGCATATCCGTACAATGCAGCATTTAATTATGTGTATCAAATAAAAAATATTAAATTATTATATAATTTAATCTCTGTGCTTTTTATTTTGGAAATATTATTTGTAAAATAAATCCTGATTATTTGTATTTTTATTCTTTTAAAATGATATAAAAGTTTTATTATTTAAATTTAATTTAGTGAAAATTTAATTGAGTATTGATATAAATAAATGATATTAAAATATATACCAAAGAGAAAGTTTGAAAATATTTTATTTCATATTTAGAATTTAATAAAATATTCACCACTTAAATACCCAAGTTTAATATTTATTTAAAGGGAGTAATTAATATTGAATTTATTTAAATGGAAAATTGGTGATATACTTCAAGACTGGTTTCTAAATATATATTATAAATTTTGATTTTGATTCGATGATTTTAATGAAAAATATGCATTAAATTTGATATATTAATATTAATGGCAAAAATATTATATTTAAAACATAATTTAGAAAACGAGATTTACTTAGGAAAATACTTCAAAATTTTTATATATGCTTGATAACGGATTTTTAGTAAAACTTTCTAAAATTAAATATTATTTTAAATAAGAATTAATTATAAATATTTTAAATAAATAAGCTTAAATTCACTTTAACGTAAGCTTTTAATTTATATATATAAGCCTCTCTGAGTATCAACCTTTCGCTCTCTTAGTATTATTTTCTAACACTTTTGCATTTGCTTCTTTCTTTTTCACACCAGATCTGGGGATCCAAGCTATGGCTGAAAAGGTTCCTAAAATCTCATCCTTTTTCTCTTCAACATTTAAAATCCGATACCCATTTCTTTTATTGTTTTTCATGCTCCTCTGTTTCCAATTTCTCTTTGTCTCTGTTAACCAGATTTGTTAGCTAAGGCTAATGATGCATGTAAAATTTTTCTTTTGTAGGTGACGATAATGGTGCTGAAGGTCGACCTTCAGTGTAGTAAATGTTACAAGAAGGTCAAGAAAGTGCTCTGTAAATTCCCTCGTGAGTTTTCTATTTTTGATTTTGTTTTTTTTTTTCATGGTTTTCTGCATATTATTTGTAAGATTTTTAATTATTTGTTCATTGAGATTAACGGTGAGAAATGGTGTCTGAGTTGATTTTTCTTTTTCTTTTGTTGTGAACAAGAGAAATACGAGACCAGGTATACGATGAAAAGGCTAATACGGTGACCATCACGGTGGTATGCTGTAGCCCGGAGAAGATCAGGGACAAGTTATGTTACAAAGGTGGTGGATCCATCAAGAGCATTGAGCTCAAGTCGCCGGCGAAGAAACCCGACAAACCTAAAGAAGCCGAGAAGCCGAAAGAAGCTGAGAAGAAGCCGGAAAAACCCAAAGAAGCTGAGAAGAAGCCGGAAAAACCGGAAAAACCCAAAGAAGCTGAGAAGAAGCCGGAAAAACCCAAAGAAGCTGAGAAGAAGCCGGAAAAACCCAAAGACGGTGCGAAGGAACCGGAAAAAAAAGAGGAACCTCGGAAGAGACCGCAAGAGCCCAAAGACGGTGAGACGAAACCGGATGTACCTAGAGAGGTGGCGGCGCAGCAGAATGCTGCGGCACCTGCTCCTTTACCGCCGATGACGTATGCAGTTGGGTATACTTGCTCCGAAGGTTATTATAATGGCTATGGTGGAGGACCTAGCTATTATGGTGGACCACCCCAACAACCGTTCCCATGTTACGAGACTTACGGTAGGCCTGTTTATGACAGCTGGGGTGGCGGCGGCGGTGGCTACTACAGGTACGGCGGCCGTACCGGTGAATGTTTTAGCGAAGAAAACCCTCAAGGTTGCTCGATCATGTAAAAAAACCCGGGAATTTGCTGCTGAAAGCAATATATACCTGAATTCGTTATACTATAATGGTAATAATAAATTCTCTTGTTTACTGGTGTATGTCTGTATGAATCTGGGGGAGTCATTTTGTGGATTTTTATTTATTTCTAGTTTTATTGAGTTTATAAAAGTCGTAAAGATCATTAACAAGGTTGGTGGCGTTGGTGGTGGCGGCGGCGACAACGGCGGCGGTAGTGGTGGTGGGTGTGCTCCAGGCTTGCAAAAAGTTTGTTTACCATAGTTTTAAAATTTAATAAATAAAAATGATGTATCTTTTTATCTGTCAGTCTTTTGTTTTTAATTATATGAAGGAATTCATTTGACAACAAAATAATCATTGAAGGAACCTTCTCAAATGTAAACTTAGATTATAATAATGCAGAATGCTTATTAATTTTACAATTACCAAGTCTAAATGAAGTATTTTTTATTATTTTTACGAGAATTAAAAATTAAATTCTATTATCAATTGTTGTCCATATAGGAAAATGTAGATTGGAGTGCCTAGAGTCATATTATCTTTTTATTTAAGGGTTAAGGAATGATTATGAGCTAAAGATGAACCATACATTTTTAAGGGAAAAAAAAATTGATTTAGGATCATGAACCAAGATCACCGTCCGCCTTCTTTATCCTCACCCTTCTAAAGTTCATGACTGCGTTCTCAACAGTTTCCCCTCTAAAGTTTGAAATGCAACGAGCCTTACATTGCACTTGTCACTTATCGATATTTTAGATTAGCATTTTAATTTAATAAGTATTACTCAATTAGAACTAACTTCATTTTTCAAAAATACAAGAGAGCGAATTTTGACAATTAAAACACGACAACAAACTTTTTAATTTTTGTAAAGTAGAGGGAAAAATTCGTAATTATACCTTTATCCTTAACCAACTTTGCAGTATGTATGATAGTTATCTATATAGAGACATAGCGGTTCAAAAACAAAAAGCCAAATCAATTGGATAATAATGGTACCAATGCATCCACGAGACAATGTCACTAACGGTGGGCGCCTCCCTATGGTTATCCGGTCCCCAAACAGGCAGACGATGGCGTCAAAATTACCTATCTAATGCTTATCCTTTGCTAATTTTTCAGCTAGTAGGCAACCTAGCTAACGTAGACACTCTTAATTTCCTCCCATGGTTTCAAATCTTAATACGCTCCAAACTTTAATTATTGAATAGAAATCGAGATTGATTTGAATTTAATTGAGTTAAATTTATTTATATGAAAAATAATAAAATTTGATTTTTATATATATTGTTATAATGCAATTGAGAAATGTTTAGTACGATAATTTACACTATAAGAATGCAGAGAGCTACTGAAATAGTTACGATTTATATTGTGAAAGTGTGAAAAGTCATTGTTCTTGGTGATTTACGGATGTCAAGTTAGTATATGTAAATGATAGAATTTTGTTTAATTTAAGAATGTTTCTCAAAAGTACTTATTGGACGGAAAAAAAAACACTTTTGGCAAGAAGTTAAAATTTTTAATTTCTAAAAAAAAAGATTTTTTGGGTCAATTTTTTATTTGGGATAAGCATTTTTTCTCTAAAAAAACTAGGAATACTTGTCTCAAAAATACTTTTTAAAAGTAATACAAAAATAACCTTAAATCAACACAGTCTATTTAATCAATTTCGGTTTGAGCAGGTTTAGCAATTTTTTTATTATATATTTGATTTTGTTGGTGTAAAATAAATCTTGATTATTTGTGTTTCAATTCTTTTAAAATGATATAAAAGTTTTATTATTTAAAAATATTTAATTTATTCAAATTTAATTAAGTATTTATATAAATAAATGATATTAAAATATTTACCAAATATTTACCAATCAAACTGAAAGTTTTGAAAATGTTTTATTTCGTATTTAGAATTTAATAATATATTGACCACTTAAATACCCAAATTTAATATTTATATAATGGGTGTAATTAATATTGAATTTATTTAAATGAAAAATTGGTGATATACTTCAGGACTGGTTTCTAAATATAAATTATAAATATTAATTTTATTTGATGATTTTAATGAAAAATATGCATTAATTTTGATATATAAATATTAATGGCAAAAAAAATCGTATTTAAAACATAATTTAGAAGACGAGATTTACTTAGGAAAATACTCAAAATTTCTATATATGCTTGATGACCGATTTTTAGTAAAGCTTTCTAAAATTTAATATTATTTTAAACAAGAATTAATTATAAACATTTTAAATAAATAAACTTAAATTCACTTTAACGTAAGCTTTTCATTTATATATATGAAGGCTAGTTTGACAATGTTTTTGAAAAGTGATTTTAAAAAGTATTGTGAAAAAATATTTTTAAAAAGTTTAGATTAAAATTTAAATGTTTAGCGTTACTGTCAAAAAATATTTTTGAGAAATAAAATGTCCATCTTAGACATGTTATTATTAAGTAACAAATATATATTTAAATAATATTTAAATTAGTTAATATTATTATATTTTAGTAAGAATGTAAAAAAATTATTATAACTTATTGTTAATATTTTAATATATGAAATATAAATTTTAAATATTTTTAAGTAATAAATATTAATTATTTATAAAATTTAATTAAAATATATAAATTATATTTTAAATATTTAAATATAACCATTAAATATTTGTAATTAATATTTTAAAAAATATTTTTTAAATTTATAATTTTAATACATTTATAGTTAAATACCAAGAAAAAAAAAAGAAAATATTATATTATTATAAGGGTGAAAAAGTAATTAAATATTCAAAGAGTAAAAGTTAAAAATTTTAACTTCTTTATTTTAAAAAGTCAAATATTTTAGCAAAAAATAATTTATTTAGTACAACTTTTCTTTCCAAATGTTTTAGAGGTAGAAGTGTTTTTTTCAAGCAGTTGTAATCACTTCAGAACAGTCGCTTAGGGGTGAGTATAATCTGATTCGATTCGAAAAACTCGATAAATTTTTCAAATTTTGAATTAAATAGTTCGAGTTATTTGAGTTAATAAAATTATTTGGATCAACTCGAATAAAAAATTAAGTTTTTTGGTTTAATTCGAATATGAATTACACAATTTGAGATTATCAGAAAATCCGAATAAGAAAAAGTAAAACTACGCTGTTTTGAAAAATGTTTACATTTTCTAAAGTTAAAAGTCAAAACCATTAAGTTAAAAAGCAAAATTATGTTGTTTTGATAAATGTTTATTCATTAAGTTAAAAGGCAAAACCATTATATTGTTTATGTAGTTAAATAATTTTGTACTTCGTTTACTAGTTAAATAATCGGTTCATATAAACGCAACATTGAGTGTAAATAATAGGATTCGTTAACTCGACTCGTCTCGACTCGAAAATTTTTGACTCGATTCGATTTGATTCGAAAAAAATTAAAATTGAGTTCGGTTACTAAAATAGAATTCGTCAACTCGACTAACTTAAAATTTTTTGACTTAATTCGACTCGACTCGATCGAATACTCACCCCACAGTCACTAACCCTAAGTATCAGCCTTTCGCTCTCTCAGTACTATTTTCTAACACTTTTGCATTTGCTTCTTTCTTTTTCACACCAGATCTGGGGATCCAAGCTATGGCTGAAAAGGTTCCTAAAATCTCATCCTTTTTCTCTTCAACATTTCAAATCTGATACCCATTTCTTCTTCTTTTTTTAATTTCTTTTATTGTTTTTCATGCTCCTCTGTTTTCCAATTCCTCTTTGTCTCTGTTAACCAGATTCGTTAGCTAATGCTAATGATTCATGTAAATTTTTTCTTTTGTAGGTGACGATAATGGTGCTGAAGGTCGACCTTCAGTGTAGTAAATGTTACAAGAAGGTCAAGAAAGTGCTCTGTAAATTCCCTCGTGAGTTTTCTATTTTTAATTTTGTTTTTTTTCATGGTTTTCTGCATATTATTTGTAACATTTTTAATTATTTGTTCATTGAGATGAGAAATGGTGTCTGAGTTTATTTATTTATTTATTTATTTTTTGGTGAACAAGAGAAATACGAGACCAGATATACGATGAAAAGGCTAATATGGTGACCATCAAGGTGGTATGCTGTAGCCCGGAGAAGATCAGGGACAAGTTATGTTACAAAGGTGGTGGATCCATCAAGAGCATTGAGCTCAAGTCGCCGGCGAAGCCCAAGGAACCGGAGAAGAAACCCGACAAACCTAAAGAAGCCGAGAAGCCGAAAGAAGATCAGCAGAAACCGGCAGAGCGGAAAGAAGCTGACAAGAAACCGGCAAAGCCCAAAGACGGTGAGACGAAACCGGATATACCTAGAGAGGTGGCGGCGCAGCAGAAGGCTGCGGCACCTGCTCCTTTACCGCCGATGACGTATGCAGTTGGGTATACTTGCTCCGAAGGTTATTATAATGGCTATGGTGGAGGACCTAGCTATTATGGTGGACCACCCCAACAACCGTTCCCATGTTACGAGACTTACGGTAGGCCTGTTTATGACAACTGGGGCGGCGGCGGCGGTGGCTACTACAGGTACGGCGGCCGTACCGGTGATTGTGTTAGTGAAGAAAACCCACAAGGTTGCTCGATCATGTAAAAAAAACCGCGGGAATTTGCTACTGAAAGCAATATATACCTGAATTCGATGTACTATAATAGTAATAATAAATTCTCTTGTTTACTGGTGTATGAATCTGGGGGAGTCATTTTGTGGATTTTTATTTATTTCTAGTTTTATTGAGTTTATAAAAGTCGTAAAGATCATTAACAAGGTTGGTGGCGTTGGTGGTGGCGGCGAAAACGGCTGCGGTAGTGATGGTAGGATGTGGATTCAAGTGAGCAGTTATGGGTTAGAGATGAACCATACATTTTTAAGGGATAAAAAAATTGATTTAGGATCATGAACCAAGATCACCTTCTGCCCCCTTTGACTTCACCCTTGTAAAGTTCATGACTGCCTGCTCAACGGTCTCACCTCTAGCACTTGGCACTTATTGATATTTTAGATTCGCATTTTAATTTAACAAGTATTACTCGATTAGAACTAACTTCATTTTCCAAAAATACAAGAGAGCAAATTTTGACAATTAAAACACGACAATAAACTTTTGAATTTTTTGTAAAGTAGAGGGAAATTTTCGTAATTATACCTTATCTTTAACCAGCTCTGCAATATGTATGATAATAATATATATAGAATACAGACTTAGTGGTTCAGAAACAAAAAGCCACATCAATTGGATAATCATGTGGGTGCCTCCCTATGGTTATCCGGTCCCCAAACAGGCAGACGATGGCGTCAGAATTACCAATCTAACGCTTATCCTTTGCTAATTTTTCAGCTAGTAAACAACCTAGCTAACGTAGACACTCTTAATTTCCTCCCATGGTTTGAAATCTTAATACACTCCAAACTTTAATTATTGAGATAGAAATCGAGATTGATTTGAATTTGATTAAGTTGAGTTAAATTTATTTAATTGAAAAATAATAAAATTTGATTTTTATATATATTGTTATAATGCAATTGAGAATTGTTTAGTACGATAATTTACAATATAAGAATGCAAAGAGATATTGAAATGATTGCGATTTACATTGGGAAAGTGTGAAAATGGTGATTGGAGGATGTCGAGTTAGTATATGTAAATGAGAGAATGCTTAATTTAGGAATATTTCTCAAAAGTACTTTTAAGAAAAAAAGAACACTTTTGGGAAGAAGTTAAAATTTTCAATTTCTAAAAAAACATACTTTTTTGGGTCAATTTTTTATTTGGGATAATCATTTTTCTCAAAAAATTAGGAATACTTCTGTGCCAAAAATACTTTTTAAAAGTAATACAAAAATGGCCTTAAATCGATGCCGTCTATTTAATCAACTTCGGTTTGAACAGGTTTAGCAATTTTTTTATTATTTGTTTGATTTTGTTGGTGTAAAAATGCCATAACAACATCATATAATAATTAAGGATTTCATTACGTCAAGATGTAAGTATATGTTGATTACGAGTTAAATCATTTAAACTTATTTGAGCGTTCATTTTTATTAAGAATAAGTTCAATTATACCAATTTTTATTTATTTATTTTGATTAATAAAAAAGTTGGATTCTTATATTAAATGTAAGTTATAGAAACGAATATGGAATTTGCTATGTACTAATAGTTGGTTTTTGACATATAAATTTGTATATGTCACTATTGCCTTTTGAGGGTGAAAATATTTTGTAAATTTTAAAATTAAACTTAATAATAGTGATGTTGGGTGTAATTCATTCTAAATTGAATACCTTAATTTCAATTTCACACTCCAACCACATATGTCTAAAAAGTAAAATTCAACGCAAACAATTATAGCATTTGCAGGAAATTTATTTTAGTTGCATGCATGTGTCGGTTGAAATTTTGGACTGATTAGCACAATACATCATACTATTCTCTCCATGACGATAGCATACATAAACAACCAATTTTTAATTTGGGTTTTTATTTTCGGCAAACACCAATTAAGGTTAATTAGACCTAACTCTATCAACTAATTCATCATTATCATATATAATTAAAAATTAAGCAACAATTAGCTGGAGCATATGGTTTTTGTCGGTGCATGAGCAAAAAACAAAAACGAAAGTTAAATAAATAAAGGGTACGTAGTGTGGATAACCTAGAAACAAGGCATTAGCTTAACTAAATTAATGAATCAGTGGCTTAATAGCTTGCTTTATAAAAGTACCTGCATAAAGATAATATATATATATATATATGAGTGTATATATATTATCACCTTAAACTAACTTTTTGGGTTTAAATTTTAATGAATATATTTTTTTATAAAAAAACTGAATTATTAAAAATTAAATAACATCAAGATGGCCGACATGATAATCCATACGTACTTCATTGTAAACATGAACAATTTTTTTATGGGTAGGCAAGCTGCCACTTTCATTATCATTAAAAATTTATCAATTCAATCACTTTTTTTGTCAAATGAAAAGCAGTTAACTAAAATATAAAGGTCGAAAGTCAAAATGATAAAAAGTTTAGGACCAAAGTGACAAAAATAAAACATTCAGGGACTAAAATTGTCACTATCCCTATACAATAAATTAAAAGGAATGCAATGTCTGTGGTCACCTGTTTAGGGTTGCTGTAAATGACAAAGGGCTACTGATGTCTAGGATGATTTGATTTTTGGAGAAAACGACAGTTGGTATTTAGCTTAAAATAGGGTTTGGAAGGTCAAAAATGAAGAAATATCGTTGAATTTGTTAGGACAATGATAGAGCTTTAAGGGGATGTGCATGTGCTCAAGGTCTCAGTTCCCTAATAGAGCAGGGTGACACTTGTCAATCCTATCCTGTTAGATTATAGGAATCAAATTCATACCCAAACTTCAGACCACAGTTCTTATGGGATTTGTTTAAGGTCTCAATTCCCTAATGGGGCAGAGATCCTATCAACCATTACTATTAATAAGCGTTCAGATATATAGATTTTTTTAACACTAATGCTAAACAAATTCAACTAAGTCAATTAACACTTAAATCGCTCAATAAATGATTAATCAATTTTTGAAACAATTAATATTTCAAGTAACATTTTAAAATAAAATAAAAACTTACTAACTAAAAGAAAAATGGTATTGTAATAAACTTATATTTAACAAAACAAATTTAATAATATCAACATTTGGTGTTTAAAAATAGCAGTAAATAAAAGTAAAAATACAGACTAAAACTCAAAACTTATTTTTAACCTTTTGAAATTAAACTCATCAAACCGACCCGCTGCTATCCCATAATATTTCCTTTCAGTAACTGACCAACAAACAGGGTAACACTAGTCAATTCTTCATTATTACTTTATTAGAATTTAGGAATCTATTTCCATCAACAAATTTGGGACCACTTTCTCAATTTCATCGGCTTCACCAAACTATATTCTTAAGTTGAAAGATACATACATACATCAACATCAACAACAAGAAGGCACGCACAAAAGACGAACCCCATCATTATATATTTAGAATTTTCTTCCAACAAAATATTGCATTTCCATCATCATCACTAGTAGTATCCCCATTCCCATTTACTATACTACAAAAGCTACAGTTAAGCTACCTTAGTAGATACAGGAACAGGAAGCCATCACTATAGACATTACCATTACAATCATTCACCAGTAGTATTCCCCATCCCATTGCAACACTACAAAAGCTAAAGCTACTTCAGTATATATAGGGACTGGAAGTCATTATATACGGTATCCCATTCCTATTTGCTATACACTTTACCAAAAAACCACTGCTCAAAAGTCACAACTACACCCTCTTTCGCTTCACAAAATAAGGCCATTTCACATGTTTAGCTAAGTCTAGCGCCAGTGGTAAGCATGTACACTTGTTAAAAGACCAAAAAGGAACATACCACCTATGATAAGAAGCATATCATTTGCTCAAGTTTCTCCACTTGTCTTTGAGATCAACCTGAATAAATAATAAAGAATAGATATTATATATATAAAAAAGGAAAAATATTTCATTAAAAAAAAAGTTGAGACTATATAAACTTGTCCCATACTTACCTGAGTTCTCTTTTTCAATATGTCCCAGTAGGATTCTAGAATGAGTTTCCATTGGGGTCCATACCTTCATTAGGAAAATAATTATAGCAAGGAATCAAAAGTTATGAACTACCAGAAGTATCTTTAATCTCATAGTTGGTAAACAAGTATTAACTACTATTATAGAAAGAACCTAAAGTAGATCTAACATGCTAACAGGAGTATACACGGAAAATTGAATGCAGAACCTCTCCGATGTAAGTTGAAAAAACTGAAACATAAAAAAAATCTTTCATTATGGAAAATTTCCCTTAAGATACTCAGTTATTCACTTACTCTCGATAGCCCTTGATCAATGCCTGTTCTTCCTCAAGCGTCCACCAGTTAGTTTTTCTTCTGTTTTTCTGCTTTTGGGGTTCACTTTCCTTCAGTGGAGACACATGATTCGTTTTAGGGCTTGGCAAAGTACACCTGTTCGAACAACCACTTGTCCCTCCATCAGAGCCATCAATTGAATCCTCCCACTACAACGATACTCAACGCATAAGATAGACAAAACATAACAGGGTTGGATAAACAAATGGGAATATATCTTAATGAATGCAAGTAAAGAAAAACAAAATCAAATGACAATAAATGTTCGTCCCAAGATTTCACAAAGCAACACCAAGTCAGGCAGGTCTTAAATAGTTATAACAATTAAGTATACGAAAGAGCAGGGTATTACAATTAAAGCATGCAGTGTAATGAAGGAAAAAAGCCTAAAAAATCATGGTAAAAGAAATTCCTAGAATTCACAAAAAAACGTCAAGGCTAGTATTTTTTTTTTACTGTCCAGTAATGATACTAAATGTAAAAATGTACAGATCCGAATACACACCTCAGAAGTGTGAGCAGTGTCATTCCTCTCCATTATGCTGCGCTTACGAACTTTCTTGGGTTGAATGACAGCTTCATTCCCCTCCTTAGCATGAGAAGGTTCCGCAGTATGATTGACAGATGGAGCAGGAACACTCCCGTCCACCTTGTTGCAGTCTTCTCTAATGCCCTCATAAGGTGCCCTCCTCTTAGCAAAATAGGAATGAACGAACAAATAGGAATTTAGCTTGATATAAGTAAAGAAATACAAAATCAAATGACCATAAAAGCTCATTAGACCCATCCAAGGGCCGGGTACCCATCTGGCCCAGCCCAGCTAGGGCTAGGCTTGTACACATCTCAAGCCAGCCCAAATTCAATTCAAATAAGAAAAAATATTTTTCAAAATTTAATTTTCATTATAAAGGTATATAATATATCAATTACAAATACAAATTTTATTATTTTATTATTTTTTGAATAGTGAAATGGGATTTTTGGGCAGGCCAGGCCGGATGAAAACGGGTCTGGGCTCAACTGTTGTGAAACCAGGCCTCAGCCCATGACGGCTCCAAAGCTCATCCCAAACTTTCATAAAAATAAGGCCAAGTCAGGCAGGACTTACAATGGTTGTAACAATTAAGTGTACGAAGGAGAAAAATTAGGAGGAGATTACAATTACAAGTTAAAGCATGCAGTGCAATGAAAGGATAAGCCTTAAAATTCATGGTAAAAGGATAAGCATGCAGTATAAAGAAAATTTGTTCCGACAGTCCAGTAATGACACTAAATGTAAAAATGTGCACATCCGAATACACACCTCATTAGTGTGAGCAGCGCCATTCCTCTTCATTAAGCTGCGCTTGGGCACTTTCTTGGGTCTAATGAAAGTTTCATTCCCCTCCTTAGCTTGAGAGGGTTGCACACTATGACCAACAGACGAAGCAGGAACACTCCTGTCCATCTTGTCCTGGTCTTCTCTGATGGCCATGTCAGGTGCCCTCCTCTCAGCTTGAGCCTGTTCAAAATTACAATTCATAGGTGCTGCAGGAACACCCTTTTCCTTCCTTACATCCCCTTCAGCACCTTCAGTACTTAAACTTTTAGCTGCTGCCATGAAAGATACTAATCTCTCAGCAACTTCTAAGGCTTTAGGGAGGGAATCAGCAACAGTAGCTGTCAAATCAGCAGGAACACTCCTGTCCATCTTGTCCTGGTCTTCTCTGATGGCCTTGTCAGGTGCCCTCCTCTCAGCTTGAGCCTGTTCAAAATTACAATTCATAGGTGCAGCAGGAACACCCTTTTCCTTCCTTACATCCCCTTCAGCACCTTCAGTACTTAAACTTTTAGCTGTTTCCATGAAAGATACTAATCTCTCAGCAACTTCTAAGGCTTTAGGGAGGGGATCAGCAACAGTAGCTGTCAAATCAGCAATACTTGACGTCAGTGCATCTCGCAATTTGTCAATATCAGGAGTTGATAGGACCCGGTCCTCCTCTGTATCAGCAATGGCAGCAGGTCCCTCACAATGCCTATGGGAAGAATTAGGGTTGCCACTTGTTTGAGAATTAACCATCAGAATCTCTGAAGAATCAACCAGCATAGTTAGAAAATATAATGGACCACAAGTAAACTAAGTATAACAATATGAGGCAAAATGTACACAGAATTGAGACAATTCGTCAACTCTTAAGCCAAAGAATAAAAGCTTTTGTACAGAAATTTAATCATTCAAAGCATTAGATGATCTTTGGAAAACAAAACTAATACTTTTAATAGAGAAAAGTGAAAATGAAGAAGTCTACGTTTTCCTTTGTCGGTGCAATGATGAGTAGTTGGATAAAAAGATGTGGTAGGATCACCCTTGTCCTTGTTGGAGTCTTCCACACTGCCTTTAGGGTGGAAATTTTTACCAGCCATGACTGAGGCAACCGTTTCAACCACTTCTAAGGCTCCGAAGGGGGAATCAGTTACTCCATCTAGCAATGCAGCAGACCTGGTTTTACTTGAAACTTGCAAGCATCCATTAACTTCAAAAGATGATGGGGTGCCATTTTTGGTACAAAGAGGCTGGTCCCCCTCCATGTCAGTAATGACAACACCTCTACGTTGCTTGCAGCGAGGACGAGGCTTATGTCTAGCTTGGAAACTGGCCCTTCGAATCTCTGCAGAACCAAGGTAATTAGATCAAACAACGACCAAGTTACCGCAACTAAAGTTAACTGGGCACATATAACAATATGAGGCAAAATGTACACAAACACATGAGACGTTTATTCACACTACGTCCTTAAACCAACAGTATAAAAGTCTTTGTATAGAAAATTAATTGTATATAGCAATATATTATCTCAACAAAACAAGATTGACACTTCTAGAGAAAAGCAATAATTGGAAGAGAAGTCTTCATTTTCTTTTGTCAGTGTAATCATTAGTAGTAGGATTATCCCCGTCTTTATTGGAGTATCCCACAAGTTTAGCTGCAATGCGAGAGGAAACCCTCTCACCCACTTCTCAGGCTTCGGAGATGGAATTAGTTGATCCAGCTACCAATGCAGTAGTCCTTAACTTAAGCGCAATTTGCAGCAACTAAGTGGATAGGGTGCCATAATTGCAGCAAGGCCGACCCTCCTCCAAGCCAGCAACATTAACAGGTTCTCTATGTCACTTGCAGGAACAACGAAACCTATATATCCTCCTCAAATTCACTTAGAACCAACAAAGGCAGCTAGAACAAATAAAGACTAAGATTGCCATAACTAAAGTTAACAGGTTTCACGTAACCACATGAAAGCAAAACTTACACAAACAATTTATCTATATTCACTCTACATACATTCATAAACAACCATATCATACCACAAATGAATCACACACAGCATAGTAAATATCATGAAAACAAAACTAAGACTTCTACGTGGAATAAAATGAAAAAAAAAAAAAAGAAAAGAAGAAGAAGCGAAGGGAAGAGAAGCTAACTGTTCTTTTCGTTAGTGCAAGGATGAGGACTTGAGGGGACTTGAGCAGCAGCAGAGATAACATTATCCACTGAGAGACAAATTTTTTAAAGAGAATTGAGTTAGATTAATCTCATGAAAACAAAATTAAGACTTATGCTAGGAATAAAATGGAAAAATAGAAAGAAGAAAAGAGAAGCCTACCATTCCCTTTGTCAGCGCAAGGGTGAGGGCTTGGGGAGACTTCAGCAGAAGCAGAGACAACATTATCCACTGTGAGCGGCAAAATTTACAAAGAGAATTGAGTTAGATTCAATCTACACACATTCTTATACCAACATATAGTATTGCAAATAAATTACACATGGCATAGTCTCTTTAAAGCAAAATTAAGATTGAATAAAATGAAAGAAGAAAAGAAAAGCATACTATTCCCTTCATCAGAGCGAGGATGAGGACTCGAAGGGACTTGAGCAGAAGCATAGACAACATTATCCACTGAGGGAGGCAAAATTACACAGATAATTGAGTTGAAATCATTCTACATGCATCCTTAAACCAGCAAACCATGCCTCAAATGAATCATACATACCATAACATAATCTTCAGAAAACAAAATTAAGACTTAAAATAAAATGACTAAAAAAAGAAGAGAAGCATACTGTTCCTTTCGTCAATGCAAGGATGAGGACTCGATGGTACTTGAGCAGAAGCTGATACAACATTATCCACTGGGACAAAATTTATACAAAAGAAATGAATTAGGTTTATTCTAGATACATTCTTACACCAACATATTGTACAGCAAATTAACTACACATAGCATAATCTCCAGAAAACAAAATTAATATTTTTACTTGCAATAAAATGGAAAAAGAAAATGAGTGTCGCCTACTGTTTCCTTCGTCAGTGCTAGGATGAGGATTCGCAGAGGCAACATGATCCACTGTAGGCTCAGTAGTAGAAGCGGAAGCCAATTGACTCAAGGCAGGATACATAGAACGGAAGGCCTCCTCCAAATAACCTTTAATACGTAGCAGCGCTTTACCGCGTGTATTGACACTCGACAACCTCTGAGAGGTCTCTAAATCCCATAAGCCCGCTTCGATTACCGTTCCCCATTGGACTAACTCGGAAGAAATAAGGTCCGACTTACCTGACTCCTCTAAGCTCTTAATCCGTAATCCCCAAATCCTCTGAAAAGCATCGAAGTAGTTGTCCCATGAGACCGGCAAACAACTGACCGTACAGTGTACGGCGACGGCACAAAAGGCTGCCTTCATGGATTCGGAAGGGAGAACACCCCGTCGGCGGTCGAGATTTTCAATTAAAATTAACGAATCGAGAACTGCGTCCGGGACAGTGGAATTCCCTGTCCGTTGTTCAATCGAGCGAAGAATAGCGCCTTTGTAATGAAAACAAAAGGTAGCATAGCCGTCGCCATTGTCTTCGTCGTTGTTGTTTGGCTGAGAGAGGTACTGCTTAAGAGTTGATAACACAGCAGGATCACGATCGTTGAAAAGGGGAAATGAATCGCCCATTTCAACTTTTCTTTTTCCACTTTCTAAAACTCAAAACCCAATTCCTTAAACTATTAAACTATTGAACAAATTTTCATTTTAATAAAATATGAAATTAGAGCTTGCCAGGCTAGGTTTTTGATTGATTTGCCTAGGGCTCGGTCTTTCAGTGAAAAGACTAGCCCTTCAGTGCAGAGCCCAGGCCTGTTTAAGATTCAAAAAAGTAATCCTCCCGCGCTTTTTCACGCCAAAAGAAATTTTTTAATGGAAGCCAAAAATCCAAATTTGAATTTAGCTTTTAGGCACAGCCACCATCATCAAATTCAAATTTTAAATTCTTTTTGGTCTAATTTTACTTTTAGTCCCTTTATTATGATAAAATTAAATATTTTATTTTATTTTTATTTTACATAATTTAACGTCTATACTTATTGAATGTTATTTGCTTGCTTTTAAATTATTACTTCACCAAACGGTAACGTCTCGAATAATCATGCATATTTTTACTAATTTTTTTGTAGAGATCTTTTCTACTAATAACTTATTTAACTGATGAATTCACTTAATAAATGTCATTTTAGATTTAGTCATTGTGTCTCATCTAACATGACTTGGGGCACATCGTATTTTCACTTTACCTAGATTTACAGACATGCCACTTGCATAATGTTATTTGTAGATTAAAAATTATAACTTTGTTTATTGTTCTTTTTAAGTTGTTAGCATTATTATTGTTAATTAATAACAATGATAATGGTGTATTACACATCATTAAAATTTTCGAGTGATCAGGTTAACAATCATAAACAACATTCACTTGATATTATTTGTGGAGACTTCATCAGCTAACAACTTATCTAATAGATGGACCTATTCATTAATTATTATAGTGAGTCTTAACTACCATACCCTATTTGAGATAACTCAAAGTACATCATAACGTTACTCTACGTGAGTCTATAATATCAGAACACGTATCTCTAACCTGTCAATATTAATCTAACTCGTAACACCTCAAAACAAATAGATTGTCAATATATAAAAAGTTAGAGTGCGAGAAGAGGGACCATTAGTCCATTACCCATTACCTCCCTTCTGTCTAAAACCTCTACTCTCCTCCTTTACAACTCCAACCACCTTTCTCATCGATGCTCTGCCTTACCCTACCCTAAGCAGGGTCATCATCCCTACTACCAATATATGAACTCATCAACAAAGACAAATTAAGTTCTAAATTTTATTACAGTGAAGGGACTAAATGTAAAATTATCCCAATTCATCATCGCTTTTCTTCCATCTTCAAGCATTCAAACGACACAAGCTTTGATATAACCTTTGGCAACCTCAACAGAGCAAAGTCCATTATAAAACCTTAAATTTAAAATCAACAGAATTTCTCGACTTCTCTTGCTCCCGTAAATGGCGACGCGCTACAGATCGTACGATTCACGCTCCTCCACTTCCTCTCACTTCTCCGATCCCTCGTCATCTATAGACCTTAACAGCTCTGCTTCTTCGCGGAGGCCAAAATCGTCTTCTTCCTCTCGAGCGATTGTGAAATCGAAGCCGTTGGATGCAGCCCAAAGCAGCCGCAGCAAGAACCAGGCGGCGGATCTTCACTTCACAACCATGGTGAAGAAGTTTATGGACAAGAAATTGGCAAATAAAACAACGGGACAGCTGATGATTCCATCGGATGTGGTAGCTGAGGATCTCAAGAAGACGGCGAGGAAAGGCACTGCTTTCACGGCGTTGCAGAGGAAGCTGTTCGGTAAAGGATCTTCTGGTAAGGATAACAAAAAGGAGGTAAAAGCCTTGACGGAGGTGAAGGGGAATACGAAGACATTGGCCATGGTTTTAAGAAGTGAGAGGGAGCTATTGAATGCCAACAAAGAGCTCGAGATGGAGGTTTCTGAGCTCAAGCTTCTGCTTCAAGACAAGAACAGAGAGGTGAGCCATTGATTTTTGAATTGGTTGCCATGATCGTGATCGTTGAATGCTAGCGATTCAATTCAGCATAACTAATGATCTCATTGATAAATTGTTTTCAGATTTTATTTATTTAGAATTATGTATTTGTATAATCTTAAGTGTATTTTGTTCGTATCGCGTCCCCGGAAACATTGTGTTAGCCATTTCATTGTTAAATATTTATGATTTTGTGTTAATTTAGGTTCCACTAAGAAATGGAAAAAAAAATAGCAGATTAAATTAATCTTGGGAATGTTTAATTGTTTTTGAATGCTATAGATGTTAATATCGATTGTATTTTGCAGGTGGAGAAGCTGAAAGATTTGTGCTTGAAACAGAGAGATGAGATTAAATCCTTGAAGAATGCAATATTGTTTCCAGATGCCATGAATTGTCAACTTCAAGACCTAGTTGAAAAGCAAGGCTCAGAGCTGACGCAAGCCAAACAACTAATACCTACTCTCCAAAGACAGGTCACTTCTCTTACAGGACAACTTCAATGCCTTGCTCAGGATCTTGCTCAGGTAATCCACAGTTCCACACAAAGCATTCAACAATAAATTACGTAGTGTAGATTAATGTTTAAAACTAATTATATAATCTGATTTGTGCCTATTTTTAACTTAGTTTCAAGTGGATACATTTCTGCTACTTTCCTCAAATAGAAGTCTTAAAACTCCTCTTTGAAAGAGCATGTAATGAATTTGGTATTATTTGCTATAGCTTAACATGCTTCATGTATGATATGATAATTTATCAAGCCATATCTATGAGTCAGTAGCACAGAAGGATGGTATTTCAAAGTCTTAATTAAAAACCATTTTAAGGGTTCCCATTGTTAAGATATGCCTGAAACAGGTGAAGGCAGAAAAGTATTCTTCCAAAGCATGTAACCAGCAGCATGGCAGCTATGATGGAGATGAGCTTTTTGATTCTTTGGTAAGATTTTATATACTATTTTCTATCAAAATATTACATATAGGTAAAAGTACTATGAGGATTTTGTACTTGATGTCAAATTGAATTTAAAATTTGATAAATTAATTTTTGTATGTTAAATTAAAAAATAAATTAATTTTTCTTTGTTAAAAAATTTAACCAATTATACCGATGAAAATTGTGTAATTAAGGGAATAATTAAACAATATATGATAATTTTTAACAGTAAAAATAAATAAAATTTTAATAAAAAAATCAGTTTAATTAAATATATATAGATAAATTTATTCAATTTCTAAATATGAATAAAATACAATTTAAAAGGTTTTATTTTATGATACTTGTGAACACTAATATTATTACTTGGACATACTTATAGATTACTTTCTTTTCCACTCTAGTTTTTATTTGACCCAATGCTTCTACCGATAAAGGTCATAACATCATGAGCATGTCAGGAATTCAGTTCTGGAAACCCAACAACTCCTGGAAGTCCAGATGACTTGTTCCTCGAAGATTTAAATCCCTGTTTAACACCTTATTATGCCAAGACAAAACTCAAGGTAAATGATTGTCCAAAAATTATTAAAGTCGATGTTAATCTCCATTAAACTAGCTACCTTGGTCCCTCCCTTCACTTGACATTGAGTAATTAGAGAACATCTTGCAGGAATTTGACGAGATTCGATACGACTCGACGCATAATGAAACCTTGTCTGGCGAAAAATGGCAAGCATTCAATTAGCTCGGATTTAGTTCTGGTAGCATGAAGGTATCCAAAAGTTCAGATCGTTGCAGGGATTCCAATAATGGAAGCTCAATGCCTCGAATCAGTCGCAGATCGAAAACAAAGGATCATACTGCAAGCAAATACCATCATAAGCCTTTCTCAATTGCTTGGAATGTATCATTCTTAACTTGTTAGCTCCAGGTGTTAAATGGAATTAATAATTAAGGGCCTATATTTATTACTTTGTGGTTGTGGTGGGCTACTCCTGCAAGTAATTTGATGACAATAATGTAGTATTAGTGGCTTTCGCTTCAATATTTATATGGCAAGGCATTTTGACCCCAAAAAATAGGATGTGAGGATGTGGACATACTTGAGAGGCACATTTATTATAGTGACCAAATTAACATGTTCTGTTTAAAAAATATCATTTATATTTTATTGAACTTGATAATTTTAAAACTTTAAATTTATAGTTTTATAAATGAAATTTTTATTTGAAATTAAATTGCTATTGTTTGAAGATAGTTTTATAAAAAGATAACTGACTTTCCAATTCTTTAACCAAATGGTGTCCTAATTGTATGTAATGTTTTTTATGATTAGCCTCAAGAACTGAATCCTTTGCTTGCTAAACATGCATTAATTAAATTCATCTAAGTTAATAATTACTAAATACATAGATGATGAGTCCTCTTACATGTGTTTCAACGAGCTTGCATTGCATATTTTACTATATATATATGACATAAGATTATACAACCCTTTGGACTGAGCCTGTGAAACTAGCCGAAATCCTACCACCCGGAGTTGCCTTTGGCTTTTTTGACACCACATAAGCGAAATAGAGTGAAAGCAGAGATACCAGATAGGAGCACCATGCACACACTAGCTAACACTGCCATCGATATTCCTTCCCCAACTTGGTTACAAAACTTGCCATACATGTTGCATATCTTCATCCATTGAAGTTCCGTTTGCCCCAGCTTCGCAAACACTGCTGACTGTGCCGCGGCTCCCACGGCGGCCACATTCAAGTATGCCATTGCCTGCATTGTAGATATACATAATATCTATGTTAATTGATCATTACATTCTCACTTCGCACGATACCATAGCGATTGAACTGATTAGTAGTCTAAAGAATGATGTTAAATGGATTAAATCAAAAAATTAGTACGAACCAAACTTGAATTGATGGAATTGAATCAACATCTACCGATATAATTAATAGCTACCGTACAAGTTGATTATAATGATTGGTTAAAATAAATCATGTTCATCGGTTACTGGTTATGAACCAATAAATTTTTTTTTTTTTGACAGAATGAACCAATAAATTTTCATAAACGACTTTTGATATACACTATATTATTTGACCGGTGCAATTTTTCATTTTTAGATATATATAATAAATACACATGAAATTTATAAATTTCATGTGTTGGCCTACAAAAAGAAGTGTAAAGTAATAATAACAAACCGGCTTTATTTACTACGTGGAGGAATAGGAGATGACCAAATTACCTACACTCTATGCTTATCAAGAATGAGAAATAATTCCATGCAACAACATTTATGACACCCACCATTTTTCTTCCCATTAGAGAGGATATGAAACTTGTACAAACCACTAAATGAGTCCCTAAAGTACTATCCCAACCATCCACACCAATGAACATTAAATGCAACTGTAAAGCCTGGCAATAGTGTTTTTTTAATATAAAAAATTGATTTTCCTTTTTGTTATCAAAAAATATAATCTTCACTTCATTCTATTTATTAAATATATAGTGAATGATGTGATAAGACATCACATATTCTTTTTAAGCATAATGAAAATTTAGCTCGTTTATATTTTTATATCAATTTGACATTTATTATTATTTTAATTAAATTTTACTTTCATATTTTTTTAAAAAGAGTTCAAGACAATTTTTTACTAGTAAAAATATTGACTAAATCAATAGTTTTTTTAAAGATAATAGTGTGACACTAGCAATTGATGTATGAATTATATTAAACCCTTGAATTTATCTCACCTAAATTGGCCATTGCTCTTAAAATAGCCTCTTTTTCTTTTATCATTTTTTCCCCCAATCAACCAAGCATGCTTTGCAAAACAGCCAAAAACAAAACCCATGATGCAATTTTGGAGACAAATAATTGTAAACCAGAAACTTATACGACTATACCTGAGAGAGTTAGCTGTATTATAAGACTAGATGAATTTAATATTATTAAATAAATCAATCAATTTAGTGCCAACATGATTGTTATTAGCGTAAAATATCATGTATTTGAGTGGGCAAATCTATTATACTTTCATTTAAGGATTGAAATATAGATATTTCTAAGTATTATATATAAATATAATAGAACCAAAATAGGCAGCAAATGCATGCCAAGTAAAAGTAGAAATATGGTACCTGATCTCCACTGAAAATGGTCCAAGCCAAAGGCTTATTGACAAGCACACTTCCCTTCACCATACTCACCACACAACGAACCACTTGTACTAAGGAATAGGCAGCAGCTACCCCATTAGCTACGACCAAAAACCTATAAAAAATTGATCAAGAAAACCCAGAAAAATATATAAAACAAAGTAAAAAGAGAGAGAGAGAGGGAATAATGGGGTCAATCCAGTGAGGGTTAAAGAATCTTACACAAGAGCTTTCATGTCTGTAAACCGAGCTTTCTTCTGAATCGAAAAGATTTCTTTGACCTGGCTATCGGTTCCCACTAGAATAGCTGTGAGTACACTGAGGACACATATCAAACACCTTAAGAGCAACTCTGCAATCCTCACTCTTCTTTCAATTACCATCGGATTAGTGCCATGGTATACGGGGACATTCCCAGGACTAATACCAACACCTAAATAATTCATAGTTTTTGAGAAGAAAAAAAGGAAAAGGAAGCAATGAAACACAGAGACCCAGAAAGAAAACTTTTGAAGCACAAAGCAACGTACACACACCCCGAATGATATGAATGACTTAACCAACCAGGCAACCACCACTCGCCACTGGTTAAATAGGCGTGCGCCAAAAGCTAGACTGAAATGAAGGGTAAGTGGCCCTTATTTGATTGACATTCTTTAATATTATATTATTGAATCAATTTTATTTGGAATGGCTTAATTTTGGTTTTAATCCCTTTATTATATCAAAACTTGAGATTCAATATCCCAATTTTCATTTGGCATTTTCTTTTTTTTTTTATTAGTTCATCTAATTAGAAAACACCTTTAGTTAAAGTTCGATTTAGTTGGATTTTTTGAACGGTCAATTATAATAAAGTTATCTTCGGGTTTTCTTTTTTAAGTTAATTTTGGGTTTTAGGATGATTTATTTTGACAACATGAGAATTATTTTATGACTTTTGAACATTATTCGATAATTCATAAATATTTTTTTAGAAAAATTAAAATTTTAAGTTACATAATATTTATTTTAAATATATTTTTATATAAAAATTTTGAATTGTTTTCTTTATTTTTAATATAAGATATTTGTTTTATAACATAAAATTAGATTGGATTCAAGTAACCATAATTTTTCAAATATATTTTTCAAAAATGTCTAAACGTCTCAATTTCAATATATAATTTGGATGAGCGATTGGGTGCGGTGCGGTGTGTTTAACTTATTTTTTATCTCACGCTACAGTATCACTACAGTATCTAATCTCACCGCCACCGCTGTTTTTACACTAACCGCAAGTAAACACACCGCCCATCCAAACTCACCCTAAGTCTTATAGTTAGGGTTATTTAACTGATAATAAATATAAATTATTTAAAATTGTTTTAAAAATAATTTCATAACAATTAATAATGTTATCAACTAAAATATATTAATAAGACTCTAAAAATGCTATTTTAATGTAAAAAAAAAAAAAGGAACGTACATAGATAAGTTTAATATAATATTTGGTATTTGAACTTGACATTTTTTCTTAATTTGATACTTTAAATATTTTTTAGCCCAATTTAATATCTAAACTTGATAATTTTTCTTAATTTGATATCTGAACTTTATTTTGGTCCAATTTAGCATAATAATTAACTAAATAAATAACACTAAAAATAATTGAACATATAAAATACAAAAAGTATCATATCTGTTATATTTCGGTCATATATTAATTATTTTTACTACTTCATAAAAAAATCACATTGTTAGTATATTGGAATAATTTGTAAAATGTTTGATAAGTACCAAATCGAACAAAAAAAAGATTAGATACCAATTTAAAAAAGAGAGTCAAATTTAAGTATTAAATTGAACAAAAAAATTTAAGTACTAAATTAAAAAAATTGTCAAATTCATGTACCAAATATTATATTAAGCCTTATATATATTCTTTTAATGCGGTTTTTGAAACGGTTGGTGGTGGAGCTTTGTTGTAGGTGTATGGCATTGCCAAGTGTGGTCTAAGTTGCAACTTCATCAGAAAAAAAAAAGAATAAAAAATAAAAAAAGAAATAAACATTTATTTTTATAAATTATAACCATAAAATTAAATATAAATTTTTTAATTGATTAAATCGGTTAAACTCTAATGATAAAAGTTAAAGCGATTGATTCATCGATTCCTAATTTAATTTACTGATTTATTTCTGTGATAATAATAAATTTAATTTGATAAGATTGAAATTTTTATAATGGAGATTCGAAACAGGTCGAGTCGTGCATTATTTTAAGGCAGGGGGAAGCGGCAACGGTTTTGTTGTTCCAAGAAGGGTCAGAGAAAGGTAAATCCAAGGGGGTGCCTTAAAATAAAAATATAAATTTATTGAGTATTTTATATTTTTTTAATTTTTTAAAAAATTAAATTAAATTTTTATTATTTTTAAAAATAGTTAAAAGTGTAATTCTATCTTTTTTTAATTTAAAATTTTAAAGATTTTAAAAGGGTTTAAGTGAAATAAAATTCATTTAAGAGATGCTGATATCCCTACCAGCCCCTTAGCTACACCCTTGATTAGAACGATTCATAACTTCTCATCAACTCATGAATAGGAAAATAATACACTTTAGCATACTCAAATTCACGTCCTCTTGCATTAACAATAACGTTTACGTCAATTGAGTTAAGATTCAATCTGCTATTTCAAATTAATTTTAAAGTTAAAGTTAATTAATGTTTGGATCAAATGGATTTAAATTATTGAGTTTTATAATAAATTAATTTAAATTCATCCTATAAAAAGAGAATCCCTTATTTTGTTTGAAAGCAAAAGCAAAAGCAAAAAAGCATATAAAATGATTAAAGTGGCATTTGGTGAATGTGGTAGGGTCCTTTGGGTGGTTGGTTTTTGTTTCTTGTTTGTCCACATGCTATGATGATGTTAATATGACGTGAATTCTTTTGAAGACTATAACATTTTCTTAATTTTTCGAAATTTATTAACAAATAAAATTTAACTATTATGCTTAGTATAATTGTAAAGATAGAAAAGTTGGAGGGTAATTTGTTATAGCGGTTCACATTATAGGTGGCACGAAAAATAATTAAAATAAGAATTATTTATATTGTGGAATATATAAGACGTAAAAGTTTTAAGAAAGTTGGGTGTGTTTAGTTTGTTTTTAAGAAGTAATTTTGGGATAAAAATATGTTTAGATAAATTATTTTTTTTTAGAGAAAAAGTGTTTATTCTAAACTAAAAATAGGCTAAAAACACTTTTTTAGGAGTCCGAAAATTTTAGCCTCTCTTTTTAAAATGTTCTCTTTTTTCTCAAAATACTTTTGAGAAGTATTCTTGAACTAAACCTTAATTGGACGAATTTTTTTGCAAATTGACCATGTACATTTCTTATCCTTTCTTTCCTAGTGATGGGCGAATATTTATAAGGTGGCGAGTGTAGGTTTAGAATATTGTTGAAGTTAATTTAAAAAGATTAGATTAAACGTTGTTCGAATGTGATAGATCATAAAAACGTTTCTTATCTTTTGTAAGTTGCATAAAGTTATTAGGCGTAGATCTAATCACGGATTGGGCCGAAAAGTGGGCTTGAACAAAAAATAAGATCCGTTTAGAAAATAGGTCAGGTTTCAAATAAGTTTTTTTTACCTAAACTCGACCTGAATTTGCAAAAAAAAAAAAAAGCTGTTGTTGTTTTGTCACTGTTTTCACATTGTTTTGCTATAATTTCACTATTATATTACTACTATTTTGTTGTTATTGTTTGAATATTGTATAACTCTTATTTTATTGTTAATTCTACTACTATTTTAGAAATATTTGTTTGCTAAGTTGTACCTATTTTAGTGTTATTTAATATTAAAGACTTTTTAAAAATTTAATTTCAATTAGTTAGGGAACATTTATTTTAATATTTTTAGTATATTTGAAGTATTATATTTTTAAAATTTATTTTATATAAATATAATTTAAAATTTTAATACAGGCGAACCAAGTCAAATTCAAACTTTAATATTTTTATCTAAATTAGACTTAAACAAAATTTTAAACTCGTTTGTTAGACTCAAACTAAGTCCAAATCTAAAAAACAAACTTAAAATCTTATCTCGACTTGACCCGAATCATTATCATGGCATCCTTAAACGAGACTGAAACTAAATTCTGTCAGCGAAACTATGAGGATGACAATGTGACCATATATTTTTAATATGGTAAGGATAACTTATATAACTTATCCAATTAGACTCTAATGTCAAATTTAGTAAAAAAAAAATCACAAATACGAATGAGATGATGTACAGTAGACACGTATTGTGTGAATGCACAAAGCTAAAAGCTATGATAATAAGGTTGAACAAAAAGGTAAAAAGGAAATGCAGCCCATTTCCATGTCCAACAACTGCATTCCACTAGAAAGAGCAACGTAACTTTATAGTTTTTATTTTTTAGTTTCCAAATTCTCATATTCAACCCTACACCTTTAAACAGCAAGTGAAATCATTAATGACTTATTTGAAAGTTTTGTATTTGAGATTCTTTTGGTGTTTGCTAATGAAATTGGAGTTTGATTAAATTCGGAGTTGATTTAGATTAAGTTTTTAATTAGGGGTAAAATTTTTTTAATGTTATTTTTTTATCTATAAGATTCAAATTCGAGATCTTAGATCAATCTTATCAAAGTTTTAGGATTTAAATTTTAGAAAAATTTAGAGTTGAAGATATAGTTACTAGAGAAGATCATACAACAAGACGAGACAAATGATGTCAATACCAGAACTGTTATTTAGTTGGCATGCTCTACCTCACCACCCATCCTACTCCACTATAGACGAGAAGTCTTGAAAGCCTCTACTATAAGAATGTTATATACATCTATCCTCGAATCGCTCCATAAATTTTTTCTAATTATTGTTAAAGTTTTTAATCTTTTTAAAGAACACAAATATTTAAACATAATTTGTTCAAAAAAGTTTTTAATATTCTTAATTTAGACTTTAGTCTTGAAAAATACAATTAGAATTACGAGGTAAGATGGGACAATTAATTATCATTATCGTTCCATATCCACTGCCAAAAAATTTAAAAAATCCACCTTACTCTGGCCTCACATCCATTTTTCAAAGGATAAAAATCAAAATTTACCATCCTAATGACTACAAAACAAGATCATGTACATGAATGATAACATGGTTGCTTCAATTGGGCTGTATGTATCTTACTGCAGATTTGCACCTCCATTTCTCCATAAAAGTCCAATATCTATATTTGCAAGCTATTCATTTGGAAGTGGATATGGATTTTTCTTAAGCACCTAGGCTATTATGCAATGGGGTTGGCCATTTGCTTTACCAATAGCAGTAACAGTAATAATGGGGAAATAAGACATGGTGGTTGGCTTCTTTTTCTTTTTTTTTTTTAATCATTTTGAATATGTAAAATCACAGTCAAACAAAACAGAGGAAATTACACTGACATTCTAAATATATTATCTTATATCATTTGCTTTTCTTTTCCTTTCCCCTTTTAATGCCCCCTTCACCTTCACTTTCATTTACATCTTTACCTAATCCATGTATCAACCACCATAAGATTATCATGGACATGTCAAAACAAGTATTTATTAACATTTTACCGGTAGGGAAGAAGATGAAGAAGAAATTATCCGCAACTTGAGGCCTAACCTACAGGACCGGAGGAGCATAGGGTTTATATTTTCTGAAGCATCAACAACAACCGCCGCCCGCTTTAGCCTCTGCTGCATCAGGTTGTGGGTTATCTTCTGACGGTAGAACCACGGTCTTTCCATCAAATGAAGAAGAATCTGGCTTATTCAGCTCGTGAGACATCATAACTTTCTTGCTTAATATGTTATAGATCTCTTTAACAACTGTCTGAAAGGCAGCTGCTACATTGGAGGAATCAAGGGCAGACGTCTCCATGAAAAACAAACCCTGTGCCTCCGCCAAAGACTTGCCTTCAGCAATAGATACTTCCCTGGCATCCCGGAGATCTGACTTGTTGCCTACTAAAATGGTAACTACGTTCATGTCAGAGTGAGCTGTTCAAAAAGACAAACCACACGAGTCAATCCTTAGTCGTCAAGGCCTAAAACTGACAACTCTAACATTCACGAGAAGGGCAACTAAAATATGCCATAATACGGCTAAGGGTCCCTTTCAAAACAGGATAAAACTAGCCCTTTTTTGAACTCGAGAGACTTTTGATAAATCATAGAAATGAGATTCGCATCGAGAAGATTTCTACATGGACCGTAAGCATGTATAATCAAGAAAAGACAAGTTCATCGTGGTTCTTACTCTGAAGTTCATTTAGCCATCTGCCGATGCTATCAAAAGTCTGTCGTCTGCTGATGTCATACACGAGGAGAGCTCCAACCGCACCTCGGTAATATGCAGATGTAACAGCCCTAAAACGCTCCTGACCAGCTGTATCCCAGATCTGTGCCTTAATTTCCTTCCCATCTATATGGACCTTCTGGGTTTGAAACTCGACTCCTATGGTCGACTTTGAGTTAGGGTAGAACTCATCCCTAGCGAATCTTGCAAGTAAATTCGATTTCCCAACAGCTGAATCACCAACCAATACGATCTTGAAAAGGTAATCCTCGGTTTTCTCTTCCTCAGTCACAAAATCCATTTTCCAACCTTACAAGGATCGTCACTCTACAGAACCATATCAATAATAAATAACACTCAGCATTCAGGTTCTTTTCCGGGACGAAAATTGTCAACTAAGAAACGCCAACCTTATCCTATTCAAGAACAAGAACGGGTTTAGAGAATAAAGGAACAAAAGAAGTTGGAAAAGGAAACTTGAAATGAAGGGAAGGTATAATAAGTACAAAAGGCCACTCAGCAATTGCTTGTCTGAAGAATCTGAGAAAATACCTATCTTCTGAAGCAAATATTGGATCAATTGAATAAAAATGGACTAACTTCTACTCCACTCTCTGCATCCTGCAATGTAGGCAAATCTATCACGAACGCTCCAAGTGTTATGTTCCCTGCAGTGACAACACAACATGAACAGAAACACTAAAACCATAAAAAATACTCAACCAGCATAAATAAATGCACAAGTTGCTACGTTTCGTGTATAATAACTGTGTCCCGCTAAAGGATTCATGATAAGTAAAATTTTCATCTGACCTTAAAAAGTAAAATAGGCAACTGGTATGGTGCAACAAGTGATATGCTACTCGTTAAGGTCTTACAAATAGAATCCTAAGAAGGCAAGAACCGGTACCTTGAAACCTCCAATGAACTTGCTTCCACCTTGCCTGGCACATCAAATCCCACTTAAGCTCCTTCTATGACTTAGATCTTGGAAGCAAAAAACAAGAACGTAAGATAAATGTTAGATCATTCGTCAGAATTACAGTTTAACAGCAAGTCAGTACTTTAGAGGATATTGAAAAGAACCTCAAAAATGCCATATTAGAAGCCTCGAACAAGAGCTAATACAATTCTATGCTTCCACTTTGCCTCTTAACCAGTAAATCATCATATTGGTATTTGTATTAAGTTTAAAATTTACAGACAAAAGTGACGTTAAATAACAAAAACTAGAGGCCCAAAATTGTTAAGACTCTTTGAACACAACTTCTATAGCTACGAGGACCTTCAAGAAATCAACCATGCATTTTAACCTGCTATAGTAATATAAGAGGCTTGGTAGTATTGCAACAAGAATGAACTTATACACTGCACTTTATTATAGCTCAATAGGGATTGCTTTGAACATTACCTCTGGAACATGATCCAGGAACAACATATAACTTCATATATAAATGAAGCCTTGTACTTTCAGTTTTAAATGCGGCCCTCCTTTAATGAGGTCTTTTGTCTTATTCCTTGTCTTAATTATTAAAGATGCTGAAAAACTCAGTCTTTAAAAGTTATTTATTTATTCACAGGATTGTTTTTCGAAAGAGTTAAAATTGCAGATTCAAAAACTTTACCGCTTCGTAGACAGCTCATAAACCTTCATCGAAACAAAGAACCTCGATTTGTAAAACTAGTAAAACACTGATCACAACAATCCGAAAGTAGAGTGCTTGCACTTTGCATAGTTATATAGACTCAGTTTCCCATTAAAGAGATGCCATTATAAACTCGAATCACTAAGCGAACTACCATCGAAATTTTATAATTCGCAGTTCCCTAAAATACTGAAACAAGTGAACCAATCAAGTCCACATATTGAACCAAAAAAAAAAAAAGGGGGCACCTAATAGCACCAATTTGAAGTCTCAAATGGCCAAATGAATTCACTTTTGCAGAGCTACAAAATCCGGAATCAACTTTTTACCAACATTTTAAAACTTATATCAACTAGCCGCTGGTGTAGTGTCAAATGACTTACGTTATTTAAGCTCGGGTTCAAACCCAAACAACCCTTTACCCAAAAAAACCCTTATACTGAGTTAAAAACACAAGTTTATGCATTAGATGAGCCAAAAGATGATATATAATAATATCCCAGATGGAATCACTAGACCTCTAAGCTATTAACGAAACAAAATTAGCAAACAACAAACAAAGAATTGAAACAAGAAACAACAATAAAAAAAAAGGGTGATTGAGATTCGGCATTGACAAATGAAAACCTAACCAGTAATGAGTGCGACAAAATCAAACCCATTATTTATAAAAATAAAAATAAAGCGAATGCCAAAAAAGATTAAATAAATAGATCGCGTTTCATTGCACTCACCGACTATACGAAGAATTGAGAGGCTAAAAACCAGAGGAAGCCCTTGGGTTTTTGTATCGGAATGAGGATGAAATCAAAGAGAGGTTAAAATGGGAATGCGTTTAAGAATCGGATCTGAATGGAAATGAAATGTAAAAGAATGAAAGAAGAAGAAAAGTTTCAAAGTGTTTTCATGTTTTTGCTTATTTTTGAATGAAGAAACAATAATAAGGGTTACGCAATTGCTACGAGCTGGAAGCTCAGGCTCAGTCTCAAGCTCGGACTCGGACTCGGACTCGGACTCGGACTCAGTCGTTGGCCAGAGCCAGCCAAGAGATTTGCAGTTACTCTGCTTACCGGCATAGCCTCTCCGCTATAATTTCATGGGCTCATTTTTGGGCCTCTTAATGGGACTATGGCCCTCACTATATTGCTATGGTTAAACTGTACTCCAAGTCCTTGTATTATTTATATATTTTAAGTTTAATCCCTAAACTTTTATTTCTAAGAATTTAGTTCATCTATTTTAATTTCAAACTGTTAATACCATTAAAATCTTCTTATTTTTTTAAAAATTTATGTTATTTTTAAAAGTAGAAAAATATTCACTTTGTAACCATGTAACAAAAAATTAACATTGTAATAATAGACCTAAATTTAATAGAAAAAATTTAACAGTGTTAACAATTAAATTACATTTTTTAAATACAAAAAATAAAGGAACTATATTCCTAAAAATAAAATATTAAATTTCACATGTACAAAAAATACAAAAACTTTGAGCATATTTTAACATATTATTATTTGAAGCAAGGTACAACCTAAAAGAGGTCTAAATCCGTAAGACTCAAAACTCCTTAGTTGATCTAGTTGTCGACTACACTACAAAGTAATCAATTAGGCGGTGAAATTATTTTATGAATCATTCCCACTACATCATTCATGGTACCTTTTCAATTATTTAATGATATTTTAGTAATTTTTTTCCATATTATTGATAAATGATTTTGGTAATATTTTTTAGCCCGAACCGTTGAGACCATGAATAATTGAAAAAGAACCATATGAATGATATAGTGGGAAGAGTTCATAAAATAATTTCTCCTAAACAACAAACAGTTACCTAAAAATTTCATAATAATGCACGTCCAGTTTATTATAAGTTTTGTTTCCTTTAATTTTATAAAACCTCTTTATAAATTTTTAAATAAAATTTTTTACCTCAAATATTTATAGTTTAATTCCAATCCCTTTAATATATAATTAAAACATGCAAATATAAAATTCCGCCATTGAAAATAGTATCAAAATGAGTTTATATGAATTAAAATACAAAATATAAATTTAATATGAATTACTGATATTTATGAGAGAGAGAAGATGTAGTAGCGCAGGTGCTTAACTGTTTTGTAAGAAAAGGAAGATTTACAATGTCAATGAAAACTTAGTTATACTGTGGGAGAACCATATTCTGAAACTATGGTTGAAATGCAACAGAACAAGAATGTTGGAGTGGAGGGCCCAGTCCTTGCCTTAGCCCTGGGGATGTTCATCAGCTACCTAAAACTTTGACCCCTCTCTCTCTATATATATCTACACCCGTGACTGTTGGATGGAATGATAATAATTTAGATATCTCTTAAATCATTTGGTTTAAGTATTAGGGGAAATAGTGTTGATACCTTCAGTTTAAAAGGATTTTAACTCAATTAAATATTAATTTTAATTTTGGTTCCATTGATGGTATTTCGAACAAGGTGGACATGACGGTGGCAATGTGTGGCTCACCTCATTTTATATAAGGCAAAGGGTCGCCTAATAAGGCGATCGCAAATGATAAAGGATAGAGTGTGCTAGGATTGGGTAACGGGAGAGAGAAGAAGAAGAGAATAGGATCCCTGATTAATGTGGGCTTTGAGTCTTATAAACTCTTAGCTCTAGTCTCGAGGTGTCATGTGTCAAGCTTATTCTATAGATGGATTAGAGACAAGTAGCCAACTGATCTGTTGATATAGGCCTAGGAAGTGTGGTGACTAGATGAGCTTTCAATCATCTCAGATGAGACGTGGTGGTTAGAGTTAGATTAGCGATTAATTAGTAGGGCCTTGTTGGATGTTGGGCCAATGGGTTCTTGAATTCATTGCTCGATCTTGACGATTTTAGGATGTAACAAGCTCTTTCTATATAATAAGAGTAAAATTATAATTTAATAAGATAAAAATATATCTAAATAAAAAGCTCGATTCAAGTTGTAAATTGTCTGAATCAAGTATTATAGTACTTAAATTCACTTTGATCAATAACTTGAGTTACTCGAGCTTTACTCGATAATTACCGAATAAAATTTTAAAATTTTTAATCAAAATTAAATAATGTGTGAAGATAGAATTCTCATTTACACCCTAATCTAACTTCAATCAATTCAAAATTTAATTAAAATGAGTATAGGATACAAGCTTGTAGAAATGAAAGCATGCAGATGGATTTGCGGCCAATGCCATACCTCGTACGGTCATACCGTACGTGTCAGCTTTATTTGGCAACAATAATTGCGTGCAGCGCAGCAGCAGTCGGCAGAAAACTTGGCCACCTCCATGTGGTTAAATTCAATATTTGCCTCAGCCCCTCTTTAACTGGACCACCTTTCTTTTGGCCACCACGTTTATTTTCTTTGGATTGCAGTTATATCATCACCGCCATACCATATAAAGTATAAATAGACTGCCGACAGTTTGGTGGGTTATTGGGATACAAATATGTTAAGTTATTACTCGTTTTGGTTTATCGAGTTTTAAGGTTTTGTCCATAAAAGACATCTCAGTGGTTGATAGTAATGTGAAAAACATTATGGAGGTTTCTTCTACTAGATGTTGATGGTATTTTGCTCTATTTATTAAAATAATGGGTAAATTAATAGGTGATATATATTAGATTAAAAAATAAATCGATCATTTCTATTAAAAAATTCATTCGTTTCTGCTATTGAAAGTTTGCGTAGTTGATAACATGCCAAGGACAAATAAAAATTTATTTTTAGTAACAGAAAAAAATAAAAATTTTGACAAAAAAACCAAATTTTAATAGAGAAAATAAAATACAAACCAAATCTTAAAATAAAAGCTTTTATGGTAGTTTTACCGAATATCACATCCTTTCCTACTCTAAAACAGATCCATTGTCTTCGGTGGCACCTTGCTAGAACCCTTAAGAGTTAGCTTTGATACCATGTGTCACTACACGATATTTTAAAACCCTAAACAAATGGAGTCAATTGCATGAAAAATCCCACCCAACTGTCGGGAAATCAGTTTTTTCTTCCACGACTTTGTCTTCTAAAACCATTATTTAAATTACTAATCCCATTTTTTGTACAATAGTTTTATTTTATTTCTTTTAATGGTTGAATTTTGTCTATCGTTGCATGAACATAGTAATGGTTTCATCATCTCATGATCATCCAATTCTTTTTTGATTGTTTTATTTATTTAACAAAAACAAAAAATAAAGTTCCATATGGTGGAGGAGATTGTTAATTTTATGTTTATAAGATAATTTGTTTAAACGCAAAAGGAGAAGGTTGAGCTTTTGATGTGACAAAAATGGTGGTAGGTGGTATCTCAAAACCAGACAAGACAGAGTTCACTGAATGTTGGAAGACAACATGGAAAACACCTTATATTATGAGACTTGCATTGTCTGCTGGTATTGGAGGGCTCCTATTTGGTTATGACACAGGTAAGTTAAAATTTTGGTTATGAATCATAATACTACTAAATTCTAAAATGGTACCCATACTGTAAAGCTTTCCAGTTGAGTCATCAAATTAAAGTAAGTCGGTCTAGTCAGGGGGAAGCTTGAAAATCATTTTAGGAAGGGAAAAATGTTGAATTATAAGCTTTTAGGGGGCAAAGTGTAATTTTGTCATCATACTAACTTATAATTTTACAGTTATTAGGACTTAAATGCAATTTTGTCATGTTAGGGGTCAAGGTGGCTGCCTACCCTACCAGCTTCCATGTTAAATGCATGACGAGATCTGACATAGTTCGTTTTTTAATTATGTCCGATCCAAATTCAATTATTTATTAGATTGATAGAAGGACCTGATTAGAGTGAGACTTAATGTTAAGGATTTAATTAGTGTTTTGAAATGAAGTGATCGATTTAGAATTTAGCTAATAATTTGAGAACGTTTGATGAAATTAACCCTATTATTTTTATTACTAATACATACTTTTGAATACATCGGATCCAAATTGACAGTTAGACCCATGAAAGGATCTAATTGGAATGATACTTTAGTTTGAGGATTTAACTGGATATTTTAACCCTACTGAGATTCATAAACCATGTTTATTTTATTAATGAAATGCCCTTATGAGCAGAAATATTTAAAAAAATCAAGCTGAGAGGATACTTAAATTTAAGGATTTAACTGAATTGTTTTGAAAGTTTAAGAATGTCTAATGGAATTAACCCAAAATAGTAGTAACCATTATCGTTGTATTGCAGGAGTGATTTCTGGTGCATTACTGTATATCCGCGAGGACTTTCATGAAGTTGATAGAAAAGCATGGCTACAAGTATGAAAAAAACAACTTTAATATATCCAAATTGCCTATTTCGTTGTCCATTAACGCACTAATTATACATACACATTATTATGTGTTGATTTTTTTCAGGAAACCATCGTGAGCATGGCTGTCGCAGGTGCCATCATCGGAGCTGGATTTGGAGGGTGGATAAACGACAGGTTCGGTCGGAAAATATCGATTATGGTCGCCGATGTTCTTTTCTTTGTGGGTGCAATAGTGATGGCCCTGGCTCCGGCACCGTGGATGATTATCCTCGGACGGATCTTTGTGGGTTTCGGTGTGGGAATGGCTTCGATGACGGCACCACTTTATATCTCAGAAGCTTCGCCGGCTAGGATCCGAGGTGCACTGGTTAGTACCAATGGGTTGTTAATCACCGGAGGCCAGTTTCTATCTTACTGTATCAACCTGGCTTTCACTCACGTAAGTTTTAGGTTTAATTGTGGTTTTAGTCCTTTTGCTATGCTGAAATTAGGAATTTAATCTGTTTACTTTAATTTTACTTTTACGGTTAGTGAGTTGAAATTGATAAGCGATAAATTTCAAAATTATACGTTAACTTTAATTTAATGTGCAATTGTATACATGAATTTCAATTTGGTGCAATTATACACATGAAATTCTAATTGTGGTTCAAGTATATACTTGAAACTTTAATTTTGATTTAATCATGCACATTTAAAGAAATAAATATATCAATTTATATTCGATAAATATAATTTTTATGTATGCAATATATAAACATAAAATGATATTGTATCAATAATTGTGTTAACAATTTACAAAAATTAGATTAAATCAAAATTTCATGTATATAATTACACATTAAATCATAATTTATGTATAATTTTATGATTTATCCCAATTGAAAATTACGTTAGTTTCCATTAAAATATGATGTTATTAGTAGGTTGAAATTGATAAGTACATTAGGTGACAAGCGGGGACAAACTCCTCAAAAATAAAAGATCGTCTCTTTAATCTTTGGAGGCCCGTAAAGTTTTAAGTTAATTTAATAGTAAAATTATATTTTGACTCCTTTTAAAATTTAAATTTCAATTATACCTTTTCTAAAAATAAAAAAATTATAGTTTAATCTATTAAAAATTATAAATTTTACATATAATGACGAAATTACATTATTAATAGTTTAAAATTTTATAATTCAAATTTAATTTTTTTTTTAAAATATATTTGGTTGTGACCTTGGTGACATGTAAATTTGTTATTAATTCAACATAGTTAATTAGGGTTTTCACCTAACCTTGACTTATGACCAAATAATAGTAAAAAAATATTAGACAACAACTTAGTATTAGGGAAAAGCACTCAGTTTTCACCACTGTTTTTCATAATGTTATTAAAAAGTTTAAAATGATAACATTGAAATTTGTAAATTTTATGAACAATTATTTTTAAAAAAAAATAGGTCTTAAGCATTTAGATGATTTGTAAATTTATTACTAATTCATGAATAGTATGATAAAGTTTTTGTTGGATGAATAGAATGAATAAGTAATACTATCATATTATTTTATCATCGATTTGATATGGTTGACTAAATTTTTAAGTGATCTTAATTGTGTAATCAATTAAAAGTAGAAAAATTACCATCGTTACTTTAATAATAGCAGTCTAAAGTGTTATCAATTTGGACCTATTAATAACATTACGAAGGTAACAATGTTAAAATTTTGTGTTTAATTTGGGTTTAGGACTAATTTGATGAAAGTTAATTGCTAATATTATTAGGTTCATATTTTTTATGATTTTGTTAATAGAATAAATTTAGTTTAATTGTGAAATTGTTTAATTTTGTATTTGATTTGTCAAATACAATCTAATTGAGGTGATTTAATTCAGGTTTTAGAGTTGATTTGATGAAAGTTAATTGCTAATATTATTAACTAATTATGAATTTTCATCAAATCAAATCTAAAATCCAAATTAAATATTAAAAATTAACATTGTTATCTTCACATACCAAAATGTATAACTTTTATCAAATACATGTATCACATTAAAAAAAAGTCAAGTTCAAGGATCAAAATATGTATTAAACCTATTTTTTTTCATGTGTTTCAGGTTACAGGAACCTGGCGTTGGATGCTTGGAGTAGCTGGACTCCCCGCTGTGGTTCAATTTGTGTTGATGCTTTCACTTCCAGAGTCTCCTAGGTGGCTTTATAGAAAGGTTTAAGCAAATCTTTGCAATATTTGATCAGATTACTGTTGAAAGGAGGTCGACTTTTCGAGAAAAAATTGTGAAATGTCATTCATTGGAAGTTGATAGATTTGATATTGCCTTCTGGGGAGGGTTTTGTCTCCCACCTTTATTGAGAGCTCAAGTGGTAATGTCCTATATATAATAGAGTATAGATTTATATCCCACTAAGCGCGATAAAAGTATCATGGAGGTCTTTGTGTTGAGACTCGAATTACATTCTACCTTCTCTGATAAAAAGAAAAAAGATAAATTAGTCATTGTACATTAGATCAAAGAGCAAACTGATCTTTCTGTTAAAAAATTATCCATTTATATTGTTAAAAACTAGTCCATGTATGTTAGCATGAGGTACATGTGGCACGCCACATATAACTGTCTTGTTATTCTATCAGCAAACAGTATAAACGGATGAAACTTTAACAAAAATGATCAGTTTGCTTTTCGATCTATCATACAGGGACTAATTTGTTCATTTTTTAATAGAAGGCAAATTGCAATGACTCCTAATACAGGAGCCTCCATGATATTTTTACCCACTAAATGTAAACATGAGATTTCCTTAGTGGGTAAGACACTCTTGTATTGTGAAACTACCATCGAATCTTAGCAAAATCAGGAGACAAAATCCTACACTAAGAGTAATATTGACCCGTTGAGAGATTTACCAACTACAAACTTCTCCCAACGGAGTCGACCACCCCCCAACGATTACATATCAATTTCCAATAATAAAAATGATAATAGTTGTGATGTTTAGAGCAAGGTAGATGAGGCCAAATCCATCCTAGAAAGAATATACCCTGCAGAAGAACTTGAAGACGAAATGAATGCTCTAAAAATCTCAGTGGAGGCTGAAAAAGCTGATGAACATGCCCTTGGTGATAGTATGGCACAAAAGCTAAAGGGAACTTTCAAGAATGTCGTTGTCCGAAGGGGACTGTATGCCGGTGTGACAGTTCAAGTGGCTCAGCAATTTTCAGGCATTAATACCGTCATGTATTACAGCCCGACCATCGTTCAGTTCGCTGGTTTCGCTTCAAACAAGACTGCAATGGCCCTTTCTCTCATAACTTCCGGTCTTAATGCTGTTGGGTCTATTGTCAGCATGACTTTTGTCGATAGATACGGCAGGAGGAGAATGATGATCATTTCCATGATCGGCATAATTGCTTGCCTTGTGGTGTTAACCATTATCTTCTCTCAAGTCGCCACCCATTCGCCGAATATCGACCACTTTGAATCGATGCACTTTGCTCTAAATGCTTCTTGTTCGAGTTATGTGAGAGCTAACGATCCTACATCATGGAACTGCATGTCCTGTTTGAGAGCTGAATGTGGCTTTTGTGCTAATGGGGTAAACAAAGTAAGTATTATTATTGGATTAATTTCACCATACATCCCAAACTATCTCACTTATTTTAAATTGATCCCGAAACTTTAAATCATCTGTTGTTATAGTATACTCCTGGAGCATGCTTGGCATTGAGCAAAGACATAAAGGATTCATGTCGTGAGAAACACCGTACTTGGTACAAAGATGGTTGTCCGAGCCGATTCGGGTTTCTGGCAGTGGTGTTCCTAGGACTTTATATCATATCATACTCCCCCGGAATGGGAACAGTGCCATGGATTGTGAACTCTGAGATATACCCCTTGAGATACAGAGGCATTGGAGGAGGGATAGCTGCAGTTGCAAACTGGGTATCTAATCTCATTGTTAGCCAGACATTCTTAACCCTCACCAAAGCTCTTGGCTCTGCCGGGACCTTCCTCTTGTTTGCTGTATTTTGTGGAATCGGACTCGTTTGCATCTTCTGGTTTGTGCCCGAAACCAAAGGACTGCAGTTCGAGGAGGTGGAGAAGCTGCTTCAGGCCGGTTTTTGGCCTGAAGCATTTAGGAAAAGCTCAGAGGAGACTAAGGTAGATAAGGGTACAGGTAAGGCTAAGGCTGAGGCTGATACCGAGACCAAGCCCGAGCCTAGTTCCTAACTCCTACCTATCATTCATCCCATTGCTGACAATAACTTTTCTCATTGGTAACCTTGTAATGCAATTACAATCTTATTGATGAATAAAAAGTATTGGCCAGTTCAATTACAACCATTTTCCTCCAACCAAACATTTCTTGGTTTTAAATTTACTACTTTGATTGCATGTATCAATATATGCGTGTGTATGATGGTGTTGAACCTGTTGATGAGCATTTTTAGGCAAATCGTGATGGTTCCCCGAATTTCTTTTTCATATTAATCCCTAAACTTGACAACTTTTCCCAGTTTTGGTTCCGGGCACTCTTAAGATTATGCAGTGTAATCACTGAAAATTTTCTATGTGATGACATGGCACAATCTCAAAGCGTTACACTGAAAATTTTCTATGTGATGACATGACACAATCTCAAAACGTTACACTGTTACATGGGCCAAATGTGGGAAAAGTTTACCAAATTCCAAGACTAATGTAAAACCAAAAAAAAAAAAAGTTTAGGGATTAAGTTGGGAAAAGATATCAAGTTCAGGGACTTAAATGTTGCTTTATCCCTAACAACTACACCAAATAAGAGCACAGATCAATAGCCTTACCATTGCACAAAAATAATATGCATCCACTTATAGCATATCAACATACTCCCCATATCCAATATGTAGGAAACAAACAATCATTACTCAATAACCCAATGATCAAAGCTCTTATTGATTAACTTCAATTATCAATGAAAACAACTGTTTGTTCTTTTAACTATGAGCAGCTAAATAGAGTGTGCTACACATGCATCATGCATAATACAGTAATACACAATGGATTACTAATTAATTTAGCTTTAATTTTTGTCATGTACTGTACATGTTCATTTTGACTGTATATAACATATTATATAAAATGTCATCATTCCCAAGTGAGTAGTGGGAGAGCAATGATTGGTACTAGTTGATATATGGGAGAATGTAATGGATAATCTACACCTAGTCCTAGGACAAGGGGATGGTGGGCCATATCAAACCATGGACACTTGCATGGCCCGGGACTAATGCCTATGCCCCCCCCCCCCCTTATTTTAACCAGCTTCTTAACCGAACCAATTTGACCGAAAACCATCAGTTAAGTTAGCTTGAACTGACTTTTGTTCACCCCTAAAGCTTGACAAAGGCAAAGGCTAACCACTGGTGAGAATTGATAAACAAATACATGTCCCCTATGCCTATTGTTTTCGGTTCCCCTAAACTTGATTAGTTACCAACTAATAATTCAGCAAAAGCAGATTTATATTGGCAATCTTGCAAGTTGTAATCTCAATGGGCTTCTACAAAATAATCTGGCCTATTGCCAAAGCCAAGAATATAAATGTCTCAACAGTCTCCCCCACAAGAAAAAAAGTAACTCAACATATTCATAAAAAATAATGGCAGACTATACATAACTGCAACTTCATTCTGTCTGCTTCAAAACCTCGACAAATGCATCTTTCAGGAATGGATTTGAAGCAGCGACTTTCGGAGCGGTGATATCAAAATCTTTCCCAAACCTAATCCAATAAACAACAGCCACCACTGGTTAACATCATGTATAAACTTTCCATTAGCATTTCTCTTTCTCTATTAGATTTCAAGACAAAATAGTTTAAAGATTGCTTAGTCAAAGATTTAGCTTCTTACGGATCATACACAAGGCCTCCAGCTTCGTTAACGATTAAAACACCAGCTGCCACATCCCTGAACAAAGAAGCACACACTGTCAATCATTTACTGAACCGCAACTTTCATCAAACATTAAAATGACTAAAAGCATACCATGGGCCCCCATATCCAAGTTCGTAAAACAGATCGAGCCTTCCACATGCAATTCCACAAAGGTTCAATGCACAAGAACCGCTCATCCGAAGTGATCTCACCTTTTAATCAAAGGAAATTTTGTTATGTATTTAAAGTTTTCAAGATGTAGTAACAAAAGGAATCCATGCAAAGTTTTCTTTTACCTTGAAAAGTAAGCTATTGATTCGATTTGTAGTAACATCCACCGTTAACTTATCTCGTTTTGTTCCAACCTGCTCAATAGAAAGAAAAAAAAAGTTAAATTAAGTTTTTACATGCTTACAAAACAATCCATCAATGAACCAAAAATTATTAAGTTCATTAACACCCAACAATGAACCAAAAAAATCAGGTAAAAATCTGAAATTTCAGAACATAAGAAGTTCCACACCTCTGTTGCAAGTAGAGACTTCACAAGTTCGGTTTGAGATGAAACTGCGAAATTTCAAAGCAAAATAACACATCTTTAAGATACCTGTTTGAAAGTTTTTGGACTTAATATATATCATGAGCATCGGGTATTAGATTCACCTCTTATAGGGGTCCCATTGAGAAAAGCACCTTTTCCAAGTACAGCAGTGAAGAGCTGCATGCCATAAACCCGGTAATATTTGTTTAACTTGTGATAAAGAAAAACTCTTAGATTTTTTTAAGCAAACTTCATTGTCTTAAAGGGTAATTCTCACCTCATCCATTATTGGATTGTAAACAACACCAACTGTAGGAACCTTCCCAATAGTAAGACCAATGGAGACACACACAAAGGGGAACCTACATGATCGCAAACAATTGACATGAAAATGATCGAACACCTTAATCTCAGATATAAACACAAGTCAAAGAAAAGGTATTTTACCCATGAACAAAATTAGTTGTTCCATCAAGGGGATCAACTATCCAGGTAGGCTCATCAGTCAGCTCCGATGCACCACAAGCAGCAGTGGTTTCTTCCCCAATGAACTAAAAGAAAACATACAGCACTTATAACATACCATAAAACGGGTTCGATAAAACTAGTTCGTATTCTTATGCTCGTATTTGAATCTTGATAGATACATGGTAAAAGAATTTGATTAAAAGAGCTAACCTTATGAGAAGGGTAATGCTGCTTGAGATGATTAAAAACAAGATCTTCACATGCCTTATCAGTCTCAGTGACCAAATCGACCTGAACTTAGATAAAATAAGCAATTTTTAAGTAGCCATTTTCAATTCTAAATAAGATTGAACCAAGACCAATTTGAAAAACAACCCAAGAAACTCTAGTAAGATTAGATAACCCAGTTTCATCAGCTACTCTACTAGTAATCAATGAGAGCATTTGTAGAATCAAAATAATCTATCAAAATTTATGAATTTTAATACCCTTATCAGCATATATACACGCACGTTTCTAGTAAGCTAACAAGAAATGGGGATAAAATAAAAATTACGAGAGGGGGAATAAAAGAAAGACCTGGCCTTTATGCTCCACATTCTTAGTCTGGTAAAACCCTTGACGGATTATCTATAAAAAAACATCAAATAAAAAGAAAAATGTGAGAGAAATAAGCTGAACAAATCAATGAAGTAAATTGAACAGAAAAATGGAAAAATGAAAACTTTAATGAACCTCGCCGGCTTTCTTAGCTGCGTCAACTGCAGTGGCCAAGAACTCTTCAAGAGAACCTGAAATCCATAGAATTTATATAAGAAAACAAAAAAAGCGGATAACAGTGAACAAGAAATTGAAATCCCGTCAATGGAAATGTCAAGAAGATGATGAAAATTAGAGGGAAATACTAATCTGGGTTCATAGTTCCTACCATTGTCAGCCATGTTAGATTGATTTGTGAGAGAAAGTGAAAGAAATAATGGCCGATGGTGAATTTGTGAGTGATTTGGAAATTGGGTTGAAGGGCTTTTCAGGAAGGAATTAGTACAAGAAACAACAGCGTTAGTGACAAACAAAACGAGACCCATGTGTTGATTTTATATGCACAATCCACTGCAAATAAATACCCCTTTATTTCCTAATATTCTCTTCTTTTTTTTTTCTTTTTTTTTCTTTTGTTTGGAGAATCATAACCATGTCTTTGATGTTTGAACATCCACGTTATTAGTAACAACAATTAACATTCGTTACTAACTTAGTGGATCTATAAAGCAGATATATATCGTTGTTACGTAATTTTGCTTTACTATTATTAGTATTATTAGAGTTAGAAGTACATATTGTTTAGTAAAACTTAGGCACATTAGTTCATTCACCTAGGAATAACGAAATTAGCATCCACATATTATTTTCACAGTTCACTGACTCGTTTTCCTCACGGGTATGAGGTCTAATTATTTTTTAGTAAATCTAGATTTTTTTTTTAAAAAAAATTATTGATTGAACTGACTATTCAATTAATTAAATAAAAATAAAAAATTAACCGATTTAATTATAAAAACAATAACAAATAAGAAAATGGCCGCTTTTTGATGAGTACTGTAGCCGTTGCTCATTGAATACCAATATGAGGAGATTCATGGAATATGCCAATGTGCCTTTGTCTATCATCAGATTATCTTATCTGATGTGAAAGGTAGACGAAATCAAAAGGTCCAATCAACCGAAGCTTCCTTACTGCCTTCCACCATACAATCTCCTTTTTTTCCCTTTCCTCTCTCTTCCTTTTTGAAGACAAACTTGGACCAAATAACCAATCCTTTAACAGTTACTACCACTCCACGTGATGCTCGAAAGGCCTTTCCTTTGCATTTCATCTTTTAAAATAAATAAAATATATACACCTTTAATTAAATGGCATCAACTAATGGCGTACAATTAATATATACATTACCAATTCATGCAGAATAATTATTTGATATACAAAGATGAATTTTTTTAAATTACACTAGCATAATTAAAAGACTGTCACTTGCACTTTTTATTAATGAAACATGTGATTTCTTAACTCCATTTATAGAGTAGAAAAATTTTATTGTTCTTGTTAGTATATCAAATATTAATTCATACAGTAAACAGATTATACTTGTTTAAGATATATCTATAGACAATCAATACATCAAATGTATTGATTAGTTGAAGATGTGTTAGCCTTTATTTACAAGATTGCATTGAAGTTTAAACTTTAAAAGCATAAGCATAACAACTATAAACAAGCATTAGGGGAACCACAAACGTAGAGGTGAATCAATCCAAGTATCTCAACTGATTGAATTCATCTCATTCTCATACAAGCAAATTATTTTATGTTCACCCCTATCTTTTCTTCTTTTTCGTCCACACACTGCGAATTATAGATAATAAAACTAAAGATTCTAAGAAGGAGAAACAGAAACAGAAACGAAGAGCCTTTCGTTTTTACATATTCCATGCCCTTCAGAAAGGACTACGACTACGACTATGAGGTATCTATTTGGTTCAGTCAATTTGTGCTCGATAACATTTATTTTTAACCAACATAAAAAAAAAAAGGAGATTAGACTAAAGGATACATACAGGCTCACTCTAGCCGGTCTCTAAGCTCGAGGGAAGCGATTTCTTTCACAACTTGAGCCTTGTCTGCCTCGAATTGTTCATCCTCTGCAAGACATATAATAATCCATCAACACCGCAATCTATAAATAAGAAGTGCCAAGCCTAAAATTTTACAAGCAAAAATTAAAGTTACATGTGTTTGTCTTTCATAACCATAGATAATGTTACAAGGAAAAGCACCTTTATCGGTCTTGAAATCTGCAAACAAACGTAGAAGCTTGCTTTTATTTGTAACCAGTATGCTAACAATGTCTGCAGGTTTGTTCTGGTTCGCAGCAAACAACTGTAGAGACATGCACAAAAAAAGGATAGCGTAAGCATTTTAATGTATCAAATTACCAAGTCTGCCCAGAAGGAGAAGAAACTGACACCATACCTTGAAAACATGAAAAGCTTCTATTTGGATACTCTTGCTTGATTCCTGCATATAATCAAATCACCGTTTAGGGATTCGAGTTTATTCCATATTTCATATTTGGTATGATCGTAGTTACAGGTCAATATTATACTTAATGTTTACCGCCATAAACTAAACCAAGAGTAACATAGGATAACATATGCCTCATGTTTTTGACAATAGTCAGTAGCAACTCATTCTGAGAGCTATAACAGGTTTTAAGAGTTTCATGTCAGATATTGGCCAAGTTCAATAGTACAATAGATTAACATCAAACACATCAAACTCACAGAAAATATGATCATTCCAGAATAATGTAGGATAAACAAAACATGAAATGGGGAAGCTTCATACCCTTAGAAGATTCATAAGAATCCTTAAATTATCCCTTGAGCTAACATATCTGGTCATGACAGCTGAATTAGACCGGTCCAACAAGATATCTCCCAACAACTGTAAAGAAGAGAAAATATAAACTACTATAGGTCTACTTAGCAAAGAAAATTAAAACTGCAAGTGCTACTGCCACATCTTATTTAAGGAACTTTAAAAATAAAAAACAACCATCATATAACTATGATTTTGACATTTAAAATAGTAACTTCAATTTGATTTAGTTATCAAATATAAAAGCAGTCATCCTGCTCTTAACAAAGTATTTATGGACTGAATCCCAGGATGGTATCACTATCATTCCACTCTTCACACTTATTAGAACTGAAATTTTCAGCTCAAATAAACAAATGAACCCTTTAAAAAACTGATGTGAAGTCAAGCATGTTTAGAAGCACCGCTTTTGTTTTGATTGGAACACTACCCCCAATCCCCCCCCAAAAAAAAAAAAAAAAAAAAAAAAAGAAAAAGGAAAAGGAAATCAATATCATACTCCTATTTTTTAAGGATTATACCTTGACAGCTTGTCTTCTCGTAATATAGTTGCTAGATTCCAGCAACTTTGAGTTATATTCTGCAAAGAACTAAAACAACAAACACAGTTGAGTTCATGAGCTCCAATTAATAAAAACTTTTCACATAAAAAAGGCATGAAGAAGAAATTCAGAGAACTCTACTGTGGCTATGTGTAGTAGCATCATTACAAATTACAATCATGTCACTGAAAAGATCTAGTCAAACATGAAAGAGAAAATAAAATGATTCTCATGGAAACAATTTACAAGCTGACGTGATTATTTAAGTACTATCGTTGTCCTTAACATAAAAAAAAAATTCACAATTTAAAGGATGACAGTAATGGAGGAACAACACTTACCCAGTCATAGTTCTTCGAAAGAAATTCAGCCACAGTGGACTTATGCCTTGTCAAGAGCTCCTGCAAGAAAACAAGATATTACATAACATCAGAGGTGAACACATTGTCTAAAAACCAGTGAAGAAAGAAGGAAGGAAGATGGGGAAGTTCATGACAGGATGACTCAACATCACACAAAACAACTTTTCTTGATATGCTGAAATAAAAAAGAACCCTGTTTCAACAATGTAAGATTGAAAAGCAAACCAAGTCCCTACTTCAATACAGGCTGTTCTGAAACTGGATTCCAATGGGTAATGCAGATTCAGAAGTGCAACAGTAATATTCAGAAAGAAAATGAGAGAAGAAAGAAATCATCTTAACATGTAATTAGATCAGCAGTAATCAACCTTAAAAGTTGCAGCAGCATCAGCAGCAATGTCGAAATTTGGAAGTTGTATATAGTCAAAAAATTTCTTCATGTGCTGCGACTCCAAAACATACCTGCAAACCAAACAACAAAACGTGCCACATTCAGCTATTACTATATTAAAAATCTTCAATCATTTTGAAATTTTATTCTACTAAAAAAATTACAAAACAACTTCTGAAGGTAAATAACGGACAAGATTGCCTCTTGAGTGCAAACACAATGAAAACATCGGTGGATTAAGAAATGACTTGGGGTATCATTCACTAAAAGGTTGAGAAGCCAAATCATTGAGGTATGAATTAAGTCGATGACTACGCTCACCTTGCAACAGTCTGATGCCGAATGCACTCTCTCAACATTGCACCGTAATGTAAAGCCATGTCTGTGTTCTCATAACTGAAAATACAACATTAAAAAATCGGAAGATTGTGATACAATGATGGAAACAAAATAAAGTTCAATTTGACAGCGTAACCAAAAGACTACATTATAAGATATCATTCATAAATCAGAATTCGAGCTTCAATATAACCAAGGCAAAAGTTTGGCACTCATGTGATTGGATCAGTAAGTATAATCCAGTAACAGAAGTGCCTCCTAATTTGCTTTTGCCTAATTAAAGAGCTATTTAAACTATCACTAACTTATAACCTTAGCTCTCGGATTAAGTTATTTGATCTGGACAACAAAGAAAAAGATACAAGGAGCTAATCTACCTACCAATAATAACCTAAATCTTAAACACTAACAAAAAAAATTAAAAGAAAATAGTAATCAGAATATCATAACTTCAGTAAACTTTTCCGGATTGCCACTTACCCTGCTATTAAAATATCCATAAGATCAAGGTTTGCCTCCAAGTAATCAGAAGCAATCAACCGTGAATTCACTTGTTGCCTTTGCAAATTTGCAACAACTTGAGTTGCATCTTTCCTCGCCTGCAAAGAACAATACTTGTCAAATTATAAAAGAAGCGACAATTGCATAAGCTCACAGCCTCACAATGCTGCAACAATAATTCCCTCGAAGTAAAATTTGAACACCTAAACTAAATTATAGTGACTAAGCGTTACCTCTAAGTTCAATTTAGGAAGACAAGTGATCAAGAGTCGTAGCGTGTTCTCTCTGAAGAATTCGTGAGTCAGTTGTGCACAAGCTTCTGAAACCGGCTCAGATTCACTATTTCCGTAAAGAATACACTTCAACTCCCTTATATTTTTAAATAACTCCGCCATCTGCAACAAAATTACGACCAAACATAAGGATCAGACACTGAAATTATACTCCTTTCAGTAAATCAAATAGCTGCTCAAACTCTAAAGAAAAAAATCTCGCTAAACATTTAATTCTCCTAGCAACTAACTAAAACCAAATGCTCACGTCAACTGAATTCCTCCGAAGGTCAAAATTCCAAAAATAGATTTAAAAAAACGGCGGAAGAGTAAACAAAACAAGACGAAAACAATTAATGTGCTATAAGCAAAAAGGCGTTTCAGCAAAAAGAACCTTCTCTTCCCGCTTGGCTTCACGACTGTCGGAGGAACGGCCAGCATAGATGAGGAGATCGCGCGTTTGCCGCACGATATCAACAGGAGTTCGCGGCTTAGATTTGAAGAGTCCCTTCATCTTAACACGATGACTTGTCGTTGAAGTTTGAAGTCTCACCGCCGATTACAAGAGCCTCAGGTCACCGCACCGCTTGGATTCGATAAACAAAGTACAAAAACCTTCCAAAAAAATCACAAAAAATCTCTCACAATTTTGATTATTTTAGTTACTTACTGTTTTATCCAACGGCTAAACACAGGCTTTGGGATATCCTTCAACGTGAATCAACCACTGTTGGTGGTTAGTGTTCTTTTTATCTTATGCGCTGGCCTGGGTTCAGCTGAGTTATGGTTCCCTGTGGACGGACATAGGATTAGAATGGCGCCATATATTCTTTGAAGTCATAATACACGGACACGTGGAGAATTAGAATCGGGGACTGTTTGGTGATTTCCTTGGGTTGGAGCAGGGGTTTTCTATCAAAATCAAAGAGATACTTGACCTTGTAAAATTCTTTTAAAAGATAATTGGATAATCCTTATTTATTTATTTATTTATTTGGTGTTGTCAATTTTATTTCGATATCGGTCTTTTATATGTTTTGTTTTATTCAAAAATTGAAATAATAAATTTATATTTTTTATTAAAATTAGAGTATTTTTTGTCGATTTATTTTAATGCATTTGGATTTATATTAATATGTACATACACATATCAATTTGTATAGATTAGCATAAAATTATGATATTTAAACTAGTTTTTTACTTTTCAAAGAAAGGTATTTAAATCAATTTTTAATAGTTTTGTCTTAATAATTTTTCAATTATATTAAAAATTAAGTTATTAAAATTTATTCATAATTTTAATTTTTATGATTATTTTATAAATATATTAATTAAAATATGTTTACATTTATATAGTATATATTTTATCAAAGAAACAGAATTCAAGACTACAACTATATAAAAAAACAATAAATAAATATCAATAGATTTAGAATGTTACATAAAAATACACCATTATTAATATCTACTAATATTAGAGCAATAATAATATACCAACTATATGATAGTGACAACCTCAATCTAATCTAATTTTTTTATCAAACAAATGATATAAAACCAAAAGGGAAAAAGTAATAAAGCCAAGCCAACCAATAAGGTACTAAAAAGAAAAAAGAGTATGGTAAGACAATCTCTAAAGTCATTTGAATAATAATATTCTTTTTCTATCTTTTCTAATTATAATAATCAATCATAACAAAATTTATGTGGAACGTACATAAATTTTCGATTAATTATAAATATATATTATAAATTCAATAAATAAATTGTCATGTAAACGATAAATTTATTATGATGACATGTAGCATTTTCAGTAAAGTATTTTTAATCTTATCGTATCATATATCAAGTTAATCTGAGCATACCATATTATGTAGGAGACTTGAAGTTGTCTTTCTAAGGCATAAAGTTGTCAATGGGTTGGGCCCAAACAAAAATTTAGGCCCAATTGATATGTTCGGGCTCAGTCCAATCTAAAAAATAGATTTAATTTTTTGTTCAAGCCCGACCTATATTATAGTTGTTAAACCTAGACTAGGCTCGTATTAATTTTTTTAATTATTTTATTAGATAAAACAAATTTAAAAAATATAATATATCAAATACACTAAAATCATTAAAATAAATATTTCCCAACAAATTGAAAATATATTAAAGACATTGAAACAAATGTTTCCTAACAAAATTTAAAAAGACATGTATTTGGGCCCGGGGCCAAAAAAAGCTTACCCGATGCTTGACCTATTTGAAAAATAAACCTCGTTTTTTATCTAAACCCGTATTTCGTACCTATATTTTCATTCAAATCTTGCTATTTTTAGACGGACCTAGTCGAGTGGGTTGGCGCATGAAGAATTCTTGTGAGTCCTAACAAAATTTCAAAAAAGAACAAAAAAAAGTTAAAATGGAAGGAGAGAATAACATAGGAGTAGCTTTGCTTGCATGTGCAATTCTTATTTTTATGATTATAGTATCACACATATTACCAATTACGTTAAAGAATTAATTTATGCGGTTTATTAAAATTGTTGAAATTATGAGAAAATTTAGTAATTCATTTCATAAACGGGATCATATAATTTAGGTAAAAAAAATAACAAACGCTCATTGTAAGTCTCAACATCAACAAAATATTACAACACATAGATAATGGGTTTGGTCACAACTCAAGCACGACGTATCTAGAGTGATTGCAAGCAACTATCACAAGAAGGAAATCAGCCCTGGATGGTCCAAAGGCGGCGGGCGGGCAAAATTGACAAAATAACTGAGCATCCACCAAACTGGAGAGGACAACAACAAAATCATTTTTAAAATCATTTGCAAAAGCAATACTACATGCATAAGCAAAACTAAACTAAAAAACATACTACAATAGCAGACAAAAACTTCTAAAAATGAAGACTTGTTAAGGAATGGAAAACAAACAAAAAAACATATAAAACTCAAGATAACACGAGTCCAAACTGACTCATAAAATCATTTACTATTCTGAAATATTCTTAACATAAAAACAAATCAAGAAACCAGTAAAGACCTACCCATTGTTCAAGAGAAACTGCTAGTAGTCGGTGGAGTTTTAGAGATGACATGCATTGTCAATTGTCCATCATGACTTGTGAAAACAACAAAGACATCCACAAAATGATCTACAAACTGAAAAGGGAGAAAGCACATGGAGTAAATGAGGAGAAAAAAAAAGAAGGTTGGTGGGAGGGAGGGAAGGAGGGAGAAAAAGATAAGTAATAGCCAATTCAGAGGTTAGCACAGTCGCTCTGGGCAAAATAATAAAGAAGCAAACGACTATGAGAAAACAGTTTGAAATCATATTTTTTTAAAAATTATTTTTAGATTGTGAGTCACATGGCATGTAAGGACAAAGCCAAGAAATTTCGATTGAGGGCTAATATAAGAATATAGTTTGTTGGGGCCAAACTTAAAAATTTTATGTGGAAAAAAAATTATAATCCTAAATAGTAAGAGGACTCAAATTGCAATATGCCTATTGTATCTATTTTTTTTAAAAAATTTGATGTGATTTTTAAAAAAATGTTAACACCATTAAAATTTATTGTTAAATTCAATTTCTTTACACCATTAAAATGTCACATAAATAAATTTAATAAAAATATTTAACGGTTTAAACAATTAAGCCTAAAATTTTAAAACAGAAAAAATAGAGAAATTAAATTTCAAAAAAACTAAAATTATGATGATTAATCTCAATATATACGAAAAATTAAATAAACTTCAAACATATTATAACCTCTAATGTTACTTAATAATCTAACTAAAAAGTAATTAAACGTCGAAAAATCACACTTAGTTGTGTTTGATAAACTAAAATATTAATTGCTAAAAAAATAAGTAGTTAAAAAATTAAAAATTAAATTTAAATTATAAAATTGTTTGATATATATTACTTAAAATTAATTATGGAATATAATTAGATTATTTGGTAAATATAGATTCTAAATTATAAAATATAAAATTCTACAATTTATCATTAATTTTAAACATTTAATCTTATTTTAAACAAAAAAAATCAAATTTTAAATGTAAAAGTTTTATAAAATAATATAATATTAAAATAAATAAAATTGAAAATATTCTCCATTAAATAATAAATAACTCTTACCTACTTATTATTAAAAATATTTTTTCATTAAATAAAAATATTAATTTTTGATTCATTTAATTTTTTTTCCGAAACAATAGTTATTAAATATAATAATCAAAGGGCCGAAACGAAGAGGGTAAGCTTCGGCTTAGCTTCGCCTCGGGGAAAGTACAATAGATTTTTAAGATTCTCGGTGCCTCTTTGTTGCCGCATATTCAGCCAAAGCCAGGCCAATAAACGTAGCTTCTTCAGTTTTGTCTCAATGAATCGAATGTCGCTATATTTAGCTAACAAACAATACCGTATATCAATCACACTTTCCCTTGCATTATTTTGCAGCTATTGAAGTCCTCCTTTTGTTCCAAAAACATAAGCACCTGCCAAAGAAAAAAATAATAATAACTGACTTGTTCTTTGTTATGGTAGAATTTTGGTTTTGATCCTTTATGTTTAAATTCAAGATTTAACTTTTATACTTTAATTTAAGATAATCGCATTCTTCTATTTGATTATATTTGTGCTAGTCATGATAGTTAAATATGGTGAATAAAATGCTAATGGGTTTTTTTTTTTTAAAATCATCCCTTCCATTGTGTTAATATGAAAGTTTTTTTTTTTCTTTTGAAGGGGTTTTAAAGAAAAAATCATATTAATATTTTAATAAAAATAGTTAATGGTGTCAACCAATGCAGATATTGGCATTAATTTTTGGAGGATTTATAAAAATTTTCAAAAATTGTAAGGGGTTTAATGAGAATTTAAAAAAAAATTTGAGGGAGCTTAATTGAATTTTTCAAAAAAAATTAAGGAACCTAATTAAAATTTTCAGAAAAAAATTAAGAGCCGCCTAGACCTGGTTGACTAAATCCCAAGTTAAATAATTGAGCAACTCCTATCTCCTAAAAATAGGAATTAAATCTCAAATTTGAAAATAATGGAAGGAGCAAAACTATAATTTAACCTTTTATGTTAATCAACCTCAAAAAAATGGATTAATAACAAAGGAAGACATAGCACTTTACCAAGCGTAGGCATTAGCAAGGATACAATTGCGGTACCAACAATCTTAAGCAACAACCCCGTCTTCATCATATCCATGATATCGATATGCCCCGTCGTGAACCCGACAATATTCGGCGGAGTCCCGGTGGGAAGCATAAAAGCCAATTGTGACCCGATGGCTCCCGGAACCATAAGCGCCAACGGGTGAACATTCGCAGTCCTTGCCATTTGGCTTAAAAGTGGAACCAAGAGTGTTGCGGCCGCATCGTTCGATGTTATGAACTCAGTGATTATAGCACTAATTAGACACACGACGAGGGCGATAGCGATATACGGGACTTGTTCCAAGAAACCTAAGGCTTTGGATAATATGTCGGCGAGTCCGCTAGATTGCATGCCGTCTGCGATGGCGAAACCAGCACCGAGCAACAAAATTATGTTCCATGGTAGTTTCTTGCATTCATTCCAGTCCATCAGTTTCTCACCTTTTTGCTTCCCGTTTGGGAGGATGAACAAAAGGGTAGCCACCATTACCTGCGTGCATGGTTTAAAAAGATCATATACACTAAACAATATTTCTTATCACACCAATTTTGATTTATAAAGTTTTCGGTTAAATTCAGGTTTTGATCCCTCTACTATATTCACATCTGGAATTTAGTTTATGTGTTCTAATAATTTGGCATGATTTGTTCTCTAGTTCTATAATATCGTTATTTAGTTCAAAATAGTTAACGTCGTTAACTATTATGGTTAAAGTACTAAAATTGATTTTTTTTCCACAAGCGATCATCCAAAATAGAAAATGATATAATAGATTTAGTCCCTAATATTTATTTATTTTATCATATTGTCCCTAAGTTTTTTTATTACTTTAGCCTTCAACATAAAATTTAGTCAAATTAATTTTTTTATAGAAAAGATTATTGCACCATAGTTTTTAATGGCAACTTGTGTGGAGTCCACGTGTACATAAAAATTATAAAAAAATTTCAGAGAAGTTAAAAAAAATTATCCAGCTCACTAATGAGGTACATAGGGCTGCTACCTCAGTAACATTAAAATTTTAATAATTCAACTAATTTTTCCTTTCAAAAAAGTAAATTAATTAAAATTTGAAAGTTTGATGAGCAAAGTGATCCAAAAAATCATTACGTCCAAAAAAATCCATGTTAGAAACAGTGTTTCCTTAAAAAAAATCATTGTTATTATTTTAATTGAAATAGTTAACGGTGTTATTAATTGAATTAAATAATGAGATTAAAAAATAAAGAAGCTAAATTCACCAAACTAAAGTGTTAAGATTAATAAAAAAAGTTCAGCATAAAAAAAGGGACCAAAACTATAATTTGACCTAATATTTTTATTACTCACACTGACAGTTCCATCGCCTGCACGGCCATGAAAGAGAGCTCCCCATCCTGGAATGTCTTCTGTCATGCTTCTGGTCATCCACAAAACTATCGTCGTCTGCATTTTACCTTTGTTTATTAATACTTGTTAATTTAGTGACCAAAAAAATTAATTAATAATAAATAACCGCAATAATTAGAGAAAATTAAGAAGAAAAAAAATGTAAGGACCAACCCCAAAGACGGCCAAAACCATCTTCTCAGCAAAAGCCACTGGACCTGCTCAGAGTTCACACCAAGAATCTTGGATTAGATTTAATATATATATATATATATTTCTCTTCAAATTTTGAATTGGTCAGACACTTTATCTTAAAAGTATGAATATTATATTGATTAAGTCTTTTTTGTCGCTCTAGTTGTCAATCAATTCAAATTTGATATGGAATACATTTAAAATATATGGATCAAATTATAAATATATGCGTACCTGTCAAATGAACAAGTTAAATCTAAAGGCTATTTTTTATTTAGCAAAACATATTAAAACCGTTCATACAATAAGCAGACAATATTTATAATTTGAACTCACATATTTTAAATATGGTCCATGTCAAATTTAAACTAATATTTAATATCCAATATAATCATTAAGTGGAAGGAAAGATATAGTATTGATGTATAACGAAATTTCAATTAAGATATTTTAAAGTACAATTAATACCAAAAGTATAAAATCAACATAATCAGTATAGGTGTTCATAGGTTGGGTTGAGACTTGATTTCAAAAAAAAATTATCTCAAACTCGACCAGGCTTTGCTTAAATGGCTCAGTTTACTGTTTAAAAATAAAATTATTTATTTATTTAAAAGGGCAAATTATAATAGAGGACTAATTTTATCCTTTTGTATTATTAAAAATTGGTGTGTCTAACAAAATAGCCCGGCAGTGAAATATGGCATGCCATGTGTATATTATACTACCGTATAGAGACTAATTTTTAACAGTAGAAATGAATAAATATTTTACAAAAGGACCAATTTACTTTTTAATCCAATATATAAAAACCAATTTACTTATTTTTTTAGTAAAAAATTATAATTTAACTCCTAGTGCAAGTGTTCCGTGATACTTTTATATTAATTGAGGAACATGCAATGAAATTAACCCAGAAAAGTAAAAAAGAATCACGAGGTCCTTACCCAAAATGTCAAGTTCTCTCTTGAGGTGAGCTTTGTCCAAGTAAGCAGCTAAGGCCATACTAGACCCTTTAGACAAATACAACAAACAAAGTATGACCCACAAAGCCAAGAATATTAGCAAAGCCAAAGGGAAACCGAAAAAGAACCACGTGTTGAAACTGATAGGCTTTGCTTCCGGGAAGGAGCTCTTCCAAATGGCAGCCAATATAAGGTTGACACCTGTCCCCGTCAAGGTGCTCATTCCCCCTATCGGAGCGGCGTACGTGACCCCAAGAACCACCGCCCTACAGAAGTTGTTGATAGGGGTGGCGGCCCTGGCGGACCCGTCGGTGGGATTCACGGGGAGGCGTTGTAGGATCCCAGTGGCGACGGGCATCATCATCACGGCGCAGGCAACGTTGTGCATCCACATGCTGACGAAGGCTGTGGTGGCGCAGATGCCGAGTAAGAGGAAAGGTGGGTTCACTGGCTCACCGCAGAACCGCAAAGTTATCTGCAATTTTCAACGCCACCACCATGTTCATGTTCTATATATATATATACTTCGAGTCCCAAATCTGAAGCTTTAGTTATAAATTTGTAAAAAGATTCATGCTTTTGGTCAAATTATGGTTTTAGTCCCTTTATTATATTTGAAGGTAACCCGAGTTTTTCGTTTTTAAGAAAAGAAAACACTAATTCCAACATGTTAGACACGGCTTTCAATGAGTTTTGATCAAAACAGTTAACAAATTGAGCTTAAAATATAAACATAAAGGATTAAATAGAAATTATTCTTTTCAGGGACTAAAATGCAAATTCATTATATTAACTTATAATTTTATTATTTATGAGGGGATTAAATTATATTTTTTTAATTTTTTGGGCCAACAATGTTTTTTCCATCCAAAAGGCCCAAAGTTTCTTACTGTTGGATTTAATATGTAACTATTTATACTAATTAACGATGTTGTAAACATAAAGGACCAAATTATACAAAATAAACTACCCAAATTTAAGCATAGTTAAAGGACCAAGATCACAATAACCATTTTTTCGTATGTATTGAAAAAAGTAACTTACATTTAAGGCCAATCTTCTATGAACGTTGTACCGTTCAACAGCAAGAACAAGCATGAAGCTACCCAGAAGCAGTGTAACGACGTCGTCCATGTAAGACCGAGCAACACCATCGGCGGAGGCAATTCCGAAAAGCGGAAACAAAAAGAGAGGTGCTATGGAGGTGATCGGCATCGGCACAGCCTCGGTAAGCCACCAAGCGAACACCCACGCTGTCACCGCTAACATGTTCCGGCTAGTTGTCGGGCCATCGAAGGTGACACAAAGGCAGATTACAGCACACAAAAGGGGACCTAACAGGATGTAGAAATTTTTAAGTGTAGCCATGGATTTAAGTGAAAATGGTGGTGGCGGTGGTGGTGGTGACGACGGTTGGTTTCGATCGTTGACAGGGAGAAGTGGGGTTTTGGGATCATCGTATGCCATTTCTGCTTTAAGAAAAGGTGTCAAAGATGGATTATTAGCTCAACAATGGGGAAAGGAGGCTGACTGGCTGAGACGAATTGCTTGTTCTTATATTTGAAGCCATGGAGGTTTATGGAAGTTAAGGACAATTAACATGGATATGCAATTAAGATGGTTTAATTTGTGATTTTAGTCCTCAGTTATGCTAAATTTTAAAATTTAATACTTTAATTTAATATAATTTAATTATTTTTCTTTTGTAATGTCATTGATAGGTACAAATTGATAATTCTCTTTAAAAAGTTAACTTTAAGCATTTGATCCGCATGTAAATTTCCTAATAGTTAAACATATTTTGTTTTAAGGGGCTAAAAATGAATAAAAAAAATTTGGGAGGCTAAAATATAATTTTACTATTATATTAATTTGTGATTTTTTAAAAATTAAAGAAACTAGATAAAAAATGTTTCATTTTTAGAGGGGCCAAGGCCAGTGCTTCCCTTCCATCCCACTTGGACTACGTGGCCGAAGTTTTCATGTACTAGAATAATCAAATTATGTAAAACAAAAGTAAAGAGTTTAATTTTTTTAACTTTTAGTATACTAGAGGGATTAAGATCATGATTAAGATTTGGGTATTAGAAAAAGGGGGCAAAAACTGAACTAATTGAGACATTTTTGGGAAAGGTGTTGGATGATAGGCCAAATAAAAAACCACGTGTATATATTCTAGAATTTGCTTTAGACTAAAGCAATAGTTGAAGATGAACCTTCTTGATTATTGTTGATTAAATCCTTCCCTACAATGATTGAATATTATAATGTAAAAATAGTAAAAATTTTCAAAGATGATAAATGTTTTGAGAGAAGTGGTAGTTGATAAATGGTTGAAGGGTATTGAGTGTTTGAAGTGTGATTTAGGGTTTGAGTTATATTAATTGTATTTGTTATTCGGGTATTATCTTGTTATTATAATTTATTAAAAAAATATTATTATTTAGGAGTGAAATCTGTAAAATGTTTTAGGGTAAAAGATGAATAAAATAAATTGGAAGATTAAAGTGTAATTTTATTATTGTATTAATTTATATATTTTTTTAACTAAAAGAACTGTATAAGTAATTTGTCATTTTTAAAGAGATCACGCTATTACCTATCCTTTTTAGGGTGTTCACAGTTCAGTTAAAACTGAATTAACAGGCCAAACCGGTCTAATTCGGTTAATCAGTTAGAAGTCGGTTAATGATTTTTTAGAATTTTGGTTATCGGTTAATTCGGTTTGAAATTGGGTAATTAACCGAATTAACCAAAATATTTGTTGTCTTCAAGACTCATGTAGTGTTTTTAATGTATTATTTGTTGTTTTTACCTACGTTTAAAGTTTTTTGAACTATTAAATAGAAGAAAATGAACATTAGTAATGCATTTTTTATATATTTTATACTTATTTTTAATCAAAAGATAAAAATATATAAATTTCGGTTAACCCGAAATATCTTGATTCGATTAACGGTTAAAATTTTTTACATTTTAAATAATTCAGTTAATAATAATTTGATTCGAGTATTAATCAAACCGATCATTTAAACACCCCTCTTTATACCTACTATTCTACCCAAACAAATTTATTTTCAAATAATAAAATGGATCAAAATAAATGTGATTATAAAAAAATATAAAAATCATTATAAGCAAAAGAGGATAAAATGAAGTGGAGAGCCCCAAGACAGGTACGAACATATTTTTGCCGTTTTAGGACATGAAACTCATCAATGTGTGTGTATTGCGCAAGTGTCAATTTTCAGTTACATGTTTTTGGGAGCAAAATTCGACGTGTTATGCAAATGAGGAACACAACACACTTCCAAAGCATTGGGGACAGCATCTAACAAGAAAAGAAGTTGTTGCTACCTGGTACAGGCTCACCCGTGAAAATACCTAGAAGCTAATGAAGCTTCCTATGTAATAGCCTAAATTTTCAGTGGCATCGGAACAGTAATTTGAGATCACTAAATTCGACAAATGAGTAAAAAATATTATTGATTTAATGAATATAAGTTAAATGTGAAGTTAGGAAAATTTTTGAAATAGCGAATAGTGTACTAGAAATAAATATTAAAAAAAATTAGAATCGGAAACGAGGTATTGAGAGTTTAAAAATTTTAAAACGAGCCATAAATATTTTTATAAATATTTGTAAAGTTTTAATAAGTTAGTATTACAGTTTCGTCAAGAAATTTTAAAGTTCTGATAGTTAATTGAATTAAAAAGACTAAATTGTAATAAATGTAAAATTATGGAAAATGATTAAATAGTTTAAATGATAAAACAAAGAGGGTTTAAAAGGCAAATAGACCCAAGGTCTATTTGGGCAGGACGGCATGAGCATGAAATCAGCAGGAAAATTGATGAATTAAGGGCAAATTTGGAATATTGCAAAATTTACTTAATAAAGCTAGGACTAAAGTGGAATTACCTAGGTTTCTCTTTATTTTTCTGCATTCTCATCAGCAAAAACACCATAGAAGGGTTTTCTTAAGCTGGATTTTCATATTTTTACTGCAAGTAAGTTCAATTCTTGATTATTTCTTGAAATTTTTGTGTTTTTATGACTTTTACAACTAGGTCCACTTGTTAAATTCATTAGTTTTTGATTCTATGAAAGAAATTGGAAGTTGATATGAATATATGCTGGAAGTATATGATGATTTAGCATGGAATTAGAGCTTTAAATTGTTTATATGTTGATTTTATTGAAAGAATTGAATAGAAAGTGAATATTTGGGACCTAATGGTGAAAGAGTTTGAAGTTAAGGTTTTATGTGGAAATTCTAAATTTTAATAGTTGTGAAATAACTTATAATGTCTAGGTAAAGTATTAATTTAGAAAAATCAGCTCAATTGGGAGGCTAATTGAGTAGGGATGAAATTGTTATTTATTAAAAGATTAGGGGGAAAATGGTAATAAACAGCTTGCACTAAAACAATTTTAGACAGCAGCAATAGTCTAACTTTGAAAAATCACCATAAATTTTAGAAATCTAATTAGAAGATGAAAAAAATATTAAATTAAAGCTTATTGAGTCTAGTTTCTTATAGAAGAAACGATGTAAGTAATGGATTTGTAAATCATGAGATATAATGAATTTTGTACGACAAGGTTAGAATGAATTCTGGTTCCCCTGTTCTGATTTTGAAAAATCATAAAAAATTTAAGGAAAATAATTATGGGCTTAAATTTATATTTATAGAATCTTTAATGAGTCTATTTTCAATAGAAATAAACAAGAACATCATCCGAATCTTGTATGAAGAGATAATTAATTTTTAGTGAAGAAGGGTCAGAACTGTCAGACAGCAGAACAGGGGTGACTTTAAAGAATAAACTGTACTTATTGGCTAAACCAAAAATTCTAAAAATTTTATGATAAGAAGATATATGAGTCTAGTTTCAGGGAAAATTAGTGGATCCTAATTTGGAGTTCTGTAGCTCAAGATAAAAATAATTTAGTGACTATGACACGGATGAACAGCATTGAATATACATAGGTAAATAGTGAAATTGCAGATAATGTTACTTATAAGCCGGTTATAAACATTAAGGATGTGAAATAGAATGAATGTGAATTCAATAATGATAATTGAAAATTTTTATATTATAGATCAAGAAATCGAGGATAAACGAGGAAAAGAGAAAATTTCGGAATAGTTTCAGAAATCTCTACAACTACTGCAAATTGTTCCGAATAAGTTCGTACGGTTAATTTATTAAATTTCAATGTTAATTTATGAATGGTGATTAATATTTATGTATGTTAATTGTTGAAAATAATTAAATTATGTGCAAAAGTTACGAAATTGAATTGAGTATTTCAGAGGAACGGAACGCAGGAAATGAGTACGATCGTTCGGTGAAAAAGATAAATTGACGATAAATTACCCAAGTAAACCGAGATTCAGCATTTGTTACGAATTCTCGTGTTTGCTTTCTGTTTAGCTCTTATGAGCTTCCGTTAACTCACATGAGTTTCAGTTAACCCTTTTGGGGTTTCAGTTTAGCACTTATGTGCTTCAGTTAGCCTTCGGGCTTCCGTTTAGCACTTATGTGCTTCAGTTAGCCTTCGGGCTTCCGTTTAGCATTTATGTGCTTCAGCTAGACTTCGGGCTTTAGATCACGATGTACTCAAATCCGTAAGTCGTTCTTTAAATGGGCAAGTTGGTAAGTCGTAATTGTAACGTGTGGAAAAAGAAATGTAAGTAATGTTATCATTATTATTATTGAGCTCAATTAAGTAAATTTATTTTAAAATGAGATTATGATTTACAGGATGAAAGTAACTTACTTGAAATATCCATATGATTTGAATTTTGAAAAAACTAATATTTGGTAAGATTTAAGGTTAAAGCCGACGAACTTACTAAGCTATGGTCAGCTTACTTGTAATGTTTATTGCTCTTTGTAGATTAACGGGAGGGTCAGAGGATCGGATCATCACGCTCAAGTCACACTATCTCGATTTTCCGGTAGATTTTGTTATAAATACTTTAAATGGTTTATATGGCATGCATAGGAGTTTATATGACTATGTTTTGTATCAACTCAATAATATATTAGTTAAGTTAATATAAGTTGATATATGATATAAATGCAAATTAACTAAGATGTTTAAATGCTACTTGAAAGTATGAATGGATATAATGTTAGATAAAATAATGATTAATGCTATTATTATGAAATGAATGTGATTTGGATGAAGATTGTATTTATTGAGTTGTTGTGTTGAATTGGTTGCAAATTTGAAATTTGCAGGGAAGGTTAGATGTCTCTAAAGGGGTTATATTGAATTTTAAAAAAAAAAATAATAATAATAAGTATATTACGAAAAATTTCTGGAGTACTTGAATAAGTCCCTATTCGTTTATAATACGTGATTTAGGCCTCGAAGGTTCATAAAAGAAACTTAACGATTTAATTTTAATATATTTGTTGTTTATTCATGAATTGTTAGTAAATTAACCAATATGTTTGGTAACGCCTCGTAACCCTATTCTGGCAACAGTTTGGGATTAGGGGGTGTTACATCCTACATGAACCCTTAGCGGCCCAACACCAACAAATTAATTGGTAAAATATAAAATAGTCGATGTATATTAAATCGATGAGTAAATTATTTTTTTTTTGTTAAAAAAATTATTCATATTTATTATTAAAAATTAGCTTCACTAACAAAATAATAGAACAGTTTCATGTGACATATCATCTGTACCTCATTCTGACGTGTAAGGAACAATTTTTAATAGTAAAAATAGATTAAATTATTAATAGAAGGATTAGTTTGTTCTTTGATCTAATGCAAATGGACTAAACTGTCCATTTTTTAAGTAAATGGGGCAAAATGCAATCTTACTCCTAATCTAAGGGCTTCCATGGTACTTTTACCAATTAAAGGTATATATATATATTTTTTTCACACACCTTTAATTACTCTTCGATATAATGTATACCGACTAATTTGAACATTTTTTTAATAGATCATCCAAAATGCAGTCCTACTCCTACTCTAAGGGCATTTATGGTACTTTTACCAATTAGAGGTATATATATATATATATATATTCACACACCTTTAATTGCTCTTTTATCTAAAATACAAAGATTAATTTAAACATTTTTTTAGTAGATTGGCCAAAATGCAATCATGCTCCTAGTTTAAGGGCACCTATGGTACTTTTACCAATTAAATGTGTGTGAATACACACACACACACACACACATATATATATATATACACACACACACACGTTAGCCAACAACACAAGGGATCAATGGATAAGTTATTTGTTGATATCCCAAAAATCAAGGTTTAAACTTTGTCATTATCATGTCGATTGAGTCTTAGCTTGATTGCATGAGCATTGTTGCCAATACAGGCGAACGTGAGTTTGAGTGCGCTGAAGCGCATTATCCTCCTATTTATGAATTGGGGAGAGACTATAGGTAATTCTAGACATTGTGTCAGAAAAAGGTCAGATAATTCAATTGACTTTTCATATAATTTTAGTCAGTAACATAATTTGAATGAAAGTGATATACTGTGACATGGTGTTACCATTTCATACAATCCTTTCTCATATAGTCATAGACTTAGCGAAGAAAAAAAATATAAGAGCAATCTTTTTAAGTAAAGAATTAGAGAACACCACATCTAAAATTAAGGATGTTTGGCAAATTGGCACCCTACCATATATATAATATTGTCTAGTTGTAAATAATGTTTCTTCATTTACGAATAAAATATTAATTTGGATAAGATTAGGTTGGGTATAGCAAGCAATGACTTGGTGATGTCCATTTTTCGCATCCCCATCATATCTTTGCTTCTGTATTATGAATATTATATATATAGCTTTCATGTGATGTAGGTTTTGCTATTTGTTTTGCTGCGGTTTGTTCAATCGAGTCCTCCACCGTATTCTGATGATTAATGTACTTTGTATGCAAGTATAATTAAGAATATTTAATACAAATGTCTAATTCAATATATAAATATAAGGAACACAAAGATTATATGTAGGATATGATAAGCAAGGTTTTGCAATACTGAAAGATAAAATAACCTCTCACTTTCATGCAATGTGGAGTAGTGGATTTAGATTAGGTTAAATTTCTTTGACATATTCAATAAAAAAATTTGCCCCTTTTTAATATCCATATTATTAACTATTTGTATGGTGTCTGGCTGCTAATTTGGTTGCCATCAATGTTACCGCAAACTCTTAAAAGCTGTACAGTTAAGTGAATTTAAAATATATAATATGATGGAAGATTGAGTCTTAATTCGATTGGTATTGGTATTGTTGTTAGTATAGGAGGACGTGGATTCGAATGCGCTAAAGTGCATTATTTTCCTATTTAAGGGTTGGAGAGAGACTATAACTAATTCTAAGCATTGTATAAAAAAGAACAGATATCATCAGAACCTGTCAAAAAAATATTTATATATATAATATGATGTATGTTCATACGTATATATAAAATATGGTGAATATGTTTGCTAAGAGTTTGAGATTAAAGATAGATTAAAATATGTATTATATATAGGGTAAATTACATCTAAGGTTATTAAATTATTAGTAAATTTATGTTTTCGTTATTTAATTTCAAAAAGATACAAAATGGTCATTGAACATTTCAAAAGTTTTCATTTAAGTTATTGAACTATTCAAAAACTTTTATTCAACTCATTAGGTTATTAGGTTTTTTTTTTTAAATTTCGACTAGCGAGTTCCAAGTAATGATTTAATGATTTGTATAATGGATCAATATCCATTAACGAATAAAAAACATACTTTAGATCCAAATTGATCTCATGGTCAGCACTAGAGATCGAAGAAGAAAAATATTTAAATTTTGGTTTACAAATTCATGACGTTCAAAGTTGTTTGTGAAAAAAATAATCTGTAGAAGAGAAGAGATAGAAGAGCTTTCACTTGGTGTAAGTAACGCGAATATAGAAGACTATATAACAACAATTTTAACCAAATCATAAAAATTACTAATAGTTTAATGACTTAATTTAATCTATTAAATTTTAGCATGCTCTTGAAAATTGTAGGCTCAAATGAAGGTAAATACATAATATGATGAATATATTCGTTAAGAGTTTAAGTCAAATCAAATTGTTCTGAGTTTTGCTAATCGGTTTTTCGAATTTGATTATTTTGATTTCAGATCAGTTCAGACGATATCAAAAATATCGTTATCTTAGGTCTGAATTGAAATTTAACCAAATTTTGAAGAGAACAATCAAAATTTAAATAAAGATTATTTAGATTCAACATAAAATTAACAAGAGCCTAAAAAAATTGGAAGGGTGGAATTTTCCACTATGCTTCTCTAGAACTGGAATATGGACCAGCTTGTAAGATGAAAACTTCTACCAGTAGCTGTTTATATGGTCCCGATGTTCAGCTGACCAGTTTTTTCAGTACTGCTTCTGCCCGATGCTCGAATTTAGGGAGTGCCCAATCGTGTTGGACTATGTCAAGACCATCTTTTTCAGCACTAAGGCTCTGCCATGAATGAAGATAAATAGAAGGATTAGTTTGGAGAAACGCTAGATTAAGAAATTAACATAGTTAGCTCACAAATGAACCTTTGCTTGTTATAAGTTGAGAAACAAGCAACAATAGTTCCATTTTATATATATATATATATATATATATATATCAACCATTTAAAAAGGCAATGCCTTCCATGATACTATTACTATAGAAAATCTAATGGATAGCGTGCTTGGTAAGAAATAAAAAAGGGAGATGATCATTTTTCACCTTAATGCATAAAAACATATCAATCCAAATTGAAAAGAAAAGATGAGAGAGATATGTAAGTTAGTTCAAAATTTTGCATTTTTCAAAATAAAAATAAAAATTCCCTCTTGTTTATCAACTCCACAAGAAAATTTCATCTTTCATTCCAAGCACACCAATAGAAAGAAAAAAAAAATTCATCTTTCAAATTTTCATCTTTCTAATTCTCTTTTCACTCTACCAAGCAAAGCCTAAAAAGTTCCACGCAATTCTTATCATTTCGTTATCGATTTGACCCTATAGCAAACAGTGAGGAAACCCCAAGGATTCTCAACAGATGAATATCATGAAGCCAAAAGCATGGGAGGTTTCTAAAAGAAGGAGAAAACCTAAACCCTTAACTAATAAAGACCTAAAAAGGAAAAAGATACACAAGTTCGCAAAGAAATAATAGACTTAGATATGATAGAGAGCACCCAGAATACACTTAGATATGACTTTGGCAGTCCAAATTGCATGGTCAATAGAAAAACTAGTGGTGCTGCCAGTGGCAGTGTTGGTCTATCATTGTAGGAATTGAATGCTCATTTCCCCATCTGAACGATTTTCTAATTGACAAACTCACATTGCAACCAATAGAAAACCATAAACAAACAACTGGCCACACGTGCTACTTAACGATCTCCATTAAAGAGAGAAAGCACAGGTTGAAGAGGAATATAAGACCATGTGAAATTAAATTAGACATCTGAAATTTGCAAAACTCTCTTCAGCTAGCAACACTCAATCGAGAACAGATTGACTAAAATACCTTTGATGGATCAAAGCCAAACCCACCCATCTGCATCATTCGCTGTGTATCATCCATTGCTGCCAAACGAAATCACAATTTACAGATGAAACCCTACAGATAGATGATGACTCCAATAACCAAAGAAAGGGCAGTACAAAATATGAAATAAAATGTAACAGGAAGTTCATGATCCGATACTAACCATTTTCCTCTCCCAAAATCAGACTAAATAAACCCCTCAAACCAAACAAATTGAGAAAATACCTGGAAATGAAAGAATTTATGAATAAATTGTAGTATTAAGCTAAGGTCTCTAAACAATAGAAGAGCTCAGAAAAATCAATACCATGAGCGGCTACTAACATAGCTCACATCAACTGTGCTAAGGTCAATTCCATTCTGCAACATTGATCTGAACCTCTGGGTTAATGGGAAGGGTATTTTGGCTGCAAGAAAGGAACACAGAAAAATAGAAGAGAATTCATGTTACCGTTTACAAATAGTGCATAACATGATCGATTATGTCAGAATTTTGATTCCCGTACAACAAAAAATTGTCATCACCATGTCATAAAGAGTAAAAATTAGAATAGATCCAATTAATCGGAAAGGGCTACTTTTGGCAAATTCAGAACATCAAATGCATGAAAACAATTCTGTAAATGAAAATATAATTAAGCATTAAAAGGACATACTCAGAAATCATGGAAGTAAAACAGTAGTAAAGAACCAAACCTGCAACAAATCCAGAGAAGAAAAAGTTGACCCAGGCAAAAGTGAGAGTCTGAAAGTAACAAAAGTTTACACAAAACAGTCAGCTCTAAAACATGAGCAAACAAACCAAAGAATGTGAACACTAAAGGTCTATGCACCATTAAAATACCTGAGGTATAATCATAGAAAGGTTTTTCTTCATCATGTCCATAGCCATGTTAGGGTCGGAGAACATTTGTGCTTGTGCATTCTGAGCCTGGCCCTTGGGGACAAACAGTAATCCATTTTCCTACAAAGCCCAATATAAATTCCATTAATTTTCTCCTTTTCTGAGATAAACATATACATAAAGGGATTATTTTCATCAAATTTAACCCGATTTTTAGAACTCCATTAAGCTTAATACAGCTGCCACAGCTTCTTGATTAATTGCAAATTGGTTTCTGAAAAAGAAACTAAACTGACTGAAGCCTGATTACAACATGCAATACTTTAATTTTCTCCATTTCTGAGACAAATATATACATAAATGATAATTGGATTATTTTCATCAATTAGACCCAACTAACACTCCATTAAGCTTTAAATTAGCTGTAATTCACATCTTCTTGATTAATTTCAATTTGCTTCTAGAAAAGAAATTAAACTGATCGAAGCTTCATTACAACTAGTGATTCTTAATGAATTATCCACAAACAGTTCAACAAAGCTTTAAAAACGAAGAAATAAACTCAAATTTCAGAAATTAACAATCACTAGCATAAAATTTGGCAACATAAGTTCTAAAATAAGATGAAAAAGCATACCTCATTGCTGAAATAAACCCTACGAAATCGAAAAGACTTGGGAGGGATAAAATTTGCAGCACCTCGTAGATTCCGAGCCCTAACGATTACTTGCCTGAAAGCAAAAAACTCGAGAAAATGTGAATCTGAGACTTATTAGCTTATCGAATTAAAAAAAGAAAAGAAAAGAAAAAGTTGGGAGAGACGTGCCCTTCTTTGACGATCTTAGGGTCGGGAACTTGAAAGGAGCGCATAAGCTTGGAGACGAAGTAGCGGAGGACGCCAATGAGGACCATCACTACCGAGAGGGGTATCAGCACCCAATCTCTGATCGCCGTGTCGAGAACCAGATCTTCCGCCATCGCTGGATCCTATTCTGATCTCTGCTCCGCCTCCGAGGGAAAAAGGAAAGATTTTTGGCTTCTGCTTTCTCTCTAGCCTTTTACCAGTGCCGTATCGCTTGCGTCTTTTGTCGTTTTGATTCGCTCCTTTCCAAGGAGAAAAATGTGCTTTAAGCCCTTGTATTTTTCATACATTTGAGATTTAATACCCTACTTTTCAATTTTAAAAATGCAAGTTGAATTGTTAACGTGTTAAAAATTTCTATAAAATTCCGATTTGTTACAACATTATTTATTTACATGGACATCAAGTGATCTCTTTTTTTTATTAAATTTCAAAAGGTTACGCCAATAAATTTGAATGAAGAACTTTAATGTGATATTAACAATTGAATCTGAATTTTGAAGTCTAAAATGTATAGAGACTAAATTCTAAATTTCCGAAGAGAATAGAGACTTGAAGCAAAATTTAACCTTTATTTTATTCAAGTCGGAGATGTTGATTTGATGTATTCTAAGTATACCAACTTATATTGACAATAAATTTTATTTTTGATATTAAAATTTTAATTGCAACAACTATTTGAATTAATTGACGAAATTATATAATGATTATATTATGCCAATCAAGGATGGTTGCACTAGTCGGGAGAGCTCGACTGTTATTTCAGAAATTATCGCACAATTCCGGGGCTCCTTTGCACGTGACAATATGTTGTCACTCCGTGACATATGTTCTTGGCGATTTAGTGTCAACTATTGACTCTGATATTAGGCCGTGAGCAGGGGTGAATACAAGGGAGGCAAGCAAGAGCCCTGCCCCTCCCCAAAAAATGGAAAATACATTTTGACACTTTAAAACTCATTAAATTTCTAAATTCACCCTCGCGGTCAGTGTTTTGGTTAAAATCGTGACCTTAGTGTGCCCTGGCTGCCTCTTCCCTATTGGATCCATTTGAGATGTGGATGTTTTGACTCGCTTCGGCTTTGGTTCAAAAGGCTTGGCTTCTGATCTGTTCAACCTTTGGGCTCTTTCGTTAAGGGTAGCCTTTGTACAATTCGGTATAGTAGAAAGATCAAAACTATATTAAATTTAATATAGTTATTTCTAAAAGTTATAATTATATCAAGAGTTCCAAAAAGAATCAATTGTTATAAGCATTAAACTAAAGAACTCAACTCTAATAAACTAAGGAGAGAACTCATACTTGAATTACACACTAACAGATTCGAACCAAAGCCTACTAACTCAACCAAAGCATGAACATAGTGCTAGATGCGACATAATTAATTTATTGAAAACAAATTTTCGTATTCAACACTGAATCAATGCGATTAAGAGTTTTGTTTACCGGCAATGAGCTAGAACTGAACTGATCGGCCTAGCCTAGGCTGCCTGGCCAGCCCAAAATTCGACATAAAATTAACAAGAGCAGAAAGAACTTGGGAATGTGGGAGTTTTCCTCTTGCTTCTCGTAGGACTGTAATCTAAACTACAAACCTAGACTTGGTATCTAAAGTAGTTTCATCTTTTACCCATCGAAAAGCTTGTAAGATGAAAACTTCAATCGAACTACCCCCTTTTGACAGCTGTTTATACGCTCCCGATGTTCAGCTGACAAGTTTTTTCAATACTGCTTCGGCCCGATGCTCAAATTTAGGGAGTGCCCATTCATGTTGGACTATGTCAAGACCATCTTTCTCAGCACTCAGGCTCTGCCATGAACGAGGAAAACCAAAAGATCAGGAGGCATGGTAAATTAAGAAATGGAAATAGCCAACTCGCGAAAGAACCTTTTCTTGTAAAAGTCAAGAAACAGGCAAAAGCTTGTTTCATTGGGAAACAATTTCGAGATGCTTTACAAATTTAAATGATATATATCAACTGACTAAAAAGACAATGCCTTGCATGATAATGTTGCAATCACCAAAATAACAGTTTGGTTGATCTTCATTCAACTAAAAGTCCCATGCAATTCTTATTTGCAATTGATTTGACGAGGAAAAGCATCAGCTCAAACCCCATCCCAAGGATTCTCAACTTGTAAAATATCATGACGCCAAAAGCATGGGAGGTTTCTAAGTGATGGAGAAAAATGGTAAAAGTACAATAGAGGCCCCTATAGTAGGACTCAGATCACATTTTGCTCCATCTACTCAAAAATGGGAAAATTGGTCCCTGCACATTAGATCAAAAAGTAAATTGGTCCTGATGATAAAAATTTCATCCATTTCTATGGTTAAAAACTGATCCATGTACGTCAACATGAGGTACACGTGGAATATCACATGTCATTGTTTGGTTATTCCATCAACCATGCCAATTTGTAAAAGTACAAATGGATGAAATTTTTAATAGAAAAGACCAATTTGCTCTTTGATGTAATGTACAGGGACTAATTTGCCCATTTTTAAAGTAAAAGAGATAAAATGCAATCTGACTCCTAGTATATGGGCCTCCATGGTACTTTTACCGGAGAAAAACTAAGCCCTTACCTAATAAAATGCCTCAAAAAGAAAAAGGCGGGAATTTGCATAGAAAGAATTGACATAGATAAAAACTCTGGCAGTCTAAGTTGCATGGACATTAGAAGAACAAGAGATTGTGGCAGCACAATAACAACTAGTGGTGCTGCCGGTGGCAGTGTTGGTCCATCGTTGGGGTAATTGAATGCCCCATTCTGAACAATTTTTTACTTGACAAGCTAACATTGCAGCCAACAGAAAATCATAAACAACTGGCCACACATGCTACTTAATGATCCCCATTAAAGAGAGAAAGAATAGGCTGAAGAGGAATACAAGACCATGTGAAATTAAATTAGACATCTGAAGCTAGTAAGACTTTCTTCAGCCTGGAATACTCAATGGAGAACAGATTGATTTAATACCTTTGACGGATCAAAGCCAAACCCACCCATCTGCATCATTCGCTGTGTGTCATCCATTGCTGCCAAAAGAAATCACAATTTACAGATAAGATAAACAATGAGTCCATAACCAGGGAAAGTGTAGTACACAATCTAAAATAAAATGTAACAGGAAGTTCATGATACTAACCATTTTCCTCTCCCAGAATCAGACTAAATAAACCCCTCAAACCAAACAAATTGAGGAAATACCTACAAATGAAAGAATTTGTGAATAAACTGTAGTATTAAGCCAAGAAAGTCTATAAAAATTAGAAGAGCTCAGAGAAAAAAACCAATACCATGAGCGGCTACTAACATAGCTCACATCAACTGTGCTAAGGTCAATTCCATTCTGCAACATTGATCTGAACCTCTGAGTTAATGGGAAGGGTATTTTGGCTGCAAGATAGGAATACAGAAAAACAGAAGAGGAATCAAATTACTGTTTACTATTAATGTATGTCATGATCAGTTAAGTTAGAATTTTAATTCCAATACAAAAAATATTGTGTCCATCACCATATAATAAAAAGTGAAAAAAAAAAATCAATCTAATATGCATGAAATCAATTTCGTAAATAAAAATATAAATTCAATCTCCATTGCAGAATTAAAAAGGAAAGACTCGGAAATCATGGAAGTAATATAGTAGTAAAGAACAAAACCTGCAACAAATCCAGAGAAGAAAAAGTTGACCCAGGCAAAAGTGAGAGTCTGAAAGTAACAACAGTTTACACAAAAAAAGTCAGTTCTAGAACATGAGCAATCAAACCAAAGCATATGAAAGGTCGATATACCACTAAAATACCTGAGGTATAATCATAGAGAGGTTTTTCTTCATCATGTCCATAGCCATGTTAGGGTCAGAGAACATTTGTGCTTGCGCATTTTGAGCCTGGCCCTTGGGGACAAATAGTAATCCATTTTCCTACAAAGTCCAATATAATTCCATTACTTTTCTCCTTTACTGACACAAACAAATACATAAATAGATTACTTTCATCAACTTAACCTGATTTTTAACACTCCATTAAGCTTAATATTAGCTGCAATTCACAGCTTCTTGATTAATTGCAGTTTGCTTCTAAAAAAGAAACTTAACTGACTGAAGCCTGATTATAACATGTAATACTTCAACTTTCTCCTTTTCTGAGACAAATATATACATGAATGGACTATTTTCATCAAATTAACCTGACATTTAACCCTCCATTAAGCTTAATATAGCTGCAATTCACAGCTTCTTGATTAATAGCAATTGGTCACTGGAAAAGAAACTAAACTGACCAAAGCCTGGTTACAACGTTTGATACTTGAATCCTCTTCTGAGACAAATATGAACATAAATGGACTACTTTCATCAATTTAATCTCACTTTTAACACTCCATTAAGCTTAATATTAGCTGCAATTCACAGCTTCTTGATTGATTGCAATTTGCTTCTAAGAAAGAAACTAAACTGACTGAAGCCTGATTGCAACATGTGATACATCAACTTTCTCCTTTCCTAAGACAAATATATACATAAACGGATTATTTTTGTCAATGTAACTCAATTTCTAACACTCCATCAAGCTTAATATTAGCTGCAATTTGCATCTTCTTGATGAATTTCAAATTGCTTCCTAAAAAGAATCCAAACTAACCGAAGCCTGATTACAACACGTGATACTTAATCCATAATCCGTTAACAGCTCAACAAAGCTTTAAAAGGAAAAAGATAAACACAAACTCCAGAAATTAACAATTACAAGCATATACTTTGGTAAAATAAGTTCTAAAACAAGATGAAAAAGCAAACCTCATTGCTGAAATAAACCCTACGAGATCGAAAAGACTTTGGAGGGATAAAATTTGCGGCACCTCGTAAATTCCGAGCCCTAACGATTACTTGCCTGAAAGTAAAACTCGAGAACAAGTGAATCTGTGACTTATTAGCTTATCGACCCAAAAAGAAAAGAAAATAGAGTTGTGAGAGACGTGCCCTTCTTTGACGATCTTAGGATCAGGAACTTGAAAGGAGCGCATGAGCTTCGAGACGAAGTAGCGGAGGATGCCGATGAGGACCATCACCACTGAAAGGGGTATCAACACCCAATCTCTGATCGCCGTATCTAGAACCAGATCTTCCGCCATCGCTGGATCCTATTTTCTGATCTTTGCGCGAAAACAATATTCTGGCTTCTGTTCTTCTTTTCTGTGTAGCCTTTTTCACCGGTGTCGTATCACTTAAATGTCTTTTGTCGTTTTGACTCACTCCTTCAGCATTGGTAAAATTTTAATTTAAACTTTTTATAATTTATAAAATTTTAAATTAATAATAAAAAATCCTATTTTAACTCTTCTAAAAATGATAAATATTTAATTTAACTATTTAGAAATTATAAAAATATAAAGTATTAAAATTATGAAATCAAGTTTGACCCATATTTAAAGTATTAAATAATTTTAAAAAATAAATAGGGTAAAGATAGTCAATTTAAAATTACTCGATTCTTGTTTTGGCCGATCTATATTTCTTTTGTCAAATATAACACTGCTGTTAGTAAGTATTTTTGTTTTGGTCACTGTTCTGTTTTAGATTTTTGAATGTTTCCTTTTTTTGGTATATTTCCAATCAAATTTAATTGATAGATTTATTTTTTAAAACTTTTTAGATGAAAGAGTCATCAAGAAAAGCAAGAATGAGAAGAAGAAGAAAACTAAATTCCATAATGTTTAAACGTTAAGGGTTAATTTTTTAGAATTAAAATTGAATTGACACAATATATAAACATGAAGAATTAAAGTTGCTATTATGTCAATTTTATCAAGCTATCTTTCCCGTAGTAATTTAACGATCGATGACCAAAAAAGAAAAATTCGAATAGTTGAGTGACTAATTTGTAGCTTTTCATATATGGGTGACCAAAAAAGAAATTTATTAATAGTTGGGTGACTACAAGTGAAATTTACTCTAAAATTAAATAAAACACTTCCCCCGAAAAAGGTGGTTTTATTGTGTTTGAAGTTATGTCAGTCTCCTGCAGCAACGAGTTTTAGCAAGATCCTTAGCTTGCAATTGCTGTTGCTCTCATTCTTTTCTTTCGTATTAAATTATTTATTTATTTATTTAAATTTTCTGCTATAAAAACAAATTCTCCATTTCAATTTTCATGTTGGAGTTTTAAATTTGCATCCATTAATCAAATCTTGATAAAAAATGATCAGTTCAGTCTCATTTGCTGCCTCTTTAGCTCCATACCATCATACAAAGAGCTCAAATCCCTATCACCATCTCCTCATTTCCCCAAAACCAATTCAACATAAACCTTCCCTCCATAAATTTCACGGTGGAAAAGCTTGCTGCTACAGCAATTTGCGTCCACAGTATTCGAAGCCGCCTTTGGTTCCGGCGAGTTACACTTCGCCGCAAAGGGGGCTGTTAGTGCCGCCGGATGCTAAGAACAAGGGTTCGGGTTCGGGGGAGGAGGATTCGATAGGAGCCTTGGAAACGGTTCTCAAGCTTTACTTGGCGATTAAGAACCAAAATGTACGGGAATTATCTGAAATCATTGACGATGAATGCCAATGCATCTGCAATTTCTTCTCTTATTTCCAACCTTTACAAGGAAAAAAGGTACACTGCAAATTACATATATAGGGTTAATTATATTAGGCACTCCAAACTATAGTTGAGATTCAAAATTAATCTCCAAACTTCAATACATTTTAATTAAATCCTGAAAATATTAGTATTATATCAAATAGGGGCATAGCGGGGCAAGCACCATGGCTCACCAAAATGGTAAATCTACCATTTAACCGCTTCAAAATTTATGAAAATACAAATTAATATAGTAATAAAATTATACTTTCACTTTTTAAAAATATTAAAACATTATAGACCATCCAACGCAATTTTTGGAATAACCCTGCTAAATTTTAGCGACGCCAGAATTAAGTTGTCCATGTTATAGGTATATATAGTATATATGTGCTTGATATTTGATCTTCATTTTTAAAAAATATTCCATGTTAGATCTGAAGTAAGATTTAACGCTTGAGCAGACATTTGGCTAGTAGAATGACACAATTGATATGAATTAGAACATCTTAATATGGTTGAGGCCTTCAAATTTTTGAGATACTAGATTTGATTCCCATTTTTTTTTTTCTTTGTAAATGAGCGAATTATCCCTCATATTTATTTTGATTGGTTTGTTAGTTGTTGAGTTAGTCATTCAAGTAAGTGCTTGTAATAATTGATTCTATTGGAATTTATAGTAACTTTCAAAAAAAAGTTTTAAGGACCAATCCAAAATCTAGATTACAGTTTAGGATGTCTAGTGCAATTAACCCATATATGTGTTAATGGAGAGAGCAAACATTTGCTTTCATTCATTGCATTCTTTGATATGGACATGTTATAATTTAATGGTCTTTTCATGTTGGCAGCAAGTAATTGATTTCTTCACGTCTTTGATAAAGCATATGGGAAATCACATAGAATTTGTAGTGCAACCAACATTGACTGAAGGGATGATTGTTGGCATCAATTGGAGACTAGGTTTGTCCCTTCATAACATCGATTTTTTTTTCAACCAATTATGGTCTTAACTTTGGAATACCAGGCAGAGGGGTTTTAGTGCAAAATTCTCCATATTATATGTTTTGCAGAGTGGAATAAAGCTCATGTGCCTCTGGGACAAGGTTTCAGCTTCTATACTTGCCATGTATACCATGGAAAAGTAATGATAAGGTAATGAATGCATCACCATATGCAACAAGTGACATAATTTTGGCCTAATTGTGGTTTTCGTCCCTTCACTATGCTATTGGTATAATTCGATCCTCTACCTTTATAACGTTATTAATATCTTCAAATTGATAACACTTTTGCTACTGCTGTTAAAGTGATGAAATGAATTTTTACTATTAGAAAGTTAATCAAGCTATCTTTACTGTGAAAACCTTTTCAACAGAAAAAAAAAAAAACACCGTCACTTAAGTGGCAACAGTTAAGAGTGTTATCAATTTAAACCTAACTAATAACATTCTACAACAAAGGGACCGAATTATGCCAAAATTAAATCAAACGGATTAAATCTCAAATTTCAATATGGTAGAGGGACTAAAATCATAATTAGATCTATAATTTTCATCCATCTCATTGATTAATTTCCTTTTGTAATGCTAACAATAATGATAATATCTAATTAATATTGACCAGGAATGTAGAAATGTTCATGGAACCACTCCTTCATGTGGAACCATTAAGGCTAGTAAGTGACCTTCAAATTTTCTTCAGCATAGTATGTTATAATTAACATTTGTACTATTATAATCAACCTATCTCCTTATTCTTCTAATGCATGCCTGTGCAGAAAATAATCGGATATCTGACCACCATAATGGACAATATAAGCTCGGAAGTATCGTCTAAAGCCTGGAAAAAGAAGGTCATAAGTGCAGTTCTTGCTCTAATGTTCATTGCTACCATTCTGCTTTTCTCAATGTATTAGATTGCTTGTACTAGGAATCAAATTGTTTTTTGCCCTATCTTACTCAAAAAGTGGGCAAATTAGTCCTTGTATGTTAGATAAAAGAGCAAACTTCTGTTAAAATTTTCATCCAATTCTATTACTAAAAACTGACCCCTATATGTAAAATAGGTACTCATGGCATGCCAAATGTAACAATCTGATTATTCCATTATCTATGTCAGCTTTTAAGAGTAAAAATTGATGAATTTTTTAACAGAAAGGACGAGTTTGCTTTTTGATGTAACGTACAAAGACTAACTTACTCATGTTTTGAGTAAAGAGGGCAAAATGTAATTTGACTCCTATTACAAGAGCCTCCATTGTATTTTACCTTCTTATTCTCATCGTTCGATTAGGCTACGTAACGAACAGCTATCCGCAACATAAACCCTACAAACTATGTAACTAGCTGCATGCATATTATGCTTCTTTTGAAAGTTAAAAACAAACTTGTATTTTATTCGGTTTAGTTCGCGGTTAGCATCGGAAAGATAGGTCTGTCTCAAACAACATAAACAAGTACACCTACATACAGGCTAATATGGCTAGCAGCATAACTACAAAATATATATCACTGCCCATGCTACATTTTCATTCTTACCATAAACAAGCAACTAGTGTGTAAAGCTTCTAAACAAGTCAATGCACAAAAAAATAAATAAATAAAGGATAAAGGTCTTAACTATCTCTTCCACCATTAAACCGAGATGACGAAGCTCCCCATGCTCCCTGCAAGTAACAATATAGAACAACTCTATTAAAAGCAACACCAACAAATTGACGAGGAAGAAAACTCTGTGAGAAGCAAGCAGTAAGGACACAAACTTATTCAAGCATTTATACTAACCAGTCGACACAACCAGATCTTCAGGAGGGTTTAAATAAATGATGACGTTGTAGCGAGTCATGTATCCCCATCACAGATATGCTTTCACATCCAAGAAGTTCACGAAGCTTAGCATCACACAATACCACCATTGAGTTTGATGGATCCTGAAACAAATAAAACCAAATTATTCTGAGATATAATAGGAGAGTTCCCTAAGTCTAAGCCTGAAAAACGTTGATATGCGGGATAAAGAATGGCCTAAACAAGTCAATGGTACAAAAATCCAAGGGGGTCGGAGATAGGGGCAGAATTAGCTCTCAGAGAGAGATGCAGAGAACATGGCAATGCATTTAAGCTGCTAAAGTAAAAGTGCACAAACTCATGCACTCTCCCGCACCTCCAAATGATTGAGCTTTATGTACTCCCATACACGTCGTTCAGCCTCAGTTGCTTGCATCTCTCTTCCTTCAGCATCCAAAAACTTGGCAAGTGCTTCGGATATTACAACAGGGTTGTCACTCAGTTCAACACTTTCGGTTTTAGGCTCAGCATCAGCTTGTGCTCGTTTAGTTTGACTTGACTCCTCTGAAATGATTAGCAAGATTATATAATCCAATGAAACAAGCATCAAATCCATGTCATTAACAACATATACTGCACATAAAGCATTAACACGTACTTGAAGGCTCAAATGCGGTAATATGTTTGGCTAGCAGTTTGTTCATCTTGAACATGTCCGTACAGTCTGTCTCGAACACTAAGCGTAAGGCATCATCACAAATTATCTTTCTCTTGTTACTTGGATCTTGAAGGCTGTTCTTCCTTATATATGCCCACAGCTGCTTCACAATCTAGATCAAGCAAAGACAAATGTCTTGTTTTATTTTTTTTTAAGTTGCAATGGTTTAATAGAATCAATTATTACAAGCATTGAACTGAAAAACTAACTCAACAACTAATTCAACTCTAACTAACTAACTAAAACAAATATGGAGGAGAACCCGCATATTTACACAATACGGGACTCGAACTTGAGATCTCAAAGTTCCTGGGCCTCAACCTTGCCATTGAGTCGAGAGCTCGTCGACCAGAGAGATATTTTAAAGCACCAAAATCCACACATGAGAACTTCATTTAGAATGCTGTTGAAGGAAAAAATTCATTGAACAGAGAAACCAACCTCAGTCCTTGGCAAAGCTGGCTCACCAACAATCACTTGAAGTGCTGGTGAAACACTACAAACTTTGTTCAGACCCCCTGGACCACCTCTTCTTTTGGTTCCAACTGGTGCACTGCAATAACATTATAAAACAGACAAACACTGAATCGTTGATGAAGCTAATAATTGTCATTCTATAATGTTGCGAACTTGAACTCACAACCTCTAGAAAACACCTATGATACCAGCCAAGCTAAAATTTGGTAAAAGTACTCTGCAGGCTCTTGTACTAAGAGTCAAATTACATTTTGCCCCCTCAATTCAAAACATGGGTAACCCAGTCCTTATATGTTAGATCAAAAAGCAAATTGGTTCTTTCTGTTAAAAATTCATTTATTTGTGCTCTTAAAAACTAGCACGGCTGACGAAATAATCAAATACTAACATGCCATGTGTAACTCATACTAATGTACATGATTCAGTTTTTAACCACAGAAATGGACGAAATTTTTAACAAAATGACCAATTTGGACTTTAATTTAGCATACGAGGACCAATTTGACCATTTTTTAGTACAACGGCTAAAATGTAATTTGACTTTTAATATAAGCCTCGCTATGGTACTTTTACAGTAAAATTCAGTGTGATCAACATTTAAATTACACTAAAAATGGTAACTTTTGTGAATCCGTAAAAGGGAAAATTACACTAAAAAGCCCTAATTTTTACAAGTCTAACCGCTTAAGGAGGAAATCCCCAACTTCAGTTGAACTAAACGTGCAAAAAAGGCCTAACCTTTTGCAGCAAATGAATAAATGGCTAAACCTCAAATTCATATGCCCAAAACCCTAAATTGAACTTCATTTCTTACACACGTCTCCCAAAATTCTTGCAAATTTCGGAAAAAGAAGAAAAAAAAGGAAGGGAAAACCTTTCTTTAAGCACTTCTGTGGCGGCAACGGTGGTGGCATTGACTTGGCCTTTCGTCACAACCGGCTGCAGCTGTTGCTGTTGAGGCTGAACCAGCGGCGGCGGTGGTTGAGCCGTAAACGGAGCACGTGAATGCGACTGAGGGTGTTGACGGAAGCTAAGGTCGTGGGAAGGGAAATGAGGGTGGTGGTTGTAGTGGTGGTGTTGAGGGGCAAAACGGGAAGGAAATTGTTGGTGAGGGTAGGAAAGGAACTGTGTATGTTGTTGTTGGAGGGTAAAATGGTCCTTCGGAGTAGTAGGGTGAGAGCGGAGGAGAAGACTGATATGGTCTCTGATAAAACCAGCTTTATGAGAAAGGTCGAGCCCAAGCTTAGCCTCCAACTGCTGAACAACGCCGTTTAAGGTGGTAACGGCGTTAGGGTCCGACTGCCGGAGAAGAATCTCCACCCCTCTTGCTATCTCTTGGTCCGACACCATGATTGTTCTCTGTTTCCACCTACGTACAATACCATAAAATACACGATTATTTGTTTAACTGAAAAAACGGACTCGCAAGAAAAAAAACCACAGACACAAATTGTTTGTTTCTCTGTCTATCTTTTTCCCTGTCCCTCTGCTCTGTCTTTTATGTCTTTCTCTCTCTTTTGGATTTCACTTAAAATGACGAAAATGTCCCTCTTTTTTTCCCTTGTGGTATTAATTTTCTTTTCTTTTCTTTTCTTTTTGGTGTGTGTGTGTGTGTGTGTGTTTGGATTGGAAGAAAATGAAAGCGTTGGATAAGAAATTAGTGGGGGTGGGTCAACAACTGTAGTGGAATGCTGTTGAGGAGCAAGCAAATGGGTTTGACCCTAAAACTACAATTTATGTTAGATTTAAATGTCTCAATTATGATTCCAATACAAAAATTAAGTTTATAAATATCAAAATTTTAAAATTTTAATAAAAAAATCATTACAACTTAATTAATTCAAATACAAAATAACTCGAATTCAAAATTATTGGAATCTAAAACAGCTTGAGCATATAAAGCAAAACAACCAAATTCAAAAATCCAACCAATAAACTTAAACGATTCAAAATCCAAAATAATATGATTCTGAAATAACTCAGTGACTAGAATAGCTCAAACTCAAAATTGATCAATCGAAATTAACTTAAACCTCAAAGATATAAATTAAGTTGAAAACTTTAAAGTTTGAATTGAACTAATTAGGAGCAGCACTAAATGGGTAGGCAGGGGCATAGGCCTCAAATCGATAAATTGTATTTTAGCTCTTCTAAAATTTAAAAAATTATAAATTAATATATATTTATGATAAAATTACATTTTGACTTTTTGAAATAATAAACTTATGATTTATTTTTTCTAAAAATTATAAAGTTTTAAGCTTATAATGAAAAATTATATTTGGGCTCTCATAAAAAATTTAATTTAACTTTGATCCCTTAAAAAAATTCTTAGCTCGATCGTTCCAAATTAATCTTGTTCCTGTTTGAAATCAATTAGAGCCATTAAAAAATAAGTATTGTATTAATCAAATCATTTTGTTAGGCTAACTGCCAGATTGGGTATTAAATGTTAGGCATGAAGCATATTTAAAACATATGGATTAAATGTTTGGACCTATTGCATATACAACTTGAGATACGATGTATTAAAAAAACCAATCCTCCTAAAATTTTAATAACATTTTTTTTAACACGTCAAATTCAAATTGTCTATATAATAGATATTCACATGTTTGAAATTTAATCCAACGTGTTTTAAATATGCTCTATATCGAATTTAATTTTGGATTATTGCAAAACTAAGGTTAGGCTGATGAAAACATTTGGTTGATATGATATTAAAACTTTATAGATTAAATGGGAACGTTTTAAAGTTCAGGTACCAATGTAAATTTTAAGTCATAGTTTTGGGCCATATGATAAAATTAACCCCAAAAATTACAACACAATAATGATGATGAAAGAATGATGTAAGCATATATTAATTTATTAAAGAGCGAAATTAATTCTTATAAGTTACATAAAAAAACAATATAAGTTACATAAAAAAACAATCTAATTTTTTATTAAAAATTTCATCATTTTTTTTGTTAAAAAATAAAGACAATTACGACTAAACAGAGACAATATTAGAATTAGATAATATAAAAATATTATTTAGTCGGAGCTTATCAACAACTTTAATAGGGGTATCATGAAACATACAGGACCTAAACGGAAACTCTTTCGTTAGACCTACTAGGATATGGGGGCAAAATTCGCTTCTCTTAGAATTTGCTTAAAGACTACTTGCCAGTCACGCCTACATAATTCTTGAATACATAATATCAAGTCTCTATTCGCTTGTCCTTTAAAACCCCCCACAAATACCTTTAATAGCCCGAGTACACTCAATTTCAAGAATAACCTCCTGTCATCATAAATAGCTCAAAGTTCAGTTTGTTCAACACTGCATCTTCTAATATTTCTCCCAATGAGTGGTGAGATCCACCTAAAATTTCCACGATGAATGCTCATAAATCCACTAAATATGCTAGGCTTAGACTTAATATAACTCATCCAACGCCACCTAGATTATATAATATTGGCAGCATCAGGAATGATCACTTGAAAAATCCTTAAATTCTTTTGTTTCAAAAGCTTCCAGTAGATAATACCAAAGAGAGATTGCCACATCATATCTTGATATTTTAGGCCAAAAGCATTTCTCAAGTTTGCCGACATCCAAACTGGTTTTTGTACGTCACGATGAAATACATGTGACATGTCACGTGTAATTGTTCGGATTATTTTGTCAGCCGCGCTAATTTTTAACAAAAAAAATAGTGATATATTTAAAAAAAAAAAAGAGACCAATTTACTTTTTAACCTAACATACATATATATATATATATATATATAATAAATAGTCATAATACATTGTGAAATCCAATAATGATTTTAATTGAATGAAATCATAAGTTTGTGAAGCAGCCAACCCCCACCCACAATACTAGAAAATTACATCTCTCATATTCACACTTGCATTCATATTCAATTAACCACAAGATTTTCATCAAACGGCTGTTAATCAAAACTCAGATTCAACTCATAGTTCACATTGCCTATCATTTGATTATTTTGATTACTTAAGTAAGTCTATAAATCAACAAAAAATTGAAAAAAAAGAAGTAGGAAAACCCTAGAAAATAAAATAGCCATAGTTACAATAATGGAGGGGAAAAAGCTGCTCAATTCAGCTCTAGGCATAATGCTGCTAGTGATGATGATGTTGTCGTCGATGGGTTCTATTACAGCTATAGCATGCCCTTCAAATGGTAATGGATGTAAAGATTGCATCGTCCAGCAAATAACATACGGTTGTCCGTCGTGTGTTCCGCTTATTCGGTGCATGGCTCGGTGTTTGTGGGGTGGCGCCGCTAGATCTAGCTGTATCAGCCGCTGTGATGGTGGGAAACCGACACTTTCTGACTGTAAGAAATGCATGTCGCGGTGCAATTGCAGTTGGGTGGCGTGAAACATGTAGCACCCTATATCTTTTGTATGTTATAATTTTCTATTTATTGTGGCTTCTATCGTAAATCAGTGGATATCTTTGGATTTGGATAGGATAATATTCTTTTAGTAAAAAAAAAAAGCAACGAGATAAAAAATACTCTAGTTCAAAATAAATAAATTAGAATCCACTATAAGTAACTCTCTAACTAACGTCGGGATCTTTTAATAGCTTAACTCGTAATAATTCTGGATATAATAATTTTTAGATCTTAATCATGGTAAAGTAAATATTAAATTTTTATATTTCATTTATATCTTACTAGAATATTTTTTACTCTTTATGTTTCACGTAAATAATCAAATTTAGTATCAAAATAGACAACGAAAAATAGGTTGTGACATAAAATTTAAGTAATTATCACTCCATTTTTTTATTATTTTTATATTGTTTTATAAAGAATTATTGCAGAAATTATTTTTTTTATCATACTTTATTTAATGTTTAAGATTATTTTTATCAATACAAAACGCAAATAATCACTAAATTTCTATATATTTTTAAGGTTTATTTGCTTGGAATTCATGTACACATCCACTACAGGAAAATAGGGCTTTAGCGGCGTTTTTAGCGGCGTTTTATCAAAAAACGCCACAAAAATTATAAAAAACGGAGCAATAGCGGCGTTTTACCAAAAACGCCGCTAAAAACAGAGCATTAGCGGCGCTTTTGGTAAAACGCCGCTAAAAACCAGAGCATTAGCGGCTCTTTTGGTAAAACGCCGCTAAAAACCAGAGCATTAGCGGCGCTTTTGGTAAAACGCAGCTAAAAACCAGAGCACTAGCGGCGCTTTTGGTAAAATGCCGCTAAAAACTAGAGCATTAGCGGCGCTTTCGATAAAACGCCGCTAAAAGTCATATAATCCCTAAAAGGGATTTTAGGGATTATATACTAAATATATATTTTTGGGTAAAAATATAGGCCCAAAATATGGGTTTGGGCAAAAAAATGAGGCCCGTTTAGAAAATGGGCGGGCTCAAATAGTAAACTTTTTTTGGGCCGGCCCATCCAATTATATACTAAATATATATTTTTTTATTTTTAATCATATTGATATTTTATTTTTAATTTTAATATAATCACTTTTTATTATATTTTCAATTTGTCTATTGTTTTAATAATTGTTTTAATATCATTTTTTATTTGTTTCTTGTTTTAATATTTATTTTAAATGTATTTGATGATTTATTATATTTTAAAATTTTTTATTTAATTAAATAAGTTAAAAAATTAATATGGGCCGGGCCGGGCCATGCTCAAGCTTAACAATTTCATTTTGGGCTGGGCTTCGCTAAATTTTTAGGCCCATATTAAATGTATTTGTTTTAAATGTATTTGATTATGGTTTAAAGGTGGTTTAAGGGTTGGGGTTTAAGATTTAAGTGTTAGGGGTTAGGGGTTAGGGGTTAAGGGTGAGGGGTTCATGGTTCAAGGCTTATGTTTTAAGGTTTAAGGTTTAAGGATTAGGAGTTTAGGGTTTAGATTAATTAGTGTTTTTTAATTATATGATAAATATTTTCTTATATAATTATAAAAGAGATGGTACTAATTTTAAAATATTGAATTAATTATCATTATAGTTTAGGATTTAGGGTTTAAGGTTTAAAGTGTATGAGTTATTATTTTAAGGTTTATGGATTATGGGTTTAGGGATTATGATTTATGGTTATGTAAGAGATAATTTCCCCATTTTCCCTAATCCGAATCTTTAAAATAATCACCCCTTTTTCCCCAATTCAAAATCCAAAATCCCCGATAAATGTTTCTTTTTCTAACAATGGTTTAGTGTGCAATTGTATACATGAACTTTAATTTGATCCAGTTCTTGTAAATTATTAACTCAATTATTGATATAACATCATTTTATATTTATATATTGCATACATAAATATTTATATTTATCCAATAGAGAAATATATTGATGTATTTATTTTTTAAAATTTGTATGATTAAATCAAAATTAAAGTTTTAACTATACATTTAAACCACAATTAGAATTTCACGTCTACAATTACACATTAAACCTAAATTCATATATAATTTTAAGATGTATCTCTATTAAAATTTAGGTGTATACATATCATTAAATGCCATTTATATAAAAATCTAAACAACTAAAGCGGACCATACTTAAAAGAATAATACTTGTATTACTGTGTCATTTTGTATTTTTTTAATTCATCGATTTCATTTTATTTCTGTTAAAGTTTCCTTTTGTATTTTATATGATAATTTTAAAATTAAAAAAATCTTCAAAAAAATTTTAAAATTAAAAAATAAAAATAAAAAATAAAAAACTTAAAAACTTAAAAACTTAAAAATTTAATATTTAATATTTAATATTTTAGTTCATATTTCAGTTAAAAAATTCAATATTCAAAAATTAAAAAAAAATCTAAAAAATGATAATGTCAGCACAAAAAATTTATAAGAAAAAATAGAAAAAAATATGTTAAAAATGAAAAAAAATCAAAATTGAACAGTAATGGCGTTTTTGAGTAAAACGCCACAAAAAAATTAGACTATAGTGGCATTTTTATTAAAAACGCCACAAAACACTATTACTTTTTATCCCGTTTTCAAAATCCCGCTCACAATGAAAAAAAAAAGTTTGGTTACCCGCTTCTCATCTTCTTTCTCATCTCCTTTTACTCTCAAAATTTGCCCCCAAATTTCCCATTTGGATGACGCCAAGCTAAAGCTCTCTCGTTTGGGTATTTTCCCTCTCAATTTGCAAATGAAAGCCCATATGCATATATAAGGAGGACGGTTGCGTTGCAGCCTCCTGCCATTAGGGTTTTTGTGCTGTGTCTTTGCGGAGTATCGGGTAGTCCTTTCAATCCTCAGCCATGGCGGAACAGGTCCACATTTCTCTTTCTCTGCCTTTTATCTGTCTTATTTTTATGGGTTGAAACTGCTTTGATCTTTCTTTTTATTGTATATTAGACGGAGAAAGCATTTCTCAAACAACCCAAGGTGTTTTTAAGGTGAACTAGCTTCTTCCATTGTTATATATGTTTTACTTTGTTGCTAATTCATCTTACTCAGACCATTCTAATACCTCTATCAGCTCTAAAAAAACTGGGAAAGGAAAGAGACTGGAAAGGGCGGGAATCGCTTCTGGAAAAGCATTGGGTTAGGCTTTAAGACACCCAGAGAGGCCATTGAAGGTTTGCTTTGCTTTGCTCTTCCTTATCATTACTATTTTGCCTGCATATTGTTATTTGATTTGGCAATTAGAATATATGCTTCTTAGCCATGCTTCCTTGTGTTCATCACTGAATATGTGTAATGGGAATTACTTGTTCTCTGCTATATTTTTTATTGTTAAACTAGATAATCTAACTATGTTGTTCTTTTCAGAGATTTCGGGACAACGTTCATCACTATTTTACTTTGTTTTCTGTTTGGAACTGTTTTAGGGCATTGATATAGTAAGTTTATTGCACTTCATGTTAGATGCTTTCTTTTGGGGTTTTGTTTGACCGATGTGATTACACTGTGGAGGCCATGTTTTTGGCTAAAATGTTTCTGTGATCTTACCTTTACTCAAAACAGTTCATGTCATAGAACCATGGGGCATCCATAATTTTTATGTTTTATTATTTCAAATTGACCCAACCATGGGGCATTCATAATTTTTAATCAGTTGCATGTTTTGTAGATAATACCAAATCAATTTTGTGTTTTTTAATCAGAATTGTACATCTTAAGCTTATTTTACAGGCATCCCATATAAACGTGCTTTTTCTTTGCACTTTGTGCATCTTGCGCCCTTAACAACATTGGTTTAGAAATTTGTTGTTGGATAAGCTTGTAGTAATTTTACTTTCCCAAAGAAATTTTCGTTTCTAAATTTTAATGCTTGCTGTACAAACGCGGCATATTTTCTATGGCTTCTCCTTTTCAGGTTTCACTTTTGACTGATAATATTTAGCTGATAACGGATGCTCTGCAAAGTTCAACAGTTGTGGAAGTGCAGGTACTTTCTATATTTGATAATCTTGGGATGTATGTTTTATCAATATTGAAATGCCTGGTCTTATCAACCATCAAGACTTGCATGCGTCTTTATTTTTTATGCTTAATTAATAGTTTTGTTAGAAGATAGGACTAAAATTATGTCGTATGGTTTGCTTTGATCACTTTTGCTTTCACATTTTAGGGTGACTAAGAAGGAAGCGGATTGATTGGATGCGATGGATAATGCCGCCTTCTGTTCATTTCCCTACCATGTCTGGTCAGGATACACTAGCAGCTCGTGTTCAGAATATTTCATTGGATCAGAGAGCTGCAAACCAGAGTGGTGCAAGTAACCCTAAAGATTCTGATGCTGGTAGACCATCATATGGGGACTTCAGTAATCAGCCTCAGCTATTCAACAATGAGGGATCAACCGTCAGTGCTCATGGTGGGCCAGCAAGTAATTGAAACTAAGCAAAATCTGTTGACATACGTTTTCCTTGCTAAAAATTCCTGGAAGATAAAGAGTAGAGAATGATTTTGACGCCATGGGTTATTACTTGCCTCTCTTGAAGGTACTGGTTTTTGAACTTTGCTACGATGAATCACGATCTCTCGTACAGCAAATTTACCGAATTGTTTTCCTTTGTTCTTTTCCTTTTTTACAAATGGGGATGTTGGATTTTCTTTTACTATTTGTCATTGGTGATGTTGGTGTTTAAATATGGGGAATTTCGATTTTTATTTTTGAAAAAACATAAAAGAAAATCTTTGGAGGGCTTTGATAGCCTCCGGTTGCAGGGGTGAAAAAAAAAAAAAAAGAACACATACTTGGATTGAGGTCTATGGAGAAAATGGCTCCTGCAGCTGTGGCTGCAACAGCTACTACTGCTATTATTCATGCCTACAAAAGCTTCTTTTTTTATTACCTTCGAGGCATATATCATTTACCAAGAATTGCACTTTATATTATTTATTTATGTACTTATTTATACACTATTATTATATTTGCTACTTGCTTCTGCTTCATAAAAATTTGCCCTGCGTTTGTGGGACAATCCTTTGAAAACAACCATATCTTACAACTGGTTCTTGTTGTATGGTTTTAAGTTTTGGAGCTTGTGGTACTTTTGACTGACTCTCAGAATAATTTTTATTTATTATTTGTGGTGAGAATAATAGGGTACTATTAATACACATGCCTATAACTTTTTAGGTCTAAGTAGCTCCATGCTTGAGTAATGTTTAGGGTTTAAGTCTCGTGGATGGAGAAAATAGTTTTAGTATAGACCTTTAGGTTCAATTTTAAATTTTTTATATTTTTCATGACTTTTATAATAATTTATTTTTTTTTTAAAATTTCATGACCTTTAGCGGCGTTTGTGGTAAAAGCGCCGCTAAAGGTCAAGACCTTTAGCTTGTGGGAAAAGCGCCGCTAAACGGCGTTTTTTTAAATAAACGCCACAAACTTTAGTGGCACCGTCTATAGCGGCGTTTTTTATGGCGCTTGTAAAAACGCCGCAAATAGTTTTAGCGGCGCTTTTAAGCGCCGCTAAAGACCTTAAAAAACGCCGCTAAAAGTTAATTTTGCTGCAGTGATCAAATATAAATGTGGACGAATAAAAACTTAACATAGAAACTTTATCCTATTGGTACAAGTTATTCTATTTGTGTACTCGAAATTTTCTACACACAAGTAAAATTTACATTTCCCATAATGTATTTCAAATATATATATTGATGAAGATTCTCACTCGACACATAGTTGGTGGACACCTATTAATTAGGTGGATAATGGGTATCGGCCTTTAAAGAAAATGATTATTTAAAGCATTTTTAATGTATATTGGGTTGGGTCTCCTTTTCAACCAAATTTTAATTTACATTCGAGATTTTGCTTTAGGATCTTTGTAGAAATATAAATTTGCAAAATTTTCAACTTTATGGGAAAACAAAAGAAGATTACGATTAAGGTTTATAAAATTAGATCAGTATTTAAATCGATTAAATCATCAATTTATTAATTCAACTAATATGTATTAATTTTTAGATCAGTCGATCTAAATTTTTTTCCGAATTGATATCTTAGCTAATTCAATCTAACTCAAAAAATAATAATTATAATTGTAATATATGTATTGAATAATACCAGCGACTAGTGTCACGGGCCAGAGTTCAAAGCCCGTGACCATTGAACCAAATGCATCCGATGAAGGTCTATTGCTTAGATGGGGATCATTTGGCCCACGAGAGCTGGCCCGATTCAAGGAACTATTGGAGAAGCCTGTCAGATTGAAGCCTGGTTGGCCCGGTAGCGAAGATATGGCAACTTAGGCAACTATGGTAACTAATCTTAAAGATAGAGGGAATAATATCTTGTAAGATTAGATAGGATTTGATATGGCAATATCTTGTAAAATCCCTTAAATCATGGGATATGGTTAATCTCGTCCGTCGATGTAAATATATCTTGTCAAAGTCGGTTTTGGGGAGCTCAAGTATAAATAGAGAGCCTCCCCTCCTCATTTGTACTCACTCCATTCATTGTTTCATTATTCTTTGTGAATAAGAGAATAGAGAGCATTTACTCAAACACTTTGCGGCGTCCCTTTTCGTTGTTCTTTATAAGCTTCTTTTGGCATAAGAAGTATTCCATTATTCAATTGGTGCCTTGGAGGAGTTCTTAAGGAATCCTCATTCGAGTAAAGGTGACTTAGGCGGGTTTGGACGAGCAAATCGCCTAAGGCCGCATTTGATTGCGAGGCGAAAGGTCTAGCCCCGTGACAAGTGGTATCAGAGCTATTGGTTTGAAGGCCTTTGTTGGGATGTCGAAAGAAGAGTTCGAACAAAGATAGGCAAGAAAAGGTTTGAGGAGAGATGTTGTCGGCGATAGAGAGGCGTGTGGGTAAACTCGAGAGGATCCATGGAGGACGTAAAGGAGAGGTACTCGATGGGTTGGAGAAAGGTCACATAGACAAGCTGGAAGAGCAGTCCGAGAGACTATGTAAAGATGTCTCTTGATTCGGCCATGGACAAGGTAAACGAGTTGGTTGATTCACATAAAGATAAACTGTCGGACAGGAATGATGCTCTTGAGGCCATGTTGAGGGCTTTGAGGGAGGAAACAATGGCCACGACGCTGGCTTTAAGCACAAGAATAGAGGAGCTCGAGGGAGAGCTGGCCTTGTGTCAAGCTGCGGTGGGGGAAGGAGTGTCAAGTGCAGCACTCAGTAACGAGTATGTCCCGAAGCCGAAAGAGTTTGTGGGGACAAGGTCTGCATGCGATGTGGACAATTTTTTGTGGAGGATGGAAAACTACTTCCGTGCCAAAGGCATCGTGGATGATGCGGGTAAGGTACAAACTGCTTCATTATTTTTTCATCGATATTGCGCTTTTATGGTGGCGAGGTAGGACCACGAGATAAAGGCAAGGTGAGATTGGAACATGGCAAGAGTTCCAATGCGAGTTGAATGGGACAGTTTTACCCGAGTTTGTCGAGGAAGAAAGCTCTGGCAAAGTTGCAAGGGATAACGCAACGGGGCACAGTGGGGGAGTATGTTCGTGAGTTCAAGGAACTCATGCTCCAAGTTTCAGATGTGACCGAGAGAGAAGCAATGCTTGCTTTTCAAGAGGGATTGAAGCCGTGGGTCAGACAGGAGGTGGAACAAAGAGGTGTCCAAAAGCTGTCGGAAGCCATGACGGTAGCGGTATCCGTGGTTAAGCTTGGTCTAGGGAAAGACAAGCTTGGATCTTTCAAGTCCGAGGAAAGGGGCGTATGTGAAAGGAATCACAAGGAAGATACGGATGAGTATGGCAAAGGCAACGGCGACAATTGTGGTAATGGGAAACTACGAGTTGGGAAGAAGAAACCCAAGAGGAAAAGGGACAAGCTGAAATGCTTTCTCTGCGACGGTCCACACATGTTAAAGAAATGTCCGATGAAATTCGCGCTTAGGAAGAAGCCGGTGGATAAGGCCTTGAGACTTGGTTCGAGCGCAAGGGGTGTCGAAGCCAAGGAGGCCGAAAGCGAGAAGAAGCCAGTCGAGTGCTTCTTATGTCATGGTTCGCATAGATTGCGGAGGTGTCCGAGGAAGTCTGTCATCCATGGGAAAGATGGAGCAGATACGGAGCCCAAGAAGCTTGGTTCGAGCAAAGGAAAAGTCGAAGCCAAGAGGGCAAAGAGGAACAAGCCTGTCATCGAAGGGAACGATGGAGTAGACAAGGAGCCCAAGAAGCTTGGTTCGAGCAAGGGAAAAGCCGAAGCCAAGAGGGCTAAGAGGAGCAAAAAGAAGCGAGTAAAGTGCTTCTTATGCCGTGGTCCGCATGAGTTGCGGAACTGTCCAAAGCAAGCCGTAGTCAAAGGAAAAGCAATGTCCGAGCATGGTGAGTCATCGGAGGGGCTTTCACCCAAGGAAGAGGTGAGTTTGTCATCGAACTTAGAGGAAGAAGTTGCGATGAAAGCAGTGAAATTTGGGACCAATGAGAGGCTTTAAGTCGAGTGAAGCGTCGGAGTTGGTCGAGTCATCGACAAGGCTTCCACCTATGGGAGAGGTGGGTGGTGCATCGGGCTTCAAGGAAAAGAAGTGATGCATGGGATGATTGACGAGTAAATGCGAAGGTACATTCCGAACACTCTGATAGTGTGTTACATTCTAACTCGTTAGCTTGGCGAGAACGTAGGGGCCCTTTCGAAGTTCTTGAACAAGGAGACCGAGAGACTGTGGGCAAAGCGATGCCAAGTGTTGTGAATCACGAGGATTCTGTTCGAGGGGAGTTAGAATGTGGGCAAGGGAGTGACATAACTCCTTGTCGTTGAGATGTACAAACGAGTAGGACGGCTCGAGTTAAGAAGCGACGGAAGCCGAGGCAAAAGTCCCAAAGGAAGGAAAGAGCCAAGGCAACGAGTGGGATCTGAGGGGAATCAAGTCAGTGCCATTCGGGAGTCGCAACGAGGACGTTGCGAGAATGGGTGGGGGAGAATGTCACGGGCCAGAGTTCAAAGCCCTTGATCATTGAACCAAATGCATCCGATGGAGGTCTATTGCTTAGATGGGGATCATTTAGCCCACGAGAGCTGGCCCGATTCAAGGAACTATTGGAGAAGCCTGTCAGATTGAAGCCTGGTTGGCCCGATAGCGAAGATATGGCAACTTAGGCAACTATGGTAACTAATCTTAAAGATAGAGGGAATAATATCTTGTAAGATTAGATAGGATTTGATATGGCAATATCTTGTAAAATCCCTTAAATCATGGGATATGGTTAATCTAAATCATCGATGTAAATGTATCTTGTCCAAAGTCGGTTTGGGGAGCTCAAGTATAAATAGAGAGCCTCCCCTCATTTGTACTCACTCCATTCATTGTTTCATTATTCTTTGTGAATAAGAGAATAGAGAGCATTTACTCAAACACTTTGCGGCGTCTCTTTTCGTTGTTCTTTATAAGCTTCTTTTGGCATAAGAAGTATTCCATTATTCAATTGGTGCCTTGGAGGAGTTCTTAAGGAATCCTCATTCGAGTAAAAAGCCGACTTAGGCGGGTTTGGACGAGCAAATCGCCTAAGGCCGCACGGAGTTGCGAGACGAAAGGTCTAGCCCGTGACAAGTGGTATCAGAGCTATTGGTTGAAACCTTTGTTGGGATGTCGAAAGAAGAGTTCGAACAAAGATGGGCAAGAAAAGGTTTGAGGGAGATGTTGTCGCGAGTAGAGAACGTGTGGGTAAACTCGAGGATCCATGGAGGGCGTAAAGGAGGCACTCGATGGGTTCGAGGGTCACATAGACAAGCTGGAAGAGCAGATCCAGAGACTATGTAAAGATGTCTCTTGATTCGGCCATGGACAAGGTAAGCGAGTTGGTTGATTCACATAAAGATAAACCGCGGACGGACAGAATGATGCTCTTGAGGCCATGTTGAGGGCTTTGAGGGAAGAAACAATGGCCACGACGGCGGCTTTAAGCACAAGAATAGAGAGAGCTCGAGGAGAGGCGGCCTTGTGTCGGAGCGGTGGGGATGTAGTGTCAAGTGCAAGACTTTCGATGCAGTATGTCCCGGCCAAAAAAGAGTTTGTGGGGACAAGGTCTGCATGCGATGTGGACAATTTCTTGTGGAGGATGGAAAACTACTTCCGTGCCAAAGGCATCGTGGATGATGCGGGTAAGGTACAAACTGCTTCATTATTTCTTACTGATATTGCGCTTTTATGGTGGCGAGGTAGGACCACAGATAAAAGGCAAGGTGAGATTGGAACATGGCAAGAGTTCCAATGCGAGTTGAAGGGACAGTTTTACCCTGAGTTTGCCGAGGAAGAAGCTCGGGCAAAGTTGCAAGGGATAACGCAACGGGGCACAGTAGGGGAGTATGTTCGTGAGTTCAAGGAACTCATGCTCCAAGTTTCAGATATGACCGAGAGAGAAGCAATGCTTGCTTTTCAAGAGGGATTAAAGCCGTGGGTCAGACAGGAGGTGGAACAAAGAGGTGTCCAAAAGCTGTCGGAAGCCATGACGGTAGCGGTATCCGTGGTTAAGCTTGGTCTAGGGAAAGACAAGCTTGGATCTTTCAAGTCCGAGGAAAGGGGCGTATGTGAAAGGAATCACAAGGAAGATACGGATGAGTATGGCAAAAGCAACGGCGACAATTGTGGTAATGGGAAACCACGAGTTGGGAAGAAGAAACCCAAGAGGAAAAGGGACAAGCTGAAATGCTTTCTCTGCGACAGTCCACATATGTTAAAGAAATGTCCGATGAAGTTCGCGCTTAGGAAGAAGCCGGTGGATAAGGCATTGGGACTTGGTTCGAGCGCAAGGGGTGTCGAAGCCAAGGAGGCCGAAAGCGAGAAGAAGCCAGTCGAGTGCTTCTTATGTCATGGTCGCATAGATTGCGGAGGTGTCAGAGAAGTCTGTCATCCATGGGAAAGATGGAGCGAGATCACGAGGCCCAAGAAGCTTGGTTCGAGCAAAGGAAAAGTCGAAGCCAAGAGGGCAAAGAGGAACAAGTCTGTCATCGAAGGGAACGATGGAGCAGACAAGGAGCCCAAGAAGCTTGGTTCGAGCAAGGGAAAAGCCGAAGCCAAGAGGGCTAAGAGGAGCAAAAAGAAGCGAGTAAAGTGCTTCTTGTGCCGTGGTCCGCATGAGTTGTGGAACTGTCCAAAGCAAGCCGAAGTCAAAGGAAAAGCAATGTCCGAGCATGGTGAGTCATCAGAGGGGCTTCCACCCAAGGAAGAGGTGAGTTTGTCATCGAACTTAGAGGAAGAAGTTGCGATGAAAACAGTGAAGCTGGGACCAATGAGGCTCAAGTCGAGTGAAGCGTCGGAGTTGACTGAGTCATCGACAAGGCTTCCACCTATGGGAGAGGTGGGTGGTGCATCGGGCTTCAAGGAAAAAGAAGCGATGCATGTGGGACAGTTGACTAGAGTAAATGCGAAGGTACATTCCGAACACTCTGATAGTGTGTTGCATTCTAACTCGTTAGCTTGGCGAGAACGTAGGGGCCCTTTCGAAGTTCTTGAGCAAGGAGACCGAGAGACTGTGGGCAAAGCGATGCTAAGTGTTGTGAATTACGAGGATTCTGTTCGAGGGGAGTTAGAATGTGGGCAAGGGAGTAACATAACTCCTTGTCGTCGAGATGTACAAACGAGTAGGACGGCTCGAGTTAAGAAGTGACGGAAGCCGAGGCAAAAGTCCCAAAGGAAGGGAAGAGCCAAGGCAACGAGTGGGATCCAAGGGGAATCAAGTCAGTGCCATTCGGGAGTCGCAACGAGGACGTTGCGAGAATGGGTGGGGGAGAATGTCACGGGCCAGAGTTCAAAGCCCGTGACCATTGAACCAAATGCATCCGATGGAGGTCTATTGCTTAGATGGGGATCATTTGGCCCACGAGAGCTGGTCCGATTCAAGGAACTATTGGAGAAGCCTGTCAGATTGAAGCCTGGTTGGCCCGATAGCGAAGATATGGCAACTTAGGCAACTATGGTAACTAATCTTAAAGATAGAGGGAATAATATCTTGTAAGATTAGATAGGATTTGATATGGCAATATCTTGTAAAATCCCTTAAATCATGGGATATGGTTAATCTCGTCCGTCGATGTAAATGTATCTTGTCCGTCGGTTTTGGGGGAGCTCAAGTATAAATAGAGAGCCTCCCCCTCATTTGTACTCACTCCATTCATTGTTTCATTATTCTTTGTGAATAACAGAATAGAGAGCATTTACTCAAACACTTTACGAGCATCCCTTTCTGTTGTTCTTTATAAGCTTCTTTTGGCATAAGAAGTATTCCGCTGTTCAATTGGTGCCTTGGAGGAGTTCTTAAGGAATCCTCATTCGAGTAAAGGCTGACTTAGGCGAGTTTGGACGAGCAAATCGCCTAAGGTCGCACGGATTGCGAGACGAAAGGTCTAGCCCCGTGACACTAGTGGCAGTGCCAAGTGGTCTTCAAGGCCCTCTTAAAATGAGAAAATTATATTTTTTACTCTCTAAAATATATAAAATTATAAGTTAATATATAGTGAAACTACACTTTTGACTCCAAAAAATAGTTTTTTTTTAATTTAATCTTTTAAAAAGATTATAAACATATTAATTAATATAATAATAAAATTACATTTTAACTCTTATAAGATATATAATTTAATTTTGACTCTCCAAAAGCTTTGCAAAATTCTCTCGTGTTTTGCAAAATTAGAAATCTGGATACCTTTAAAGAACTCTCGATTTGGCCACGTCACCCATTTCAACTCATTTTGTCCACATGGCGTAATTGGGATCCTCGACCTAGCCACATCATCTATTCACGGGTTTTTTACTAATATGGGTTTAAAAATTTTATTATATACCAAAATAGGTTGTCAGATAGATTATTTACGAAACTAGGTTGTTTTTTTTAGTCGCGCCTGTCAGAGAGGCGCGACATAATATTTTAATAATAAATGTTTTAAAATAATAATAATAATAATATTATTATTATTATTATTATTATTATTATATTTAAAAAAATTCGGGTAAAAAACGAGTCGCGCTTGACCCGTAGGCGCCACATGTGGCGCATGCTGCAAGGGCGCCACACCCTGCAGCCTTACCATGCACTGTCATTAACCCTTAACCCTCCCCAGTGTATTGTCATGTCAATATGGGGAGGGATGAAAGTAATTTGTATAGGACAAAAATTGGGGACCATATAAGGTCCTCCCAAAATGTTTGTGCGTCCAGGAAGAAGCAAAGAGTGAAAAAAAAAAAAAGAGAGAAGAAAAAGAAGAAGAAAAAAAGGTTAGTAATTTTTTATAATTATTTTAAAATTAAATTGTTAGTAATTTAGAATTATTTGATAGATTTTTGTGTTTGTAATTATTTTAAAATTAATTTATTAGTAATTTAAGATTATATATTCTAAATTATTTTGTTTAGTTTAATAATGTTAAATTTATTTTGTTAAATATTTTGTTATAAATAATCTATTTTCGTAAATAATCTATCTGACAATCTATTTTTATATATAATAATTTTTTTAAACCCATATTAGTAAAAAACCCAAATTTAGCAAAGAAAAAGAATTTTTTTTAAAAAAATTTCTAATGAGATGATTATTGACTAATAGCAGAGATTGATTTTGAAGGAAAAAGACACGGGTTTTTTACCTATTTGGTATAAAAGAATTTATTATATACAAAAATAGATTGTCAGATAGATTATTTACGAAAATAGTTTTGCAATAAAATTATTTTTTAGTAGTGTATTAGTGTATTGTGATTTTTTTGATAATGTATTTTAAAAAAATGATTAGGTTATATAAATTGTTAGTGTTTAGTGATTTTACTGTATTATGATTTTTTAGAAATGTATTTTTTTTAAGAAAATATTTTTATAGTTATTTTGTGTTAGTAATTAATGATTATAAGTTGTTGGTGTTTATAGTTTAGTGTTTTATGAATTTTTAATGTAATTTTTATATAATGTAAATTTATATTATTATTTATTTATTGATATAATTGTAAAAAAAGCCCTCAACCTTTGGGGGCTTTTGGATATATGCCCATAACCTTTTTTTTTTTTGAAATCAGCCCTTAACGTAACGGATTTTTCAGGCATCAACCTAGTTGAAACGGTAACCGTCAGCTGACCGTTAGTCAACAGCCGGTCAAAAAATTTGGTCTACGTGGCATTGCTGTTGACCGATGACGTGGCTCACATTAAAATAAATAAGCTGACGTGGCAAAAAATAAACAAATTTATAATCATAAAACCAAAAAAAACCTTAAATCCCCAAACCTCCAAAATCGTTTTCCCAAATTCTAAAATCCCTAAATCGTGAAATTCCCTAAATCCCTAACCTCCGAAATCTTTCATTGAATCTCTAACAATCTTCAAATACCTAAATCGATAACATTCCGAAATCTTCTTGAAATCCCTAAAATTTTTACCAATCAAATCGTTGAGAACGAAAAACTTCAACAATCGTGAGAGTTTCCCCAACCCAAAATCGAAAGGTAGGTGCTTTCTTATTTGGTTTGGTGGGAAAATAAATTCCATTTTTTGTTTGATCAGTTGGTTATTTGTGATTTACTATTGCAATTTGAGTGCGACAATGTAGGGTTTGTTTTGTCGATTTTTTATGCGATAGTGGTCCCAATATTGTTGATAAAACTGCTGTAAAAATTGAAATCCCTAAAACTATTAGGAATGAAATCGTGAAATCCTTAATCTTTCCAGAAATTTTTATTTTTCTTCATTCGTCGTCTAAAATCATGGATTCACATAGTTCGAATAATCAGTCTAGAGGTTGGGTAACGCATGGTTCGAATGGTTCGAAGAAAAAATCGTCATATGCAAATGTTGTTACTTCATCGTGGAAGGAGTATGCCTACGATAGACCAGCAGTAAAATGTCACTGCAATAAGTTAGCTCCAAGAGACACTTCATGGAGTGATTTAAATCCGGGGAGGAGGTTTTATGGTTGTTCAGATTTTCGGGTAAGTAAAGAATTTTTATTTGCAAATTGAGCTTGAGCTCAATTTTGATGATTTCATAAATCTCAGTATTTTTTTTGTTTTCATTTTGGACTATTTCAATTTGGTTGAATTGGGATTTGTTTGTAGGACGGTGGTTGTGATTTCTTCAAGTGGTACGATGGGAAAATGTGTGACCGTGCTACTGAGTTACTGCGCCTATTGCGTGATAGTGAATGAAATCTTTTGAAGGATAATTTAGCACTTAGAAAGAATGCTATGGATTTGGTTGCATTTGATGGTAACCATAATGGTGGCAGTAGTGCTGTTGACATTGAGGTTGAAGGAGGTAGATCAATTTGTGGTGTTGAAGGAGAAGTAGCATTAAGGAAGAAAATGTTGACCATGAAGCAAAAAATTAAAGTTATCAAGAAAGAGAAGTCAATGTATAAGATGTTATTTTCTTGCTCAATGTTATGTATTGTATGCATCACCATAGGTTTCTTTTTTGGCAGTACTGGTAAGAGGCATATGCAACTAGCAGTTGCAAATGTTGATTGAAAAATATTGGTTGTTTTTTTTATGTAATTTAACATTATCCTTGAAAGTAATGACCAATATTTGTTGTTTATGCCTAATTTAATTTAGCTTAATAAATAATGCAGTGATAATAAACATAAGACTAAAAGGACAAATTTGATCATTTAAACATATGATTTGGATAAATGTACTTTACAATTTCGATAAATGTACTTTACAAAAGCATATGATTAGTCTATACAACATTCACCTTATACACCATCAACGCTATACCAGCCAAAAACCAAAATGTGAGTGAACTATACGTAAATCAAAATGAAAACAAACATATTGGTTTTCAATACAACAAAATAACATTCAACAATGGGAAATTCCAAAACCAGAATGTTGTAGGCTCAAAATGTAACTACCATCTTCTGTTCCAAAGCCAAAATGTTGTAGGCAAAATACCTTACACAGTACTTTTTAGATCACGAGCTGTCACGAGATGGTCCTGTTAAATAGGAAACAGAAATAACACAAGTTCAAAAGCAAGTTATCGTAGTGAATCACAAGACAAACAACAGAATTCATTCAAAACAAAATAACGATGATTTACTCGTGTTTTCTGCAACTGATTCTTGTGTTCCCAGATGGTCGAGAGGAGCCTTTCGCTTGTTATTTCGCGACTTGGGTGTCGAAGAAGTTTGTCCAGTACCATCTTGGCATGAAGCTGTCGTTATGCTCCTTGTTGTTCTACTAGACTTCAAGAGCATTTTATATTAATATTAACATTGTATAAAATAACTCATATCAATAGTAAAAGGAAGAAACTTACTGCAAAAATTGGAAGATTTCCCTTAGATTTATCTAAGGTAGTTGATCTTTTAATGAAATATTTCCCTTTTTGTTTAGGTGGTTGGGCATCTTGCTGCAAAAAATTAAACATAATCATTGGTTAGACAAAATAATAAAAAAATTAAAATAAAAAATGTACTCAATATTTATAACTAAAGAACAATACTGTACCTATTTCGAATTTGTGCAAGACCACTTGTTATGGCCATGTTGGCCACATTGAGTACATGTCATGAGTAGACCTTTCCTACTCAAATGACCAGGCTTCAATTTTTTGGGTTCATCTTTGACCATCCTCCTATTTTTTTTGGGCCTCCCAGGCATCTTCCTTTCAATAGGAGGTAACACAGGCTGAATACCAGTTTTTTCCCAATCATGTGGCCTATTTATAGGCTGCATTGGGAAAAAGTAAGCTTTTTTGTAGGTATCAATGTGATAATATTCATGTTGATATTCATCTGGTTGAAGCCCTAGGTGATACATGGCAGCACATGCATGGGAACATGGAATCCCACTTATTTGCCAACTTCTACAACTATATATCCTTTAACTTAGGTCCATTGTATACTGATAACTTTCTTTCCTCAACTCACATCCATTTTCACCATTCCATATCAGTTGCCACTCTACACAGTCCTTCTTGTTGGCATCAAACTTAGCTTTCACCAATGGACCATAATTTTGCTTCCATCCATTACATAACTTCCTTTTTTGTACTATCCTAGTCATCATCTTGGTCTTCATATCCTCAAGCATTCTGATAATGATTTTAAACCTCGCTTCGACAATGCTTGAATTGAATGCTTCACACAAATTATTGTCAACTATATTTGATTTACAAGTAGTCCCCAAAAATGCCCTAGTCCACATCTTTGGAGACTTTTTCATCAAATTATCGTAAACATCCTTATCTTTATTCTCCAGTGCTAAACATAGATCCTCTCACTCCCTCTCAGTCGTGCACTTTGCAATCTGCCAGAAATCACACTCATAAGATTTCCCTAACTTCCTCTCTGACCAATTTGCAAACACGTGCCTCGCACAATTCCTATGCTCCACCCTTGGTAGTATGTCAGAAATTGCAACCTCAAGGCCCTAATTCAAATTAATGAACGGGATAGATTGTTAAAAAATTTTAGTTAAATACAAATAACAGATTTAAAAAAACAATATCAAGCTTAAAATTGCATATTTACTAACCTTTTGTTGGTCACTGATAATTGTTTACCCATACCCATCTTCCAAGCCCAAATCAGTTGATAGGAGACTGAGAAACCAGCCCCATGAATCAGTGCACTCCACTTCAACCACAGCCCATGCAATAGGGAACATTTGGTTGTTTGCGTCTCTTCCAACAGCTGTGAGAAATTCACTCTTAAATGGGCCTTTTAGGAAGCAATCGTCAAACCCAATGAGTAGCCTACACCCAGCTTTCCAGCCTCTCTTTAGTGCATTAAAGCACACATAATACCTCTTAAAATATGGAAGGGAGTCTGCTGTCACCCTTTGAACAGCTATTTTTATTGTACTTCCTGGCATCTTTGACCTTAACTCATGAGCATAGTCCCATAGCAAACCAAATTCATCCTTATGATTCCCAGTCATTTTCTCATTCATTATTTTCTTCGCTCTATAACAACAGTCAATGGTCACATTTACATGTATCTCAGAAGCATATCTTCTTTGAATTTCCCTCAACTTCATCTTAGGATGATCCTTGATAGTTGCTTCAAAATGTTAGGCAATCATAGCAGCAGTCACCATTTTGTTCTTAAAACTAACCGAACAATAGTGCTCATCTTGAAACGTCTTTATTTGCAAGCATTTCGCAACAGGATCGTAGCTAGCCCTAATTCTCCATGGACAGTCAGGGGAAGCAATGCACCTCACAACAACCCTTTTCGGTTCATTCTTATTAAACTTTAGTTGTCTTCTACATTCTTTGGAGTACTTTCGAATTGCACTCTTAAACTGTTTGCCATCCTTAAACAACATTTCCAGACTAAACTTTAACTCATCATTGTATAAGGGAAACTTGCTCCTCCTTCTCTCACTATCTTCATGTTCTTTATCTTCATCGGACTCAACCAAGCTTCCATGTTCATCTGAATCCTATACCTCAGTCTCATTTCTATCCTCCTCTTCTCCACTACGTGTAGCAGCAACATTATCTAGTCCATCTGATGTTGCAAAGTCACCAGCATATTTATCAGCAACATTATCCACTCTATCTGATGTTGCAAAATCACTAACATATTCATCAGCAACATTACCCACTCCATCTGATGTTGCAAAATCACTAGCATATTCATTACCAGCAACTTCACTATTATTATCCTCTCCAACAGTAGACCCTAAACTAATATGCCCACCACTTTCCATACCAATATCCTTATCTACCTCAATACCAGTAGCAGACACACCCTCCCCATCAGCTTGTACCTCTCCTACATCACCATCCCCACCAGATTCTACCTTTTCTAGATCACCTTCACCATCAGATTCTACCCCTTCATCATCATTCTCCCCATCAACTTTCACCCCTCCAACATCACCCTCCCCAGTAGTCAACAAAAAAATTTCATCTACAATTATTGGGTTATCAACCTCATGTTCAACATATAACTCAATCTCCTTAAACTTGACCCAAAATTCCAACATAGCTATGGTTGAATTGTCATCATAAATCACCCTTAGATTATTTTGTAACCCTACTGTACCAGGTTCATGAAAATAGATTAACATGATAATGTTAAACCCTAACCCAATTTTGACTATTTTACATAATTCAAAATAAGATATTGTGTCTGGGTCCTCTTTAAGCCTAATCACTTCCCCACCTACATATCTAACATATGGATCCTTTACAAAGTGCCCACCCACATGCAAAATAATATAATATTCATCATCTGATGACATCTACAAAAAATAGTAACATATTGTAAGCAAAAAACATTTAAAAAACAAAGTAGTAACAGAAGTCTACCAGTTTAACATCTTTTCTGAGCAAAAATAATTTGCTTTGAATAAACAAACATTTTTCTAAACAGAAAACATTAAAAAAATAATGAAACAGAACTCACTACCTATATTGGGACCATTTTTTTCAATACAATACAAAACAGTAACACATGTCTACAATTTTAACATTTTTTTGCTTGGGTAACAGAAATCAACATCATCGGGACCACTATCGCATCACAAATCGATAAAACAAACCCTACATTCTGGCACTGAAATTGCAATAATAAATCACAATTAACCATCTACAATTTTTACAACAGTTTTATCAACAACATTGGGACCATTATCGCATCAAAAATCGACAAAACAAACCCTACATTGTCGCACTCAAATTGCAATAGTAAATCACAAATAACCAACTAATCAAACCAAAAATGGAATTTATTTTCCCACTAAACCAAATAAGAAAGCACCTACCTTTTGATTTTGGGTTGCGAAAACTCTCACGATTGTTGAAGTTTTTCGTTCTCAATGATTTGATTCGTAAAAATTTTAGGGATTTCAAGAAGATTTCGGAATGCTATCGATTTAGGTATTTGAAGATTTAGGGACTTGAAGATTGTTAAGGATTCAATAAAAGATTTCGGAGGTTAGGGATTTAAGAAATTTCACGATCTAAGGATTTTAAAATTTGGGAAAACGATTTTGGGGGTTTGGGGATTTAGGTTTTTTTTTTGGTTTTATGATTATTAAATTTGTTTATTTTTTGCCACGTTAGCTTATTTATTTTAATGTGGGCCACGTCATCGGTCAACAGCAATGCCACGTAAACTAAATTTTTTGACCGGCTGTTGACTAACGGTCAGCTGACGGTTACCGTTTCAACTGAGTTGATGTCTGAAAAATCCGTTACGTTAAGGGCTGATTTCAGAAGAAAAAAAAAGGTTAGGGGCATATATCTAAAAGCCCCCAAAAGTTGAGGGCTTTTTTTACAATTATGCCTTATTTATTTGATAATTTTTATTGATTAATTAAAATATTTGTTGTTATATAATTTTATAGGTTGTGTGAAAGAAACTACTTAGGTATGTTTCAATTTCAATTATTTTTAATTCATATGTTTTTTAATCTTTAGATAATTTATATTTATTTTTTATTGTATGTAAATGATGGGGAATTATGAGATATTTATAGTATTTTGTTTCTAAAATTTTGAAATAATTTATTGAAATTTTTGAAATAAATTAAATAAATTTATTTTTTTAATTGCAGATTTGCGACAAATAGATTCATTGATCGATAATAATAATCACATATCAAGTAACATTAATGAGATGGTAATGAAATTTTTATTTGATAGTCACATTATTTGTTGAATGAAATTATATTGTATTAACTATTTCGTTAATATAATAATGTCGAGTCGAAAAGTACGCGTATTGAAGGGCCGTATTCATAGTGTAGGGTTTTCAGTTAGGATGAGCGCCTAATACCGTTCTTAGAGTTAGCCGAGTTTGGATCAGCAGCATTGATCCGGACTTTTAATCTATAATATGACTTGATTTCTGCCTTAGTAAAGCGATGGCGTCCAGAGACCCACACATTTCATTTGCCGTGCGAGGAGTGCACCATCACGCTAGAGGAAGTTGCATTACAGCTGGGGCTCCCCATAGATGGGAACGCCATCACGGGCGTAAGTTTGATCTCCAGGCCGGCTCGCCTTTGCTATGACTTACTTGGACGCTCGCCAAGTGAGGGAAAATTTGCCACATTGCGGTTTTCATGGCTAAAGGCTAATTTTGAGCATTTGCCGAGTACTGGCACTGAATTAGAGGTTATGCAGGCCGCTCAAGCTTATATTATGCACCTTATAGGATGTGTACTCATGACGGATACACACGGCAATGACGTCCACTTGATGTACTTACCGCTACTATCCGATTTGCATAACACGTGTTCATACAGTTGGGGGTCCGCAGTGTTAGCCATTTTGTACCCCGAACTTTGTCAGACAACAGATCCCTCTGCGGTGGACATAGGTGGATGTCTCATACTGCTACAGTCGTGGGCGCTTTATCAGATTCCATTATTGGCATCCATTAGTCACCAATCATATACATTTCCACTCGTTAATAGGTGATGAATATTTACGCATTACAGCAATTATTTGTCTCTTTTTTCAGATTATATTGTTCTAACAATTTGTTTTCATAGATGGAGCACGAATCCAGGTATCGGGAGGTTATACACGGTTTTGATATACCGTCTGATGATTGAGAATCATTCTGGAGAAGGAGTAAGTTTTTCTAATATTAATTTTTTTTTATCTCACTTGACCCACGTTAATATAAAAATGTTATGAACTGTGCAGTTCATTTGGATGCCATATTCATTCCTGGTTACACTGTTTGTTATTCCATCGTATGCTCGAGTCCACTCACACTTATGGTGCATTAGCGCACCCTTATCCATTTTCGGGACGGTGGAGTGTATATCATGGCGATCGAGTACTCAAACACGATTCGATTGTATACAATATATCCCGATACTGACCCGATGCGATTGGATGCACAACTACATGGCATGACTAGGAGGAGAGGCATGGGCGATTGGGGGGATGAGCATGAACAATATATTACAATGTGGAACAACCAGTTTAGTAGGGTACCTCAGATGGATCATTGTTTGGATCTGCAGCCATCGCCACAGTACCTACAGTGGTACTATGAGAAGGGGAAACCATTTTTATTTGTTGGACGGTCGATGGTAGTCCCCCCGCATACGACACGAATTGGGCAGCATTTACCACATCTGCATCATGCACCAGAGCCGGAGCCGGAGTCAGAGCCAGAGCCGGAACTACACTCCGGGAATAGTTCTTATCATTCAGATTTGGGAGGCGATAACTATTTCTCGGGCTCTTCATCCCACGGATATCATTCAGAGTTTGATATCTTCAGCCCACAATCGTACTCCGCTCTTTTCGGCTCAGATCCACCACAGTACTCTGCTCCTTCCAGCTCGTATCCACCACCATGCTCCGCTCCTTCTAGCTCATATCCACCACTGTACTCCGCTCCTTCTAGCTCGTATCCACCACCGTACTTCGCTCATTCTGGCTCGTCTCCATTGACATTCTCTACTCCTCCCGGCTTGTATCCACCATCATACTCTACTCCTCTAGAGTCGTATCTACCGTCATTCTCTACTCCCCTCAACTTAAGTTCATCGATTGCATTTGATATGGATGAAGAGAACGTTGATTGTTGTAATCGTCCGCAACGTGAACGTCGAGCTCCACAAAGATATATCCCTAGAACGACACCATCAAACCATCAATTTTAAGGGGTTTTGTAATATAAATAACTTCATATTTATGTAATGAATTTTATTTGGCATTTTATTTATGAATTTGAGGGTGAATTTTGGAATTACTTGGTTAAAGTATATAATAAGAAAAAAAAGTAGTATTAAAAAGTAATCAAATTTAAAATACTTAAAAATTAAAGAGACAAGACTTTTTCTTTCATTATGCAATGAACAACTTGTAATGAACAATATCTCAATTTCTATCCGATCGCGATGATTGTCCAGTGTGGTAGTTTTGGAGCGGGCATTTACTCCGATTATGACCGGTTACTCTGCATAATCCACACAGCTTCCCATCGGATTTCTCTCTAATGTCCATTTCGTTATGGATTCTAGATGATTGCGGACGACCTTTCGGGTTCCTACGCAACCCTTTGTCTGGGATAAGCTCAAAGTTCATCCGAGGAACTTCCTAAGTAGATAAGTCAGGAAGCACAGGAAATTTATTCTCACATCTTCATCGTCTACAAGTTCCATTTCGGTGAATTTTATGGGATCCATCGAAACTGGAAACTTGTAGAAAATTTTCGAGATCTTTCTCCCACAACGTCTGTAAATTTTTTCACTAATTTTTTTCCTCCATATCTTCAAACGAGATATTTCTATTAAATCTCATTGCAACTTGTTTGCGGCATTCAAAAATACATCCGACGCTTGTTGTCAAAATTTCTTCATCAAAATAAACGCATACGAAAAATTTATTCTCCATCTTCAATACTAGATCTGTTAAAAAAAAGTTCAAAATTCTCAAAATTTTCAAAATTTTTGATGCAAAAATTTTCATCCAGAACCTAACAAACAAAATTATTTATCCAACAAAATAAAATTAAATAATAAAAATTTTAACAAGTTTCTACATTCTATTTAAAAATAAATAAATTAAAATACCTTATTTTTCTTCTTATTCTTTTCCTTTCTTCCCTTCTTCTTTCTCTCTTTTTCCTTCTGCTAATTTCTTTTACTAGTTTTTTTGCTCATGGTTTCCAGGGAGGGGGTATATATAGGGGAAATGGGTTGCGCCTAACGAGGAGGCACCACATGTTGCCCCTACCTGACAGGCGCGACATGTCGTGTCTACTCAAGAGGCTCAACCCGTATTTTATCGTATTTTCGTATATAATAAATTTTTTTATACGAAATAGGTAAAATACCCGTAAAACCACTAAACACTAACAATTTATATAACCAAATCATAAATTACTAATAAAATAGCTATAAAAATATTTTTTAAAAATACTTTATCAAAAAATCACAATACACTAATACATTACTAAAAAATAATTTTATTGCACAACCATTTTAGAAATTAATTTTATTGCCCTCAAACTCTAATACTATATAATCCTTTCACCATATCATCTTTTTCCATTCAATTTCGTCCGTATTTTCTAATTTTATTCTCAATCTCTTTTACTTTCGATTTTCTAGTCTCTAGACTTCTAAAAATTTCTAAATTATTTTCTTTACAGTTGCAAATTATTTATAACAAAATATTTAACAAAATAAATTTAACATTATTAAACTAAACAAAATAATTTAGAATATATAATCTTAAATTACTAATAAATTAATTTTAAAATAATTACAAACACAAAAATTTATCAGATAATTCTAAATTACTAACAATTTAATTTTAAAATAATTATAAAAAATTACTAATTTTTTCTTCTTCTTTTTTCTTTTTCTCTCTTTGTTCCTAGAGTGTGATGGGACTATGGGGTGTGTGGCCCACTGCAGAAGCGCCACATATGGCGCCTATGGGTCAGGCACGACCCGGTTTTTACCCAAATTTTTTAAATATAATAATAATAATAATAATAATATAAAAAAAATTATTATTAAAATATTATGTCGCTCTCTCTGAGTGTGACTAAAAAAATAAAATATTTTCATAAATAATCTATCTGACAACCTATTTTAGTATATAATAAAAATTTTAAACCCATATTAGTAAAAAACCCTCTATTCACAACAACTATATACCTATATACCTTGATTGACACGTGTGACTTCTTCTCTCTTTTTTTTTTTTTTTTTGCGTTATATTGGTAAATTTTCAATTTTGGTTCCTATGTTATCCTTACTTATAATAACGGTAATTTTTTTGCATTATTTAAAAGAAATGTAAATTTTCAGTTTTGGTCCCTATTTTACTCTTAATTTTAAGATTATATAATAATGGTCAAATTTTAATTTTGCTCTATCTTCTACACTCAATTTTAAAATTTAACCTTTATACTTCAACCTTTAGATATAATTTGGTACATCAACTTTTACAATGTTCTTAATCAGCTCAAATACTTTATTTGATAAAATATTGATATAACTTTTAAGAGTTGTAAACACGGTTAAAATCATTTACGAAATGTAAGTCCATTCCAATGTTTTTTTGGTCACATGGCTACAAGTTAACTTTTTTTTTTTAATTTTAAAATACCATATCAATAAACTTAACATAATAATTTAACAGTGCTAACAATTAAATTTAAATTTTTAAATTTAAAAATAAATTAATTAAATTTCTAAAAATTAAAAATAAAAACACGAAGACTACAAGTGTATATTTTACTTTTTAAATATTTACTCTAATAATTTGATCTAAAAATATTTAATCAACACGTAGCGTGATAAATAAAACGTAATTAGAACTTTCTACAGCGATATGAGATTAGGTTAAATATATCTTTCAAATTTGACTGTGACACGTCAATTATTTCAATAATCACTGTTGGTTATTATTAATTTAATTATAGTTTGAATGAAAATGACAAGAAAATACTCTCAGCAGCAAGTTTCTATATGTGTCGGCGAATAATTTGTCCACGTGTACAACATTTAGTAAACCAAATTTCTGAAACACCTGTCTCTTTACAATTTCCCCTGAAGTCGAGAAAATAATAAAAATTAAAACAGAATAAAAACTTTTGATTTTTCTTTTATAAATAAATTTTTAGGGTTATTTGCACAACATACCACCAAACTATGGCCTATATTCTAAATTGGTTTTTAAATTTTCAAAATGTTTCCATATGAATGTATGGTATCCATCTAGTCTTCCCATCTAGTCTTCCCATCAACATAATAGTTAATTTGGAGTAAAAGTAGTATAGAGATCCCTATATTGGGAATTAAATTTTATTTTGTCCTCTGTATTCAAAAAATGAAAAACTTAGTCATTGTACGTTAGATTAAAGAGCAAATTGGTCATTCTATTAAAATTTTATCCATTTGTATTATTAAAAATTAGTATGACCAACAAATTAACCAGACAGTGACATGTGACGTACCATGTGTAGATGTACTAAACTTTTAACAGAAAAAATAGTTGGCTCTTTAAAATAATGTAGATGTACTAAATTGCCTATTTTTAGTAAAATGGGCAAAATGAAATTTTGACTCATAGTATAAGGGCCTTATGACACTTTTACCTTAGTTTGGATACTAAATGCCAATTCAAATATGGCTGGACAATATTTAAAACATGCAAATCAAATTTTTACATACAACTTAGATTAAACGTGTTAAATAAAATAAACAACCCTCGTAATTTTTAATATCAGTATCTTTTTTTTTTTAAATATGGAATTCAAGTTATTCGTGTGATAAGTACATCTATGTTTAAAAATTAATTTACATATTCAGTGACCAATTTGATGACTGATACGAAAATTATTCTTTAAAATTCAATTAAAATGTTTTGAATTTTGAAGATTAATTTAAATTTAAGTCATAATCGAGAACTTTTAGTGCAATTAATCCAAATTTTTATAACATATTTATAAACTTCAACTTTGTTTTTCAAGTTAAATTTTACTATTAGTCACTATATTCTGCATAAGTTGCAGAGTTAGTCCATACACTTCAATTTGATCAATTTTAGTCTTTTTACTTTTTTGAATTATTCAATTTTAGTTCATTTGGTTTCCAAAATTTGAATTTTTAAGTCCGACCCAAACAATAGTAGTTAAATAATTTTAGTTAATTACGCCATTAGTCATGTATTTTGTTCTCCAATTAAATCATTCTTAGCCCTTAAATTTTTCGAAATTTGAAATTTCTATGAATAATATATAAAAATGATAAGTTGACATGTCATCACGTATGTGATAATATTTTTGTTGCCTCGAATTTTAGAAATATCAATATTTAACTTAATGGATTTAATAGTAACCGTCTAGCTACTAGAATTTTGAAATTCTAAAATTACAAAGACTAAAAAGGTTAAAATGTACTATAGGTCCCTATATCTTCACATATTTGAAATTTAATCCTTACACTTCTATTTTCAGGATTTTAACCTCTGCTTTTTAAATTTCAAAATTTAGGTCTAATTGTTAAAATTGTTACTTTTTTTATTAAATTTATTGGTGTGGCATTTTGTAATAAAAAAAAACCCCTCACGTGGTAACAATGTAACTAAAAAGAATGATGTTTACAATGAACCTAGGTTTAACAAAGTAATTTAAGAATGTTAACTGTTGGACCTTCAAATTTGAAATTTAAATAGTAGAGGAACTAAATTTCTAGAAACAAAAGCGTAGGGGCTAAATTTTAAATTTACAAAGAGTACAGAGACTTATGAGACATTTTAACCAACTAAAAAGATCAAATTAAAATGTAACGCATAGCAGAAGGCCTAATAGCATAATTTAACGTTAGTTTTTCATATTCCAGAATATTAGTAACAAAACAAAGTAGTCTCTCTTTTGCTTTGGCTTTGCTTGGCCTGGCCTTCTTCTCCTTTTGCCTTTTCATTATTCTTTATTTCTATGTTCCGCTTGCTCTCATGCGGTTTCCCATTATTCACTGCAACTAAAAAGCTAACCCAGGTTTCTAACTATCCCTTTTGCCTTTTTCGTTTACACCTGTAAGTTCTTCTCTGCCCATCTCCTCGATAATTTTTGGGTTCAAAGGAAAAGCATATTTCTTTTCTGCTTCAGATTTCAATTTGACTGGTTATTTTCGTTATATGCTATGTTATATTTTAAGTTCATTCAAGTTTCTTATCTGGGTTTGTGTTGCTTGATTCAGTTTTGTACTGAGTGGAGCTGTATTTTCTTTTAATAGCTCCTGCTGGAAAACTGGAATTTGAAAATTTGAATCTTGTTTGTGGAAAGCTTGATATATATATATATATATATATATATATATATATTTATCCGTGTGTGTGTTCTATAACTTAGTCATTCATGATTGAATCAACGAAACTCTTGCTATGACCAAATCAGTACTTGTCCTTCAATATAAGATAGTCCACATCGACAGAGTAATCTTCTCCGCTTCGAAATAAGTCAGATTATATTTTATCTTGACAAATTAGACCCATAACTTTAGATAAAAGAGTGAATTAATCTTTTAAAAATTGGTGTGCCTGATAGAAATACAAGACAGTGGCACGTGGTTGTCTCATGTGTCACATCATGCTAAAAACCATTTTTTGACATAGAAATAGATGAAAGTTTTAAGGAAATTATCAGTTTTCTTTTTAATCTAATCTATAGAAATTAAGTAGAGAGAGTAAAATGCAATCTAAATCCTAATACAAGGGCCTCCAGGGTTATTTTACCGAACGAAATGCGAATTATTGGAAGTGAAACAGTTTTTTGAATTTATATGAATTGTTTTTGTGTTGATATAAATACATAATTCTAGATACATAAATTCTGAAGTCTGTGAATTTTATGAATTATTTGTTTTACCCAAAAATTTTATACCAATAAACTAAGATGGTAGGAACATTAGTTTTACTGAATTGAGTCGCTCGTGTTTCCTATTTCGGAACATGCGTACTAATTCGAAAATTGCTAGGGAGGTTTGTGGCAAATTTTAATGTGGAGTAGTTCAGGTTAGAATTTCTTAGCTTCAAAAAGGAATAAACATGTGGTATCCTCCTGTTGGAATATCACTATTGGTCCCAAACTTTGAGTGGAGCATCTAATTCCAAAACCCATGGTTACCTTTCAATTTCCATTGAAAACATAGTTGCTCTTTTTCTATTGGTTCAAATCCATACCCGGTAATAAAAATGATTGAGATTTAGTTGAGTGAAACAATAAATATAGACATATGATATGCATGTTTAAGGTTTGCTTATTTTGAATCAGTAGTTGCTTTCTCTCTATCATATGTTTATTTGTTAGTTTTGTTGATTGGCAAAGGCTTTACATTTTTTCATTAGGTGTGTTTAGTGTATGTTTAAGTATGTTTCGGAAAAAAAGAAAAAGGTCAAAATGTTTGCATATTTAAGATATTTTATGTGCCCAAGCTATTTTGCTGGATATTGTACCTGTTATTGGCCTAGATTCCATCCTTCCATAACACCAATTCATCTTCTATGTATCACTTGGCTCAATAGAATTGTTCATGTTTCTTTCAGTGAGTTCCCAGTCGTCATCTCTTTGAAGAGGGCGTTATTTGGCAGCTCGGGCAGCAATCGTTTTCTTGCACCACAAACATATGCGTGTTTTGTCTCCACGATTGACATTAAAGTAAAGAGCCATGCAAAGGGAGAATAATTCATCCCTCTCATCAGCAGCTAGTCCTCGGGTTCGGCACCGTAAACGATCTAATGAGGTTGGTTACTCAAAATATCATAACATTTCTAAACGGGAGTTTCATTTGCAAGAAAGGTAAATTTTTATTTTTCTTAAAATTGAAATATGCTATCAGGCCATTCCTGAACCTAGCAAAGCAAATGGCGGAAAATTGCTTCTTGATGACCGTAACAAATACAAATCAATGTGGATCCGGACATACTCTACCGTTTGGATGATTGGGGGTTTTGCATTAATTGTCTACATGGGTCATCTTTATATTACAGCTATGGTGGTGGTTATCCAAATATTTATGGCAAAAGAGCTGTTCAATTTACTCCGTAAAGCACATGAAGATCGGCATCTTCCTGGATTTAGGCTGTTAAATTGGTTAGAATACTACCTTTCACTTTATCACTAGCATCCTTTTTCATATGATTAGAATGTATTTAGCTTTGCTTTTATGGGCGCAGGCACTTCTTCGTCACTGCAATGTTATTTGTTTATGGTCGCCTTCTCAGTCAGCCACTCGTCAATACCATAACTTCGGATAGGTTTTTGTATCAGTTTGTCAGCAGCCTTATCAAGTACCATATGGCTATTTGTTACTTCTCATACATTGCAGGTTGGTTAAGCATATTATTTTATTTTTCAACTGAAAGCATGGAGAATGTCAAGCATTCATCAATCAATATCTTAAATTTCTCTTTTGACCAAAGTGGGACTAGATGTCCTTTCTGTGAATATCTTTATTGTTTTGTTACCTGCTAGATGGTTTTCTCAGTCATTAAATTGTGATTGCACCCTTGAATTTCTCCATTTTTCTTTTTCTTTGTATAAAGTAATATATATGACCATTGATATTGTTATTTTTTGGTTTTCGGTTCTTGGGATCAGGTTTTATATGGTTTATTCTTACATTGAAGAAGAAGATGTACAAGTATCAGTTTGGCCAGTATGCATGGACACATATGATTCTGATTGTGGTGTTCACTCAGTCATCCTTTACTGTGGCCAATATCTTTGAAGGAATTTTTTGGTAACTTTCTTTCTCAATCACCCTTTCTAGTACACCGTCGTGCAAATACATATGTAAGCATTCAAAATGAAACAAGTTGAAAAGGTCCATGTTCGTAATTTTTAAGAAATCCATTGTTGTCGGTACTTTTAACTTACTTCCTCTCTTCCAGGTTTCTTCTTCCAGCATCACTTATCATTGTCAATGACATATTTGCTTATATCTTTGGTTTCTTCTTTGGGAGAACCCCCTTAATCAAATTATCTCCGAAGAAAACATGGGAAGGATTTATAGGAGCATCCGTTACAACTATCATCTCCGCATTTGTGGTGAGCTTATTTGTTTTTTTCTCTATAGTACGCCAACCCCATCTTGTTCGTAGTTAGGATCACTAGTAACACATGTCAAATATTTGCAATAATTCAGGTGTATGTATAAATATTAATTTCGAGTTCTCTTAGGCATGAATGTATGGAAATTCATCCTAATCCCATAATCCAAAGATCTAATGCTAATACCTTGACTACTAGTGCTGAATAACAAGTAATTTTTAAGCACGTATTTCTTGTTTTCATTTTCTTTGCACATATTCGTCGCCCTCCTTAAACGGGAATACGTTTTGTTATATTTTCATCCTAGTATCTCTTCATTAACATGGAGTGAGTTTTGTCTTTGCAGCTTGCAAATATATTGGGTCGTTTTCAGTGGCTAACATGTCCGAGGAAGGTAATTATTGTATTCAACCTATCCCGTGACCCTTTAAGTAGCATTCCACTTTCTTCTTTCGGAAAATTTAGGGTGTGAAGGTAATGATTGCAGGATTTATCAACTGGTTGGCTTCAATGTGACCCAGGTCCATTGTTTAAGCCAGAGTATTATACTTTACCGGGATGGATTTCTCAATGGGTAAGCTTTCATTTAATTATATTCGAGTTCATTACACTTTACCTTTGACGTTAAAGTTTTGTCAGTATGAACTTCTCGATGGTTTAGAACTCCGTGGCTAACGAGGGAAGACCTGATGTTTGAATTCGAGCAGACAGTCATAGGAAAACTTGCTCGATTCGGTTGTATTTCTTACTACGAAACTAACTGTCCCAGTTTATGAGTGTCCCCTCAACTTGAAGTACTTTGGGTCTTGTTAAAGTCCTAAGGTCAAATTTGAAGGCTGGGATATTGGTAGCGATAGGTTTAAAAGCTAGTCGTGTCATTACAAAGGTGTAAATGCTAATTTCCCAGTTACAATGCTCCATCACTTGTTGCAGTTTACTTGGAAAGAGATCTCTGTTTTGCCGGTTCAGTGGCATGCTTTATGCCTTGGCTTGTTTGCATCAATTATAGCACCATTTGGGGGCTTTTTTGCTAGTGGTTTCAAAAGAGCTTTCAAAATCAAGGTAGAACTTCTTTCCTATTCTTCATTCAGACTTCGGTATAGCTTTCTTTGAGATACCAACGCGGGTATTGTATGTCAACCCAACTTTGAATATTGTGGCAGGACTTTGGTGATAGTATTCCGGGGCACGGTGGAATTACAGATAGAATGGATTGCCAGGTGATAAAATGGACTTTTTTTATCCTAATTTATCATTTCAGTGTATTAGTTTTGAGGTATTGTCAAGTGGTGAAAGTCCGGAATAGATCAACATTGGGTTAATTGCAGCAGACATCCCTAAATTATGGTCCAAATTTTAAGTTAATTCCCAAACTTCAAAATGTTGTTATCGAGTATTTAAAATATCAGTGTCATATCAATCAAGTTATTCCATTAAAGGATTTGATTGATACAATATTGATTCTTTGAAAATTCGAGTAAAATGTCTTGAAGTTCGGACACCAATTAGAATTTTGATCATAATTTGGAGACGTCTATTGCAATTAACTCGACTAACATTCAATGTGTGAATGCATTGCGGCTGACAAATTTTGTTATCCAACTTCTAATGTAGATGGTGATGGCAGTATTTGCATATATCTATCTCCAATCATTTGTTGCACGTGAAGACATCACAGTTGAAATGATCTTGGACCAGGTAATATATATATATATATATATATTCACCCATTTTACTGTTTTCACTTGGCTCCATCATACAATTACTGCGACATTGCTTGCACCAGTATAAGCATAGATGGTTTTTTTATACAATTCCTAAACCATAAAGTGGAAGATATTACTAAGGGTGTAAATAAGATACTCGTGCTCGCAAACTGTTTGAGTTCAACTTGAAAAACTTCAAACTCGATTTGGTAATTGTCGAGCTGAGCTGAAGCTATCCATCGAGCCAAATTCAAGCTTAGTATCGAGCTTTTCATATTTTTATATTATTAAATTCTATTGTTGCCCTTAATATATATTATTAACCCTAAGCTTAATTATAAGCTGAGTTCGAGTAAAAAATTTGGTAAATGAGCTTAATCAAGCTTGAGTTTAGAAACAGATGTTCGATCGAGCTCTATCCAAGTATCAAGCTCCGAATTTCAAGTCGAGCTTGGCAGTTTTGGGCTTGGTGTTACACCCCTAGATATTATGTGCTTAAGCATTTACAATCGAATGTTACAACATCAATAATGTCAACTTAATCGGCAGTATAGATAGTTAATAACATCTGCAATTTGTTTCTATTTGTTTCAATGCAGATTTTGACTAACTTTAGTTTTGAGGAACAACAAAGTCTTTTGATAAAACTGGAGCAGATCTTGCAGGATAGAGTTGCATATTCTTAAATTTATTGTTTGCCTTTATAATTTTGTTCCTTTCTCCAACAACAAAAAATTGCTTTTTGTATATGGTGTTGTGTAATTCATATTTTTAGGCAAGAGGTAATTTTTTTTGTGTGGATAGGCTTTGCATATATAGTCAGTGTATCTTAATTTAATTATTAATCAGTTAACTATTGTACATGAAAGATGAAATTTTCATTAGTGCATATTTATAATCAGTTGAATGGTCGATATTTTAGTTTTGGTTTTCTTATCGGTTCTAAATTATTAATTGATTCGATTCGATGATCACTTTTTCGTTTCGATCTGCAATTATTTATAGTCTCTGTTTATGTACTCAAAACTCTTGTCTTCCTATATTGACAACAATGTCTATACTAATCGAGTTAAGACTCAATCGGCAATATGTCATAAATTTTTGTACTTTTTATAAATATAGAATTTGATCTTTATATATTTTTTTTATATTCAAGAATTTAGTTTTTTTACTTTTTATATCTCAAATTTTAAATTTAACTATCAATATTATTAAAATTATTTTGTTAAGTTCAAGTTGATTAAAATGTTAATTTTGTGAGTTATTATTATTATTATTTCAAGATATTACATTAATAAAATTAGTAAAAGAATTAACGATGTTAACAATGAAATATAAATTTTGAAACTAAAAACCAAAAAAATAGAGAGTTGAACTGTTTAAAAATAAAAATATAAGTATTAAATTTTAAATTTGTAAATAATATAAAGACTTATATGACATTTTTTAGTCATAAGTCATTCGATTGGGACTTTTTTATATTAGTCTACTTAAATTCGTCTTGGTCCATTTAATGTATATTAAAAATGATAAAAAAAAAGTTATTTAACTATTATATATATGAATATTATATTATTATCATAAATAATACAATAACTTTCTTTATATCAAATCATGTGTGTTGGCCTGATGATCAAAATATTTATTGCCTTAAGTGCAATTTAGATGCGAGTTACACTAATTACGTTAATAATACATTACACTCCTATTGTAATTTAAAAAAAAAAAAGAAAGAAAAACTTTCCTTACATCACTAACAAAACAATCCATAAAATATTATTCCTTTAGCTAAGATTTTAGTAATAAGTAGCTTTAAAGTTCTTTTTATATTAAATAACAGTATTTTATTTATAACAAGTGTCAATAGACATCCGTTAATTAATGAAATTATATCTTATGTGACTATTTTCCAGCTCTGAGCCGACAAGAAGAGTAACACTTGTGTGACACGTGGCATAAAAAAACTAGTGCAAGATTTAACACGTGTAAACCATGTGGAAATTGCATGTATGCTTAACTCAAACACTCGGCTTCCCACAGACGCCGAGCGCAATCAACGAGTCAACAAATAAATCGGATAATTTAAATATATATATTTTTTACGTTTCCTATATTATTTTTAAGGTAAACTACCCTTAAGGTTATTAATCTATTCATAAATTTACGTTTTAGTCACTTAATTTTAAAAAGTTAATAACGGTGAACTATCCAAAATTTTTTATTTAATCATTTTACTTTTGAATATTTTTATTTAAGTCACCGAACTATTAAATTTTTTCTTTTAAAAAAAAAAATTGGCTAGCTAACTTTAAACCACTATCAGTATGGTAGACCAGTACTCATCGATAAATAAAATAACATATTTTGTATTAAAATCAATCTAACGTCAAATTATTCAATTTTGATTCTTAAATGTGTGATGTTCAAAATTGTTTTATTAAAAAAAGTTTAATTGTACAATAAGAGGGGAATGTGAGCTTTTGACTAATGCATACAATGTGAATAGAGAAGATCATATAATATCGATTTTAACTATTCATTGATTTAAAATGAAAATTTTTGAACAATTCAATAACTATTTTGTAACTTTTTAAAATTTAAAGATCAAAATATAACGATACTAATAGTTTAGTTACCTTAAATGTACTTTACCCTTATCTTTTAATCCCATTAAATTCCAATTAATTATATATTTTCTAAAATTTACTCAAATTTATGATTTTAAAAGATGTACAATAATATCATGCTGACTCAGCCAATACACATAATAGATCGAAAATATATATTTCTCTGTTGCTATTTTTAATTTTCTAAAAAGAGTAAGTTTTGTATTAAAAAGTAATTAAATAAATAATAATTAAACCATAAAAACTTAAGTAAAGCATGTGATTTACCGAATTTTTACACGGTACAATTAATTCGATTATTGAGATAAGCACAAAACCTACGTGGCAAATGTTTCCATTTAAGGAAATATATTTTGTCCAGATTCATTAATTCAACATTACTTTTTTTTTTGGTTGAAAATTCAATTATACTTGGACGGCAAGGTTTTAATACCAAATTTCATTTAGCCTAGCATAACAAGGTTAAAATTTGCTTTAAATTCTTGTATTTTTCATACGTTTAAAATTTAGTCCTTCTCAAAAAGTTGACAAATTAATCGATAGGTATTAGATTAAAGAGTAAATTAGTCTTTTTCTGTTAAAATTTTTATTCATTTATATCGTTAAAAACTGGCATAGTTGATGAAATAATTAGACAGTGACACGTGGCGTGCCATATGTATCTCATGTTGATGTACAATGCATTGTTTTTAACGGTACAAATGTATGGAAATTTTAGCAAAGCGACTACTTTGCTCTTTAATCTCACGTATATGAATTAATTTGCTTATTTTTTTAGCAAAGGGAAGAAAATACAATCTGAATTCTAATACACGAAGCTCTATGATACTTTTATCTATCTTTATTTTTTCCAATTTAAAAATGCAAGTCTAATTGCTAAAACATGTAAAATTATTCTGTTAAATCTAAATTCACTACATCTTTTTCATTGTATTTTAACAATATTTGCAATTGAAATTGAATTTTGAAATATAAAAAGTAAAAAGATTAAATTTCTAAAAATAAAAATAGAGTAACTAAATTCTAAATTTTCAAAGGAAACAAGGACTTAAAACACATTTAAACCATTTAACAAAGATATTACCTTAATAATCTCACATGATTTTCCTTTTCTTTTTCCCTCTTGCGGATATCCTAAATAAATTTATTAATGTTCTATTGGCTTTTCCCATGTCATTAGGATGATGACATTACATACACTGTATCTATATATATATAAAGCAAAAATAAGGAATCACAGGATGTTCTTTTAGCATTTTTATTTATTTATATTTTATGATGTTGAATAAGATAGCTGTGGCTTTCAACGAAGCAGCTGCACGGCTCTGTGAGAGCAGTGGTAGCGAGCACTCTTCCAAGGACTCCATTGATCTCTCAGATCTCGTGAGTTCCTTTTTCGATTGCCAAGTCGAAACTGATGAATCGCCGACGTCGTTTTGTAGAGATCGAGACAACTCCGACGGTTATTTATCGGAATCCGAGACGAAACGAACGTTGTTGAGTTTGCTTGGCGGTGAGGATGACCGAGACGAGGATGTGAAGCAAATAGTCCGGGAAGAGACACAACGTGCATGTGAGATGATGGTAGAGTTCGGTTTATCCGAAGACTTTAAGCGGCAGTTGATGTCTCATCTGCGCCATAAGGGCTTTGATGCTGGTTCGTTCTCTCTCTCTATCTTTTTTTTTTTTTTATTTGGCTTAATTTGCATTGATTTTAGTTCGTAATTAGCATTCATTGGAATCAAACAGTAATTATATATACACACACAATCATATATACAATGGTATGAATATTGTATCAAATTTAAAGGGATTAAACTACAAAGCTTTCATCTTTAAGGGGTTAAAATGTATTTTGTCATGAAACTAATTTATAATTTTAAAAATTTCAAGTGACTAAAATAATAATTTTTTATTTTGAGGGACCAGCCCTGCCTGCCTACTGGTCATTGGCGTCGTCTACAATTGTAATGCATTTCTTAGGCGGTGGATTGGATGTTTACAAATTTGAGTCCAGGAGGCATTGCAGCTTATGCTATAATAAGTTTTTCGATTTATATTTGGTTTTTTATTTGTATGTTTTCAATTTTTTTAAATATATTAATATTTCATACTTAAAAAAAACACATATAATTTGGGTAATAAATTTCGGAAATAATTATTAAATGGTTTTTGTATAAAAAGGTCTTTATAAATATATTTTGATTCATTTTTCACCAGTGTTTGTAAATTTCGAAATACTTATTATATGGTTTTTGTATGAACAGGTCTTTGTAAATCTCGATGGGAGAAATTAGGACGAAATCTACTCTCTGGAAACTACGAATACGTAGATGTGAATATCAACGGAACTCGCTACATCATTGAAGTAAACCTAGCGGAACAATTCGAAATAGCTCGACCAACAACTAGTTATACTTCATTACTAGAAGTTATCCCACCGATTTTCGTCGGTGAACCCAAAGTAGTAAAGCGGATCGTGAAGTTAATGTGCAATGCAATGAAGAATTCCATGAAAATCGGGGGGATGCACTTGCCGCCGTGGCGGCGTAACGGATACATGCAATCAAAGTGGTTCGCTCGTTATAAGCGTACCGTCAATGAAATTCCCGTCCGCCCGACCATATCTTTCCGTTGCAAAGATAATTTTGGTAGCAACGATGGGTTCAAAGTTGGGTACTTAGCTGCTGCCTTGGACGGTACTAGCTAGGATTACATTTGTACATAAAAGAGAGTAAACTGGTTCAATAAAGCTTTATTATCCTAAGATGCGGGAGAAGTTAGACATAGATTCTCTATCCTTCTTTAACTGAATTTGAGTTCGAGCTTAATATTTTAAGGTTTGATTTGAATAGTAAGTGTTTCTTTTTTTGTGAATAAAAAACATTACAATGAACTATTTAAAGTTACTCTAAGTTTTTTTGGAGTCGTTCGGATATCTGAAAGCCATCTTTATAACCAACAATCATTTTAATTAAATTATCTGTCTCTTTATTATCTTTTCTAGATACATGATGAATTGACAATGTACCATTTTAGTTGATAAAAGTTAGATTCTTCTAACCAAAGCAAAATTCATCTTTGTAGAATTGCTCAATATAATTTATATGGCCTCTAGACTATTTGATAAAATAATCAATCTAACAAATTCTCCATCATTTAGTACTATCCCAAATACCTCATCATTTAGTATCTAAAATAAAACAAATCCCTAAAAACTGATTATAGCCAAGAATCCATTTCCCATTCTTGTCTCATATGACACCTCCAAACGTGGCTAACTAGAATCATCTTTTATTGCACTATCAGTGTTTAAATGAATAATGTTTTATTTATTTATTTATAAATATTTTAATATTAAATCATATTTTTTAATATTCTTAGTTTTAAAAATAATTTTGGTAGCAAAGATGGGTTCAAAGTTGGGTACTTAGCTGCTGCCTTGGACGGTACTAGCTAGGATTACATTTGTACATAAAGAGAATAAACTGGTTGAATAAAGCTTTACATCCTAAAGATGTGGGAGAAGTTAGATTTAGATTCTATCATTCTTTAATTTAATTTAATTTGAGTTCGAGTTTAGTATTTTAAGGCTCGATTTGAATAATAAGTGGTTGTTTTGTGAATAAAAATTATTATAAGGAATTATTTAGAGTTATGTCCAAGCCTCTTTCGAGGCGTTTTGAATAGCTGAAGGTCAGCTTAATAACTAACAGTCATTTTACCTAGACTATCAACCTTTTTGTTGTCTTCTCTAGATACATAATGAATCGACCAATGCACCACTTCAGCCAATAAAAGTTGGAATTTTCTAATCAAAGTGGAATTCAAAACCTTTGTAAATTTGTAATGTATAGCTTGTATCGCCTCTAGACTGTTTGATAAAATAATCAATTTGACAAATCCTCTATCAAATGCAATCGTCAAACCATCCCAAATATCTCATAATTCAGCATCTAAATAAAACAGATTCCCAAAAACCAATTATAGCCAAGAATCTATCTCCCATTCTTATCTCGTATAACATCCCTAATCGTAACTAATTCGGAATCCTCTTTTATTACACCATCCATGTTCAAATGAATAGTAAGTATTTTATTTCTATAAATCTATAAATATTTTAATATTAAATCATTGTTTCTTTTAATATATATAATGAATTTAATTTTAAATTAATCGAATTTAGTTTAAATAGTTAATTTTATTTCGAGTTTAAACTTAGATAAATAGTATTCAAAAAAATGAATTTCAAATTTGGACTTTCTACTATTGAAAGTTGACTTGACTGGATTACAGCCATAATTGTAATGAAATATAAGTCTGGCCAGACTCGACTAAAAAGATCATTTCAACATTCTCTGCCATAGTAAGACCAGAATGTCGTCATCTCATGCCATTTTTTCATATGACTACTCTTATTATTATAAGAATTAGATCAATTAAATTTTCTATTATTAAAAATGTTTATATATTATTATTAAAAAACTAAATAAGATAAATTAATAAAATTAACATTTATCAATTAAAAATATAAAATTATACTTTATTTTGAAATAATTTTGTAAATGAAGACTCTCTTGATAAGATATTAAAAAATTCAATCAATTAATATTACTATTAAATGAAATTTTCGTAAAAAAATACTAAGTAAATAAAAACCTACTTATTACTTAAAAAATGAATTTAATAATTTTTATATAATATTATTTCAATTAAAATTGTATTATCTTTAATCAAATAATTTAATTATATACATTATTTAATTTTAACAAACATTTTTTTAATCTAAATTCAACAGTTAATTTTACATGACCAAAATATTTTGTTTCATAATTTTTTTAAACAATAAATAATTACTTTTGCTTCAACTTAACCTTGTTTAATTAATTTTATAATATAAACATTAAATTTATTTATTTAATACTAAAGGGGTTAATTCCCATGTAGATTCACACAATGCTTTTTGGTGGTTCCAAGATTTGGCAAGAGTTGGTGAGGCTAAAAATGTATCTCGATTTGAATTTTATCCCGCATAATTTGTTTTTTTTTTTCAAAATTTAAATAAAATTTAAAATATTTTGTAATATATCAATCCCTTATTCTATTTATAGTCATTCAAATCTAAAATAAATTATTACCAAAAATGTGCTTTATAATGTAATTCTACGTTTTATAAAAAATAAAAAATAATTATCTTTGATATGTATAAATATAAGTGTATCCACCAAGGCCAATCCAAGGGCCAAGCCAAGACCTGCCAATAAAAAGTGAGAGAATATGAGCAAAAATATAAATCTAAACAGGTAGGGCTTTTTGACCCCAATTTGACTTGATTTTGCAAAAACAAAAAAAAATCTACTATTTACTTGTTAATTTAATGTTATTTTAATATAAAGAATTTTTAAATTTATTAAAAAATATTTATTTTAATATTTTTAATATTTTTCATGTATTATATTTTTTTAAAATAAAATAAAATTTTAAAATTTTGATTCGAATCAAATTTAAACAAAATTTAAAATTTATTATATGAATCAAGCCAAATCTATCAAATAAGACTAAAATTTTGTCAAAACTCCGACTATGAACTAGTCTACATATTATCTACATAATATCGATAAATTAAATTGACGTATCATTTAAACTTGGTACCACTCGGCGAAATAATGCCTATATAAGATACTTAAATCCACTCGTTACTGTTTAATTTATGTAGACTTTGATTAGACGGTTTAGATTGATTTTTGAGTTAGATGATTTTCAATCAATTTTGCTTTTAAAATTTCAAGGCTTTGATTCAAGTGAATCTAAACTTTCAAGCCATTTTGAAGTAAGATTCGAAATTTTCGAATCAAATTATAACGATTTAATTTATTTTTGAATTCAAATGAAATTAAAAAAGCCCAATTAAACGAAAAAATAGCTGGGACTGGAAATGGATTGAAGACTTGCAAATACTAAAATCGAAAGTAAAATACAATTTTTTGTTCTTAGAAATGGAATGAATGTAGGCACCGATAGACGCAAACTGCAGAGAAGCAAAGCAGAAAGCCTGGAAGGTGACCTAATTTTTAATGTTAGAGAAGGGTCTCTTGAAATAGCTAAATCCTATGCTATTCCCTTCTTCTCCCCCCTTCTCAAAATTTGCCAAAAAAAGAAAAACAAATAACATGAAATGAAATGTACGAAGTTCGGTAAGCAGATTAACCGACGGAAGCTTGAAATTTTCAAATCAAGCACGATAACCGGCCAGTTAACTTCTCTATTATAGCTACAGCCGCTATGGCAAAATCAAGATCAAGGATACTGATTTGAATCAAGCCCCTTATCTTGGTACATGTAGCATTATATTCAATCTATCACCGTTTAAACGAAGAAAATAGTAATTAAGCACTTGATTTTTCACATGCGAATATAATACCTGCAAATATCGGAAGAATTAAACCGACGACAAAAGAGGGTAAGAGAGTAGCCGATCCCGCCGTTTATAAAACCCTAGATGATGGAATGCTTGTTGTTATGTGTATATATAGGAGAAGATCTAACGCATGTGGAGGATTGGGAATGGAGAAAGAAAGATCTCAGCCGCACATCTATATGCAGGGATAGTTTTTAGGTTATTTGTTTGGGTTAATATATTATTTGGTAGCTGATTTTGGCTTTAATGTTCAATTTGGTACCTGAATTTTTTTATCCTAATTTCAGTACTTAAATTTGTCCTCAATGTTCAATTCGATACATGAGTTTTTTGCCCGATGAATATTTGATATGTGTGCTCTAGTAAAAAACATAAGACTTTAATTGGGATAAAAAAAAACTCAAGTTAATATTAATTTTAATATTAGAGTCATACTCATGTACCAAATTGAATATTAATACCAATCTCAGATACCAAATAATATACTAATTCTTTTTATTTCTTTTTTTTTTTTGTAAAGTTGACCTAGATTGTCATTGAAATATATTAAAATTTTAAATTCGAGTCTCATCAAATATTATAAACCATGTGTGAGTTTTTTTTCAATACATATTTAGTGTTTCTTACAAGGTTTTAGTGAAAATTTAAATTCAATGAGTGATTGAGTAAAAAAAAATTAAGTATTCATGTTAATGTTTGACTCTTTTGAAAGAAATCTTCAAAGTGTTGCGTGATTGAAATTGACGAACCCTCTAGCAAATCAATATTGTTCCCCTTTTAAGGTTTTTTCTTTTGGCTCTAACAAAAATCCAAGTGCCTAAGGTTGCTTAAAAGGATAATAGATTCAATAAAGTAAAAGCTATTTATCAAGTCAAATCGTATATGACTCACAGTCACCTATTAAAAAAATGTAAATATTTGCACTTAGTACTTAGTAGGCACTTGTAGGCAACCATTCTACCACTTGGTCCTTGGTAGGTAGTTTTACACCATGCACAATTTGGCCAAATGAAGTGTTCCCACATTGTTAAATCGACTGTCTCTTCTGACAGCTTCAAGTATTATAACTTTATACAAAATTAGGAGACAAAATCTAGATCGAAGACAATACCATCTCGTTAAAGCATCAATTGATTCCTAATGAATAACATTAGGAAAGTTTCTCCACTCAACAAATTCATTTAATATAATATTAAATTTGGCATAACCCTAAACCTTAAGCATTTTTACCCAAAATAAAATTTATTATTAATTAAAATGGCTCGTGACTGATCAAATATTAATAAAAAAATTCAATCCACAGGCAACGTTTGTAGTTTTTATCAATTTATTATGTATAAAAAAATGAATTAAACAATTGAAATGGATCATCCAATCATTAGTAAAATTACCAAACAAAAGAGCCAATGGCCCATCTAATTTGAAACTCGGAGCTACCAAAACCGAATCCGACCCGAACTTTATAAGCATAAAATCGCAAAAGAAATTAATCCACTTGTCTCCTCGGCGAAAAAAAACAACAGGAAAAAAGAGAGAGAGATAGAAAAATAGAGCGAGTCACAGCGAAATCATCACCGATCCAACGCGAACGAGTTAAATGGAAGGAGTGGGGGCTCGACTCGGGCGGTCCTCCACTCGGTATGGACCAGCCACGGTGTTCACTGGACCGGTCAGGAAATGGAAGAAGAAATGGGTCCACGTTTCCCCTTCTAACACCGGCAACAGCTCCAACAATAACAACAATAATCACTCTCATAATAATCATCAGACCACAATCAACGGTACGTCTAACAGTAATAACGGTTCCCATCTCCTCCTTTTTAAATGGACACCTTTATCCCAAACCCAAACCAACAACAACGATAATGACAATTCCTCCAAGGACGACGCCGTGGCGGCGCCCGAAGAGCCGCCGAGACGGAAGTTTAAATACATTCCGGTAAATTCTCTTCCTTGGGTTTTCATCAATTTCGAATTTTGGGTCCTTTTTTTGAAGTTATTTTTTCCTTATCTGTATATGCTTATTTTGCTTTGTTTCTTGGGTTTTTTTTGGCTGCGAATTGGGATTTGATTTTGCGTGCATTTTATGTAATTGCTTGATTTGTTATGGGTTTTGGCTGGAGATGTTACGAGCTTCTTCAATAGAACTATGAGTTAGCTTGTTGTTAATTGCTTTTAAGGAAATGTCAATGATGAATAGAGAGAAAGCCCAAGTTGGGAATTTTTTTTCGCATTGATCAATGACCGAAATTTTATTAGATGAATGTTTCTCACATAAATTGTGGTTCATTATATTTTGTCATGGCCTTGATGCACTTGGAATCTTTATTTATGCTTCACTTTTGTCAATTTTATAGTCAGTGAAAATGTGTTTCTAGAACAATAGCTGGCTTATCAACAAATTTTGAATTGCATATGCATGAGGGTACAAGATTGAGCTGCTTGCCATCCTCATACTCATAGATCGAATCCGGGTTCTTGAGAGCTTTTGAAACCAATGATATAATGATAGTGAAACTATTGGAGTGGAGATTGAAAGGGAAGAGGACAGAGATTAGTACCTTGTTTCTTTTCTCTGACTAATCGAACTCTAACGATACCCTATGCAGTTGCTTTAAGTTGAACACGGTTGTCGTAATAATTGGTAAAAGTACCATTAAGGCCATTGTACTAGGAGCCGGATTGCATTTTGCCCCCTCTACTAAAAAATTGGGCAAACTGGTCCTTGTATGTTAGATAAAAAAGCAAACTAGTCATTCTATTAAAAGTTTCGTCCATTTCTATTGTTAAAAACTAATCACTGTATGTGTAACTGTCTGGTTAATTCCGTCAGTCACTGTCTAGACTAGTTTGCCCCATTTTTTTAGTGAATGGGGCAAAATGTAATTTGACTCCTAGTACAAGGCCTCAATGATATTTTTACCGTAATGCTTGGACCTATCTGATCTAATCTAGTATGTGAAATCATAGTAGCATGATGTATGGCTATAATCATATTGCTTGCATTGGCATGAAACATAATGTTTCTACTTTTGATCATATCAAACACTGATAGTGGGTGCTTTTGTCTGGTAATTGTAATTCCCTTTTTAAGTTTTTGATTGGATAATCTGAATATGCTGACATTCACAGGTTTGTGAAGCTGCTTAGTTGTAACAATCGTTGGTAAAAATGAGTCCTAAGATTAGTTCAAATTGTTCGATCATCTTATTATTTTGATTGCTTGAACATGCAGATTGCTGTGCTAGAGGAACAGAGGAAGGAAGCTGATGAAAACACCGATGATGAAGCTAAACCGAGCGAAGCTGACCCTAGTGCTGTAGAGCCAACTTCCAGGAATGATGGTCTTGACGAAAAACCCGACATTAATGACATACCTATGGATGAAATTCAGGTGAGCAGCAAAATGTTTTTCTATATGCTTTCATTTGAAAAGGGGCATGTGGGTGATCGGGACCAAAAATTTTCACTTTCGAGTCGAATGAGCTTAATTCCAATTTCCTGTCTCAGGAGGATAATAAAATAGTGCGACAAGATCTGAACGAAAGCACATTGGATTTGAGCTTGGGTTAAACGGTTCGTGACTGTGAGTCTGATTCGAAAACAAATCGCAACGGACAGTTGGAAAGAGTAAAATTGAGTAGTGGTCGAACATGAATGAGTATAGCTTTGCAGGCTGTTTCAGCAAATAGATGCAGATGGTAAGTAGACATTATTATTGGTCTCCTCATTTATGGCATATTCCTTAGAGATTCAATTTTCCCCTCGGCCTTAAAACTTGCAGCCCCTTTGTCTAAAGCCAGAAGAAGACATTGAAATGTCTTGTCTTTGTATTTTTAGTCTCTTATATTTGACACTCCATTGATGAGCTCTGATTGCAACTTGTATTGATTTAAGAAACCGAACAAGCTATTTTTTTTTCTTTTGTTGGATATCCCATTAAGTTGGTTCTCTCGACAGCTTTTTAATGGAAAATATTTCAAGACATTGTGTATAATTTGTAACCATTTTCAAAATAGTCCCATCGTTTAGGGATTCAATTGCTCAATATCTGTTGATGGCACAGACCAAAATGACAATTATTATCAAATTACAAATTTCCACAACAGGTCATTCTTGAATAAATTCTTGCTCAATGCTTAAATCAATTGTAAAAACAATAAGGCAAGATGGCTGATATTTGCCCAAGAAAACGAAGGGTTTTGGCAGATACGGTCAATCATTCTTTTGCAATAGCCGGCTCTGTCTCTGCCTCTGAAAAGAAATCATGCCTGAACATGGAGGGAAAAACATATAAAGAGTGCAACGAGGACCAACCATACCAAATAAATGGCAATAACATTAAGTGTAAACTACACCCAAGGTCACTAAATTTACGGTTCGATTACTTAACTTTAAAAAGTTACAAAATGGTTATTAAACGATTCGAAAGTTTTCATTTAAATCACCGAGTTATTAAAATTGCTACTGTATAACCTCTATAGTTCAATTTTTTTATAAAATAACTTTAGACGTCATAAATCTATAAGCCAACATCCAAACAACTTTCTTCTTTTATTTTCGATATTGACCATCAAATCAATTTGAATCCAAAGTATGCTTTTCTATTTGTCAGTGGATATTGATCCACTGTACCTATTATTGTTTGGAGCTTGCTAGCCTGATTTTAAAAAAAAAAAAAACCTAATAAAAACTTTCGAATAGTTCAGCGACCATTTTGTAACTTTTTGAAGTAGTGTAACCAAAATGTAAACTTACTAATAGTTTAGTGACTTTAAGTATAGTTTACCCTAACAACAAAGCAAAAGTTCAGCCTGACATTAAAACAAGCATTGGATAAATGATTGGAATAATAATTAACTCTTTGCTTGCTCGGCCAATAGATCTGAAACACGGTGCAAAAAGGTTCAAACAAGGGAAAGTAAACGAATATCATCGGTTGTGTTCACTTACTGTATTTTTCGTGCTAGCTGATATAACCCTGTTCCAGCCATAACAATGTTTACACTGAAGAGGTTCCAGTTTTTCTACATTTTGAAACCAAGGAAATGAACTACAATCAGAAGCAAACCAAACCAAATCTATACGGCACAAAAATGGCGCAAGCCTAAGATGGAAAACAAGTTAAAAATGAAGACAATGGTTCATATTAAGGATGTGATCTAGGTCAAGATGTACATGTACACGTTTGTTTGTATATTTCTCTTTGATAACGTTGGTTTCGTGGAGTCGTTAGAAGGAAGGTAAATCCAAATTAATCATCAAACTTACTGGAGTGATTACAGTGCTATAGCGTGACCAGATAACTCCAGTGCAAGTAACCGCTGCGTACCAGAAAATAACACTCAGAAAACTAGAAAAGACTGTTAAAATCAGATGCAACCCAATTAAACAAGCCTCAAATACATGTAAATATAAAGAAGCAAGTACGAGAGTAGAATAAGAGGTGTGAGACATTTGCAACACACAGGTAAGAGGTGCATTAAAACACAATAAGCATTATTACCTATTTGCTGAGGGTAGGAAAGTTTTTCCGGCGGCTTAGTGAAGTCGGCAACGTTGGCTATGCTAATGCCCCATTTAAAAGTTGGGGCCCAAAAGTGAACTGATGAAACAACAACAAGACATTAGCTTATGCAAGTATTAAGGCTTAGACAATTTAGTACAAAGAAGTAATGCACCTGTACTACCTATTGTACATGTCACCCACCAAAGTATCTGTTTATATTTATATTGATGGGACTATCAGAAGTTCATAAAACCTCACATTGATCGGTAAAAGTTTCATGGAGGCCCTTATACTAGAAGTCAAATTGTATTTTGCCCTTTTTGTTAAAAAATGGGCAAATTAATTCCCTTAGATCAAAGAGCAAACAAGTCATTTCTGCTGTTAAAGACAGATGTTGCAGACAAAATAACCAGCCACCTGTATCTCATTCTAACATATAGAGACCAATATTTAACAGTAGAAATGGATTGAATTTTTAACAGAAGTATCAGTTTGCTCTTTGATATGATGTACAAGGAATCCTAGTACAAGGTTCTCCACGGTACTTTTACGCACATTCATCCCTTTATGACTTTATGTAATCTAAATACGAATCACAGAGACAACTATTCTTCACTTTCAATCATGGAGTTATGGAATATTAGGCTTCTTCCCAAATGGTGCATGCAGCCTACAATTTTATCCTAAATTGATTTTTTTTGAGAAAAAAAGGAAATTGCTCCATTATTATCGTATATTCTGAAAAACACAAAACTTCTATTCATAACATTACTAGTTTTCTACAGTCTTTAAAGTTCTAAAATTTACAAGCAATACGCTTCACAGTTTCTAGCACAAACAGATTAAAGAGAAACCCAAATCTTCTACATCCAAAGTTAGCTCATTGAAAGCAAAGGATCTTCTCACCTAAAATCGATATAGGAGAGTTCGGTTTTCATTAATTAATCGAATAAATGAGAATAAAGGGTCCATTAATATCTAATAATAATTGGTTTAAGAGAGCAAGCGAGTCAACTCACTGGTCTTGGGTCCGGCAGGGTGGTTCCATAGAGCTTGGAGCTTAGACGACGCCATTGATTTTCAACAATTTCGCCCTTTCTTTACTGAATGTTTGGTGTCTGACAGCAACATGGGACTTTTGTATTTGGTTTTTGGGTCGGTAAATCTTGGTTGGTAGCTTGCCGCACGTGATGGTTCATGCTCGAAAAGGGTTAATTGCACGGGATTCCTTCTACTATTAGTATCATATCATTTAGGTTTTTTTATTAGTAAGGTGTTAACTGTTAGCTTTGATTTTGATCCAAAGCATATTTAAAACATATAATCAAATTTAAAACGTGTTATTCATACAATAAGTAGATACATGTTTACAATCTAATTCACGCGTTTTAAATTTATTTCATTTAATATTCAAATTGATATTTAACACCTAAATTGAATGTTAGGTTGATGAAATGATTAGATTGTTACGATGCTAACATGATCTAGACCCGAATACCCAAAAGGACTCGAACAAATAACCCGAAATGAACCTACCTGAAAACTCAGTTGGTAAAACTGAATGACAATGATCGACTCAAATCGAAAATGGTTCGAAAAATACAATCAAATTGTAAGCATATATTTAAATCATATTGTTTCAATAGAATCAATTTACATAAGGAACAATAGAATAATGGGTTCAAATCCTAAATCACTCTATGTAGCAACCTTTCAGCCTTTGGTTAATAAAAAGAACATCAAATATGTACAAATTATTACGAAATAATCTTTAACCATAAGAGCTATAACAATACCAATATCTTCTACAAAGAGTCAAGCTTGTACTGGTATCGAAGAGCTCATAGATACACATCCTTTTAGTCGTTCGAGGATGACGTTTCGGCTAACCAGTCCCGAGTGGAAAGTTAACGGAAGGCCTTCCTTGACGCATTCATCATACTTTTCCAAGGTGGAAACAATGTCGGAGAAATCCGGTCGCTTTGCAGGGTTCGCTGCCCAACAGCGCTTTATGAGGTGTGCAAGTGCGGGTTGACAACTCTCCGGCAACGGAGGTCGTTCGTTCTGCCGAAAAAAAGTATCAAAACATTAGAGGAGCTGCATCATAAGGTTAAGCGTAGAGAAACAAGCTTTTGGAAGAAATTTTCGAAATGTCATCTCTTGGCCAGCTGATCGAACTACTAACAATCGAAAGTATTGTCCCTTAAGAGGGTTTTGTCTCCCATGCTCTGTCGAGAGCCAGCATACCATGAACGGCTGTCTTGAGAGCCTGGTTCATGAAAGGGGCCCCTCGATCATACGTGGGCATATGGCCATCCACAAAGGCGACGTGAGTGTCTTTCCTTTGGTAGGGTTCGAACCCTTGACTTATTGTATATAGGCCACCTGGATATGACATATATGGTATAGGTCAAGGGTTTGAACTCTTCTAAGGGTGAGATGCTTACGTTGCCTTGGTGGGTGGTCGTACACCCATGTATAGTTGAGGCGCCCGCTCTATGAACTAGGCTCTTAGGGCAGCGCCTTATGGCATGCTAGCTTTTCACGGAGAATGGGACAAAACCTTCCCGTAGGATAATACCTTACATTGGGAGTCCGGTCGGTTGCTCAGTAGACAACATATTAAAAACTTCTCCCGAAAGAGCCAATCATTGTCTTTAAGAAACGACAATGATTTTGCACATGTAATCTATAATACCAGAAGAAGGTACTGTGGAAAGTACAGTTATCATAGATCAAGCAATGAAAATGTCCTAAATTAGCCTGAAATTTCTCATTTCTTTTTCAGTTCACTCTATGTAACTAGTCAAGAATTTTTTGAATCTTATTATAGATATCAAACCTTTTCAGCCACAGCAAAAGCAGCCTGCACTGGTGTCATTCCTTGGAAAGGAAGCAAAGCCGTCATAAGCTCCCATAACACGATCCCGAAGCTGTACACGTCGACTTTCCTAGTATACGGTTTCTCTTTAATCATTTCGGGCGCCATCCAGCGGTACGTTCCCATGTTCCCTTTCGTTTCGAGGCACTGTGTTTCTAAACACGATGTACCAAAATCCGCCACCTTAACCCGCATCTCATCGTTTAGCAGCAGATTATTCGATTTGAGGTCTCTGTGGATCACACCTTGCGAGTGAAGATACTCCATTCCTCGAGATATGTCGAGAGCTAACCTCAGTATCGTCTCCGTCGAAAGCGAGTACGGTTCTTTCTTGTTTAGGTACATCCTCAGAGTCCCTTGTGACATGTACTCCGTGATAATACAATACACAGGTGGCTTCTTACAAGCAGCAATAAACTGTAAAAAAAAGGGACAACCTTTAGCAACAAAAGCTATATTTCTTTGGTGAATTTCTGTTATTAGTCCCTATACAATGCGTAAGTAATGAATTTATATCCTACATTTTAATTTGGTCATTTTTAATATTTATATTTTTCAAATTTTAATATTTTAGTCTAAACCAAATGATTATCATCAAATTCATTAAATTATGTTACGTAATTTTTAAAATCTCACGTAAAAAATATATTATCAAATGTATAATACTAGAGGTGAATACGAGGGAGTAGGCAGGGCCTTGGCTCTCAAAATGAAAAAAATTCAATTTAATTTTTTTATAAATAAAAAATTATAAATTCATATATAGTAAAAATTGTACTTTAGTCCCACTAAAAAAAATTCTATTTAATCCCCTTCCAAAATGATGAAATTACAATTTAATACAAGATAAAATTATAATTAAATTTATGAATTTGCCCATGTAATATCATGTTGGCTTGTTATTTTCATATAATAATGGGTTCAAAAGCCGTTGTTTGACTAAAATTTCAAATCTAGAAAATATATACAGAGATCGAAAATGATAAAATTAGTGAACATAAATTAATCCACAACTTACTATACTACGAGGTTAACAACAGAATTTAACCAAATCATTTAACTACTGGACCTAAAATTAATCGATTCGAAAACAACAGGTTTAAAATTGACCAAAATAGAACAATCTCAATATATACAGGGATTAATAGCAGAATTTAACCCTTTGTATTACCTGAACTATGTTGGGATGAAACAAGCGTGAGAGCAAAGCTACTTCAGATTTGAACTGTTGCTCAAGCTGTAATCGAGTGTCTTCCTTATGATGAGGGATCCTCACCATTTTTACAGCAACAGCTCTCTGCTTATAAATCCCACGATAAATCCTACTATGAGCACCGGAAGCAAATTTATTACCTATAAACAATTGAGAAAGATCAGCCGTCCATTCCTCTTGATCTTCCTTCGAAACTTCCCACGTTTCCACATTCTCCGAATCCAAAATCATGGACCATGATTCCAAGCTATCAAATCTCTTCTTATCCATATTCACCGTATCGGAATTTAGCCGTGCTTTCGCCGACGATGATGGGAGTTGTAAATGCTTACTCCTCGATTTTCGAAGGCGAAAACCATTGAAACATGAAGTTCCCATGGCTTTTTTCAGGCTTTTAAAAAGGGTTAAAACAAACAATCAAAAGGTATTTTCCTTCTGAATGTATGGGTTGATTTCAAGAACTTCATGAACTGATTCGAAAACATGGGATTTGAACAAGATTGGAAAAGGGAAGATGGGATACATGAATTACTCAAAAAAAAAAAAAAGCGACGAAAATCAAATCAAAATTCAAAAAAATGGGTTGAAATGATGAGCTAAAATCTAAATGCGTGGAATTTGGAAATATTTTGGGTGCAATTTTCTTTTCACGGTATCTTTTGATTTTCTTTTTCTTTTTATTTTTTGTAATAAAAGATGTGGTTTTAGCAGATGAATTTTTCAAGGGTTTCTCGTGATTACTTGGGTCGAAAGGAAACACACTTAAGTGAAATAAAGGGAAAGATAAAACAGATAGGAAACAACGAATCCATTTTGCTTCATCATTCATTGTTCATCACCAATCAATGCTAAATGGCCACAGTAGCTAATGTTTTCGTTTTCATCATTGCATTTGCAATTAGACCTGTAAATTCAACGGGTGGGTTGGTTATTTATCAAATCAATTTAGATTGTGTTTAAAAGTTACTCCACTTCAGACTCAAAAGCATATTAGATAGTGGATGGCTCTATCATTTTTGTACTTGTAAGGTTATCATCGGTAGAGGTGTAAATCATACTCTAATGTTAACAAGTTATTCGAGTTTAACTAAAAATCAAATTCGTTTCAATAATTATCAAGTTCGAGTAGCTCGAGCCATTGATCAAGCGGAATTCGAGTTTACTAATACTCAAACTTGAATAGCTCATGAATCTTATCGAAGTTTTTTAAAATTTTTATATTGTTAAATTATGTTATTACCTTTACTATATATTGTTAATCTTAAGCTTAATTATTAAGCCGAGCTTGAACTTGAGCTTGAATGCAAAATTTGATAAAAGAACTTAATTGAGTTTGAGCTCCCATAGCTCGATTGTATCTTGAGTCGAACTCAAACTTAAAAATTAACATTAGATTGAATTCGAACCCAATACCGAAATCAAATTCGAGTTTGGTAGTATTTAAACTCAATTCAGCTTGATTACATCCTAAATTCAACCCTTAGTATGCCTCTACTCATCAATTCAACTTGAAAATTTTTAAATTTGCACTGATAAAACTTTGCAATCAAATTTTTCAATGGTTGGGCCTAATTACGATGCGAAATACTCTTTGTACATAATCAATCAAAGATATATCTTAAAAATTATACAGAGCTAATTTGATCTCGGATCAAATAAAAAAGAGTAATCGATTATTTACATTAAAAATTTTAAAAATTTCAATTTAAAAAGCACAAACTACTGTAATGCAAATAATTATTTATTATTATTTTTTGGTGAATTGCAAAACGAAGGTGAAGCTCTAACAACAACGTAATTAATACGACTCAAACTTAAACCATACTTAAGGTGATGAGTACCCTGACCATCGAGCCAATACACGAGGTTAATTAATTATTTAGTTTTTAAAAAGGAAATGAAATAAGAGCACCCAATCTTCACTTTATTCCAAAACTAAAGAAATATATATTTAATGATTTGGAGGGAATTTTTTTGTGTGGTGGCAAGTGGGCTACCCATTTGAACATACAAAGAAAAATGCTTCACTAATATGTATGGTTCATTACTCATGGAACTTTTCTTCAATGACTTACAAGCTAAGCCAAATGCCTTTTGGCTCCTAAGAATAATGATAGGCAATCTTTCAAAAGCATGGAATAAAAAAAATATTAATTTATAATTAATTTTTTTTATGGATTGAGCCAAACTTTGATGGGCATAATTGTTATTTTAATAACTAAAATACGTGGATTTGAATATACTTAACTACGTCTTTTTCTTTCAATTTAAGAGGAATAGATTATAAATAAAAATAGACTCTTAAAAAAATTGATTTGTTTTATAGGTCAGGTCATCGTTTTGTCAATTCAAATTAAATTCGAATGAACCTTTTTAATTTAATGTCATCTAATATGATCTTATGGGATTTTGGATCAAGTACCCACAAAAAATGGGCTTTGGGCTATTTTGAGTAAATGGGTCTGGGTTGTATTTTGTATTTTTTTAATTGTTTGAAAATTATTTAGATTTAAAATAAATTAAAAAAAATAAGAATATGAATCAATTATATTTAAGAAACTAGATTATGGCATGTTCAAATTATAATATATATAAATTAAATATATCTTTAATTGAGATGGTAAAATCGAGAGAGTAGAGTTTATGATATTTTGAGCTTAAATTTCATATTATGCATATATTTTTCTAGATTTTATATAAAAAATACGAAAAGAAAAAAATCCTCTCAAAATAATATTTACTTCTTTGTAAAAACAATTTCTTTTAGTAAAATTATAATTGACTTGGACCTAATTAAGAGTATTTCAAGATTAAATTCAAATTTTGATATTACTTGATATTAAGTTTTTTGTAAATATATAATGATGACTTTATAATTCAAATTAGTTAAAATATATATATATATATATATATATTGTGAATTATAAGAGAGTAAAACCCTAACAGCAACGCGCGGCTAACACGGCTCAAATACAAATTAGACATAAACAATAAACACCATTACTATTAAATCAACACACGAGTTCTAAATATATATATATTTTTTATTTACCCATATCCATAATAATTGCTATCTCGTAACCTAAGTCATATTTTATAGTTGAATAATTATTTACAAATGTTGCCACATTCTTTGTAACAAAAGACTCATTAACATTAATTTATAGAAGAAAATCTGGTTATTTATTTAGTACTAAATTGTAAATATTAAATACTTTATTAACAAAGATTATGTTGGTCTTATAAAGTAACTTTTGGTCCACTCAAAATTTATAATATATTTTTTAAATAATTTCATCATATATTATAACCCTTAAAAATAAATATTGACAAATAAAAAAAATTAACAATTGTTCATTTTTATTCCATTGAAATAAAAGTTTTTTGCTTTCTTTCAGCATAATTGTATTTAAAATTTTCAATGCATGCAATAAATTTAAATTTTATAGATTTCCTCATAAATAAAAAAAAAAAAAAAAAAACCATTAGTTGACACATTTCTAGAGTTGTTTAACTATATTTGTTGAAAAAGAAAAGAAAATTTATAAAATATAAAAAGAGACAAGTTTGATACATAATACAACTATGCGACAACGGGACGTAGATTGGAAGTTACGCCCTAAACGGGCTAAGGCATTGACACATTTGTCTCATTCTCTAAAAACATATAGCAACGGCTTAATAGTCAAAGATTACCGAAGCATCCTGTACTCGTTAACCAAAGATAAGAGTATCACATTAGCAGAGTTATTATTAGACATAAGGTAAATAATAGTGGTCGCATCAACTTCAATCTCTAAGTCCTTGGCATTTAATGAAGTTGCTAAGTATAGCCCATTTTTAAGCTCCTACAACTCAACTTGAACATTACTTGCACAAGGGATATGCCTATACCCAATTTGCTGGTCATCTCGGATGAGAGCACCTGCTTTCACCTTTTCCGGGTTTCCAAGAGCTGCACCATCCATATTGAATTTAAAAAAGTTCCTACCAAGAGGTTTTCAAGAAATTGGGGTAAATGAGAGAAAGAGAATGCGTCTTAGCACATTTGAGGAAACAACGAATTCCTCAATTGTAGAAACAACTCTATTAACAAAACTTCTGATTGGGCGATGGATTCCAAAAATGAAAAGAAAGAGAAAACTTAGGAAAAGAAAGAGAAATGAATTTTATTATATCTATTGTTGTGCCCATAAAAATGATTTAACCCAAAATAAAAAGACTAAATGTTAAATTATACCATAATAAAGGGACTCAAACTAAAATTATTCCAACACATAGATACACAAGTGGAGAGGAGAGCACCGCCATTTGAACGACAAAGGGGACACACATGTCATTATCGCATTTCATCTAACACATTTACGTCATTCTATTCCCCATGTACTCTAATTCCACCATTCTCTTCCACAGTACACTCCACTCCCTGCAACCTCCACAAGCTCAATAATTCTTCATCTCTTCTTTTTTTTCTTTTTTCCAAAAATCCTTATAGTTATTGTAAAGTTTAATTCATAGAAAATAGTAAGTAAAAAAGGAGAGGAAACAAATGGGTTCTCGGGCTGTGTCACACCAGCTAAGCAGTGGCTTGTTGGTATCTGGGAGACCGGAGCAGCTCAAAGAAAAGCAACCGACAATGTCGTCAAGGGCAGTGCCGTACACCGGCGGTGACGTTAAAAAATCTGGGGATTTGGGCAAAATGTTTGATATCGCAGTGGTTGATCGTTCATCAACCGGTGGTGGTCTTTCCAATTCGAACCCCAATTCTAAGCAACAGTCATTGTTTTCACAACCTTCACGTTCTTCGTCTTCGTCTCAGCCTAACAGTGGATCCATCCGATCTGGGTCGAATTCAGGCCCGATCAGGAAATCTTCTGGGCCATTGCCGCTTCAGCCCACTGGACTCATCACTTCGGGTCCCAGGAGGTCGGGGCAGCTCGGCCAGGCTGAGCAAACGAGTGTTGTGTCGGGGAAATCGGTGTACGGACCGGCGATGACGAATCTCCGGGAAGGGGTGAAGTATGGGTTTGGGGTGTCTAAAGCTATGGTTTGGGTAGTGATGGTGGTGGTAGCTATGGGGTTGTTGGTTGGAGCGTTTCTTATGGTGGCTATTAAAAAGGTGTTGGTCCTTGGAGCTGTCGGTGCGGTGGTGGTGCCAATGGGGCTGGGATTAGCTTGGAATTGCATTTGGGGAAGGAAAGGCTTGTTGGGGTTCATTAGGAAATACCCAGATGCTGAGCTTAGAGGAGCTGTTGATGGCCAATATGTGAAGGTTACTGGGGTAAATTTTTTACTACCTTATATTTAAGTTTATTTTTGCATGTCTATTTGCTTTAGGACGAAGAGTATTTTTTTCGGGCTTATGGTTGTTTATCCCTAAGATATTATCTGCAAGTTTGAACTCGAGTTCACTCCGTGAGAGCATAATAAAACTTACCATTACACCCAATCGTTCATCGTCTGTTGTTCACGAAGAGTAATCTTTTTGGGGTTATGATCGGTTCTCTCGATAATATCCTTGTAGTCTGACTTACTATTACACTCAATTGCTCTATGTCCGTTTTATGGTCCACGAAGAGTAATCTTTTCAAGGTTGTGATTGTTTCTCTCTACAATATTATATACAAGTTTGAACTTGAGTTCACTCCTCGAAAGTATTACGTGAGTTACCATTACATCCAATTGCTCTATGTCCATTACAGTCCACGAAGAATAATCTTTTTCAGGGGTTATGATTGTTTCTCTCAACTATATTATCTGCAAGGTTTAAATAAGATTTCCCTCGTGGAGAGTGTAATGTGACATACTATTACACTCAATTACTCTATATCTATTTTACGGTCCACGAAGAGTAATCTTTTTGAAGGTTATAGATGTTTTTCCCAACAATATTATATGCAATGTTTGAACCAGAGTTCATTTTTCGAGAATGCAACGTAACTTGCCATTACACTCAATAATGTTTTTATAGTTTAAATAAATCACTGGATGGTGTTGAATACATATTCTTTGCTAGAAATAGTTTGAATCTTTTATGGTTTTATATATGATTTGTGATTATAGTACTTGTTGTCAGTGCATCATACCTTGTGATTATAGTACTTATTGTCAATGCATCATACCATGTGATCTCTTATATGATTTTTATTCAAGTAATATGCAATGCATAAGCTTACATTCTAAATAGAGTTAATGCTGAACCAAGTATAGCTAGTAGTTATTCTTTCAAAAAGAAAATGTAGCTATTTGATGTAGTGTTGATAATTCTGTTCTCTAGACATATTTAGGTAAAAATATCATGGAGGCTTCTGTGCTAGGAGTCAAATTTACTCTCTGTATCCAAAAAATGGGTAAATTAATCCCTATATGTTAGTTCAAAGAATATGTTAGTCTTTTCTGTTAAAAAAATTATCCATTTGTACTGTTAAAAGCTAAAGTGACTGATAGAATAACTAGACAGGGATTCGTGACATGCCACGTGTACATCATATTGACATACAAGATCAGTTTTTAACAGGAAAAATGAATGAAATTTTTAATAGGACTAGTTTACCCTTCGATTTAAACGTACAAGAATTAATTTATCTATTTTTTGAGTAGAGGGGGCAAAATGCAATATGATATTTAGTATAGGGGCCTCCATGGTACTTTTACCAATTTAATTTACTATTCATAACATGGTAGCTATATGGTTTTGGGTTATGTCGCTTTTACTCTTCGTTTTTCTTGAAGTGCTCATAACCGATAATCATGTCCGGGACAGATATAGGGATAAGACCTCTAAGTACCCTTCAAATACATTGAAAAACTTGGAGAAATCCAACCATATTCGATACCCACACTCGAGTCCAATTAATATAGGTTTTGAGTTTCCATCACTCATGTCCATTCATTTAGAAGTTACATTTAGTGCACATGATTTTGGGCTCATGGGAAGGCATGCTTCACATGCTAAACCCACTAGTAGGGTACATCATTTAATGTGTGGGAACTGCATGTGTTGTTCATTGGAAATCTATGGCTACCATTACCACATGGCATTGATTTGTTCTCATGGACTTTGTCTTCTTCAAATTGAACCGGTTATCTTATTTGATTTTAACAATGAAACCCAAAGGTTATGCTTATAAAGCTTCCTAGTAGACCCGTAAGTCGTTAATTCTTATCGATTACGCTATAATAGAGTTAATAAAATCACAATGCTTGTTGCAGGTTGTCACCTGTGGCAGCATTCCTTTGGAGTCATCTTACCAGCAGGTGGCTAGATGTGTTTATGTGTCCACGGAATTGTACGAGTATAAAGGATGGGGCGGGAAAAGTTCGAACCCTAAACATCGTTGCTTCTCTTGGGGATGTAGTTATTCCGAGGTATTTGTTTCGGATTAGAAATATCTTCAAGATTGAACCTGTCCGTAAATCGTCTCTTAAACCGTTATTTTTATTGTGAACAGAATTACGTTGCTGATTTCTACATATCGGATTTCCAATCCGGATTAAGAGCATTAGTGAAAGCAGGTTATGGCGCTAAGGTTGCTCCATTTGTCGAACCAGCTACTGTAGTTGATATAACAAAGGAAAACAAGGACTTATCTCCGAGCTTTTTAAGCTGGCTGGCAGAGCGCAAGCTGTCAAGCGATGACCGTATAATGCGCCTAAAGGAGGGGTATGTATTTCCTGTTGTGCTTATACTTTTACGTTGTCTTGAATGTACTTGAGAGGTTCTTCTATTTTGGAGACCTGATTAAATTAGTCTCTACTATTAAATAGATCGATTTTTTTCTATATTATTAAAAAGAATCAAATAAGGTCAAATTGAAATAAAATTAACATTAACTTTAAAAAATATCATTTATTGTTTAATAGAATTAATATTTTTAAAGTTCTTTATATTTCGGGAAATGAAATCTCTTGCTTCGAATTAAATTGCAATTGAAAAATAATAATTTTCATGACATTTTTTATACATTAAATATTAACTCTATTACGATTTGGACTTACAATAATTAAATTGATCCATTTAATAATATAAGAACTAATTTGATATAGTTCCTAGAATATAGGGACCTCTCTAGTACTTTAACCTTTACTGTGCACATCATTGTGTCTTTGTGACCATAAACTTCAGTTAATCATTGCCTGTCAGTTCGGGTTTTCAATACCTATTTTGACCAATGAGTTATATTTTATGGTTTTTAAATATTATTTTACAAAATTTTAGTATTTTTCATAAATATTTTTAAAAACCGTAATTTTTTAATTATTTTAAATATATAATATTTCTTTTATATCATAAAATATTAAAATTAATTATAAATTAAATAAAAATAAAATTCGGTTTAGTTTTAGACAGCAGCTTTTAAACTTGTATCACATAAACTATCCAAACACATCTATTTGAATTAATTTTCGAGTTTTCTTGCTCAGCCCTGATTGTGACGACATGTTGTGACACAGTTACATAAAAGAGGGGAGTACCGTCAGTGTAATGGGAGTCGTCCAGCGCCATGACAATGTGCTCATGATCATTCCACCATCAGAACCGATCTCAACACGCTGTCAATGGATTCGGTGCCTTCTCCCGATGTACGTTGAAGGTCTTATTTTGACATGTGATGATAATCAGAACGCCGATGTTGTCCCCGTGTAGATAACGATGCATTTTCATACTATTTTCCGGTACCGGTCACGAGTAAAATACTGTTAAGTATACAAAAATGTTGAATCATCACACTTGGAGAGTAACCCTAAGGGGTTAAAAAACTAGTTAGTTTTCTTTTAGACAAGGTAAATTATAGCCTGTAAAAGTAATCTTATTTCTAAAGTTTTTACATGTTTAATTTCCTATTGATGATGTGCAAATGTTGATATAAACTACATGGTGTGTATGCTACAATCATTACAGAGGCAAAGCTTGTTATCAAGCTGTGTATAATATATTTGCAGTTAAATTTAGCTATTAGTCCCTGTATTTTGTGAAACTTGTAAATTTAATCTTTGTATTTTAATTTGATCAGTGATGTACTATTTGAATTTTGAAAATTTAATCTCGACCCAAACAATTAAATCCATATGGTATAATTTAATTATTAATTTTGTATTATGTGTATGATTGTACCTTTAGTCAAAACTTATACTTTTGTAATTTTGAAATTTTCATTTTGATATAGATGACAAGATTTATAATAGATTCATAGTGAGTAATATGTAAAAATAATAAACTGATATGACATTACACATATGATGATATGTTTGATGCATTAAATTTTGGAAATGATAGAATTAAACAATAGAATTAATCGAATTTAATAGATATAGTTTGGTTTAAAAAATATAAGAACAAAAATGATCAAATTAAAATATAAGGATTAAATTCACAACTTTCATAAAGTACAGGAATTAATAGCAGAATTTAACCTATATGTGCTAATGTTCTTATTGTACGCACAAAAGTTCTGCTGTGCATAGTAAGATTGATGAAATGAACCAAAGTCACTAAAAATAAAGGATAAAATTGACACAAATCTTGCATTACGAAAAGGTTATTTATCAAAACAAATGCAATAACTTTGATGGAATATTACATTGTTGTTGTTAATGTAATATTAACCTTTAGAAACTTATTAAAGTCTTGAGGGGGCTCCCCCAGCCACCACAAGAGTTTCTCCGGTGATATAACTAGCGTCGTCAGACGCCAAGAAAGAGGCTGCGGCAGCCATATCCCCCGGGGTGCCAAGCTTTCCAAGTAATGTGCTTTCCTCAGCCGTCTTCTTCTGCAACAATATTATATTCCCATTTAAATTAGGCTTAAGTTACAATTTGGTCATCCCGCTATCATTTTCGTACTCCCAAAAATTACCCTTATCCGATAAAAATGTGCCACATTTCACGTTTTTATTGGCAACTTTTATTTTTGGGGAAAACTATGACAAAATTAGCTCCTACTATAGAAGCTTCTCTACTAAGAGTAGAATTGTATTTTGTCCCCTATACTCAAAAAATAGACAAATTAGTTCTTACACGTCAGATCAAAAAGCAAACTCTTCCTTTCGTTAAACATTCCATACGTTTCTATTGTTCAAAATTGGTTCTTGTACATTAGCATAAAGTACTCGTGGTATACCACATGCTATTGTCTAGCTATTCTGTCAGCTGTATATTACAAATGGATAAAATTTTTAATAGAAAAGATCAATTTGCTTTTTAATCTAACAGAGAGATCAATTTGACTCCTAGTACAGGGGCTTTCATGATACTTTTACCAAGAAAACAAGTATAATTTAAGATCAAATCGTGATATAAGCCAGTAAATTAAGTCCCAAGGACATGGCTGCCTCTCATTACAATGTTCACATATTTTAATTACTTACCAGGACCTCATCTTTTGTTAGGAATGCTGCAAAGTTGGTAGGAACCAAACCAGGAGCAACACAATTTACTCGAGTATCAGGTGCCATCTCCTTTGCCAGAGCCTAAAATATGTTCAGCTAATGCTTATATAAAAGATCGAAAAAATATAGGAGGGCTTAATGGTTTGTAGAATTCTTGAAAATTTAATTTCCATAGGTAGACACTAACCTTTGTCAACCCAAGAAGAGCTGTCTTAGTTATCCCATACATAGCCATAGCAATCTGAGGGTGATAACCCATAATTGAGGAAATAAGAACAACTGATGAACCTTTCTGCAAGTAAGGAGCTGCCTCCTGCGGTAGTTAATACAAGTAAGTCACAGCCCTTCTGCACACATGTCAAAGTTTAACAATATATATATTTAGGAGAAGTAACCAATAACTAGTTTAGCATTGCTATTGCAGTTGAAAAAAATGCTTTTGAAAAGCACCTAATAGCCCGTTTCTTAGTTTGGTTCAAATAGAACTTTGTAAGAGTGTGTTGAGCTATCCAAAGCACTTTGTAAACATGCTTTTAAAGCCAAACCTATAACGGTAAAAAAACCATGGAAACCCTCGTAATAAGAGTTAGATTGCATTTTGCCCTCCTCTACTCAAAAATGGGCAGACGAGTCCCTATATGTTAGATTAAAGCCGGTTCTTTAGATTAAAGCCGGTTCTTTTGTTAAAATTCCATTCATTTCTGCTGTTAAAAATTGGTCTTTGTACCTCAGCATGATGTACAAAAGGCAGCCATGTGTCAAACTGTCTGGTTATTTCGTAGGCATGCCAGTTTTTAATAGTACAAATGAATGAAACTTAAAAAAAAAAAAAGACTAATTTGCTCTTTGATCAAATGTACAAGAACTAATTTACCTTTTCTTTAATAGAGAGGGTAAAATACAACCTGACTCCTAGTACAAGGGCCTCTGTGGTACTTTTACCAACCCAGAAGCTAACTACTAGGTGCTTTTCAAATGAACTTTTTAATCTAACAACATTAAACTAGCTCAAAGTATTTTGAATGGCATTATTTAGCATTGCTTTTGCTGGCAAAAAACCTTTATTTTGCTAAACACAGACCAAGTGAACCGATTTGGGCAAACTATGGTATATAGGCCACTGCCTAATGCAGGACCAGAAAAATGCCCAGACAATGCAAAACTAATAATAATCTAATCAAAACAGTTACAGCAGCATATATGTTGTTTCAATTCCCAATATTGATCTTGACCCAAAACACTTACCTGTAGAAGAAGTACACTTGCTTTAACGTTTATTTCCCATACTTTGTCAAGGACAGATTCGGGTGTTTCTAACAATAGACTTACAGTAGGATTTGCAGCAGCATTTGATACAACCACATCTATTTTTCCATATTTCTGAAACCAAAAACCAGCAACCCCCTCATCACATGATAAAGCATCATTAAACATATTACTCAAAAAGTATATATATGTGTGTTACTAGCATAAAGTAGTATAAATATATTCTTGATGGATAAACAAACTCAGTTCATTTGCATTTCCAAAAGTAAGGATTTCAATAAGGACTAACATTGCTGGTTTGGTTGGAAAATCACGTTCTAAAAGCTCTTTATTTAGCATTGCTTTTACTATCGGACACTACTTTTAAGATTTGTTAATCACGATTAAGATTCGTAACCACTTTTTTATTTTGTAAATTTAAACATTAACCATTAGAGATTAATAAAATTCTTTTGCACCAAGTAGAGAATTAAAAAGGCAAAAAACAATGCAAATTTCCAATATCAGAAGAAAAATGATAAAATTTGAATCAAAACACTTAACCTCAACAGTCTTGTTAATAAGATCTTTCCTTTGTTGCGCATTTGAGACCTGGCAAACAACTCCCAACACTTGAATTCCTTTATTTTTAAGCTTTTCAACTGCTTCATCCACATTTTTCTACATCCAGAACCAAAATTACGAACATTTCATCGTTATATTCGGAAAAGGAACACAAAGAACGAGCTAATTTAAAACTTTAATTACTACTGGAAAAAGAAAATACAAAAGAAGATTAAAAAAAAAAAAGGAAACCTGTTTGCGAGAAGAAACGACGACGGCGGCGCCTTCCAAGCCGAGACGCTCGGCGATGCTGAAGCCGATGCCTTGAGTAGAAGCCGTCACAATTGCGACTTTGCCCTCAAATCTTCTACCGATCTTCATCTCCTCCTTCGACATTTCACTTGGTCTACTATAGTCTCATCAGCTTCAATTGAGGCGGTACAGTTAATGGATGTAATATTAAAAAGGTTAAAATATGCTATAAGTTACTATACTTTTCAAAAATTAGAATTTAGTATATTGTATATTTTAAATTAAAAAATATGATACAATTAATCTTAAAATAAGAAAAAAAGAAAAGCTAAAAGGGTTTAATTATATTCTTAATCCTTGTACCATTTTAAGTTGTAGATTTTCAAAGTTTTACACACAAACATATCATAGTATTTGTAATGTCATGTTAACTTGCTATTTTCACACATTATTCATAAAAAAAGCTACATAATAGATTTAAAGACGGCTGTTTGTGACAAGTGAATTTTTAAATTTCAAAAAGTATGAGGACTAAAAATGATCAAATTGGAGGATATAGACTAAATTTATAATTTCATGCATAATATTGGACTAATAGCAAACTTTAACTAAACGGATTTCACTGCTACTATCTAGATTTAAATTGAAATTTTAAAATTCAAAAGTATAAAAACTAAAATTGATCAATTCGAAAGCACAAAGGCTAAAACTTATCGAATGAAAATATTAGGATTAAATCCACAACTTACACATAATACAAAGACTAATAACAAAATTTTATTAACTAAAAACAAAGCAACCGTTTTTGCTACAGGAAATAAATAGCATATCACATCGAAACTAAGTATGAACACAAAGTAGCCAAGAATGATTAATTTTGGTTTTAATTCTTTTCCGATACTGAAATTTGAAATTTAATCTTTTTGCCTTAATATAAATTGGTCTTATATTTTTATAATGTTAATAATAGGTTACATCATCACTTCAACGGCAACAAATAATGACGTTACCAATTTAGACCTGTTATTAACATTATAAAAATACCAAATTAAAGTAGAAAGATTAAATCTCAAATTTTAGCATACTTGAGGGACTAAAACCGCTATTCGACCCCAAGAAGAAACATAGTCTAGAGTCTAGAGGGGGTTCCTCCTGCTACAATTATGGTTTCTCCAGTCATATAAGAAGCATCATCCGAAGCCAAGAAAGCAGTTGCTGCTGCTATTTCTTCCGGTGTGCCAAGCCTTTTCAGTAATGTCTTATCCTCAAAGGACTTTTTCTGCAATAATTGCCATTTAAATTCAGTGACATTCAAATTAAATCAATTATTTTAGAGGTTAATTCCATCAAACATCCTCAAATTATAATATAGATTTTAAATTAGTCTCTAAACTTGAAAGCATTCTAATTGAGTGCTTAAATTATCAATATCACATCAATTAGATCTTTCCATCAAACTAGCTATTAGCTTAGGTGTTACATGCTAACTCAAATATGACGTGGATCAAATTGTAAATGCATGTGTACCTATTGCATTGACAGGTTTGATCTAATGTGTTAAAAAAGAAATTAGACCTTCTAATTTTTATTGACATTGTCTTTTTAACATGTCATATCCAAATTATTCATGTGGTAGATGCACATATTTACAATTTAATCTACATGCTGTAAATATACTCCATGTCAAATTCAAACTGACATTTAACTCCTAAATTATCGACTATGTTAACAAAAAGTAATATTTGATACTTTTATTATTCAATTAAAACATTTTAAAATTTAGAAAAAACAATTTAAAAACTTGACAATAGTATGAGGATGTTTAATGAAATAAACCCATTAATTTAGCAAACTACTACATCTACTTACCGTGGCTTCATTCGCTGTTACGAATGCCGCAAAACGAGTTGGTACAAAACCAGGAGCAATACAATTCACACGAACATTTGGGGCCATCTCAGCCGCCAGAGCCTAACAAAGAATCAACCCAACACCACTAAGGACATACACACATACATACATACATACATGTAAAAGAACATTTATAACTAAAACAAAAACCAACCTTGGTGAGACCAAGAAGGGCAGTCTTAGTAACCCCATACATAGCCATAGAAGGCTGAGGATGATAACCACCATATGATGAAACAAAAATAATAGATGAACCTTTCTGCAAATGAGGAGCTGCATCCTGCATTATAACAAACGAAAACAGATTGGCTATGCACCAAACTTTCCAAATATTACTTGTTTGTTTCTATTGCAATTAAGGGATATACTTGGTTAACATTATTGATCTCTTTTGTGAGCACTTCATTTTACCTGCAGAAGAAGTATGGATGCTTTGACGTTTGTCTCCCACAGCTTGTCGAGGATAGATTCTTTGGTTTGCAACATGGGAACATTAACTGGATTTACAGCAGCATTTGATACAATCACGTCTATTTTCCCATATTTCTGAAACCAAAACATATACAATATTATGTATAATATATACCAATTAACCAAAGGATTCATCACTGCTGTCAAGAGAATTGCATATTCAATCTTATCGGCAACAAAAGAGATAGAAGAGATCATCAAGCCGTTGACTGGCTTGGAATTTGTGGTGTTTAAATTTATTTTACATTATCTCTATCTCAAAGAGTTCGTTCTTGCTTAACAATGGTCAAATTTTACTTTAATTTGACATTATTTGGTTCATTTGTTCTTATAATGTCATTGATTAATCAAAGTTCGTGGTGTTTGCTTAAGAACACCCTCATAACACACGTACACACACAAAAAAAAAATTCCTGTCAACAGAATGAGTTGAAACCGGTGTTTTTAACTAAAATAAATAAAAATCAGTCAGAATTCAAACAAAAATAGTTAACAGTGTTAGACTATTTGGACTAACTAATAATATTATAAAAATAGAGAATCAAATTATACAAGATTAAAAGTACGAGGACTAAATCAAAAATTTGAGCATAATAATGAGACAAATACCAAGATTTGACCGCTTAACAATATTTATCCGGTACCAATAGCTGGAGTAAAATTCAGAATACTTGATCAATTATAGTTGAGTGCATCTCTGATGCAAGACACAGTCAAATTAGCTTATCAAACGGAACAGATCAAAGGGAAATTCTCAAAGTTCTCAAGTTTATTAACATTTCTTTTAAACGATTGGTATTAAAATTCAAGCTTTTCATTGACTAACCTCAATGGTTTTGTTTATTAGATTCTTCCTTTGCTGTGCATCGGATACATGACAAACGATTCCCAGAACATGTATTCCTTTAGCTTTAAGCTTTTCAACTGCGTCATCCACGTTTTTCTACAATCACAATTCAAAAACACAATCAACATCCATAATCAAATCCAAAACAAATCAAACAACAAGCGAAAAAAATTCAACCAATAAATAGATCACATCACAATCGATTATTAGCTCGAAATTATTAAAGAGCGAAAATAATTGAAAAAACCTGCTTGCGAGAAGAGATGACGACTGAAGCACCTTCCAAAGCAAGGCGCTGTGCGATGCCGAAACCGATTCCTTGCGTTGAAGCAGTCACAATTGCGACTTTACCTTCAAATCTTCTAGCTGCTATTTTCTTCTCCATTTCGTACAATTCAAAAAATCAATGGCGGTGAAGAGAGTTCTCTCTATTTTCCGTTTATATAGGGCTTCACTATAACTGCCCCGCCATTATTTAAAATTTATATTAATTTTTGGATTTATATAAAATACATGTTTGATGTCACCTATTAAAAAAATATATATATACTAAAAACTTTATCGTACATGTGTATGTGCGTAGAAATTATGTATTTAAAACGAAACTAATGAATAGAATTGTTTATCATTATTTTATCATTAATCTTGAGTTAGTGTTGAGTTAATTTATAACATTAATTTAATGAACAATATTATTAATATACACAAGTATATAAAAATTTAGAACATGGATATAAATTATTAAAGTTTCAAATAAAAACTAAAAATTGCTTTAATTCAAATGGTAAATGAAAAAGTTTTATATGCATGGTGTCCATAGTTCAAATTTTATTATGGATAAATTTTTATTGAATTATAAAAATATAAAAAGATGAAAACACTCACGCAATCATATAATTTGCTTTACAGATACAATGATTTGTTGCTAATTCTCTAACCAAATTAAAACTCGACTGATGGTTGACAACAACTCAATAAAAGTCTTAATAAATAGTATAGATATATAAGAGATAAGAATTTAAATATTAATATTTAATTTTTAAGAAGTTAGTCAACCAACCAAGCTTAATGCAAGGTTTTGTCCCCCTTGTTCAAATGGGATAATTCTCATTTTAGTCCTAAAAATTTTAGCTTCCAGCCCTCCAAGAACCTTAAATTTTATTTCGGCTCTCTAAACAAAAAATCTGACATGATGTTAGAATTCGAGTTCTTGATAATTTTTATTCCATCTTCTTACCCAAAAAAAAACACAGAAACAAAAATTGTAGTATCGATATATATCTAATATGACATACAATCTTACCCCTTTTTTTATCCCTACAATATAAGAAAGGAGATGAGGCCGTATTATTTAAATTTTAATCACTCCTTTAGACACATCTTGACTATAGTATTATTTCTTAGTTTTAAAATTTTATGACAGAATATATTTTTATTTTATTTTATTTATCTAGTTTCAATTGTATAATGAGTAAATCCTAAGAAAACATTAAAATAAATTTACAATATATTTTTATATTTTCAATTGTTTTTCATTGTTTTCCTTCAATTTCAAAGAAAGACTAAGAGTAAATCCTAAGAAACCATTAAGATAAATATAAAAACACGAAAGAGAAGCTTGCTGTAGGGAACAATTTGCTCCTTGCATCAGTGTATCGTTTTTTTGTTGACTTTTAAAATTTAAATTCTTGTATAATTCATGTAGTTGGCACATTTATTTTCTTTAGACTTGCAATCGTATCTATAGAATTGGACGCCACATTGGACTAATAATTAATCGCCATATTGGACTAATATTTTAGACACCATATATACACATATATATATATATAAAATATAATTAGCAACAAAATAATAATATAATATAATTAGCAGCCATAACTAGATTTGACAACTTCAAGATCACACTCTAATGAATGATAAAATTCACAAGCAAAACAGCACAAACAAGAAACCATATGAACAAGCTTTAAAAAGACCAATTAAAGCGGAGATAAATACAAAGCTTGGTTCTCACATAAAGGGGAAAATCGCCAAGTATATTCCTTTAGGGAAAGTCAAAAAAGAAAAATTCAACTGCATTTTCATTCATAGGGATTCCTAAAATTCTTCAATAGCTCTGGGATTTCATATCCTAACATATCGTCTACGGCTTGTACCAACTTGGGTTTCAGTTTTTCAAATTTATCTATATTGTAATTATTCAACACCTCCCTATAGTGCTCAACACTCGGGAAATCACCCGGCGGCAAATGGTATTCTCGTTGGACCTGTTTGAGATAAAATTACATCAATAAATTACCAAAGTGAAAATAAAGTCAAAACAAAAGGTCAAAATTATGATTTTAATCTCTACTTTGCTCAAAATTTAGGATTTAATTTTTATACTTAAACTTGATATAAATTGATCCTTTACAATTATAATGTTATTAGTATACTTATTCATAGGTCAAACTAATAACCCAAGCTCCATAATTTATTCGAAATTTGAGAGAATTTGAAAAAAAATATTAAGTCTAAAAAATAAATTAAGCAGATAGTATAAATATGTATTGATCCTATGAATAATCTCAACCCAAACTAAATCCGGCACAACCCATTAACCCATAAAGAACTTTAGTTAGTGTTAACATGTTGATATTTTAATTTGACTACTCAACACCGTTACTAACTAGTAAATTATGGAAGTGGAAGAACCAGTGAAATTAAATTCTAAATTTAAGAATTGTATAGGATCCAAAACCATAAATTTAACCACAACAAAACGAGAAAGAAATAATAAAAGATCGAAGAGAGACAGACCTTGGCAAATTCATCTTGAAGATTATCAATAAGCCGTTGTTGAGCTTTAGCTTTACCCATCATACTAGGCATCTCTTTCTTGAGATGGCTAACTATATAAGCATTAATTTTTGCAGCTCTAGCACGCTTCACAAATTCATTGATCTGCAAAATGGCATGTCCAAAATCATATGCATACAGATTAATAAAACACACAAGGTTTTCAAAACCGGTTTTTAGTCAGACCAGTTCAATAAATTATTTAAAAATTTAAAAAATGGCGAAATGATTCAATATGTTCAATCACTGGTTAATGGATACCCTAGCCAATTCCCGGTCCAATCGGTCCGACCAGCCAGTCCTGTCGATTTTAAAAACAATGCATACAACCGTACAAGAATGTGTATAGCTAAATATGCATGCGTGTAAATTATCAAACAAGGGCAAGGGCATTATGATATGAAGAGCATAAAACATACCCGACGATCACAAGCCTTTCTTGGAATGTCTAATAAGTCCTTTAGAAGATCATCTTGTTCTTTCTCAAAAAGGTCTTGCCCCAATTGATCAACATCAGCTTCGTTAATTTGCTTATCGTTAAAAGAGCTAACAATAGAAAAGGAAGATTAGAATTGCTAAAATGGTGAAGAAATGTTAACATGACTCATTAATGAGCTTACCCAATGTAAACACGAACAACTTCAGGGGTATTCAGGACTTTTCCAAGAGACCACATCAGAGCTCCATAAACTCTCATTAGCTGTTAATGACATTGATTAATTGTAATGAATGTATTAAGTTCTACTATGACAATAATCTACGGACAGAACAAAAGGAGAGTATCGTACTTGTTGGGTGTCAACTTGGTGTGCTTTGTTTAGGACAACACGTATCTTGTCATCATTTCCACGTAAACACGAAATTACTCGTTTAAATTCGTCACTTATATCTAATTTGTGAGGATCGAATAGAAGAAGAATAAGATCACATTTAGCTGCAAACCACGATATAACACCGGTGAAGTCGTAACTTCGTTGAGTTCTCTGTTTTTCTCCGGATAAAACACCAGGGGTGTCCACAAATGTTATTTGATCCAACAACTGCAACCATAATAATAAAATGTCAGTGAAAATAAGTGATAGATTAATTTATACAAAAAGGAGAAATCAAAAGTTCTTACTGGATGTGGCATTTGAGAGCACTCAAATTTGGATAAAAAAGCTCCTCCAAAAGTTGTCAATCCACCAAATGGGAGGTCTGCTTGAACAGCAATAGTGTTGCCGGGTATACTCCTTTCATCAGGTCCAGACTGAGGTTAAAAGAACATGAAATCAAACATTTTACAAGAAACTAACAGTAACCGAACAATGATATCATAAATAAAACTAGTATTGCAATCTAAAGACAAGTTTTAGAACTCATTAATCCATATTTATACACTTCCAAAACCAGAAAGTTTGGGCATGGTTTTATATACCATTACAACCACAAATCTGTCAGTTGTAGGCTCCGGTCCAATATGAGCTCCTGCCAATAGAATGAAGATGGAAAGCTCAAGCACACATCATAGTCAACTTATCATAGGAAAGAAAACCGGAATAAATACCTTCAGCTTACCTGGGTAATCACATTGTAACAAATGTTTTATGAAAGTAGTTTTCCCGGTTGAATATTGACCCAACAGCATAACCATAGGTTTAGCATCAAAGTCACTGTTTGTCTGCATTTAGAAAATCAGATAGACCATTCAATTGAAGTTTGCACAGTTTCTATTTGGTTACAACTTGAAGCACAGTTCACTTACCAATGACGGAGACACAAAATCATTAAATCGATAGGTAGATTCCAATGGCTTTAGCTTTTCAATATACAATCTCTTCAAGCCATCGACAACTGAGGTAACAGCACTTGGAGGTATCTGAGCAATAAACAGAGAAAACGAACTAATCAAACAACTTAGAGGTTTGTACAGCACGTAGGGAAAAACACATCCTAGTTGTGTTAAATTGAGACATGTCATAAATCAGATAGGCAACAAAGGTTAGCCAAAAATATGGAAAAGATACAATGAACCATGAGCAAGTCAATATAGAATACAGAGAAAAAACAAACTCCACCAATGGCAAAAAGGAACTGAGAAACAACCTTTTTGGAGGACTTTGAGGTGAACCATTTAGCAGATGCTGGAACTTGATGATGATTAGATCCTGCATCATGGGCAGTAAGCTAATTCATTAGATCCCCATCAGACAATCTCGTTAAAAAGAAACACTAAAGGATAGGGCAGAATCTAACCATTAATGTCATGCACACCATTTGTTGCGAAATCCTTTTTCTTCTGAGAGAGGAGAACAAGTAAAAAAACAAAGAAATTAAATTGGGAAGACAATAGATAAGAGCTTTTAACTCAAGCAATTAAACTAGGAAAGCCTGAAATAAGACCCCTTACCGCTGCTAAAGCATCCACACCTTCCATTGCAGGAAGACCAATATTCTCCAAGTCGACTAAAATAAAGCAAAGAACCATCAATATGGATTAAACATAAAAAAATATGTTATTTGCAACACAGAAATTTGTTATCTGCAACTTGCCTGAACTTTTAAGAATATCAAAGGTTATTTCATGACCGGCTTGTGCCCAAGATATCAGCTGGAAACCAACACAGAAGAAGAATGAACACTTAAATCACACAGAAGAAGAAAATCATAAAATCTCTATTTAGAAATAAAGACACTAATCCGTTATACAACCTGCATAGCAACAATGAATTCTTTCAATCCTAGATATCCTTGTCGTTTAGAATCTGCAATTGCCCAAATCTGAAGATAGAAAACAAAAAACAAAAAAAAAAAACCGTAAATTCAAACAAAATCAAAATTAAACATAAACAAACCACAAATGAAAGGAAAAGTTTCTATAACAAATATTCTCCTAGTCTAGAGGAAGATTAAATCTTACTAATACGTAAACTGTTTACTGTAATTCCAAAATTCATTTATATATTCAAAGAAAGGCCAATGACATAGAAGCGCGGCCTCAGTTTCTATTTAGCAACAAAATAGCATTTAGTAAATGGATTGACTAATTTTTACGAACAAGAATATATCATTACCTGCTTGAGTTCTTGACGAGAGAGTTTAGACATGGCGAAGAACTTCGTAGCATCGTTTCCAGTAACACGTCCATCTCGATCTGTAATCAAAGAAAAGTTTATACTCGAAATTCAACAAAAAAACCGAAAGAAAGTAAAGGAAGAAACCTGAATCGGCGATATTGAACCAATCTCTGTAGATCTTTTGGTGCTCTTTGGAGCATGAATCGATCGGCAATGAACTTGCCTCCATTTTCACGCTCACACACTGTTGAGATTTTTGAAATTCGAAATTTAAAAACAGAACAAATATGATATGATTTTGCCGTTTTGATTGCCCTTTTTTATAACGAGTTTGGCGCTCGGGATAAGAAGGGGGGAAACGGCGTCGGATATAGGCGCCTTTTTTAAGCATAAAAAAGATACAGATTCGAGGGTTTAATTGTATTTTTACGTTCAATTGATTAGACGGTTATAGGCCATGCGATGATCATTGTATTTTGGGTTACATCATGATTTAGATTTTAAAAATGTATAAAATATCTTATTTTATAATTTTTTGAATTTGAAATTTTTTATCATAAATTTAAATATATATATTTTAAACACGATATCAAATATAATAAAAATATAATTTTAATATAAATATTTAATTATATTAAATATAAATTCTAAATAGATTATAAAATAAAAATAAATAAATAAATAAGAGTTATAATATAAATTTATCACTATACTATAAGTGAATATTGAAATTTGTCATTATATTTTATTTTGATTGACATTAACTATTATATTTTAAAAATATTAATAAATTTACCACTCAACTTTTATATGATTAAAATTAACCGCTAAACTTTAAAATTAACTCAAATCCTCTCACTTTTCGAATGAACCTTCGAACCAAATCAGATAAACAGATCTGGCAGTAATAGAATGCAAACTATTGTTGTGTGTAATTTAATGAAATGAGATGGCTAAACTTGGACTTTAGATCCCTCAAAAGGTGTGGAGGAGATGCCAAAGATTTAGGAAAATGACATTAGCATGAGTCCAGCTTTCAATGGCCCATACCTAACATTTTTTTAACACTTAATTAGTATCAATATAAATTATTAAAAATATAAAATTACATATTAATTCATATTAAATTATATAATTTAATTTCGATCATCTTTAAAAAATTTTAGTTTCGATCCTACTTATTGATCTCACATTCACAGCGTTGACATATTCTAAAATATAGTATATTGATACCTAAAAATAAAAAAATTTTAATTTAATCTCTTTAAAATTTTAAAATAATTAACATGTATAAAAATAAGATAAACTTTTTAGCTTCATCCCTAATTCCGAACATATTAATCCTTTACATGTGAAGATAAACAACGGCATATCTGCATGATTCAAAAACAAAAACGATTACATTCTAAATAAAATTTAATAATAATAATAATATTATATTATTATTATTATGCCTCTTATTTACAGTGAAATTATATACGTACCTTTGAGTACCATGAAGGACTTCTATGTTTACTCTGATTACCACAATTGGATATTGGAAAGTCGAAATTAGAGAGAACATGCTTCTTCTCTTCTTTCACTTTGCTAAATATAGCCGAAAACATTTCACCCAATGTGGGATCTGTTTCATCCCATTCACCAAATTTTGGTATCGATGAGGATGCCCTTCCATGATGCTGCTAATTAATCAACCCCATACCACATCAAATCATACATACATGTTAAATAAAAGTAATCTAGCCCTCACAAAATAAATTTTATGCATTATCGATTAATTAAAAGGTTGAAATTGCATTTTATTTATTTTATAAGGGTTAGCAGGAGCTCGTACCTAAAATGTAAAATTTTACTTTTTGGTCCTTTAGATTTTATAAAATTTTAATTTAGTTAATAGAAGAAAACTACACTTTGACCACTTTAAAAATGATAGAATTTTGATTTAGTCTTTTAAAGATCAAAAATATATGGGTAAACTGTAAAAATAGTCACTTTTATTTACCTCGTATTACATTTTAATCACTTACGTTATTGGCTTGTTACGAAGTGATCATTCTACCATTAAACTTCATTACCTCTCTAACAGCAGTCTTATGTGGTAGTCAAAATGGGTTTTAAATGCCAACTTGGATATATAGTTACTGAGATGAAAATAGGTTTTTAATTAAATAAATTTAATTTGGACTACCATGTAGGACATCCAAGTTGGCATTTAAAACCCGTTTGGACTATCACGTAAGACCGCCATTAGGGAGGTAACGGAGCTTAACGGTAAAGTGACCACTTCATAACAAAACAATAACACAAATTACTAAAATGTAACATTTCAAATACAAGTGACTAAAATATAATTTGAGACAAACAAAATTAACTATTTTTACAATTTACCCTAAATATACAAACTATTAAATTTGAGAAATCACAATTTAACTCTTATAAAAAGCCTTAGAAAAATTTCTTGATTTTGCCCCTTAATGTATATGTGTATGAGAATAATAACAAAGTAAATTAATTTACAATGAATTTAGTAAAAAAAAAGTATAGCAAAAACATGTTTTACGATCTGACATTTTGTGAACAATTTAATTTTTGTAATTGGCAAAAAATTAAATGTGAAAAGATAGTTAATCAAGTTAAATACTTACTTTGTTACCATTAAGCTGATTGCTAATTCGAGTCGATGTAGATTATCTTGAAACAGATGATGAAGAGGAGTTACTTCTTCCGACATGAGCTTTCCTTTGGCTAGAGTACACACGTCGATGACTCGACGTCACGAGTGAATAGTCGGAGTTGCTCTTTTCACTATTGGATTCCAAAGCCATTCTTCTATGGCTACTTGCACTTGTAGTACTCTTATGATGATCATAGGCACCGGTTCTATTACTACATGTACCCTTTCCGTCACCGTTACGTTTGCTTGCCGAATCCAACTTACTTGAGTCACTCGATTCTCCCTTTATATGCACCAAGGCCTTTGGATTCTCCATAGAATCATTTGGGTTAATTCTTTCAAAGTAAGGTGAATAAGATATGTTATCATTTTCCCATTCATCAAATTTAGGCACACGAAAACGTTGTAAATAACAAAGAACATAACTAGTTATAATATCATTTATGTAATGGAAAAAAAGGTAGAAAATGTAGAAGGTTATAAACTCTCAATAAGTTTGATGGCTAGTTCACAAAACAAGAGTGCTCAATAATATTTGAATAAAAGTATAACCGCACACAAATGTAGTTTGAAACATGATAGTATGCAAAGGCGTGCCCCTTTAAAGTTTATGAATGTACAATTTAGTATAATAGTAAAATTTTACATTGGCCCTTCAACCCCTGAAAGCCTCTAGTGGTATGCTTCCCCGTAAATGATTTATATGTCATAAATCATGGGGTCGAATTTGCGAATTCTTTTGCATGTTTAGATGCTATATGACACTCTCACTCTATAAATATATCAAAATTTTTAATAAAATTGAGAGATAAAACCTTGATAATAAAAAATTACCTAATTTGTTGAAGGCTCATATTTGAAAACATTTGTTTTTATAATAAAGAAAATCACGAGACGAAAATAATGAAAACAAATAAAGTTCAAACAAAGCTAAATAGCATTAAAAACATTTAACAGATTTTTATTAGAAAAATTGAAATCAAAGAGAAAATAAATGAATAACATGCTTACAGCCATGGATGATGACTGGTAAAACAGAATAGAAACTGGTTCTGAAATATTTAAAGACATGAAAGAGAAGAGTATATATGTGCGTGTGTGTGATATGCTTTATTGAAGGATGTAAACTTTTTGACGACCAGAAAATCAGATGTGTCAAAAGACTTTCCAATTTCGGACAATCGTATAATATTAACAAATTGTTTTTGGTATAACTATAAATTTAGCCCTTAAAGCTTATAGTTTTATCCGATTGGTCCTTTTTCCTTTCTTTTAAAAAGTTAAAATTGGCCTTAATCTTTTAAGAAAAGTTGAATTGAACCCTAAACCTTTTAAAAAGAGTTAAATTATTGTTTTTTAACGAAAATACTAAAGAAAACGTTAATTTTTTAAATATGATAGCCCGCATGTTTTTTTTAATAATTTTTAAATTATTTGTTGACAAATAATATCATATTAACATGAAGTATACGCTAATTTCTTAAAAAATTGATGTTTTTATCAATATTATTTTTTTGAAAAATTTATTTAACTCTTTTTGAAAAACTAACAGTCAAATTTAGCAAAAAAGGATTAAATTAAAAAAAAGTAAATATTGGAAGTTCAAAAATTTTGATTATATTCTTTTAGGTTTTAGTAATTATAAAAATTGAAGTCCCATTTTAAGGAAAGAGATCACTAGAAAAGATATTACGAATTTATAGGATTTGGAAATTGGAATAATTAGGAGTGAATCAGGGTTTATGTTTTGTCTTTATCTTGTTTGCCCTCAACTTACTGTATTTTTACTTTAGGCTTTGCCGGAAAATAAGTAAGAAATGGTTGATTTTTTAAAAGAGAATTTCAATTGTTCCATATATAGTGGGATATGAAATCATGGAGAAATATCCTCCACCGATTTTTATGGCGTAAATCAACATATTTTTAGTTTTTCTGGATATAATATTTGATTAAAATTTATTATAAGTCCCTTTACTTTAAAAAAATCAAAATTTAGTCCTTATATTTTTTATTTTCAGAAATTTAGTCCAATTACTTTTTTTTATTTTAGATTTCTGGTCTAACTATTAACACTATTTTTTATGGTTAAATTCAAGCTAATTACAACCAATTTTTTATTACATGGCTGCCAACAAAGTGTGTTTTTTTTTTATTTACTTCAAAATGTCACAACAAAAAGTTAACCAAAAAACAAATCAGTGTTAACTGTTATACCTGAATTTTAAAAAGTAAAAAGATTAAATTTCTAAAAATAAAAATATAAGAACTAAATTCTAAAATTGTGAAGAGTATAAGGACCTATGACATATTTTAACCAAAATGTTTTAACAAAGGATAAAATCGTACCATAACTAGAACTTGATACCAAATTGAGCTTTATTCATGTCAAAGTTTAGCAGTGAGAATTACTCTCTCTTTTTTTTTACTTCTTCAAACCTTAAAATATTATCGAAAATTGTCAATTCTTTAATGAAAACATTTTGGAAGTAACATACAAAGTTTTGATAAGTTTTAAAGAAACTCGATTTTTAATTTTTTTTAAATGATTTATTTAATCAACCGATCGAGCCATTAAATCAATGGCCTGATTAGTTTGGCTACCAATCTAATTCTGAAAAGCTTAGAAAGAAAAGAATAGATTAATAACTCTAAATATTAATTATTTTCATTAATATATCCACTCAAAAATCATTATAGCATATACAAAACCTATAAATAAGTGCAGTACAAACTGCAAAAACAAACAAACAAGTACTCCAAGAGAAGCAACTAGGGGTTGCTTGAGAACCAAGTAAAGAGATTTGGGTTTGAGATATGAACTTGTATTTGATGTACATGCATCCACCATAATATTGTGTTCACTAGTAGATATGCTTCTTTGATTTCAATAAAAGGTGATGTTTCAATCACCTTATAGTTTCACAATTTCGATAGTAGTGGTGCTGTCGGGTCGAGTTCTGTCCGTCATATATGGTGTTCATGTCAAGTTTACTGCGGAAAAAAAGGATAGGATGCAGTATAGTTAATGTTATGAAGAGTGTTTATCTGGTTTAAAAGGAAATGCCAAATGCTGATAATATCGATGTTTTCGTTCGGGTTTAAACCAAATTTGCAGGTGAATAAGTGATACCTATTGTCTTGTTGAGTAGCCAAAGCAGTAAAGCTAGTTCGATTCCGAATATGGTGTGGATTCCAGTTCTGTCTACCATGAAACCGTACACTGTAATTCCAGCTCTGTTGTGCTCTAGATATGTCACTGCAACACGTTTAAGGAACCGATATTAGGATTATACTGCAAAATGTATGCAGATTAGAAAGATTAAATGGTTAAAAGTATCATGGAGGCCCCTTGCATTAGGAGTCAGATCAAAGAGCAAACTGATCCTTCCTATTAAAAATTTTATCTATTTCTACTCTTAAAAACTGACATGGCAGAATACCAAAAAATTACACGTGGCATGCCATGTGTACCTCATTTTGACATACAAGGACCAGCTTTTAACAATAAAAATTGATCGAATTTTTAACAGAAGGACCAGTTTGCTTGTTGATCTAATGTACATGGACTAATTTGTTCATTTTTTGAGTAAAAGGGGTAAAATGCAATCCAACTTCTAATACAAAGGCCTTCATGATACTTTTACCGAATAAATGATATTTCTTTTTTCAAGCTAACCTAATGCCTGTCTCTTTTGGAAAGATACCGTGTGCGCAAAAATGGGGACAAGCTTCGTGTTATCCAAATCATCCCCTTCATCTTCTTCATCTGATTCCCAATCGACGTCCACCGGATACATCTGTGGAGAAACGATCTGAGCCATGGGTGTTTCACCATCAGCTTCGTCGAAAGAGTTGATTGTTGCACATACATGCCACTTTGCGGCAAGGCCCGTGATAGCCTGTGCTCTGTGAGTGATCTTTGTGGCACTCCTCAAGCAGATGAATAGTCCGGTTACTAGACTTATAGAACATAACTGCATCAATCACCGTATAGGAAATTACGATTTTACGTTTTAAGCAAGTCTCGAAACAGATAGTATAGCAATGTACCGGCTTACCGCTAGTTCTCCGACCTCGTAGATATTTACAGCGGTAGTAGTTCGAGTGGTCATGAGCAAAGCAAAGAACTGACTTGCAGTGACCAACACCAATGACAACAAAAGGAATAAGCGGAACCGGTGACTTATGATCCGAAGATTTCTTCTTATCCTGAGGTGTTCGGCCAATATCGAACGCACTTCGGTTTCCTTTTGAAAAACTTGAGCAAAGTCTTCGAGTCGGAGTATTTGGAGATGACAAGTAAGTTGGTAGAAGATGCAGGCCAGGATGAAAATGGATGTTCGATAAAGCCACGACGCCAACTGCAACGCACACACAATGATGTCGCTCACGTACATGTTGCCAAGGTACGGAATTTGGCTCGCTCCGGTGGCGTACCACCAAATTCTGTATGCACTCTCAGCAGCAAGACAAGGAAGCACAAATACACAGAGGAGTTTCATTGATTTCTGCAAATATCATAGCTTCACATTTTAGAGTATACCATGAAATATATTGTTGAATGATTTAAAAAAGAAAAACCAAAACCAATTCCTCTCAGCAGGGGCCGAAATTTAATTATAAATTTTCGAGAGATCAAAATATAAGGTTTTCATGTATTAATTTATGATTTTATCATTTTGAAAGGAATAAACAGAATTTTTTTCATTCAAAGTGCAATTTTACTATATATATATTAATTTATAAGAGGACTGGATTAAAAAATTTTCATTTTTGGGTGGGCCAAAGCCTTACCTACCCCTCAGATTTGCCTATGACCAAAACTGTATCTCTATTAATATTAAATTACGTTTTTCAATCAGTAAATTTTAATTCTATTAAAATTTGCACTTATTTGATTTGTTTTAATAGTACAAGGGCTAAATTAATCCATTTGATAATAGAGGAACTAATTTGATCTGATCATAATAATAGAGGCACCTGCCAAGTACATTCACCATTTTAAAATACTCAACCTGAAGTTTATGGACTAATTTAGAATCCGAGCAATAATTGAAGATATTTAGTGGAATTAACCTCTTTTTATCTCTGAGATTTATCTCCTAAAAGCCTCTACAGCTTCCAAAGTTCATCAAAAAAGATACATCAAAAAATTGATAAACAACAAAAAGATGATCACTGATCAGCGAATTTGAAATGAGCTTTACTGAACCATCCATGGAAAAAAAAAACACATACCTGCAGCTCCTCTGCATATCCTTTTCGAACTTTATCACTAACATCACACAATTTATCCAAGAAAAGGAACTTCCTGATCCCATATTTCCGAGCCCAAGAAGATAAACTAATAAAAGAAACCGCCGCAAAAGAGGAAAGTGATAACTGCACCACCGCATCGTACGGTCGCCGATGCTTTTCATCACAGTTTGAACACAAAAGAACATAGTGCGAAATAATCGGAACCCCAATAGCAAGCACGAAGAAGAAAGACCAAGAAAGACTCACTTTCCATAAATTGGATTGATCTAAACAAAACCAGTTGAGACCTAATCTGAAACTCCTTAATTCGAGCCCTTCTGGAGTTGAATAGCTTGGATTTGATGATCTGTTTTTTGGTAATAAAGATTGGGTTTCATTTTCCATAGCTTTGGACACTTTGATTGTAAAGTCAGATTCGGGATTTGAGAGAAAAACATATAAAGAATGATCAATTTTGCTTGAAAATGGGTTATATTTTCAAACTCGTAATTGTTGCTCAAAATACGTGTATGGCGTTTTTATATTGTAAGGAAAAAATAAAATACTCCATGATTGGTGTTGTTTGATCGTGGGACCGGTTTAGGACTGGCCAGGAGTGTTTTTGTCGATTGCTTTTGGACCCGGTTTAGAAGATAATTAAATAACTAATTCACGACGTAAACCGATTAAACCCGGTTAATTTTGTGCTTTTAAAGATAATATATTTGGTCGAATTTTTTTATTTAATTGATTCTATTGACCGTTAAATAATAAATTAAAAGTTTTATAAACCGATTTCAATGGTTCAACAATAGATTTTTCGTCTCAATTTCTTATTCAATTTTTACTCATTCTGACTAATTTGATTATAAATAAGTTTAATTTTTTTGTTTAAATTGATATACCAACTAATTTTCGATTCAATTAATCTAACTGATCAGTTTAGTCCGACTCAAAAACATTATAAAAAAAAATTAAAATTGGAGTTTCCGAAATATCTATGACATTGTTTAAGAATTATTTGTCATCTAACAATGTTAACATGCTATTCTAAACTATTTTGTCTAAGTTTTTTTTTTATTTTTTATCGATCCATAAAGGGTTTGGTTGATATATAATTTTATTCCACTAGTCCCATTTTTTATACTTTATTTCTGAGTTATATGAGTGATAATTCATTGTCTGACAATATTAGCGTACTTATTTACATAATGATCGTTTTACGATCTTGCAACTTTAATTGTTCAATGTCGTTTCAAACAATATTATTGATAGTAGTCAATTATTTATAAATCTTGAATCGTAAATTCGTTAAGTAATAGTTAATTAAGTTGAGTGCTTGAGACTTGATGATATTAGACTTCCTTGAAAGAATAATTTTCTTTTATTTTTTTATTTTCAATTTAATAAAATCACTATTTAAATGAAAACAAAAATCTATTTCTAGAAATTAAACAGGGTTCTTTAATATTTTAATTTCTTTTTTAAGGTTGATCCATAAAAGAAAAGAAAAAAAAAATCCTTTTTAACAGTTGGATCACGGCTATGAGATAAGCAATACATAGCCATTTTACCATTAGAAGATGAATCCCGTCTGTGTACACACTACATGTGAGTTTGTAGATCACGGGGGACTGAGTGCGATTGGTTTTATATTATTACCACCCTCTAAATATTAGATTTTTTAAATTCTGAGTTAGGTGAGATTAAAGGTGATTATGGGTCGAATCAAGTTGGATCGTAATAAAATTTTAAGTTTGTTTGGTAGGTTTGGGCTCGGATCGACTCGAAAAATGGGTAAAAAATTTCTCCTAAACTCGTCCCAAATAAAAAGTTAAAACTCGAGTCCGTCCCGACTCGCCTATGTTAAATTTTTTATTATATAAAATAAATTTAAAAAATATAATTCATCATATACATTAAAAATATTAAAATAAATATTTTCTAACAATTTGAAAATAAATTTTAAAAAGTATTTATACTTAATAACACTAAGAAATGTGCAACTTAACAAACGAAAGTCTCTAAAATAGTAACAAAATTAACAATAAAACAATAGTTATACAATATCCAAACAATAATAACAAAATAATAGCAATATAATAATGAAATGGTAGCAAAACAGTGAAAAATAATTTTTCTTTTTTCAAATTCTGATTGGGCCCTGGCCAAAAAACGTTTACCCAAGGCTCGACCTATTTTCTAAACGAGTCTTATTTTTTGCTCAAGCTCATTTTTCGAGCCTATATTTTTTGTCAAAATCCTTTCACTTTTCAGGTGGTCCTGTACATAATGAGGTCTAGATAAGATAGCATGAGTCTCTTTTATCTTAATCAGTGATCGAGAGTTCGATCCTCACCTTAAAAATAAAACAATTTTAAAATTCATTATCAGTGTCTACCCTTAATCAACCTACAAAACTCGAAAAATTAATTATTAAACTCACTCCAACGAATACTTTAACGAATAATAATAAAAGAAAAGGTTACATCTTTCTTTTATGGGATGGAAATTGATTTGAGTACTTCGAAAAGAAAGATGCCTCCCCACCCTGAAATATATAAATATATATAATTCTTTGATCAAGGTTGCTTTGATCTTAAGAGACTTGCATTTTAATATTTCGTAGTGGCTCTCTAATTCTAGATTGAATGGGGGATCGAAATTGAATGGATTAAATTATCGATTCCATCATTATAAAACATATATTTTTTAATTTTTTTATAAAAATAAAAAATAATAAATACAAATAAATAATAATAGAAATTATGACAACGAAATAAATATTTAAACTAATTTAATTTTGGTTTATATAATCTTAACCGGTTTTATATCGATTCAATTTTTATTTAATTTTAAAATATTGATTGAATTTCTTTAATCAACAATGATTTTATTTTATTTTTTTGAAAATTAATAATTTCACTATGTCAAGGGTCCATTACTTCATAATAGAATGATGAACATTATTAATTTTTACTATTTTTATCTATAACTTTTATAATTTATTATTGATATAATTAGAAAATTTATATAATTTCAAATAATTAATTTTTTATTTTTTATAATTTTTTTCTTTGTACAATAAAATATATATTATTGGGTTCTTATCTTACAAAATATAACTAATGAAGTTTAAATTTATACTCTAAATATTAAATCTTAATCTAAAATTTCAAACCCTAAAACATAAATATTGAATTGCCATTTAAGCTCTAATTATGTTAGCAAGATTGAGGTTTTCCAACCTTAAAAGTTTAAATTCAAGTGATAGTTAATGATTAAATTTAATTAGAAAAGGTCCCATTTGATTAAAGATATAAATATTGAGATTAATTTATCATTATGCCATAAAAATGACAATATTTAATCATTATTATATTTTGGATTTTTTTTTTGAAAGAAAACACAAAAAAACAACAACTAAATTATCAGCATAAAGACCAACTCCGAGCTCCTCAAGAACGTCAATAAACACATGTACATCTTTTATCCTATCAAAAGCTATATTAACAATGTGATCAAACACTTGGTTTTTCTCCCTTTGAACACGTCTGATGCTCCACTGATCCATAGTCTATAATATCAAAAAAATGCTTCTCACCAAAGTTGAGGTCGATTCGACCGAGTACCTCTTCTAAAAGGCATTGACCACCTCTAAATTGACAGTATGAATCAATATCTTATTGTACCCCATCTTTGAAGAAAAATCAGACCATAAAAAACGGCCCAATGCTCAGCATAAAAACTGAGCAATCCCCTAAATAGTGATTAAAACCAAGGATCCAATCCCCATTTTGTTCACGTACTACACCTCTAGCAGTAACAAAACCTACACCTAACTTAACAGCCCCATCAGTACGTAAGTTAATCAAATTACTTGAAAGAGTTAGGTTAGAAGTAATATCAAACAATCTTGGTGAGGCCTTCTTATGAGCTAAATCAAACTGCTTAACCCAACTAATAGATGATTTAATAGTCTCAAAAAAACTTCAAATTATTTATTAAAATACAAAAAAAATTCTATTTTCCCATATTCAATTTTGGATTTTGCAATCACATAAATTTGAGAATGGAGGCAAGTGAATGAAGGCCACACACGTTTGAAAAAAGAGAAAAAATCTCCATTGCATTATTCGACGGCGTATTGTACTTGAATTTGGTTTTCTTTATGTTGGCCAAAAGTAACATTTTGAGAGCTATGAGCTGTCCTTATTTTAAGTCACTTTCAAGGTTGTCACCTTCATTTAGCAAATGACAATTAATGAGTTGGTCCAATTGGAATTAAAATAAAAAAACTTACCAAAGTCAATAAATTTTATCTTGCCCCAATTTAATAATATGATAAACATTTACAGCTTACATTATTTTATAATCAATTTGGAAGGTTAGGCCCAACATGTTAATCCATTTGTACCCTATCACAATCAAAATTAAAAAATAATTTAATTTGAAGTGCAATCGCTTTAAAATATTTGTTTTTTTAATTAATAAATGTTAGGTATAGTAATAATTGTGTACAAGAACTTGTAGATACAAATATTATTTGGATAAGGAGTTATGCAAAATCAGATTTAATCTAGCCTCAACCGATTCCTGTGGTGTTGGCTATATGGTGATCACCACCGAAAAAAAGGTGAGTTAAACTCAACACGGATAGAGCTCTGTCGTACATTAGCAATTGTGCTTTGGTAAGAGGTGTGTTTAGAGATGTTAATGCGAGATGGTTGCGTGGGTTTTTAATAGCAGTTGGCAGGGAAGCATATTTTCGGGTTGAAGTGCGTGCCATGCTTGAAGGACTATGCATAGCATGGAGAAAGGATTCAGACAGTTATAATTAGAATGTGATAATGCACTTCTAGTGGAGACTCTGCTAGCCGGTGGAGCTGCTAATAGTAGTTTGGTGGAGCTACGTTTAATTAATTGTTCTTTTAGATGAAATTGGAATAAAAGACTTCGTCATATTCCAAGATCCCAAAATGTGGCTATTGATAAAATGACTAAGTACGTGAATAATGGTACACCAAATTTATTGTTATTTGTGGATTCACCAAATTCATATAAGGGGTTTTGCAATTCGAGAGTCGAGTTTGATTATTTCAATGTAATCGCTTAGTGCTATTGCTTTCTACCAAAAAAATAAATATATTGCATAAAGAAATTCAAAAAATATATATTTTTTTGGATAAATATACAATGGAGGCCTTTGTACTAGGTGTTAGATTACATTTTGTTCCATCTACTAAAATAATAGGCAAATTAGTCTATGTACATTAAAGCAAAGTGATCATTTTTATTAAAAGTTTCATCCATTTAATAGAATAACCAAACAATGCCACGTGATGTATCATGTGTACCTTATGTTGACATATAATGACTAGTTTTTAATAGTAGAAATAGATAATTTTTTTTAACAAAATGATCAATTTACTTTTTGATCTAACGTAAAGAGACTATTACTCGTTTCCTAAGTAGAGCGGATAAAATATAATCTGACTCCTAATATAAAGACATTTTATAATCATTTTACTAGTTTTACATACAGTAAAACAGATATAAATAATACTATAATTATAAAAAATATTTTTTTATTATTCCATTTTTTATTATTCATTTTGTAGTTTCAGTACATGCCTAACAAATTAAATTTACTATGACTTAATTCATAAATATGATATATGATATGTAGTCGTTATCAACAAGTTGTATTTGGACATAAATCAAAATCATTTATTAAATATAACTATTTTTTAAAATTAATTTTATTATAGATTTTTATCATATCTGTTTTTTTTGATACAATACCTAGAATTACTCATAGCAGTTCCCTCAACTTTTAGATAGGAGGATAATGCACTTCAGCGCAATCGAACCCACATTCTCTTGCACTAACAACAATATCAATACTAATCGAACTAATACTCAATCGGAAAATATTTATTTTATTAATTTTTGTATTCAATAATATATAGTGTCAACATAATCACTTTTTTTTTCCTGAAAGTAACATAATCATTATTAATTACCTTAAAAAACATAATCATTCTTAAAAGACAGTCTACGATATTATATATACATGTTGACTATAAATGTATTATTAAAAAATTAAATATTCAATACTATTCAATTTTCTTTTATAGATTTAGACATAATATTTATTATTCAATACCTAAATTTACAATAAAAAAAAGTCCATTACTCAAATTGACTTTAATTTTAATTAATATATTTTATATATTTAAATTGATTTTCAAAATTCGAGTTATTCATGTTAGTTTTAACTTATCATTTATCATATTTTTAATATAACAATAATTAAATTAAAATTCTCATATTATTCTGAAGTCATTTATGTAAAAAAATAACTCTTTTCATATATTTATTATTTACTTTTTTTTATTCATTTTTTAGTCGAGAGAGTAGGTGCCTCAACATCAATTTTAATTTAAAATTCTTTTTTAAACAATCTCATTATAGTTTTTGATTATATCTTCTTCTTCTTATTCTTTGACAAAATGCCTAGAACTACTCATGGTCCCTCCAACCCATAAATAGGAGGATAATGCCCTTTAGCGCACTCGAACTCACATCATCCTATATTAGCAAAAATGCCCATATCAATTGAGTTAAAACTTAATCGGTTAATTTGAATTTTTTTAAGAGAAGAGTACTATTATGAAATAATCAACAATATATGATAAAAGGTTGTGATAGCATAATGAAATTTGTAATAGAATTCTTTTTATTGTTATTTTAAACCAAAGGAGACTGTGGAAGCCCAAAGAAAACGAGAGGGGCTCTATGGAAGGTTCATGTTCTTCAAAAAAATGGATCCAAAAGCCTGCCAAAAAGTAGTCCAAAAGCGCTTTTTTTGTTCATAGTCCATAAGTATGCAAGTAGTACATGCTCCAAGTTGCTCCTATATATATTGTGAACTTCACAACTTTAGATTGCGATTTAGACTTTTTTTTATTCAAGTTAATCCTTGAAATTAGTTATTATTTCTATATTGAGACATGAATTAGGTAACTATTCCAATATTGGAATTTTATTTTATTTTTTGTCTAAGCCAATTCTTAAACTTGGTAAATATTCTTATATTGAGGTGTAAACTTCAGGGTTTCAAGGAAATATTAGGGATTAACTTGGACAAATAAAATTCAACCACCAATGTGAGAACAATTTTCAAGTTAAGATATCACCTTAGACAAAAAAATGTAACACCGACGTACCCCTGAAATGAGAATCATGTTAAATTAAGAATAAATATATTAGAATTTGAGAATGTTATAAAATGTAAATTTTCAGTAAGATAAATACCGAAAGCAATTGAAAAGGCTATGAAAAATAAATATGGGTTATCAACTTAATTAAGAGAGTAAAATAAACCCAAAAATTTGATACTTGAATTCACATCATTCAAACCAAAACAATTTAAATCCAAAATTAGTCAAAAACAATAAAAAATTAAAATATACTCTAATTTTCTACATTTTTAATACATTTACAATTTAATCTCTTTACAATTTTTTAGTAGAAAAAAATAGCCTTAAGCGATTACATTAATAAGCACATAGTGAACTAATGTAGAATTAATTCTATCTACCAACAAGAAGTCTGTGCACCGAAATTGGGAGTTCTTCAAAGAAGATCAAACTTACACTACCATTAAACGCACATTTTGCCATTTGATCTACAACTTCGTTTTGAGATCTCAAATATGATGAAAATAGACTTTTCAATTCCGAGTTAGTAACAGATGAATAAGTCATAGTTCCATCATTCTACCACTAGTAGCTCTGCCGGCTAGAATAATTTCTACTAAGAGGATATTGGCACACTCCACGTTATTTGTCTAAAATTATTCTCCCAAACTATGCGCAACCCTTCTACTACCACTCTTTATTTCAACTCTAAAGATTAAATCATTACCAACCACTATCGAAAAATCATATAACTAATTTTCATCAGAATATTCTAATACAAATGTTCAAAACATTCGGTGACCTTACCTCATCCTTATTGAATTTAGTCAATCCCCTATTTGGTGATAACCAACATCTACCGATTACCATTCCGGTAGAGTATAATGGATCGGGGTTACATCTCACATATTTTTCACCTAATCATGAAATGAGTATCTGAATTTGACCCAATTTGGTTCCTCAGATCATTCATCGTATCAAGACATTTTTCTAATAATAAAACATTTTCTTTTTCAGCTGTAAGTAATATCAGAATTTAATGCATAAGAGCCAAAGTTTCGAAGGAGGCACGTCACATCTATTGATTTTGATGGTTAATAGCGCATCCAACGCCTAAAATTGAAATTGTGGCTGGTAAGGAGCGGTCCATTTCGCCTATTCGTTTTCCTTTTATAAATATTTGAAATTTGTGGTGAGCTTAAATAATATTTTAATTTAAGATAGTATTATTAAAATGAAAGAAAAAAATTATGCTCAAATCATCAAATCAGAAATTAATATCCCTTGGTGAATTGATGGGCATCAGGTTTCAGGACACTTGAACGTGTCAACACGACATGTCTTGTTGGGTTGGGATTTTCTGAATTTTGCAATTACTGTGTGGGAGACAAATTGGACCGACATCCTTTTCATATATGAATGCTAATTATTCTTGGATTTTAGATTTATATAATTTGACTGGATTATATAAAAATAATTGTTTTATTATTTGGAGTTTAAATTTAGCAAGTATTTTAATATAGGGGTTTAAACATTTTTTAGATTTAAGATAGTTTTTAAATTTCGAAAATATATTAAAATCATATATAAAATTTGATTCAATGTGTAATGTCGTGTATAGATTTTGATTTTATGCGATTTTAGATATGAGATTTTGATTTGATTTAATTTTCACAAATCGCTAACAAAATTATCACAAATTACAATGTATGCATTCATTTATTTACATGTACACAATTGAATTAAAATTAAAGTTTCATGTATACATATAACTACAATTCAAGTATCACGTGTATAATTGCACATTATCAAAGTTCATGTATAGAATTGCACATTGTACCAAAATTCATGTATAAATTTGATATTTATCCATTATTTCTGTAACACCCCCTACCCGTATCCGTCGCCGAAATAGAGTACGAGGCATTACCAAGAAGTACGAAACACTTACAGATAATTTAAATATATTTTCATAACAACTTGTCTCGATTTCATATTTAAGCTTTATTCACCAAAGTATTTGAAATATCATCTTTATGCAAATAGCACACATGAGGTACATAATTCCATAATTATGAATGAACACATTTATCAAACGTATTCCGCATTCATATATCAATGTCTCATGTCTCCACATGTTAATAACCGTCGTTTTTCTTGTTTTTCAGATAATTATGTGTAACCATTCATAAGCATGTAATCACTATTTATTCCTGTCAATCATAATTTCAAATGACAAATTCATGTGATTGAGCTCAACCTCATTAGGTGTTTAAATTCTGTCACTTTGATTCACATACTCATAATTTACTAACAATTAATATACATAAATATTAATCATCATTCATAAAATAATATTGAAATTTAATAATATTATCAAATGGTCACTAAAATTTAGTTATACAAACTCACAAGTTCGATTTTTGTATTATAGTGATCCAAATAAAAATATTATATCATTTCTAATTCAACATTTATCGATTATAATTGGGCACGTGATCAATTTATACACAAGTTATTCATACATATATGTATATTTTCCTCCTCCTCCTCTCCATCCACATCCTTAGTTTAAATAACACACTTGTAGGTAACATTATCCATAATTTTCACTATCTATTTATGTGAATATTCAAGCTATCCATCTGTGTCATAGTCACTAAATTATTTTTATCTTGAGTTACAGAAATCCAAATTAAGATCCGCTAATTTTTCCTGAAACTAGACTCATATATATTCTTACCATAAAATTTTCAGAAATTTTGGTTTAACCAATAAGTACAGTTTATTCTTTAAAGTCACCCCTGTACTGCTGTCTGACAGTTCCGACCCTTCTTCACTAAAAATTAATTATCTCCTTGTACAGGATTCGAATGATATTATCGTTTGTTTCTCTTGAAAATAGACTCATTCAGGATTTAACATATAAATTTAAGCCTATAATTATTTTTATCTAATTTTTTATGATTTTATAAATTCAGAACAGGGGAACCCAAAATCATTCTGACATTGTCTCACAAAACTTATTATATCTCATGATTTATAATTCCATTGCTTACACCGTTTCTTCTATAAGAAACTAGACTCAACAAGCTTTAATTTCATATTTTATCCATCCTCTAATTCGATTTTTAAAATTTTTGGTGATTTTTCAAAGTTAGACTATTGCTGCTGTCCAAAACTGTTTTAGTGTAAAATGTTAATTTTCATTTTGCCCCAAATTTCACAGTTTATACAATTCAGTCCTTACTCAATTAATCCCACAATTAAGCTAATTTTCTCAATTAATACTTTTCCTAGACATTATAAGTTATTTCATAACTATTGAAATTCAGAATTTCCACATAAATCTCTAACTTCAAACTCTTTTACAATTTAGGTCCCAAACATTCACTTTCTATTCAATTCTTTCAATAAAATCAGCATATAAACAATTTAAAGCTCTAATTCCATACCAAATCATCATATACTTCCAGCAAATATTCATATCAACTTTTAACTTCTTTTAATTGAATCAAAAACTAATGAATTCAACAAGTGGACCTAGTTGTAAAAGTCACAAAAACACAAAAATTTTAAGAAATAATCAAGAATTGAACTTACTTGCAGTAAAAATATGAAAAAACCAGCTTAAGGGAACTCTTTAATGGTGTTTTTTCTGATGAGAATGCAGAAAAATAAAGAGAAATCTAGATAATTCCACTTTCGTCCTAGCTTTATTAAGTCAAATTTGCAATTTTGCAATTTTGCCTTTAATTCTCCTTATTTTCTTGCTGATTTCATGCTCTTGCCGTCCAGCCCAAATAGACCTTGAGTCTATTTGCTTTTTAAACCCTCTTTCTTTTATCATTTAAGCTATTTAATCATTTCCCATAATTTTGTATTTGATACAATTTAGTCCTTTTTGTTCAATTAGCTATCAGTACTTTAAAATTTCTTGACGGAACTTTAATACTAACTTATTAACACTCCATAAATATTTATAAAAATATTTATGGCTCGATTTAAAATTTTTGAGGTCTCGATACCTCGTTTTCGATTCTAATTATTTTAATATATATATTTTTTGGTACACTATTCACTATTTCAAAATTTTTCATAACTTCACATTTAACTTATACTCACTAAATTAATAATATTTCCTACTCATTTGTCGGATTTAGTGATCTCGAATCACTGTTCCGACACCAATGAAAATTAGGTTGTTACAATTTTCACGTTGGAGCCTGAAATTTTTTTGTCCAAAATCTAAGAACAATTGCCTAGTTCAGAGACTAATTTTGGCAAAAAAAAGTTTATGCCTTAAAAAATGGATTAACCCATAAAGAAATGTTAATAATTCAAATATGTTTAACTTATAATTGACAATTATTTGAACTAGAAATGAATTAAACTTAAAACAAATCGAATTTGAATTGGTTGAAATCCAAAATGACATATTATTGAGATGACTTGGTTGGCAAAATTCAAAATTATCCAAATTGAACTCAAAATTATCTAAATCCGAAATCAAAACCTAAAATAGCCAAAACTTAGAATGACTTGAGTAAGGAACCGGAAAATAACATAAACTTAAAATCATACTTTTAGCAATCTTGAATAATTTGAACTCAAGATGGCTCAAATCCAAAACAATTCGAACCTTTAAATGATTAAAACCTAAAACTGATCTGAACCCAAATAATTTGATAAAATTTAAATCTAAATCGACCTAATTCAAAATTAACTCGTCAGATCACATAAACAATAATGAGATTTTTTTATTCAATGCATACTTTTGTTTACATCCCTCGTCAACTCTTAAATAAAAAAAAAAAACATATTTAATCGTACTTAAATTCATGTCTTTCTCATTATTGTAATATTACAATACTAAGGCTGCCTTTGGTTCACCGTTTAACGCCAGTAGTTGGGCTACCAACCTCACTGGCAACCTGTTTGGTTGAGCATTTCAGTGCAACCAAAATCAGCTTTCACCACACTGATATCCCAAAAACCAATTGGAGTTGAAAGCAGCAGTAAGTTCACTGGTGCAGCAGATGTATTACTTTTATTTATTAATTTACCATTTTATCCTCGAATGTTTCTTTATCAATCTTATTTTTTTTCAGATTTGGCAGCCAAAAATTAAAAATAATTATCATTTTATCTAATAAATAATTTAAATTGATTATATAATTCATTAAAATATTCATAATAAAATATTGGAAGCTAAATTTTAATATTTTATTAAATGAATTTATAAATTCACATATTTTAATAATTTTATATAAGTAAAATAATTTAAAAACTTCTATTATATATAAATTCTAATATGATATCCTTAATAGTCATTTTTTTATTTTCACCTCACCGTTACAGCTGCGTTTGAATCCAAACACACACTCCACCATTGTTTCTAATCTCACCGCTACAGTATCTAATCTCACTGCTATCTCACTGCCACTGCTGTTTTTAACCTCACCGGAAATAAATACACCGCCCATCCAAATTAAGCCTAATTAAGCTAAAACCAAATCAATAAGAATAATGAAATTTAAATCTCACTTAAAGTTTCTCTCATATATATATATAATTATTTCAATTCCTAGGGCCCTGAGAGCTTTGAAGTTTTTGTTTTCATCATAGACCATATTCATTTGCCTAAAATGCAGGGAATCACGTTACCATTTATGGGAAGGAATTTGATTGACTGAGTTGAAAATCGATAAAAGTATTAATTTAAATTAAAAATTTAGATTGATTAATTTATGAATCAGTTGAATCAGCCGGTCAATTTAATTATATTAAATTTCTTTATTTTTAATTTTTTTAAAGTTTTAATAATTTATTTAATTAAGGAAAGCAAACATACCGAACCAATTAAATTAATAAAATTAAAATCGATAATTTAATTGATTTAATTACCGATAAAATTCTAAAAGCTTTTATAAACATTATTACTATTATTTTAATTTGAATTCAAGATATTTTAGGCATTAAATTAGGATAATAAATGCTTTCAACTGGTTTGGTTGGTTCCATCATGAGCCTGGCAACTGACCATATAACATTTGGTGCTTGTGAAGGGCATCCTATTTATTTCTTGTTACTATTTGCTGGTTCCATCATGTACCCTTTTGCATCTTTGCTATTATTTATTTATTATTATATTTAAATGTCAGAATAAATTGGTCTCATCAACTTTTTCATTTTTAATAAGCAACTGGTTATTATTCTCAAGATAATTTTACTTTTTTCATATAGAATTTTTAAAAATAATCATAACGCAAAATATTATTATAATATTTAATCATGCTTAATATCATCAAAATTTAAATATTATTTTTTAGCATGTAAAATTCAAGGAATTCATACAATAGGTATATCCACGATTAAAATTTGAGTCACATTAATTGCGTTGTTATTAGGGCTTTGTTTGAATTCAAATCACACTGTTGTTAATGCTTTGTCCCCCTCTTCTAATTCACCAAAAGAATTTTGATTATGTTGAAAAGAGGCAAGCTCTATTGAAAAAGATTGTAAAATATTCATTGGCAAATCATGCGTTACCAATCAAGTGGTAGCATTCTTGCCCAAAAATGTCCTATATGCTGTAAGGTAGTGCATGATCAGCCTTTTTATGTATCCGATGAGGTGCTTCCACTCCGTGAATCAGTCATCTTTTTAAACACTCAAGCTTTCAATAGAGTCCTTTCAATAAAAGGAGCCCTCCGACTCTAGACAAATGAGTCATCACAGACTTATCATTATGGAGTCATCCTCTCGATAATTTTTATTTTTGTTTTTATACATACCTATGTTATATATGAACTAGCATTTAATATCTAAGCTGTCCCAAGAACAAGCCATAAACTTATTATAAGGAGAGCCAAAATTGAATTATAAAAATTCTAGGAGAGTTAAAATATAATTTTATTATTGTATTAACTTATTAATTCAAAATATTTAACGAAATTAAATTAAATTTTTATATTTTGAGAGATAAAGTGCAATTTTACCATTATATTAACTTTTAAAATTCTTAAAAGGGATTGAAATGAAAATTTTCCATTTCGGGGACCAGCACTGCCTGCTCGAGAATGTTTTGAAGTTGGGGACCAATTTAGAATAAAGAGTACTGTGTTAGGGACGGTCGGTGTAACTAACCCAATAAATTATTACGTGTTGAAGTTGAACCAAACATGAGGAATTAAGGGAAACGCCCGCCCAACGTGTTCCTTTATCACCCTCACAAAAATCTTTTCCCTCCCCAATTGCACTGTCTCCCCTCCTCTCTGCAAATCACTCCACACTCACGCTTCAATGGGCGGGACACTTGTCCCCAACGCAACTAAATCCGAACCGCCATCACCACCGCCGCCGCCGATGGAAAGCACCGCGCCTTCTATTCCTCCTCCTCCTCCGATGCCGCCGCCATTGATGGAGGAAGAGCCTTCTGAAGCTGACATTGATAAGGATGTGCTATGTCCAATATGCATGCAGATTATCAAAGACGCTTTTATGACGGCTTGTGGTCATAGCTTTTGCTATATGTGTATTTTGACTCATCTTCGGAATAAGAGCGATTGTCCTTGTTGTTCTCGTTATCTCACTAATAATCATATCTTCCCTAATTTATTGCTTAATAAGGTTTGTTTTCCTTTTTTATATCGGTATTTCTTATGATCCTTTTTTGTGTTAATCTTAAATTGTTTTTTAATACAAGCCTGATATATAAGAAGCTGCATTTGCAATTTAAAGTTGAACTATATTATTAAGTTCTGCAGAAACGGAAACTTGACATTTCATCACTTAATTATTGTTACTAATTTGAATAATGATTTATTGTATGTAGGCTTTAATTTCATTATATATACTGCAAATTTATTTTTATTAAAGCAGTATTTTTAAATTTCGTAGTTATTGAAGAAAATCTCTGCTCGTCAATCAGCAAGGAATGCCTCTCCGGTAGAAAATCTTCGTCAAACAATACTGCAGGTCAGTTATACTATATTAGAGCATTAATTTGCCAGATAAATTAATTTTAACTAATAGCTAATTATTGTGGTTTGCTTGTGTATGGAAGCTAATGAACTTGGTTACGTGGTTTAATGTTTGTTTGAATACTTAAGTTTCATTAATGATTAATTGTTTGATCTCTAAGGAGCTCTTTGAGTTCCCTAATAATAACTAATAGGTAATTATTGTGGTTTGATTGTATGTGGAACCTAATGAACTTGGTGATGTGGTTTAATGTTTGTTTGAATACTTAAGTTTCATTAATGATTAATTGTTTGATCTCTAAGGAGCTCTTTGAGTTCCCTAATAATAACTAATAGGTAATTATTGTGGTTTGATTGTATGTGGAACCTAATGAACTTGGTGATGTGGTTTAATGTTTGTTTGAATACTTAACTTTCATTAGTGATTAATTGTTTGATCTCTTAAGGAGCTCTTTGAGTTCCCTAATAAGTGTAGTTGATGCTCTCCTTGTGATCCTTAGACAGGGTTGTGAGGTGTCAGCCAAGGAGCTGGATAGTTTGTTGTCTCTACTTGTTGACAAGAAGATGAAAATGGAGCAAAGTGAAGCAGAGACAAACATGCAGATTCTGCTTGATTTCTTGAACTGTCTAAGGAAGAAAAAGCTTGAAGAGCTTACTCAGGTCCCTAACTTGAATTTATATCTTCCTGGAATTATACTTTTATGATTGATGGTCTTATGTGTTTTCATTTTTCTTAATGAAGATTCAAAATGATCTTCAATTTATTAAGGAGGACACAACTGCTGTAAAGAAACGTACCATGGAATTGTATACGGCGAAAGAGAGATGCTCCATGAATCTAAGGATGCTTGTTGATGATTTCTCTGCAGAAAAACCCTTGCCTTCATTGATTGATCAATATAATAGTGGCGCTATATCTGGAGGTTGCAACTCGCAAGGCTGGATAGGTTCAGCAAGGTCACAGACCAAGGTTAGTTTGAAAGACCAAGCAAATTCACCGGGATTCAGAAGTAAAGATGCAAATGGTGGGTCAGATTCTCCATGCAATACTAATTCAGGATTGACTGTGGCAAGAAAGAGGCGGATTCAGGCACAGGTTACTTTCCTTGCTTATTTTTCATATTTCTTGACTTTTGCTGTTGGTTGGAGCAAGGGGGTCCAAGTTTATTGGTATATTAATGAATAGCCTATTTACTAATGATCCTCTAGTGTTTTCCTTTTATATTATAGTTCCAACTATTCTAAGTAGCAGTCTGTTCAAAAGATTTATGGAGGAACTGAAGATTCCTATTGTTAAGAGATACATTTCCCATATATTCTCTGTTCATATAAATATACCAGTCACTCTTTTTTTTGTTCAATAATAGTCACTCCTTCAAAAATGACTGGTTGATTCTTTTATAATTATTCTCTTTTGCTCAGTTTAATGACCTACAAGAGTGTTACTTGCAAAAGCGGCAGCATTGGACCAAACAATTTAATAAACAGGAAGATGAAGGTCCAACTGCAATGGATGTAGATGGTTATAATCCTGGTCTTCAGGATTTTCAGGCAGTGCTAACTACATTTACACGATACAGGTACATAACTTCTCCACTGGTTTCGCCTTTGCTAAAAGTAATATTTTCTTTCTTCAGGAAATTTTGTGTATCTAACTCCAACTGTTCTTTCCTTCTATGTAACATTTGTAATTGTTGTTCACATTAGCCGATTGAGGGTCATTGCTGAACTTAGGCATGGTGATATTTTCCACTCTGCTAACATTGTCTCAAGGTGAGTCAAAAGTTTATCATTCTATATATTTCTGATTAGTCATTAGTACTTGGGTTATCAATCAGTCGTAGTTGCATAAAGTTTGGGTACCTTTGTTTTGTTTATGATACTTCTTTCTTTAAAAGAAGTACTGCTTTGACCAATCTTCATTTGTTTAATAATAGGATTAGACTTATTTTGAACTTCCATTCATAAAATTTTCCTCTCCTATGCGTCTTTAGAATTTATAATAACTAGAATGAATCTGCAGTATAGAATTTGATCGTGATGATGAGATGTTTGCTATTGCTGGAGTGTCAAGGCGCATCAAGGTTTTTGAGTTTTCTGCGGTAAGCATTAGATGAAATATTTTAGGTCTGTTAAGTGGAGTTCATGGTTTCTGAAGTTTTTATGATAGTGGAAATATTTTTATAAAGATGATTTATAGCCATCTCTCTTTGATTAAAGTGATCACTTTATACTTACCTGAACACTATTAGCTAGACATTATTCTAGAATGATGACATGTAACATGTACTATATCAATAGTTCTGTCTTTGATTCATCAATCAACACTTACTGTTTGGTTTTCTGCAGATTGTGAATGAACCAGCAGATGTGCATTGTCCTATTGTTGAAATGTCCACCAGATCTAAGCTTAGTTGCTTGAGTTGGAATAAGTACACAAAAAACCATATTGCTAGCTGTGATTATGATGGAATAGTAACTGTCTGGGACATTACTACTCGGCAGGTATGAAATAACAGCTCTTTCACTTTTCTAACCTCAATAAATAACTCTCATGTAGGTTGTTCAGCAAAAACATTTTTATTGCAATGTTTGATTCAATCACCTACAGTTGCTTAATCTTTAAAACAATGGTTTCTAATTGTACAGAGTTTGATGGAATATGAGGAACATGAAAAGCGAGCTTGGAGTGTTGATTTTTCACGCACCGAACCTTCAATGCTTGTCTCTGGCAGTGATGACTGCAAGGTAAAAATAATCTCTCTGTAAAACTTGATGCTAGTGCATCTTGTATTCTAGGTCTAAGCTTGTTTTAGTGCATGTTCTCAAAAGATTGCAGATTATAAAGTTCTTAGATGTGAGATCCCTGCAGAAACTGTTTCCAGCATAACACCGTCCATCTACTTTTCGATAGAATAGCTATGTAGTTGTTGCTATGGTTTTTATGTTAGTGTCCACCAACTGTCAGTCCACTAGATGAAGCTTGTACATGATTTGCAATTTACACTGTCTAACCCCATTTGTATTTGATAGGTCAAAGTTTGGTGCACAAAGCAAGAAGCCAGTGTTCTCAACATCGATATGAAAGCAAACATTTGTTCTGTCAAGTACAATCCTGGATCCAGTGTTCATGTTGCAGTATGTCTTTGTTAAATAATATATCTGCCGCAATTGTTTTCCAGCCAAATAACTATAACATTTCAAAGTATCCCAACTAGGAAAAAGAAATTATTTCCGAGAAAATTATGAATAAAGAACTTGTTGAAGTTTCTGGTTTTTGAATCTTTTGCAGGTTGGTTCTGCTGATCACCGTGTTCACTATTATGACTTGAGAAACATCAGCAAACCGCTTTATGTGTTTGGTGGGCATAAGAAAGCTGTTTCATATGTGAAATTTTTGTCTAACCATGAATTGGCTTCTGCTTCAACTGACAGTACACTGCGCTTATGGGATGTAAAAGAAAATTTACCAGTAAGTACATTTTTCATTTCCCGGAGTTTATAATGGTCTAATTATGGTATGGGCCCCTTTATTATGTTGAAATTTGAGATCTAATCATTCTTCTTTAATTTGGCATAATTTGGTCGGTCTACTTTTATAATGTTATTTGTACGTCCAAACTGATAACATGTTTGCTGATCTTGAAGTGATGACGTGGTATCTTTTTTTTAAAACAACCTTAAAGATTAGATTGACATGTAAATTTATTGTTAGTTGAAACCACATTGTTATGCTAACAACAGCTAACAATGTTATCAATTTGGACCTATTACTAGCATTACAAAAATAGAGGACCAAATTATGCCAACTTAAAGTAGAGGCATTAAACCTCAAATTTCAGTTAGAGAACGAAAACCATAATTAGACTGTAAATAATAGAATAAGTTCCATGGTTAAGCACTGAAATTTGTCTTTATCTTATCCTTCCTAAAGATAAGTTGGCAACAACTAGTTATGGAAGTTGGAGCAATTGATTACTCTTTTAGTAATGTTATTATCCAGACCAGAATTCTTATTTGTTTTTATATTATTCTGTCAGCTGCGCGCTTTCAAGGGTCACAAAAATGAGAAGAATTTTGTTGGCCTCACAGTAAACAGTGAGTTCATTGCTTGTGGCAGTGAAACAAATGAAGTATTTGCATATCACAAGGTTAGTTAATACATTCGAATATGGTATTTTGGCATCAAATCAGTTTGTAATTTAGTTACATTGACTCTTGCAGGCTATATCTAAACCTGCAGCTTCATATAAATTTGGTTCCGACATGGCTGATGTCGATGAGGAAGCCGGATCTTACTTCATCAGTGCTGTATGTTGGAAGAGCGATAGCCCGACACTACTTGTGGCAAATAGTCAGGGAACAATTAAAGTGCTCGTGCTTGCGGCTTAAATGGTAAATCAATCTTGTAATCAACATTAAAAAACATTGCATCGTTGTTAGTTGATAGTTCCATTCTGCAATATTGATGTTACATATATATTTGATACATTTCATAATCTCTCATTAACACCTCATACTGCTAACTAATAATACTTACTTGAAGATATTACGTGCCTAAATTCACTTAAATCCGCAATTTCTAATATATATATGTATTATGTATCAGTGTCTATTGAGTTTTTATAGTTCTTTTCGTAATATGTCCGTATGAAGCTTACATTTTTATCTTGGCTTGTGAATTGTAACGATCATTATCCGTTAGGAATTTATTATAATGGAGTTAGATCTCCTGCTTAAACAAGGCAACATTTCGTTATATTTGTGAATATTTTCATATTTGAAGTTCATTTATTTTAGCAATTTTTAATTTTTTTCCAAGTTGCAAATTTTGGGCTGAAAGATGTGTTTTACCTCTTGATATTTTTTGTATTTCAGGTGGGGGAAATGAAATGGGTTTCTCCTCAAGCAATGCTTTAATGTTTGTGAACTTTTCCTTTTTTAAGGAAAAGAGAAAAAGGGGTTTTAACAAGAAATGCTCCACTAGACCTATCCATGTTGCCCAGCCTTGGGCAGGATTTAGATTGCATTAATTAAAGTTTAAAAATAGAAGTTTATTTAAATTTAATTTATAATATATGAATAGTAAAAACAAATTATTGTGTCAAACCAGGTTAAATTCGAAGCCAAGCATAATCTTTTTCTAAAGCTAGCTACAGTCAAATTTAAAATCAACTTGCTTTATTTTACCCAAGAATGAGTGAGAGGAAAGATTCGTTTGCTTAACACGATTTTAAGAATTAGATCAGTGATTGAATTAATCAAGTCAATGATTTACAGTTTAATAAATTTATTTAATTTAATCAAATAAATTAAAAAATGTATAGTTTAATTAGTTCATATTAATTCGTGGATTAACCTATTCAATTTTCGAATTCAATTCATTTTTGATAACAGTGCTGCTTAGAGTAATGCTTAAAAGTCAAGCAAATTCATCCGTATGATGATCCATATGCCGAAAGTTTCTTTAGTGCTTACAAGTTACAACTACTAGGAAGAGTCTAGTATTATCAATTAGAAAGTGACTACTTGCTAACTGCTTTGGAAAGTCCTTTGCTCAAGTAAAGCTGACTAAGAGTGAGTTTGGATGGACGGTGCGTTTAGTTGTGGTTAGTGTAAAAACAACAGTGGCGATAAGATTAGATACTGTAGTGATATTATAGCGTGAGACAAAAAGTAAGTTAAATGTACTGCACTGCACCGCAGTCAATCGCCCATCCAAACGAAGTCCAAAGAGATGCAAATTGTTTTGAATTTTCCAACAAACCACTAAAAAGTCCAATGCATGAGATGGAATAAAGGAGTATATCTTTATTTATTCTTTTTAACTGGTATTAAATTAAACCTGTCAATGAGTTGAGTTATCTGGCTTGAAAGTTCATCTAAAAAGTGAGAAGGTTTTGGTAAAAATATAGGTTCAACAAATAGATTTAGATAAAAATAATAGTGTCTGTTTAAAAAATAGGTTGGGCTTTAGATAACACTTTTTTTACTTGGGCCTTAGGTAAGGTTGGTTTATTGCTATTTTATTTTTATTTTCTCACTGTTTTGTTATCATTTCATAATTTTATAATTACTATTTTGTTGTTATTATTTAGATATTATATAACTCTTTTATTGTTAATTTTATTACTATTTTAGAAATATTTACTTGTTAAGTTACAGTGTTATTTAAGTATAAATATTTTTTAAATTTATTTTCAATTTATTGAGAAATATTTATTTTAATATTTTTAGTATTTTTTTATTATATTTTTAAAACTTATTATATAAGAAAATTAATTCACCTAGACCGGGTTCGAATTTTAGCATTTTTATTCGATCCAAACTTGGGTAAAATTTTAAGCCTATTTTTCAAGCTGAACTAGACTCAAACTTAGCAAACGAACTTAAAATTTTGATAAGACACAATCCGACTCATAGACAATTTTATTTTAAACACATTTTGGATAATTAGTGATGAGATGAACCAAACTCACCACAAGCCTAAGCCCAGGTTGGTAAAAGCAATGGCAGTGAGGCTGTACTTTTACTTTTTAAGTTTTAACTCATACATTGCTTCTATATAATATTGTCGGAACTTTTTCATTTTTCAATTAAAAATATACATAAATAAGTTCTTTTTGTTGTTATTTTCAAAATATATATAATTTTTATTTGTATAATAATTTAACAAATATATAAAATTTATTATTATAAGAATTATAAGAATAAAAAATTTATTTGTATAATAATTTTTATTATAAATTCTAATTATATCTACTCTTTTTAATATAATATTTAAAATTATCTATAGTATTTTTTTAACTCTTAAATAAAAAAATAATACACTTTAATATTATTAAACTCCTCTTCCTCTTTCTAATCTAACAAGAATGCAGATGAGATTAAAATCACCGCTCGAATCTTGTGAATAAAAATGTAACTAACGTGTCAACAGCAACCGTTGAGGCACCTATCCCCACTTCCCAGCCAGCCACACTCTCTTTACTATTTCACAAATTTACAAGAACTAGTAAGGAAACAATCTCACCTGCCCACCCTTTTAGGTCGGTCATGCCACTTATCTTCTAGACACTGGTTACTGTTACACCCTCTCTTTTCTTTGTCCCCACGTCAAGATATTATTCCCTCTTTCCATTTTTAGTTACATTAAAAAAAGTAGGCTTAATATATCATTTAGTCCTTAAGTTTTACTTTAGTATTTAGTTTAGTATTTGAGTTTTTTCTATCTTCATCTAATATTTGAGTTTGGTTTCAATGTTCAGAATAAATGGCATAATGTAGCCTACTAAATGTTTGACATATGAGATCTAGTAAAAAAAAATAGGTACTTAATTAGGCCAAAAAAAAAAACCTCAAATACTAAATTGAACTCTAAAGTTGAACTCAAGTACTTGACTGATGCTAAAAAATCTCAAGTACCAAAATGAACATTAAAACTAAATTTAGGTATCAAATTAAAAAAAAAAACTTGAGGTTCAATTAGCTCAATCTTGCCACTTATCTCTTAGGCATTGATTATTGTTAAGGTGATATAATTCGGTTCAATGGGTTTTTCTAGATTGTTAAACTGTCCATTATAATTCGATTCGGCTATGTTCTATTCTCAAATTTTCCATATTAATATTTTGTTTTGATTTTTTAGACTTATTTTGATAAATTGAACTTTGTTTTGTGACTTTTTAATATTATTTAACAAATTTTCAAGGTTTTTTTCATAATTATTTCTGAAAAACAAAAAAATTTCAAGAATTTTTAAATTATTTTCATTGTTTTAAATATAAAATATTTATTTTTAGTTACGTTAAAAAGTAGGGTTAATATATCATTCTCTACTTAAGTTTTGATTCAATGTATAAATTGGTACCGGATATTTTTTTGCCCTAATTTGATATCTGAGTTTGATTTCAACGTTTAGACCAAATGACATTGTGTGGCCTAATGAAGTTTGACATGTGAGATCTAGTATAAAAATATATGTACTCAATCGAGACAAAAAAAAGACTTAAATATTAAGTTAAACTTAGATACTTAACTGATATAAAAAAAAACTCAAATATCTAATTAAAAAAACTCGTGTCAAATCGGGACAAAGGAAAACTTATACCAAATTGCATATTGAAACCAAAACGTAAATAAAGAAGAATTTTGAACCTAGTCATTCACAAGCCTTGAGTTAAAGTTTTGGTCAAAAGTATGGTTCTGATTCCTTTATTATGTTAAAAATGCTAAATAAATAGTTAATACTTCTCATTATTTCAGATAAAAACTTATATTAATTAATTTTTTAAAAAACAAAATAACATGATAAATTGAAGGGATATTTTTAAGTTGTATGTTAATACAATAATAAATTTATATTTTCAACCCATCCAAAACTTTTAATTTAATTTTGACCCTTCCTTTAAAAAAATTTTAAGTTCACCCTGCACAAAAACATGTCAAAATACAAAAGAGAGGGACCCAAATCAAAATTTGACCTTTAAAATTCATGAATTATAAGATCCAAGTGTCGTCCTTCCCACTTAAGTTTTTCAACCACAATGGTTTGAAAAACCGAACCGAATCAACGGATCGGACTAATTATATAAAAATATTGATCGATACATAAGTTCAAAGTAAGGAAAAATATCAATTAATATCCCATTTATTTTTGTTTCTCTCACGTCATATGATCGCTACAATATCTAATATCTCATCCACTTTGGTCACGGTTTCCAACAACATTGCTAATCAATCCCATCCCATCCACTTTGATCCTATTATTACCTTATAATTATTAAACAGAAAAAAAAAAAAGAGATTCATGAATCACAGATTCGTTCCTTAGATTCATTCTTCAAAAAAATTTCTTCATCTTCTCCATCACACAGATCCATCAAGCTTTCATTTTAATTTTTCCATTTTTTTTCAAATTTTTTGGCGCGAAAAAAGGGCATGAGAGTCGAAGGATTCGAGGGAAAGGTTTACGAGGCGGCTGACCTCTCGCCGCCACGGCCTAATTCTCCAATCACCACCGAAGATGATAACGATAACAACGGTGAGGAGTTGTTCGTGCCTCCTTTGAATTTCGCTATGGTCGATAATGGAGTTTTCAGGTCTGGCTTCCCCGATTCCGCCAATTTTAGCTTCTTGCAATCGCTAGGGCTCCGTTCTATTATGTGAGTTGTTACTTAACTGTGCCGATCTCTATAACTGCTGGCTAAGATAAAAAAATCGTAAATTTCCTTGATTTTAAATTTTCGATCGCCTCTTTTCGTAGATATCTTTGCCCTGAATCCTATCCAGAAGCCAACAATGAGTTTTTAAAGGCTAATGGAATTCGGCTTTTTCAATTCGGTATCGATGGATGCAAGGTATGTAATTGCTTTCTTTTTTCCTTCAGTTTTTGGCTTGATTCCCTCATCTAATATTGATTACCATGATTATATCTCAAGGTTCGAGTGTTTAATTCTGTGCTGTTGTCAATTCCATTTACTGAAACTGACATCGAAAATGGTTCTCCGCAAGCTAAAATCAAAATGTTAATTTTGATATTCGGTCCTATTTTCTCTATATCCACGTAAATTTTGATCCCTGAACTGTGTTATTTACCATAATATAGTATTATAGAATCCTTTGGAAAATCAAAATTAATAGCAAAGCTGCATCCTTCATTGCATCATCATCCAAACAGCAGTTGTTGCTTAAGCTTTTTTTTTTTTTTTTTCCAATCGATCTCCTTTTTTGTTCCTAGTGGTGTTAAGGAACCCCTTTATATCTCCTCTCAAATGGGTATTTGTATTTTAACTGTTTTTTCAATTTATTGAACTATAAAGTAGAATTGTGGACATCATGCTGTTATTCAATCTGTAATTTGTTTGTATTTTATTGTGGCTGTTTATGGTGAAGAAGGATACTGTGATTTGCACAATGGTTTTTAAACAAATTAGGTACTAATTGTTTTGATATTATTGTTTGCTTCATGAAATGGTATCTTACATTCATAGATGCTTCATGAATGAAGCAATCAATATTCACAAGGTCATCTAAAATAGGTTAAAGTTTAGTTCAGTTCAGTTTGGTTCAAGCCTAGAAAAAGGATTATTTTGCACAAAATCTATGCACTTTTTTTTTAATGTGATACTAGCGGTAATGTTTAAGGTGAGATCTTATTATAGTGGAATTTCGTGGGATACTTTTTAAATCAAAGGGTGCGGTTAAATAAATATAGAAATGCCGTTTTGATCAAGCCACGTTAGAAATTAAGAAATTGTGCTGGTGACTTGAAACTAGTTAAATCATTGAATATGTTGTTTTTGTCTAGAAATCAGTTGCTCTCCTTGGTGTTGAAACTGGTTGAATTGGTTTTTGTCAATGCAAATCCTATGTGGCATGATCAACAGTTGATTTAAAAGGATCCTACTGGATCTCACTGTAATGGGATCTTTAAATAGATACCACCGATACTAACCAAATATCTTATGCCATATTTCTGTTTAAAAACAAAATGTTGCATCCAAATACATTCTTGAAATTGATAACCCATACTTTATACAGGAGCCCTTTGTAAACATTCCAGAGGAAACAATCCGGGAAGCATTGAATGTAGTCCTTGGTATTTAACACTTTTTTACTTATAGTTTATAGTTTTCTTCTTTATCATTTGCTTATATTTGGCCTTGTCTGTTTCCGTACCAGATGTAAAGAACCATCCACTGCTAATCCATTGCAAACGAGGAAAGGTAATTTCATCCTATACTTTTATTTTTTCAAACCAATGTATCAGTTCACTGATATATTTCTGTACATGTCGTGTAGCACCGTACTGGTTGTGTTGTTGGATGCTTAAGAAAATTGCAGAGATGGTGTCTGTCTTCAATTTTCGACGAGTACCAACGGTTTGCCGCTGCCAAAGCAAGGGTGTCCGACCAGAGGTTCATGGAGAAGTTTGATGTTTCCGGCATGAAGCATTTACCAATAACGTTTTCATGTTCAAAGAGATAGCAGTAAGCAGAGTATTATATATATATATAGCTTGAAGTTTTTTACTGCCATAATCGAAACAAAGCGAACATAGAGCACAAGAGTTTGAGGTTTGAAACAACTTTGTTAATAATATATATACACGTATGTTTTCTTTTTTTACTTTTGAAGTATGGCATGGCATGGATGGTTGATTTTCTGCTCATTGCAATGGAAAATCATATATAAATATTTCCACCTGCATAATTGGCTGCAGATCCGTTGGATAAATTGGTTTTTTTTTTTTTCAAGTCCTTGTCATGATTAGGAGTGAACAATTGTTGGTTCAAATCGAATTAGGACTGAGGTTGAAAAATGCTGTGAAAAAATGCTCATGTAAAGTAGAAGATTTAACAACGGGATAAGAAAGTAATTTAATTGAAAAGCATTTTTTCAAAAGCTAAAATTTAAAAATTTTGGCTTAGCTTAAAGTCTTAATTTAAAATCAAGGTTTGGTTTGAAAAATTGCTTGTTTATCAATCTTTTTGGTTTGAAATTATGATTTGGGTTGAAAAAGTACTTTTCAGTCTCAATGATAAACATATCCTTAGGTTTTGTTTGGATGGGCGATTGATTGCAGTGTGGTGCGTTTAGTTTATTTTTTGTCTCACGCTACAGTGTTTAATTTCACTGCCACCGCTGTTTTTACACTAACCGCAGTTACTAAATGCACCGCCCATCCAAATTCACCATTAGTCAAGTTTAGCCTAGTCAATTACGATGAATAAGGCAATTTCATACATTAATTATGTTGATTGGTTATTGGTTCTAAATTTAACTATTGTTTTAGAACAAATTGACTTTTAATATGTATAAATTTTAATTTTTAAATACATATATATATATATAAATATTGGAACGATGGATGAAAAAGGTTGTACAGTCGATTGATGATATGTGGTTCATCTAGCCTAATGAATAAATTCAAAGGAGTAGACAGTATATTATACTATTTGATTCACCAGTCAAGGTTTTATAGTATTTGGTTCATTGACTCGAGCAAGGTAAACCCATATTATGAATATGTTAACATTTGAGTCATTATGTCAAACTAAAAATAAGCATATATATATATATATATATATTATGAATATATTACAATATTAGGTTGAAGGTAACCATATATTACCAATAATATTTGCTCTTATTTTATTTTGGACTAAAATGTTATAAAATGTTGCTTTATATACAAGATATTGTATGGTTAAGCTTGGTGAATGAACTGATGGTTATGGCAATAAACATGTTTGTTTTATTATTATGTGATGGTTTTTTCTACATACATACACAGACAAGATTATATGAAATTGTTATTCCACGCCATTCAAATTCCTTTTCAATAGGAAAATGACAAATTAAAACTTTACTCTTGATTTTTAGCATTTTCAGTTGGATTTGAATTCATTCAGGAGGAAAAATCTGATTTTTCATTCTCCTATCGAAAAGAGATATGGATGACGTGAAATTATAATTTCATACAATCTCTTCTCACAAAATGTTACTTTATATGTAATATTTTGCTTAAATTTTTGCAGATGAAGTGATTATTGTGGAAATAAACATGGTTCTTATAGAATTCAGATAACAAAGATAAAAACTACTTTATAAGTTAATTCAATTAAGGTAGGAGGTTTAGTTTTCAAATTTTTAAGAGTAAACTATAAAAATAATCACTTTTGTTTGATTTATATTACATTTTAGTCACTTATGTTTGAAATGTTATGTTTTAGTCACTTACGTTATTGTTTTGTTATAAAGTGGTCACTCTAATGTTAAACTCTGTTACCTCTTTAATGGCAATCCTACGTGGCAGTTCAAATAGGTTTTAAATGCCAATTTGGATGTCTAGTTGCTGGGATGAAAATAAGTTTTTAATTAAAGTAAATTTAATTTGGATTGCCACATAGGACATCTAAGTTGGCATTTAAAACCCATATGGACTGCCACGTAGGGCCATCGTTAGGGAGGTAATGGAGCTTAACGGTAGAGTGACCACTTCGTAACAAAACGAATACGTAAGTGACTAAAATGTAACATTTCAAACATAAGTGACTAAAATGTAATCTGAAACAAACAAAAGTGACTATTTTTATATTTTACCTTTTTTTAATCAAACCTATTGAAATATGTTAACTCTTTTGAAAGAAATCTTTAAAATATTGTCTATTGAGTGGTTGATCAGCCCTCAACAATGGTCAATTATTGTTCCTGTGTCTGGAATTTGTCTCTTACTTCTATTGAGAGCCTCTAGGAATTTACAGGATAAAAGCACCTCAGGAAAATGTGAGCATTTACTCTTTGTAGAATTTAAACCTATACTTTTATATAACATTTATGATTAAAATAAATCATCGATGAGAGAGAATATTTTCAAAATTGACTGATTGCTGTTCTCTTAATTAAGTCCATCGAAGACTCTAATTTTGGCTATGTTGTCGAAGACAAGATTGGCTTACGTTTGCTTTACAGCATCAGCAACACCTCTATCCTCCATTTAATTTAATCACTCACCTTTATAATATGCTCACTTGATTGTTTCATTTTAATTTAATCAACTTTATAATATGCTCACTAATTTGTCTTCTTTTATAAGTTTTTTTTTTTGCTTTATCTAATAGTGAAGCAAAGTGTAGATTCCTAGTTTATTTTAGATTAAATAGTTCTATTAGTCCTTGTATTTTACCAAAGTTGTAGATTTAGTCTTTATACTTTAATTTAGTCATTTTTAGTCCTTATAATTTTTGAATTTTAAAATACCAGCCCTTACCGAACAATAAATGTTAAAATCATTAAGTTATGTTATTTCCAAAATCTAATGTGACAAACATATTATCATATGTGTAACGCTATGTTAGCTTGTTAATTCCACATATTACTCTACTAAAAATCCAGTTAATGGATTAATGTCTATTATTTGTGTCAATATTGAAATTTCAAAATTCTAAAAGTATAAGGACTTAAAATGATCCAATTGAAAAAAAATTGGTTAAATCTACAACTGTACGCAAAGCATAAGACCAATAATTGCTTTTAACCAAATGAATTTAATTGCTAGCGTTTGGGTTAGGACTAAAATTTCAAAATTTGAAGAGCACAAAGACTAAAATTTATCAAATTAAAACATATGAACTAAATCCACAACTTTAACAAAGTACAAGGACTAATAGCAGAAATTGACCTATATTTTGTCTGCAAATCTTCCTAAAGCAATACCAATATCAGTCCATAAATAAAACACCCAGAGCATTACCAACTCGAATATAAATAAAACACACATTCAAAGAGAGAATTTCAATAATCCATGGAAAAAGAAATAATCATATCCAAACCAGATATGAACCGTTTCGATGAAATGAGCAAACCATACAAAAAAGTTTTAGCCAAAGACGATGACGTTCATTGCTTGAAAGCAATCTACTCGAAAAACACCGACGCATTGTTGAATCCAATCACGGCACTTAAAGACACCATCTTCCACATCGCAGCTTACGACGGCCGTGAGGAAGTGCTTCGTGTTCTGCTCGAAATGGTGCCGCCGTCAAAGAGGGCGGAGGTGCTGAAGGTGAAGAACATTTACGGGAACACGATCCTCCATGAGGTGGCCACCACTACTAATGTAAAAGCAGCTCGTTTATTGATGGAAGAGTTGTTGGTGTTGCCTGGAAATGATAATCGGCAAAGGGAAGAGATATTGGGTGCTCAAAACAAATTAGGTGAAACCCCATTGTTCAGGGCTGCGCAATATAGCTGCAAAACGATGGTGGAGTATTTGGCAACTGCAATCGGACGAACCGGGAACCTTGAAAGTCACTATAGGAGAAACGATGGGACCTCCATTCTTCATATTGCTGTGATCGGCCAACAATTCGGTAATACATCTCACTTCAAACAATAAGCTTGGATTTGTCATTTATAAATTTTAATCTCATATTTCAAATTCTATCGAGCTTAAATAAACATCAAAATACTAATAATATCATACATAATCCGGGCAAGTCCCCTAAACACTTCTAAACTGGACAGATTTAGACTACAGATTATTTTTAATTGGATTAAATTTCAGTTTGGAGTCAAAATTAATTAGCTTTCACTATTGTCTTCTTGATACTGTTATTGGATTTTGCATTTTCAATCCAGATACTGCTATTTGGTTTCTGAGAAAGTCTCCAGAGCTTGCAACATACAAGGACAAGAATGGAAACACCAGTCTTCATCTGCTAGCTAGCATGGCCTCGGCTTTTAAGAGCAGCTCCCCCACCAAAGGAATATTCAAGGAGTTCATCTATTATTGTATGTATTTTTCTTCATTCTATCTATAAAATTAATGGTTGATAGTAGATCGATTTTTTTTAGAAAAATTTTCAAAGTATTTGTTGAACACCTCAACCGGTATCTAAAGGGTAAAAATATTATAGAGATTTTAGATTGTATTTTTCTCCTTTTACTCAAAAAAAAGAGGATAAACTAGTTTCTATACATTAAACCAAAAGAACAAATTAGTCCTTTTTGTTAAAACATTTATTTATTTTTATTGTTAAAACCTGGCGTGCGTAATGGAATAATTAGAGAATTGTTAACAGTAGAAATAAATGAATTTTTTTAACAAAAATATCAGTTTATTATTTGATCTTATATAAAAGGATTAGTTTACCTTATTTAGTAGAATAGGCAAAATTCAATCCGACTACTGCCCATGATCCGATCGAACGAGTTACTCCTATTTAATTAAACTTGTTTCTTTAAATAATCAAATTTGACACAAAGTAGGAAGACAAAACCTTTATCGAAAATAATACTCACCCATTAAAGAATGTCACCAACATGATTCAAAAACTTTGCCAGAAAAGTTGACCCTTCAATTTAGTATCACCGTTTACTCATTTTAATTACATTGTTGTTTGAGAAAAAGGCCTACCGAGTGATTCACGTAATAAGGAAGGGACGAATGAGCTTACAAAAAATAGGCAAGACAGAGATTTAGAGCAGGGTGAACAAAACAGAGGTCTCAATCAGCAGGATTACTGCAAAGGTATTTTTTTTACTAGCAATACATATCAAATTATAGGTTTAATTTTTCTATTAGTCTCTGCACTTTTTAAATTTTAAAATTCTAGTCTTCACCTAAATGATAACTACTAAATTCATTAAATTCAACTATTCCCAAAATCTGATGTTGTATGTGTAAAGCCATGTCAGCTTATTATTTTCATATATTACTCAATAAAAATCCAGTTAATTGATTAATGACTGTAATTTGCATAAAGACTAAAATTCCAATCAAAATTCAAAAAGTATAGGGATTTAGAATGATCCAATTGGAGAATATGGACTAAATTTAACTGAATGCATGGTATAGAACTAATAATTAAATTTAACCAAATGTATTTGACTGCTATGATTTGGGTCAAGATTAAAATTTCAAAAATTGAAAAGTACATGGACTAAAATTGATCGATTTAAAAAATATAGAGATTAAATTTAATTTAATTAAAGTATAAGGATTAAATCTACAACATTTACAAACTACAAAGAAGCTTTGTAGTTTTCTTCATACAAAAGTTAAAGTGAGTGATATTTTATCTTTTTGGGATAATGATCATAGGCTAAAAGGTTAAACCACGATAAATATTGGTATTGATTAATTTTGTGACAGGGGTGAAGTCAGAACAATTTTTTAGGAGGGCCAAATGAAATTTTTATTTTTTATAGTTTATATCTTTATAATTTTTAAAGTATTAAATTAAATTTTTATAATTTTAGGAGATCAAAATGCAATTTCACATTTACTGATTTAAAATTTTAAAAAAATTTAAATGGTCTAAATGACAATTTTTCATTTTAGGGGCCGGCCTAAAATCGCCTTTGATTCTGTCTCGATATTGTATTGATCACATTTCCGCTCGTATATACACCTTTGAGTTTCATATGATTATTATATTGTAGGATGGAAAATGATTGTTCAGATTTGGAAACAAAAGAAAATGCATGAATCGGCGGTTAAACTAGCGAAGTTATTAGTGGGAACCGATACGTCTTGGTTCGAAACTCATGAACCGGAGGAAGACGACACGATTTTAATGGAACGGAAGGAGGAGGAAGAAGAAGAGACGTCAAAAAGTAATGCAACGGCCAACACGGAGCGGTCGCCTGAACCGGATACGCCGTTGCTCATCGCAACCAAAACAGGCATCGTGGAGATAGTGAAGGAGATACTCACAAGGTACCCTCAGGCAGTTTATCACATCGGTCAAAAGGGACAAAACATACTTCATGTCGCTATCATGCATCGGCAATACAAAGTGTTCCATGTCCTTAAGGATAAAGAAGAGGCGAAGAGGTTGGTTCGGGGCATCGATAACGATGGCTGCACCATACTCCACCATGCTGCTAACACTAAATATTATCATGGAGGAACCAAACCAACCCCTGCTCTTAAACTCCAACAGGAATTGACATGGTTTGAGGTACAACTTTTTTTTATGATTAAAACTAGACCCGTTAATCGAGCGGATTAGTTCAATGTAGATCTAGTTAATTCGAGTTTTGTCTTAAATGCAGGACGTAAAAAACCAAATGCCCTCTCATTTTATCATGCATCTCAACAAAAAGGAGACCACAGCAGATGACCTTTTTAAGGATAATCACCGAGATCTACTTAAAACCGCGCAAGAATGGGCGAAGAACACCTCTCAGTCGTGCTCGACGGTCGCCATTCTCGTGGCAACTGTTGTTTTCACAGCTGCCTACACTGCACCGGGTGGTTTCTTGCAGAGTACGTAATTGATCTATTAGAAGTTGAGTAAAAGTATCAGCTCTTTGAAGCCGAATTGCATTTGAGTTTATATATACAAGAAAAAGATAAATTAGTCTCAATTCGTTAAATCAAAAAGTAAACTAACTTTTTTATTAAAATTTTCATTCATTTTTACTGTTAAAAACTGGTCATTGTACCACGTGTTTTTGTCGGGTTATTCTATTAACCACGTCAACTTTTAATAGTATTTAAAAGGATAAACTTTTTAATTGAAAAAATTAATTTATAATTTACTATTTAATCTAATATACAAAGATTAATTTATTTTTTTTTAATAGTAACTGAACATTGAAAAACCAACTATATGATATAAAAGTTATGATGATATTGAATCATGGGTCAATGCATGCAGACGGTCGTCCCATTCTCCTCGAAGAGCCTCTTTACTCGTTTTTCACGGTGATGGACGTTGCCGGTCTCGCGAGTTCCTTGACCTCGGTGGTTATCTTCCTCTCTATCCTCACTTCTTCACTCGAGTTCGAGGATTTTCATCACCGGTTACCTCGGAACCTCTCCCTCGGTTTCACCTTCCTATTCTTCTCCGTCACCAGCACCATGATGACTTTCACAGCCACCATTTTACTGCTGGTTCATTTGGAGAAGAAGTGGACTGCAACGCTAACGTATGCGGCTGCATTCCTTCCCATATGCTTATTTGCATTGTTTCAATTCCCTTTATATTACCAGTACTTCGTTGCTGCAGTGAAGAGCATTTTGGACTTTCTTAGAAGGAATTTGCCTGGTAACTGGGATTTTCTTCAATTTATAGATGATTACTAAGAAGCAATAAAAGGGAAACCTTTTTATCTGTATTGCTGCTCAAAGTCCATTGATTTCTGGATTTTTACTGTTTTTTTTTCTTATTCCTATATTCCTGTTTTGGTCATTGTTCTTGGACTATCGGATTTAATCATTTGTATTTATTTTTAATCATTTTTTAAAAATTTGTTTATGAATTTACTGATGATGTTGTTGATTAATAGTTATGATACGCACTATTACTAACTCCATTACCCGATTGTGTCTTAATCTGTATTCTATGCAGTTCGCACTTTAGGTTCGCATGTAAGTTGTTCGCACGCTTCTATGAGATCATAAGATGTGCGTTACCACAATCATATAAGCGATCCCATATCTAGAAAACACGTGTTAATTCTAGAATACAGTACGTATTGATCGACATGTATGGGAATTTATCTACGATATTACATTCAAAAACAGTAATTATATCATATAAATACACAGTTCAACTCATCTGAAGAGGATACACTCTTAAATACTCAACATATATATTATTAATTCATCAAATATGAATCCCTAATTCTTTTGACCAAAGGCGAATATAATGGAAAAATTATAATTCAGTCTCTTTAAAATAATTGAATTAAAAGTTATTATATGTAAAATTGTACTTTGATCTCCTCAAACAAGAACCTTTAGAAAAGTTGAAATCATAAATTAGGTTTTGAAATGTTGTTAGTCCCTGAACTTGTATAGAATTTGATATTTGGCCCTTGTATTTTAAGAGTTAAAAATTCAATATTCTTACTTTTTTTTTAATTTGAAAATCCTAGTGTAATCATTATGGTCGTTGGTTGTTTTTGTCAAAAAATTTCAATTTAACATGTTTATTTTCTGTTAATTTAATAATGATAGCCTAATCAAAATTACAAGTTGACGAATTAAGACAAAAAGTACTTGCAATTTTAATGATTGGATTTAGATTTAAAAAAGAAGAAGGAAGATCTAATTTTTTAAAATTTTTAAATACAATGATTAAATCTCAAGTCTTGTTAAAGTACAAATGCTTATTTCAATCCATAAATTAACACATGATAAGATTATATTTTGATCTATCAAAAATTTATAATTCAATTCTGATTCCCTTAAAAAAAAAAAAATCAACTTTTCAAGATGGAATGAATCACAATAAGTCTAATTAACTATGATTATATCAAATTTGACTTAAATTCAAATCAGTCCAAGTTAATTATAAAAACATAACAATTTAAACTAATCTGTTTCGAATCAGAAATAACACAAATAAAAAATTTATCTAATCCCAAAATAGCTCAAAAAGTAATATGAAATAATAAGAGATTTAACTATTTATAAATATTGAGGGTTAAAGTTATTATTATGTTAATTTTAAACTTGGACAAAAAAAGTTGAAGCCCCAACGTGAGAACAATTGTCAAATACAATGCCTAACTTGGATCAAAAAAATTCAAGTGTGTATTAATGTGAGGAAAGTTGCTAAGTTGAGGTCTTAAAAAGTGATTTAACCATTTATAAATATTGAGGGTTAAAAGTTGTTATTATGCTAATTTTAAAATCTGTCACTATTAATCAACTAGTGTAAAGTTTTTTAAATAATTAAATAACTATTTTATAATTTTTTATAAAAAAATAAATTTATTAATAAATAGTAATTCACCCTATACTTAATTAAGTTATGGTATTCGTATCATGGGCCAATTGATGCAGATGGTCATCCCATTCTCCTCGAAAAGCCTCTTTACTCGTTTTTCATCGTGATGGACGTTGCCGGCCTAGCGAGCCCCTTGACCTCAGTGGTGATCTTCCTCTCTATCCTCACTTCTTCGCTCGAGTTCGAAGATTTTCGTCACCGACTGCCTCGGAGCCTCTCGCTTGGTTTCATCTTTCTGTTCTTCTCGGACACCAGCACCATGCTGACCTCAACAGCCACCATTTTACTTCTAGTTCATTTGGAGAAGAAGGGGACTGCAACGCTAACGTATGCGGCTGCATTCCTTCCCATATGCGTATTTGCAATGTTTCAATTCCCTTTATACTACCAGTACTTCGTTGCTGCAGCGGATAGCGTATTTGATTTCCTTAGGAAGAATTTGCCTGGCAATTCGGAATTGCTAAGGATTAAAAATGATTACCGAAGGCCCATGGAGTTTTGTTTAGTGTTATGTGTTTAGTTTTTTTTAGTCACGCAACAGTATTTAATTTTACCGTTATTATTGTAATAAATGCACCGTCTATAAAAAGACACCTAAAAATAAATAAAGGGAAACCCAATATTTTGATGTTTGCTAATGCTATCCACTTTTGTTCCAACTTTTTTTCTTTATCTTGTTTTAGAGTTTACCGTTATTATTGTAATAAATGCACATTGTCCATAAAAAGACACCTAAAAATAAATAAAGGGAAACCCAATATTTTGATGTTTGCTAATGCTATCCACTTTTGTTCCAACTTTTTTTCTTTATCTTGTTTTAGAGTTTACCGTTATTATTGTAATAAATGCACTGTCCATAAAAAGACACCTAAAAATAAATAAAGGGAAACCCAATATTTTGATGTTTGCTAATGCTATCCACTTTTGTTCCAACTTTTTTTCTTTATCTTGTTTTAGAGTATATTATTATACATGTTCAATTAATTAAGTTTGAGTCAATTCAAATTAATCGTAAAAAGTCAATAAATTAAATTAAAAAGCCAATTAAAAATTTTGAATGACTTTAGTTTAAAGTAAATTAAATTCGAAACAATTCAAACACGATGGTGAAGTTTTTAAAATTCGAATTAATTTAGACTTTTCAATTCTAATTTGAGGCTTTTTGATGTTCAAGATAAGTATAAGCAAGTGGGTTTTGTATTCTCTTGAGCCCAATTTTTATTTTGAGATGAAATCTAATTGAAAACATACATAGTTTATTTTTTTTTATTAAATTAGATAAATAGAGAGATTAAAATACAAAAATTGAAAAATATAGATATTGGAGCTAACCGAATTGAAACTCGTAAATAATTATTCAAAAAATTATTGGTGAGTATTTGGTATACTAATAATGTATTTTTTTTCACAAACAGCCTTGAAAAATTGACATATTTTTTTAAATTTTTTTTATAATATCCTTATAAAATACTTATCAACATCTGACATTATTTATGAAGTCTAAAAATTCTACGTATACCAAATTAAATACTATTATATAAAGATAAAATAGAATAAGAGGGATATTTTGTCTTAAAGATAAGTAGGAAAGGAGCATCTCATCTATTCTTTAAATTGCTTTTGTATTATTCTTAAGCTAAGAGCTTAAAATTAAAATGGTATTTCAACCTACCTATCCACACTTTATGGTTATCCTTTTTTAAATTTTGGTACAACACTATATGGTTGAATTAGTTAAAGCCATATGTTATACCCATATTATTACTATTATATCAAAGGAATTGTTACTGTTATGATAATAATTTTTTGATTTACATTAACATTATTGTCAATGTAAGAGAATTTAAGTTTGAGCGTACTGAAATACATTATTCTCCTATTTATAAGTTGAAAAAAAGCTATAAGTAATTCTCTAAGTATTATATAAAAAAATATATTTTTATTTTAAAAAATAAATTTTTTGAGAAAAATTAATAATATAGAAAATAAGTAATATCAATCAAAAAATGCTTTTTTGCTCCCAGTTCCTACCACCAACCCCAACACCAACCATAATCAAGGGTTAGGTAAAGGACAAACACCCATCCACCCAACTTCCTCTCTACTCCTTTAACTTCCCTTTTATATGTATCTAAATAATTATGATAAAAAATCTGGTTTAAGCGATTGAATAAAAAATTAATTTATTTCGTAATGTGATTAATGGATTAAATTGAATAATTAAAAAAATAATAAGAATCAATGAAAAAAATTACTATATTTTATTTCATTTTTCCTATGAAAAATAAAATTTCATCAATTTTTTCATTTTTGAAAATTTTCTTGATTTATATGTTTATATTATTTTAATAAACCACTCAATTCAAACAAATTCAGCCGAAGCAACTCCGGTTTTTTCAACCACGAAAGGAACCTACTGCCTACTAGACAATGAAACGGCGCTCTTCATTGTCGTTTCGCTCGTTCAAATCCCCTCAAAACACCGCCGTTTCCTTAACTGGAAAATGGCAAAGGACACGCAGAGAATACAACAGTGTAAACAACACAAATAAATATTAGTGTAATAAAAACCACTTTTATTGTTCTTACACAGATCCAAGCTCCCAATCACAAAGCCGCCACCAATCAACTCACAAACTAAATAAACTAAAAAGAACAATGTATTCCTCATTGAATACTAACGGCAACGTTGCAGCCTTTGAAACAGGGCCGGTTTCGGGACGTTTCGCCGCCGTTTACAGTGAAGTCCAGAACAGTCGTATCGACCACGCTCTTCCTCTACCTTCCGTTCTTAGAAATCCTTTCAAAGTCGTCGAAGGTCCTCCTAGCTCCGCCGCCGGCAACCCTGGTTCGTCATTCTTCTTCTTTCTTGTTTACTTGCATGAAAAATGCAAGTAACGGTGAAGTCTTTAGCTCAGTTTCACTGAACTGGAAACCTTGCTTTCATTTTTTGGCAGATGAGATTGCGAAGCTGTTTCCGAATCTATTCGGACAACCGTCGGCAATGTTGGTGCCGAACGAAGTGGATTCTCTCCGATCCGATCTGAAGTTGAAGATCGGCGTCGTTTTGTCTGGAGGACAGGCACCTGGAGGCCACAATGTGATTTCTGGAATTTTCGGTTAGTACTTTTTTTCCTTTCAATTTCACTTTTCATTGCTTGTGTTTTTTTAGTATTATTGCTATTTGTGATAATGGAAGTAAAACGCCGCCGTTTTGAACGACAGATTACTTGCAAGATCGCGCCAAAGGTAGCATTTTGTATGGATTTAGAGGCGGCCCTGCTGGGATCATGAAATGCAAATACATTGAATTGAATGCTGATTATATTTACCCTTACAGAAATCAGGTATCTTTTCTTAGTTTATACATGATGGATTCGGTTATAAAAATTGAAAAACCGTTTTAACCGATCGAACTTAGCAAAGACTGAACATATGTTGATTCAGTTGGTTAAATCAAATTAGATCGGATTTAAATTTTGATTGAAAAAAATATTATTTATGTATATTTAAAAGATAAAAAGATTATATATATATATATATATATATATTAAAAGATAAAAATTTTTATATTATCAAACATGGCTAAAAATTGCTCTTTCTGGAAAAATGCAACAGTTTAAACAGTTTGAAAGGTACAAGTTTCATGTTATTACCAATGTTAGTCCCATGTTGTCTTATGCTTTCATGTATGTACATATACAACATGTCTGCTAAAGCAAAGATCACAACTAATTGTGTTTCTTTATTTATATTAACCAGGGTGGCTTTGATATGATCTGTAGTGGGAGAGACAAGATCGAAACTCCCGAGCAGGTAAGAGCCTTTCCATGATTCTTATAAGTTATTCGAGTTTCTTGTTATCAAGTAATGGTGTCTGAGTAAAGTGGGTGTAACTTTCAGTTTAAGCAAGCTGAAGAAACAGCAGTGAAGCTCGACTTGGACGGGCTTGTGGTTATTGGTGGGGATGACTCGAACACGAACGCTTGCCTCCTTGCTGAAAACTTCAGGTACATATACCTCTATCCCGATCTCTTCGCCGGTGTAACATATACCTTATACCTTCTTTTCCTTTAGGGGTAAAAACTTGAAAACTCGAGTGATTGGGTGCCCAAAAACGATCGACGGTGATTTGAAATGTAAAGAGGTTCCAACAAGTTTCGGATTCGATACTGCCTGCAAGGTAAGGTTATATTTGCTTTCACATTTTATATACTGCGTCGGTCCGCTGGTACGTTCTAATGTCTGGTTACCTTGTATAGATATATGCAGAAATGATTGGCAACGTCATGATTGATGCACGGTCGACTGGAAAATATTATCACTGTAAGTGTTTCAAACGTACAAATTTCACGACCCTTTCGAAAAACAGTTCATACTTGTGTGTCTGTTCACTTATGCCACTAAACGCCTGTTATTGTTTTTGTAGTTGTGCGGCTCATGGGACGTGCAGCTTCGCACATTACTTTGGAGTGTGCTTTGCAGACTCACCCTAACATTACTATTATTGGAGAAGAGGTATTGTTTTTTCCACCATCTTCCACTGCTTGTCGAGAATAAGTTTGATTCATTTCATCGGAGTATATCTTTTCACAGGTTGCTGCCAAGAAGCAGACGCTTAAAAACGTTACGGACTACATGGTCGATGTCATTTGCAAACGTGCTGAACTCGGTTACAACTATGGGGTTATTCTCATACCCGAAGGTCTTATTGACTTTATTCCCGAGGTACTTTCGGTCTTCAGCTGGCCTATTGTCATAATGGTTTCATCATCCCGATATTTATCTGCTTTTACGTGCTTCCAGGTCCAGCAGCTTATTGCCGAACTAAACGAGATTCTGGCACATGATGTTGTCGATGAAGATGGGATATGGAAAAAGAAACTTACCAACCAATCTCTAAAGCTTTTCGAGTTCTTACCTCAAGCAATTCAAGAACAATTGATGCTTGAAAGAGATCCTCATGGAAACGTTCAGGTATTACGATGTTCCTCTACCGATCTTTGTTTGCTGAAGTATTATTTGTTGGGTTTTCAACGTTTGTTTGGTCTGTTTTTTGTTACTGTTAGGTCGCTAAAATCGAAACGGAGAAAATGTTGATTCAAATGGTTGAAACAGAATTGGAGAAGAGGAAGCAAGAAGGATCTTATAAGGGCCATTTTAAAGGACAATCACACTTTTTTGGGTACATAATGCTAATGGCATCATAAGTAGGTTCAAACCTTAGGCCATAGAGAGTATTTTTCCTTATATGATTATCATATATATGCAGATATGAAGGAAGATGCGGTTTGCCAACTAACTTTGATGCCTCCTATTGCTATGCTTTGGGCTACGGCGCTGCAGCTCTCCTCCACAGTGGAAAAACTGGGTTGATATCATCGGTTCGTTTCCACTTCTTAACTATTGTCCTTCTGCGTTGATATCATTATTCGATTGTGTTTTTAAACTTGTGAACCAAGTATTTTGATTTTTTACGTTTGTAATGTTTGCAGGTAGGAAACTTAGGAGCCCCGGTTGAAGAATGGACGGTCGGAGGGACTGCTCTTACATCATTAATGGATGTCGAGAGGAGGCACGGTATGGTTACTTCACCTTATTTCTTCAAGCATTTTGGTCCCTTTACTCTAAAAAAAAAAGGCAAATTAGTTCTTTTGTTAAAAATTTCAGCCATTAAAAATTGGTCCTTATACGTCATCATAATGTACATGCCATGTATTATTGTCTAACTATTCCGTCAGCCACGTCAGTTTATAACCGTACAAATGGATGAAACTTTTAACAGAAAGGACCAATATACTCTTTGAACTAACATATAGGAATTAATTTGTCTATTTTTTGAATAAAAGAGAGCAAAATGCAATATAACTCTTAGTACATGGACCTCCATGGTACTTTTACCGCTAGTGAAGTGTTCGGAAACTGTAAATGGAAAACATAATGAACACGAGATCAACATGGTATAAATTATGCTCACAAGAGATAATATTTAAAACATAGTTTGGCCCGATGGCCTAATCTACGAATGAGAGGAAAATCCACTGAATCCGAGCTCTGAAATAAACCCAAAATTTGTGCTTTCTAGGAATACATTTTATCTCGTTAACCCGGTGTTTTACCAATTCCTTCTCACATCCCTACAAAACCCATCTTCGATATAGAGATCACATACTCTACATTTATAGATACTATTACTTGATCATTAAGAAACTTTATTCTCTACAATTTATGACCTTTATTAAATAAACTTAAACACCAAGTAACCTTCAACCAATAGAATTGTACCATAACCCGAACTATTACTTCATTAGCATTGAAATGTGTTTGCAGGTAAATTCAAGCCTGTTATCAAGAAGGCAATGGTAGAGCTTGAAGGTAACAATATAATTTTTATCGTTTTTGTTCATTATGCCACTGGGTTCTTTTGTTGGACCAAATTGAAACAGAGGCAACAGTTAATTTATTTTCTTGTAAATAATCATACAGGTGCTCCATTCAAGAAATTTGCTTCCGTGAGGGAGGATTGGGCACTTAAGAACTGCTACATTAGTCCTGGTAGGTTATGAAATTCTTTTTAATAGTATAGGGGCTAAATTGATTAATTTAATAGAAAAAAACCAATTTAATCAAGTTACTATTACCTCTTAGTCAAATTCACTTTTCTGTTTTCGATGAATTTTTGGTTACAGGTCCCATTCAATTTGTTGGACCGTCTTCCAATGCTGTTAGCCACACTCTTCTCCTTGAACTTGGTGCTCAAGCTTAGAATTATTGATTTAAAATTTCTGCTTTCACATTAGCTGAGCATGAATGAGAGACATTTTACATTTTTTAAACATAATTTTGTTGAAGATTATTATTATTATTATTTCGAGGTTTTTTAAGGATTAAATTAATAACACATGGATATTGATGGTCCAAGAACCGATTATAAGTTGCATTTGCTTTTTTATTTTTATTTTATTATCATACCCGATTATACAAATCAGTAAATAATGTTTTGATTGATATGACTGGAATTGAGTGGAACAAACTGGTGAACCAAGTTGATTGTATTGATTTATTACTAGAATAGCACGTGCCTGTCGGAATGGTGCGAAATTAACTGGTTTGAACCTAATAAGCAGCATGTCGGAAGGGAAACTAGGGTATGGAGGAAAATTAAAAAAGAGCTTCAAAGCGGTTAATTTGATCTAAGCATTAGGCTGTCTAAATTTGGAGGTTCACTTACATGTTACGTTTGAAAAATAAGTTTGGATAAAAATATTAGACTCTATTTAAAATAAATATTGTATGAACATGTCACATGTGGTTGTCTGATTATTTTATAAATTATGTTATTAAATAAAATTTTAAAAATAATTAATTTATTTTTTAATCTAACAAATAAAAAAAATATTTATTTATTTTTTAAATAAAGTAAAGGAAATACAATTTAACTCTTTAAAATCAACCAATTGTGGATATATTTTTTATAATAAAGTTGATTTGATGTTAAGTTCCTTTCTTTATTATATGATTATGTGGATAATAAGGTGTGGGCCTTTAAAACCACTCCTAGTCGATATAACCTTTTTCACTTGTTTTATTAGCTAAGACTAGAGACTTGGTGGAAAAAGTTTATAAGGTATTCGCATGAGAGTCGACTGTCGTTAGGGAAAGTTTTTAGAAGAACTATCGGAAGAGTTTAATGGTGTTTGTGTAGAGTTTCAGTCATGAAAAAGAGTTCTGGCGACTCTAAAAAAATAGGAAATTTATGGTGTATTTACTCTTTTGTTTATTCGAGATTACTTGTTATTAGCCTTGTTGAAAGTATATACTCTTTGTGGTAGACTTCATATTGAAATATTGCAGCGAGAACTTTGAATCTTTTTTTAGTGAATTCTCTAGTCTCGTGGTTTTTACTTTTTACTTTAAAGGTGTTTTCTATATAAAAATCATGTCTCATTTATTTTCTTATTTTGTGGTTATTATGGTTGCTTTGATGTTGATTGAAGATATATTATATTATCGTGTTTGTTGTAATCGCCGACTTATGTTCATTGGGAGAGAAAGCACATTAATAAATTCAATTTTTTTTACGTTAAAGCCTTTATTAGATGTGATGGAAGTATCTACCTTAAATAAAATTTAACATGATTTTATAATGTCTCACGTGATTGTGAATAAAAATGTTCTTAACTGAGTGAACCTTTAAGTGAACATGTCTATTTTAATCGAGTGATCGGTCTTACGAGATATCTTGATGATGAGATAAGATGAATTTTTTTATTATATTAATAAGTTAAAATTAAGTATGTTGATTGAGAAATAGTATGCACATATATAAATTACCTCAATTGATTATTGAAATTTAAATCTTAACAAAGTCAATATTAAATAATAAAATCAGTCCAAGTCCAAATATTCAAATAAAGTAAGTACATACTATTAATTAATACTAATTAATTCACCAACCTCCTTTAGTCACTAGAAAGGGAAAAAAAGGCAATCAAATAAAGTACAAACTCAAAGCTTAATCATTCCACTTTAATACTTCAAATTGGGGTTTTAACTTTTAACCCTTAATCCTCTTCTTTTAAGGCATTTGCCACCATGTGCTAAGAAAAGTGTGTTCATTATTGGATAAAAAGTGGGAACTTACTATTTTAATTTCTCTTTTTTATTTTACATTTTAATATAATCTAATAACATCTGATTTTTTAATTGAATCTGTATAGTTAAAAAGTTGCTTCATTATCTATGCTTTTGTTATGATACTCGTCGTCATTATCGATCTGTTACTTGGTTATTCGATTGGGTCCCGACCCATAGCTTACATGGCTCGTATCTTGATTTCGTACGTGAAGTGTTCGCGTTCTTTCATGAGCTTACACAATATAGATTTGCACCACCATGCAAACGAACCCAACATAAAAAACACGTATTAATCTTAAAGTAAGGTATGTGTTGACGCACATGAGATTTACCTATGATGTCACATCCATGAACAATAACCGTTTTATATAAATAAAGAATTTAACTCTTTTGAAGTCTACTTACACAAAAATATTCAACAATTTTAATACGTGTTAGATGATGATATTGATATTATAAAAAAAATTAAAATAAAAGTGATTAGATGATAATAGTTTTTGGAATTTCTTAAGTTATTATTATAACGAATTTAGTAATAAAATATCCGCGATCTGATTTTCTTATGATCTCACTTAACCTTATAATTTAATGATAATATATTAGCATTAATTACCAAGACTTAAAAGATGAGCTAGATAAGGTAATTACAATCATCAATAATAATGGTTGAAGGAGGAAGTGATGGTCAAATATATATATATATATATATATATATACTCCAATATGATTTTATGTATCTGTGATTCAAATTACTTGAAAACTTCATTTATAGAACCTCCTCTCACCACCATTCCAGGTAGCAGCAGCTGTTTATTCCTTGTTCACTTTCTTTTAAAAAATTTAATCACAATTTCTTATCATGCAACTGTTGATGGAAATGACGTAAAGTGAATAAGAAAAAAAGCTTGAATGGATTAGCCTTACATTGCCTGTCCCGCCATAAGCTCCCGCCAGTTCAGCATCACCACCACCACCACCTTGGCTTCTCACTACATCAAACAACCAGTGACGTCTCTCTTTTAACCTTTTCCCTTTGCTCCTTTGTGATGGATTCCCGTACCATATATATATATGTACAGACGAGTTTGTTGCTTTTAACCCTAAACCCTAAAAAACAATATCAACATGTCTAATGATTGATGGCATAAACCCTAACATCAACAACATAGTCTAGTCCAGAAAATCAATATAAACTCTGCGCCAACTTCATGCCAAGATGAAAAGAGCATAGCATATATATATATATATATATATATACACACATAAACAGCTTTGCACCCAAAGTTTGATCTTTCTATGATTTCGTTCTTAATTTGAACAATATACCTGCATGCTTATATATTAACTAATTAAACAAACAATATCACAGAGTCGATTAGATTAAGAGTCGGATTATAGTTTATCTCTTTTAGTAAAAAGAAATTTAAATTAGATTAAATAGTAATTTAATTATTTTATTAAAAAAGTCTTTTATTTTTATTATTAAAAATTAATGTATGTACGTTAAAATAAGTTACAAGTGACACTCTACGTGTAATTAAATAATTATTCTATAAATCAAACTAATTTTTAACGATAAAAATTAATTAAATTTTAAATAAAAATAATTAATTTATTTTTTAATTTAATGTATTAAGAGGCTATATAATACTTTTAATATTAAGCAACCTTATTGAAGGATTTATGATAATAATAAAAAAAAAAGAACACTATCGTAAGAACCGTTCAAGCATATCCTACGAGAGAAAGGGGTAATTTCTTTAATGGTGAAAGTACCATTCAAGCATAACCACTATTATTTTCAAGGTTAAAACTAATGCAAGGTAGCCATTGCAGAACATAACTAAGCAGCGAGTGACAGAAAGTGGTAGTGTTAGAAAAAAATTAGGTTGGTGGGATATTTATCATAGGGAGACAATTTGTTGTAACTTGATTGAAGCCGTATCCTATGGTGTCCTAATCCCTAGCACACACTCATAGTTTACAGTCAGACCTAGAGTGAGAAAGTACTCAGAGCCTTTAATGTTAGAGAGAGATCATATATTCGAAGTGTCCCACTAGCTTTACCAGCTTTTTTTTTTTTTTTTTTTACAGTTGAAGTCCTTCACTTTTTTCTAGGTTAAATAATTGCGGATTAGATGCTATGACTGTGACTAACAATGAGTGTAAATAGGTAATTGAATTTTGTCCATTTTGTTCATCTATCCCTTATTCTTCACTTTACTTGCAGAAAATGCTTTTACATCGACTCACTTATCTCGCCTGTTACCCAACCATGAACAAAATTCTGGTTTTTGTTTAATCATTTTACAAGTTACGAGTATTAAAATCCAGTAAAAAAATATGATTTGACTTTTAAATTTAATAATTATTTTTATATTAAAATTAAAATTTAACAATTATTTTTAATTTGTTAAAAAATATTTATTTTAATATTTTTATTATATTTAATATTTATATTTTTTTAAATTTAATTTTATATAAAATAATAGTATAAAAAAATTTAATAAGAATGGATCAAGTCAAATTCAAATTTTAATATTTTTTTTAGATTAAATTTAAACAAAATTTAAAATTTATATTTTAAATCAGATTAAAACCTAAAATTTTATTTCGGTCCGACCCAATTCATGATTACATAAGTTTTAGTCATATATTGTAATAAAAAAATAAACTAACATTGCCTACACCTCACTAAAATATACTTCACGAAAAATCAATACTTCGCAGAGAGACAACAGCTCACCCATCTATTGCACGCCCTGCACGTGCAGCCTCATGTGGTCACTTCTCAACCTAGACAAAGAAGCCTACGAAGTCAAGACCCTAATAACTCTTAAGCACCCATGTGACGGACTCCCACTCTTTCAGGGACATATCGTCTCACCAGAGCAAAGTGATAAGAATTTTGTAGGAGGGGAATAAAATTTTAATTTTTTATAGTTTATATTTTTATAATTTTTTAAAGATTAGATTAAATTTTATAATTTTAGAGAGGTTAAAGTATAATTTTTTTTTTTACTAATTTAAAATTTTTAAAAAATTTCAAATGTTTAAATAGTAATTTTATATTTTAGGGAGGGTCGGGGCTCTGCCAGTCCCCCTAGATTCGCCCCTAGATCTCACCAAATGAGAGAAGGGGTTTTATATACCGACCAGACAAACACCATCCACTTATTATATTTAGAGTCTTTTTGAATAAATTAATGCGTTTATTTATAATTTATCTATAGTTAATGTAAAAAAATAATGACAGTAAAATTAAATATTTTAATTTAAATTTTAGGGAGAGTCGGGGCCCTTGTCAGCCCTCCTAGATTGGCCGCTAGATCTCACCAAATGAGAGAAGGGATTTATATACCGACCATACAAACACCATTCACTTCTTATATTTACAGTCTTTTTTGATAAATTAATACATTTATTTATAATTTATGATTTATTTATGGTTAACGTAAAAAATAATAATAGTAAAATCAAATATTTTAACATAAAATAAAAAAAATTAAACATCCATTCGGAAAGACCCTTAATTAATTCTCTCACCAACAACTTCTTCACCATCTTGCAGATCTCTTTGTAGGACTCCATTTATTAAGTAAATCATTTTCAAGTCTAGCCTTGTCATTAGTATCAACAAATATATAATTTCTATCAATCATAAATAAAATTGAAGTGCCATTTATTTAAAAATTTCGATATAATAGAATATTGTGAGATTATTTTAAATTAACAGTTAAAATTAAAAAAATATTAATTTACAGTTGATTATATAAATTAAAATTTGTATCGAAAAACATGAGTTTATCTTTTAATCAATTCAACAAGAAAAAATTAACGTAATCGATAATTAATTTAGCATATTCTATACTAGTGGTACAATTTTTTAATTTCTAACGTTGAGCTAACTATAATAAAAACATTACCAAAAATTTCGCAAATAACACACATTCTAAAATTATGATATGTGAGGTAAATGGTAGTAGGGTTTGAACCTTGAAGCAACATAACATAAATGCTAAAGTTGAATGAGTGGACCGATTGATAATGATAAACCCTAAAACCCAGTGTATGAAAGAAAACTAAAGATCAGCACAGTACGTACAGATATATATTCTGATTTGTTTGCTCTTCTTCCCCTTGATTTGATCGTTCCTTTCTTTTTCTAAAACAACAAAAATAAAATCCCCTCTCTTCTTTTTCTTTAATATTTTGCCAGTAATGGCAGCCATCACTGGCAGTAACTGCAGCAAAAGAAGGTGAGAGGGTTTTTTTTTCCTTCATCGGGAAGGTAAAAGCTTTAGCATATATATTCCTACTGCACTGTCAACATTGAGCTTCAAAAACACTGCTATCTTGTCTTTCATGGTGCAAAAATGACTAGAAATATAAATCACCCACGTTTCACAGTTGGCTGGGTTTTGTAGCATAAATCTCGTGGAGAATTTTAGAGATATGGTTTAGTACCCTAAGTGAAGAACAACTAGGAAAAGATAAGACAGTGAGAGAGAAAGAGAAAGAGATAATGGAAGGTGGTTCCAATAGCACTTCTTGCATGTTGGCTTTTGGACACAACAATAATACTTGTAATGGACCATGTCATGTGTCTATGATGCCATCCATGTCTTCCCATCATCATCATCATATGGACTCGAATAATCCTTTATTTCTTCCTTTACCTCCCACCAACAATCAAGACCCGAACCATAATAGCACCAGTGGTTCACCCTCTATGATCCTCAACAATACAGGGTGTTATTTCATGGAGAACAATAATAATGATGATGATGGCAGCTCTTCTTCTTCTATGAAAGCCAAGATCATGTCTCACCCTCATTATCACCGTCTGTTGGCCGCTTATGTCAATTGTCAAAAGGTGAAACCTAAAAAAAAGAACCAAAACATGTTTATAACCTTTGTTTCTTGTCATGTATCATTTAGTTTTTTGTAATAAAAAATCTGCAGGTTGGAGCACCGCCTGAAGTGGTGGCGAGATTGGAAGGAGCATGCGCGACTGCTGCCACCGTGGGGGGTACTAGTAGCACCAGTTACATAGGTGAAGATCCAGCACTTGATCAGTTCATGGAAGCTTACTGTGAGATGCTGATTAAATATGAACAAGAGCTGTCTAAACCATTCAAGGAAGCCATGGTTTTCCTCCAAAGGATCGAGTGTCAATTCAAAGCCCTCACAGTCTCATCTTCAAATCCTGGTGATAATACTCCTCCAAAATTAAAAACTCTCTACCATATGCATATCTGGGTTTCTTTGGACATGTTTAACTGCAGTGATGATAACAAAATATTGTATATGGTTTAGAGGAGATTGTTCCTAGGGCACTGCTCAAGTTTTTTTTAAAAAAAATTGAGATTGAACAAAATTCGTAAGAAATTAGGGTTTGATCAAACTAGGGTTAATATAGTGAAAAGTTAGTATTTGTAAGGGATATATTATATATGTGAATTAGAACCCTAAATTTAGTTGGTCAATCAGTCGGGTTTTATTTTAATATGAGAAAATTGATCCGACCAATTTTAATTTAAAAATGATCAAATCAAATCGACTTTGATTTGGTTGATTTTTCGATTAACCAACTTTGAGTTAGAATTAGATTTAGGGTTATTAGGTTTGGTTTATATCATTATATATTTATTATATTTAAAATAATATAATGAAATTCAATGAAAACCAATAATTAATTGAATAAACTAATTAAATCGAGATCAAAACCGACCAATCAGCTTCACCCGATTAAACCGAAATCAAAAAAATCGAAAGGGTAAGCCTTTTCAGTTAAAACGAAAAATTGCTCTTACCTACTGAAATTTGTGACAAGGGTCTTGCAAAATTGTAAAGGTTCATAAGATAAAGGCTGATGCTGGTAAGAGCATATATGCCACCAACAGCATAAACAAGTGGTGGTTAAGTTCCTTGATGGCATACCATACACCTGGGTTTAAACCCTATTCGTGTCATCCTCCCCACCAATTTGTAATATGTACCTATAAAATAGAATATATATACACCAATAAACACCGCGGGTTTTCACCTCTTTGTGATGCTTCTCAAAGCATTTGATCATCTGTCCGTTACAGTTGCCATGAGGAGTGAAGCTCATTAGCAGATTATATGTGTTTGTTTTTTATTTTTTTTTTTTTTTTTTTTGGTCGCTGCTTGGCTTTGAGTTACTTGTTAGTAGTAATACATACACTAGCATCTCTTATTGTAGACATTTGCAGCCCTTTTTGTTTCTTGCCGCTCATGTTCACGCTTCATTCAGACTTCATCTTACATGGTGGATTATTGATTATTTAGCCCTTGCTACCTTATGATTGGTTTATATATCAAACAGGGTGCTCTCTTCATGTTAGCTACAAAAGCTATATATATATGAGCTTAAGCTATAATACTAATGTTTCTCCAATGTACTTTTCCATATTGATGTTGTTCTTAACTTGGTGAGGCCATAGTTGCTGTTAATGTTGTATCATATGAGGAGATCCTCGTATGAATATGAACTTTTTTAGTTAATGGAAGGTTTAATTGAAGTAGACCCTTTTACCAAGAGATTGTATTTTGCTCCTTCTCAAAAAATGGAAAAATTACTCTCTGTACATTAAATCAAATAGTAAAAAGAATTTATCCGTTTTTTGAGTAATGGAGCGAAATGTAATCAAACTTTTAGTGTAAGGGCTTCCATGGTACTTTTACCATATCTACATGTTCATGTGAGAAGTTTTACTAATTTTATTATGCATTTCAGCTTATGGTACTGAAACTTTTGAAAGGAATGGATCATCTGAAGAAGAAACTGATGTAAACAACAAAAGTTTCATAGATCCCCTCGCGGAAGATCGAGAACTTAAAGATAAACTTTTACAGAGATACAGCGGATATTTAGGCAGCTTAAAGCAAGAGTTTATGAAGAAAAGGAAGAAAGGTAAGCTACCTAAGGAAGCCAGGCAACAATTATTGGATTGGTGGAGTAGACATTACAAATGGCCATACCCTTCGGTAAGTATCACGTTCGACAACTTAATAGTACCATCAACAGCTTATATCATCAACTTAAAATGACCGAAACTCGATCCGCAGGAGTCGCAAAAGCTTGCCCTGGCGGAATCAACCGGTTTGGATCAGAAACAAATCAACAACTGGTTCATTAACCAAAGGAAAAGGCATTGGAAACCATCTGAAGATATGCAGTTTGTGGTAATGGATGGTACACATAATCCACACTATTTTATGGATAATGTTATAGGCAATGCATTTCCAATGGATCTTAACCCTACATTTCTCTGAAAGATGAATTATATATGGGAAGGAAATTTGAAGGCAAAAATTGCATTTTATATGCAGACCTATTCATATTTATGTCATGTTATTTATATGCATGTACATGTTGTATGCAACTTTTGAGGCTATAGTATTGCCACTGTTTAATGTAGTTTGATCTAGGATATGGAGATCATTGTTAGTTTTTGTGTTTTCTTCTAATAATTGTTATTACACATGGTTTTAAGATAATATCAGATTGCTATTAAACAACAATATATGAATACTCCGCAACGGTAGTTTTTTTTTGGTAAAATTACCATCGAGGTCCTTCTATTAGTTGGATTATATTTTGCTCTCTATATATAAAATTGGGTAAATTAGTTTTTGCTTCTTAATTTTTTGTTAAAAATTCAATTTATTTTTACACAAAGTGTTGATGTTGTAGATAGTGTAATTAGACAGTGACATGTATTTTATGTTAATTTGGAAATAAATGTTATTTTTAATAAATAGTGAAGTGGATGATATTTTGAATTAGAGGGACTAATTTATGCATGTCATTATTTAATAATAGAAATGAATAAAATTTTTAATGGAATAATTAATTTGTTCTTTAATCTTAAGGATTAGATTTGTTTTTTTTTTAATAATAGCAAATGTAATTCGACTTTTATTATTCGGGATTTTATGATACTTTCACTTAGTTTCTTGTATTTTCAAAATAAATAAGAAAGAAAAGGTATAGTCATTAATTTAGGTAAAAGTACCGTAGAGGTTTTTGTATTAAGAGTTAGATTATATTTTATCTCATTGTTCAAAAAATGTGTAAATTAGTTTTTGTATGTTAGATCAAAGAGTAAATTGATTTTGCTAAAGATTTTATTTATTTTTACTCTTAATAACTAAGATGACTAATAAAATAATAGACTGTTACGCATAGCATGTCACATATACTTTATTTTGATGTATATGAATAAGTTTTTAATAGTATAAATTGATAAAAAAATTTAATCGAATCAATTTATTTTTTAATCTAATATATAATGACTAATTTACTTATTTTTTAAGTAAAAGAAATAAAATGTACGTAAATTTATTACCAAGAACTGATTATGACATTTATCTAATGAACAAAAGGCAAGCGATTAAAAGGAAGTTTTTGAGCATTAAACATAAAAAGGACGCAAGTGGGCTGACACAACGAGTTTTTCTCTCTTTTCATCAACGAACATTGTCCTTTTCTCTCAGACTTCTTTCTCAATGTCCATATTCCATTCACGCAACTTGTGTGGCAAATTCTAGTCGAATAGAGCCAAAGACAAGGGGATTAAACATGAGAAACAAAGACCAACTTGTGTAACATGGGAAATGTCACGTACTTGCTTGAAAACTACAGAAAATTATTATTTTATTACTATGATGCAAAAAACATGAACGTGCATCATGTTGTCCAATAACACACCTATATATTTGCACTGTAAACACTATAATAAACTTTTAAAAAAAAGTGTCAATGTATGAGACATATAATTACATAAACTTGATTTCTCTTTCGATTTTCGGGATTGATGGTTTTCCCAGACCTTAAAACGAAAAGTCCCCTGCCTCATGATCTGGAGTCTTATACCCGAATCCCGATTCATCGCTTGGTCGTCGTTTCACAACACTTGCCCTTTGTACTAACCTCACTAACGCTTGCACGACCTCAGACATGGGAGGTCGAAACTCGGGTTCTGGCTGCATTAAAACAAACAAAATAAAAAAGTCAATAGTACGTCGTATGATCGTGTTCTTCACTTGATACTTAATGCGCACTAGTAAGTTCCTTTACCTGAACACATAGAGCGATGATGTCGGCAAAACGCGACAGAGATTTTGCAGGATACATGCCATTGAGGGTAGGATCAACCATTTTCGCAAGGGCATCGATATCATGTAGTTGTGGAGTGGCCCATCGGACAAGTGATTGTTCTGATCTCACCCTTGAACTAGCACAAATGGAACGAAATTTTTAGTATTGTAACAATGGCAATATATAAAAGATCATTAGCTAGACAATGGGTTGTACCTGTCTAGCGGTTTCCGACCAGTTAGCAGCTCCAACATCACCACCCCGAAGCTATACACATCACTCTTTACGGTATATATTCCCGACAATGCAAACTCGGGAGCACTATAACCAAATGAACCAACTACCTGTGTTGAAACCTGCCGCTCGGTATTTGGATTAAGAGCAGCTAAGCCACAGTCGGACAAGTGCGGATTGAGTTCATCGTCAAGTAAAATGTTTGCCGACTTGAAATTTCTATGTACAACTGAAGGCAAGCATACTTCATGCAAGTACCTGAAACAATGGTTCGTCAAAAACAGCTGAGGGATAGACGGACTGAAAACAATCATACACATATAACATACTCTAAAGCCCGAGCAGTGCCGAGCGCCACTCTGACACGTGCATTCCAGCTTAATGTCTTGCCACCATCATCGGAAAAGTGCAGCATATCATGAAGGCTACCATTGCCTACATATTCATATACCAAAAGACGCTGTCCATGCTCGGCACAGTATCCAGCCAATGTAACTATATTAGGATGTCTCAAACGTGACATATTGGAGACAGCTTCTAGAAAATTGTCTTCCTCTTGTAATGATAATGCAGCATTGTCTATTTTTTTAATAGCCATTGCCTAAGATCAAACAACGTAAAGAATCGTTAGTTATAACAGTGAAAATCGATGTATTGTTTAAAAAATGAAGCTACCTTTCCGTTTGGAAACTCGGCCTTGTAAACACGACCGAGGGAACCTTCACCGATAAGGTATTCTTGACTGAAACTATTTGTTGCTGTTTGTAAAGCTGCGACGGTATATGATGTAGCGGTGATCGGTGACTTCGTTCTGTTTAGAGATCCATTTTTGGAAATCCTATCGACCGTTGTCACCTTTTCTGCTGGTGGGGGTTTCAAATCTATAACGGCAGCAACACTTTTCACTCTCTGCTCTTGCATCTCGGTATGTCCTGTAAATATGAAGCATAATACACGTCCAGCATCGTTAGTACACTCAATGCAAAGCAACATTCGGTTACACGGGTTCAAACAATATTTATGATATAACAATTGCACTAACATACCATCATTGGAGCCAGCTGAAAAACTTCCCTTTGAAGTTCTTGCGCCGCTCACCTTCCGTTTATTTTTATGAATACAGAAAACAACAGCAAGTAGTACAAGGACAAGTAGCAACAAAGAACCAAGAACAATGCCTAAAATTTGTCCAGCCGATGGTCCCTTATCTGAATCTGATGATTGAGCATTGGAATCGGGGGATTTACGAGTTCCTGGTCGAGTTTTATGTTTATGACGAGATCTACCAGGTGGAGGTGGACTATATGGTAGTGGCAGAGGAGCAGGTCCATTGGCAAAGGAATTCCCATCATATCTGTTTCGTATTTTTTATAGCAAAGTCAAACATTTTGCATAAATATCGAAAAATTTATATTGGCAGCAATGATATACATTGAGACTTACATAAAAGTTGGGAGTGAAAAAAGCTCTTGAGGAATCCATCCACTTAAATTGTTGTTGGCAACATTTCTGTTTCAGAATCTAGGATACATAAGAACATACAAGAAAACATGTAGACCAGACAGCAGTACACGAGAAAAGTTAAACTTACAGAGTGTTCAAAGGTAAACCCGAGAGAACATTAAGAGAACCGGAAAATTGATTGTTCTGCATATACCTGCCACAAGTTCATCAATAGAACTCGGTCAAGCTCTATAAATATCTAAAACCCATTTTTCCTTTTGTTTTAGCTCTTAATGAAGCAACACTTACAGCGCCGAAAGAGTGGTCAATGAGCTAAACGAATCAGGTAGATCCCCACTAAAATTGTTGAAGGAAAGATCCCTGCATATTAACAAGGAAACCGAATCTTATTCAGCATGGAAATAAACTACGAGTACCTATAATAATATGGTTTAATGTTATTAAGGTATTATGCATAAAACAAAACCAATAGATTATAATAATACAAAAGATTGAGTTCTCTTACAAGGTCCCAAGGTCGGTAAGATTAGCAAAAACATCTCCAACTGAAGGGGAAAGTGAATTATGGCTTACGTTCCTATAACATGAAGATTTAGGATTAGGAAAACGAGAGGAAATTCGATTTGACACTCGACTGTGAGATATATAACTTACAGGTAAGTAAGAGTAACCATAGTGGAAATGGAATAAGGAAGACTCCCACTTAAGTTATTACCTGCAACATTCCTGAATCATATAACAAATAAACCATTTTAACATTTAGCATCAAAATGAACTTGTTATAATGATAGAAACAAAATGAATCAGAGACATTACAGGCTCGTAAGATTCGGCGGCAACTGATACGGAATCGTGTCATGAATGTTGTTGTTACTCAAATCACTAACATAATACAAAGAAAAAAAAAGGTAAATTAACTAGTTAGATGATTAATAAAAGAGAAACGTTCTCCATATATTGAAAACTCAAGCAATGAGACCATCTTACAGTGTTTTCAAGGACATAAGATCATTGAGCAAGTATCCCATAGTTCCAGAAAGTCCTAATCCAGAAACATCACTGTTAAACAAATAACAAACACCAATTAATGAACCAAAACTGATCAACAAGGTACGAAATTCCAAAGAACCGAATAGATACATTCTAAAAATATGTACTTTCATACATGGAAACAACAGCTGAGCCTTCACAGGCAACCCCTTTCCATGATTCTTCACATGGATCATTACCATCACTATTCCAATTTGTTAACTCGGTAGGACTGTTCAATGAAGTGTATAAAACCTGAAGAGCTTGAACTGCAAACAAATAAGTAAACAGCTTAATAACAAAATCCCATGTTCCAAAATCATAAATCAAATACAGATTATATTTGAATTAAATCTTCCATCTATATGATAAAATGTCACCTCACCATAACCAAATATAACTAAAACCCAGAATTTGTAGCTTTTTTTTGCTACCGTATACTATAAAAAGTATCACATATTCCCCAAAAATAACAATATCACAAAATCAAAGCAAAATATTCATTTCCTCCCTTCTTTTCCTCATATTTTCAAAAGATCATACAACAAATCAATGAAGCCAATGCCAAAAGAAAAACCCAAAAATCTAAAAAGAAAAAATTACCATCGGTAGAATCAGTGAAGCATTGAGCTGGAATGAAAACAGAGATCACCAAACCGACAAAGATTAACTCAGTAAGAAACAAATGAGTCATGGGAAGAGAAAAAGCTTTGTTAATAAAACCCATTATCGGTAGCTTCATTTCTCTCTTTGGGGTGTGGAGAAAGGGGTCGACTTTTAGTAGTAGTAGTAGTGATAGTAGTTTACACTTTACAGTTGATTTTGAGCAGTGTTTAGAGAGGTGAAAAATCAGGTGAGGTGCAACATATGACAAATAACCATGGAGGAGCAAGCAAAGGTGAAGAAGAAGGATGAAGATGAAGTGAATGTGAAGAAGAAGAAGCTGTAGTTGTTGGGAGGTTCAGTGGTTGGGGACATCGCCATTAAAGGAGAAAAAAAAAAAAAGGTAAAAAGAAAATATATAGATTCGAAGCTTGAGAGTAGTAATGAAGAGAGAGTGTTAGTCCTTTTATATGTATATTATAATGTGAGAATGAGTGTTATGTTTTATTTGTGTCGGCGAAAATTCAAAGAAATTTTTTAAATTTTTATGATATTTTGATAGGTGACACGTTTATCTCGTGACGGTAAAATTAAATATTATAATAATATTATATTGTGAGATTAAAAAATATTATATAGACCTTATTATAGACAAACGCCAATCTAAAGAGGCCATTAAATATAAATGTGTTGAAAAGTTTTATAATTGTTGAAATTATAATCATTAATTAATATTGCTTTATGAATTATGATAATTAAATAATGTAATGTTATTGATAATGGGTAAATTTTTTATTTTTAAAATTCATTTATTTTATAATTTTAATTTTATAAATATAATATTTTTGGGATAATTTGAATTTGAATAAAATAATTTGAATATTGTGATAATTTATTTCAAAAATGTGTTTTTTTAAAATAAGTAGTTATTTACTGATTTATCATATTCTACTCTCTTTTTTTTCTTGAAAATTTTAACCTTTATCTAACACATGACTTAATGAAAATTCAATATTAGTAAAAAAAATGGTTTATCTTCCTCCGACCCCTAGATTTTTTAGAATTTTGAAATTTGATTATTTTATTTTTTGATTCAGAGAATTTGATCAATTAAAGTTTAATTGATTAAATTTGAATATTTTGGTATTTTAATAATTTAAAATTGTGTCGTAATATGATTCGTTGATGGTGCATGAACTCATATCCATTAGTGCATAACATAAATCCTGATTTAACGAAATTTAATCTTTAATCTTTAGATCAAGGCTAAAATCGAGAAATTAAAAGGAAGATACTAAATTGAAAAGGTACAAAGAGTCCATGGACTAAGAACGAAATGAAACCAAAATTCAATGAATAAATATAGAAAATTTTGGTTCCGAGCAGGCAATGCAAGCAAGGTATGACACTTTCTCAAATTCTCACAATTGTCCCTTTCAAGTTTTTGATATATATTTATATATATATGTATATTAATTTTTAATTTACTATTAATTTTTATGAATTTATTAATAATATTATTAACCTTACATCATTTTATATTTACATTTTACTTGTACAAATAATTATAGATGAAAGTACATGCAAAGTGCAAATTTGATCAATTTAATCCCTGTACTGTTAAAAAAATTAAATAAAACCAAATTGAAATAGAATTAACGATTTACTGTTTAAAATATGACATAAAAGATTATTTTTATTTAAAATTAACTCCAAACAAAAAAAAAATATTTACAAAACCATAATTTTTTTCAAAATATCAACTCTGTTAAACATAAAATTATTTTTTAATGACAGTAAATGTTGACATTGTTGAAATTTATTTTTTTATTTAATTCTTTTTAATAGTACATGGGGTGAATTAATTCACTTAATAATAGAGAGATTAATTTGATTCGATCCCTATAATAAAGGGATATATTAAGTACTTTTACCAATAATTAATTAACCTAAAATAATAATTTTTTTCTTTTCAATTATGCTTAATTATTTTAATATTAAAAATTCTTATCAAATTAAAAATCAAATATCACATTTAATATTAAATATTAAGTCAAAATTGAGATGCAATTTTGAGAGTTATTGCTCATCATTGTCTAGATTGATTCGCTATATTATTTTAAATTCGGTAAAAATACTATGGAGGTCCTTATATTAGGAGTTAAATTATATTTTGTTCTTTCTACTAAAAATTGGTAAATTAGTCTTTATATGTTAGATCAATGAATAAACTGGCCATTTTTTGTTAAAAATTCCATCCTGTTATATTATTAAAATTTGGCGTAATTAACGGAATAATTAGATAGTGATGCTTGACATTTTACATGTACGATAATTAATTGTTAACTGTGAAGGACACAATTCATATTTTATCAAGAGTCTATTCTTAAAGCAATAAAATGTCTCTTCTCACAAAATAAAAGTATGAAACTTACCAAAAATGTCATATCCTCAATGTGATACCTTCCTTTCAATGGCTGGTAGGTCATAGGTGTAGCATGAGAAAATTGAACATTGATGAGAAAAAGAAAGATCAATATGTAAAATACCAAAGTTAAATGGTATAATTTCCCTTGTAGTCCCGCTTAAAATTTTAGAGTTCAATGTTAATCCTTTTTTAGCTTTGATCTAAAGAAAATTTACGTTTTTCATCCTCCAAAGAATTATTTATTCAATTTAGACTATTTTAAAACAATTTTTTTTAGCTTCGGTTCCTTGAAAGTTTCTAGTTTTGTCTCAACAGCATCTAGTACATATTTTTCGAGTCCATCCTTAGAATTGATTAGAACTCAAATGGTTCAAACATGCCATGACTCACTCAAAAAAACCTAAAACTGGTCCTTAAAATAACTCTAAACCTTAAACTAAAACCAATCTAAATCAAATTAATTAAAAAATTTAAAACTCAAAGCAATCATATATAAAATAAAATAAAAACCTTAATTCTGGTAAAAGTATCATCAACGTCCCTATATTAGGAGCCAGATTACATTTTGCCCTATTTACTCAAAAAATGATTAAAATTTTTCCTATACGTAGTTCAAAGAGCGAATTGATCTTTTTTGTTAAAAATTTCATCTTATGGCTAACAGAATAACCAGACAATTACATGTGGTGTGTCGTATGTACTTCATGCTAATATATATAGACCAATTTTCAACAATAGAAATAAATGAATTTTTTAATAAAATAACTAATTTTTTTATCTAATGCACATAGGTTAATTAATTTTTTAATAAGGAGATAAAATATAATCAAAGTATTAATACAATAGCCTAATTTTACCGCTAATTTGCCCAATTCACCGTGAGTGCGTGATATAGAAATGTGAATAGTGATGGTCCAAAGTCGGTGCAGGGACCCAGGCAAATAAAGGCCCACCCTCCTAAAAGAGAGTATGACTCACTGAGTCAGAGTCCTGATCGAGTGACCAATCAGATTCCCATTAGAGGAATTTATGAAAACGACTAAAATGTCCAGTTGTTTTTTCATGGGAAAACACAAAGCTTTCCCCTTTTTTATAAATTTGGAAGCTTATTGGATCCACTACTTTTTTTTAGCTTTGAATGATGAAAATCCAATTTTACATAAGGAACCCACCTATTTATTAGTTTTTTACAAATTATATATCACTGTCTCTCGCGGTCTTACCTAACAAAAAACTTGTATTTTTTTATTGAGTTTTAACTCAATTAATATGAGTATTGTTAATAATAAAGAAAGACGTGTGTTTAGATGCACTGAAGCGCATTATCTTCCTATTTATGGGTTGGGGAAGAGTTATGGGTAGTTCTGTGCATTGTGTTTAAAAAAAAAAGATATAATCAGGATCTATAATGGGACTGCTTAAAAAAAAATGTAATTTTTTTATAAAAGTATTATGAAGGTCATTATATTAAGAGTTATGTTACATTTTACTTTATTTACTCAAAAAATAGACAAATCAAATTATGTATATTAGATCAAAGAGTTTATCCATGTTTAGTGCTAAAAATTGACGTGACTAGCCTAAAGAATTTACTATTTATAGAATTTTTACGAAGAAAACCTTTGTATTCATATATTTACACGAGAATATTTGATGTATTATTAATGAAAATCTACTATTTCTTCTAATAGTGATTCTCTTGTGCATCGTAGAACTTAGGGACTTAAGACAAGATATACGAGGTAAGCTTATTGGCTTGGATTTGTTTGTCATTTTCCTTCCGCTTTTATTCTTTTTGCAATATTTAATGCATTATGATTTTACCTTCAAAATAAATTTAAATCATGTTCTGAAAATAATTTATTAACAAAATCTTGATTAACACTAGATTTCATCACACTGCAATGCCGGTGAACGAAAATATTTTATATTAAGAAATATATTTATAAAATTATTTTTAAAAAAATTATTATAGGTGGAGTGGTAAGAGATATTCACATGGATTTATTAGTATTGTATTCAATTCTCAAATAACATTTTTCAGCTGTTTTATTAGAAGATTATCTAAAAGTATGAAAAGACTAAAATATTATTATAATAATATTAATCGCCCTTTAAAATAAAAATATTTTAATAATTACTAGTGAATTACAATTAGAGGTCTTGAAAAGCTAAAAAAGTAAAATTCTAATTTTGATCTTCTTACTACACTAAAATTTAATATTTAAATCCATATTTTAATTCGATATAATTTGATTTTTTTATTTTTATAATATTAATTATTAGTCTAATTTTTAACATAATTAATAATATTAACAAATTAAACTAACCAATAATATTACGAAAATAAAAATTAAAATTTATCGTAATAAAAAGACTAAATCCATAACATTTATAATTTTATTATTTATCTATATTTAAAAGTAATCAAAATTTATTATAAAATCCAAATAATAATAATAATAATATATTATTTTTATTATTTTTATTGGTTTAATATTGAGAAGTGAGAAACCAACATGTGTGCCTTTGCCCGTGATCTGTCTTAGATTCCTTCAACCATTTAAAAAAAAAATGTAATAAGGAAAGATCCTAGTCAATGAGCACGCCATTTTGTTACTCAACTTATTCACGAGATCCATAAATTAAATTTTAATCATATCATATTATAATATTGTTTCTTCATATATTAATAATTGGTACAGAGGCGAAGTCGGAAAAATTTTAGGAGGTCGGAATAAAAAATTATATATTTTTACTAGTTTATATCTTTATAATTTTTAAGTAATTAAATTAAATTTTTATCATTTTTTGGTAAAAATATAATTTTATTGTTATTAATTTAAATTTTATTGATTATAAAATACATAAATAAAAAAAATTATTTTAAGAGAGATGGAGCCCTACCACACTCAATTGGGAAAGTTGATTGTATGTATATCCATTATATTATACATTTGTCACTAACAAACACTTTTGCATTTTTATTACTAGAATCTTCATATATTGCTTTTAAAAAAAATATTTGTATCTGTGTTTATTAGAGTTGTGTGACTTCAATCCTGTTTAATCTAGTTTAAAAAGTTTGAAGTGTAACTCACTTATATTAAAGAAATAAAATAGAGAGGCAAAATAGGGAATCTATGGGGACGAAGGATCGAGGGTCGGGCCATGTCGCACAAGTTGAATTCGTACAGGACTATATTTCTATTAGACATTGATTATAACAGGGTTGTTCAACCCGTAAAATGTGTGTAGTCAAAAACCTTTTGTATTGTAGTTTCTCAACATTAGTAAATTTCTCTTTCTCTGTCCGTGATTTTTCCCAATAAATATTTTCTACGTAAAATCTGTGTGTTCTTTTTTTTTTTTTCTTATTGCTCTGCAATCATTTTTACTACCATTATTGATGTATAGTATAACAATACATATAAATTTATGTACCGTTGGAAATATAATAATGTGAATAAGGGTGAAGTTAAAAAAATTTTGGGATTGAAATTAAATTATATATTTTTAAAAAAGCTAAAATGTAATTTTATCATTTTAATACTTTATATCTTTATTCTTTTTTTTTAAACTAAATCAAAAATTTATCGTTTAGAAGTCAAAATGTAATTTTACCATATAAATTTAAAATTTTTTAAATTTTATTCTTACCATATGAGACAAAGACAATAGAAAAGCTTAATTTTTCATATAACAATTATCGATGATATATAGAGAATGGAGCTTATAATATAAACAAATTACATGGCTTAATTAGTACGGGAGAACAAAAAGTGAAATCTTATGTCTATTAGAGGATGTGGGAGCGTAGGCTTAGGCAAAACAAAACCGACTCCTTTATACTCAAAAGTTCTTACACTTTTTAAGGGTTTTTTATTTGGTTAAATTATAATGTGGTCCATCTACTATGCTTAAATTTAAATTTAAATTTGAATTTATATCCTTTAATTAGGCCTATCCAAATTATGACATTATGAAAATGGATGGTCAAATTATGTTAAATTAAAGTATATAATGAGAATTCAAATTCAAGTATATTAGAAGGACTAAAATTAGAAATTGACCTTTATACTCACATGAAAAAAATTGAAATTCGTTAAATAAATAATAATTTAATTAAGCAAAAAAATGGTAATTCGAAACATAATAAGATAAAAACAGTACTTCTAAATTTTATTAGGGGTAGAATTAAAAGGGTATATTTATCTAAAATTTTAAAGAAGTCCCTGTCCTTATTACAAACGTATATGAAAGAAGGTTGACAAGATGTAAAGACCCACCATAATTCATAAACCATATTATTGCAATTATTTTTTTTGAAGGAGACAAGAAAATCCAAACCAAAATCTAGGGAGAAAATTTAAGGAAGGAGTAGATTGGTCATAGAAGCCGGTGGATAACGATAAATATAGTAAACCATATTGTCTTGTTTTGTAATATTGCAAATTTTGCTTTGGCTGGCAATGGCAGGCTTGCTGGCAAGGGTCCATCGTTGCACCTCTCATGTCTAATCAATTTATTTACTTCTATGAGATGAAAAAATATATAACCATTTCACTAGTACAATCGGGAATTGATTGAGTATTGATTTGATTAGATTGAGCGTTGATATAGGGAGTTTAAATTGATTTTTTTTTAATTTTAATTTTTTTAATTAAAATATTAAACTGACGAACTGATGGCATAATCTTTTCAATCATCAATTCGATTTTAAAAATAGTATCTTAAAAAAAATAGTTGATTCACCGAATACTTCTCTACTATTTGAGGCGATTCTAAATTAATTTTAAACTTTAAAATGTTTTAATTGAGAATTAAAAGTACCAATGGTAATTAGGTCTTTCCATCAATCTAAAAGTCAATTTAGGCATTAAATGTAGATCGGATTGTAAACACGTGTACTTATCGCATAAATATTTTGGATCTAACGTGTTTTGAAAATATATATAGTGTCAGTAAAGTTTAGAAGGGCTATTTTCAATGGTGGATTTGGGATTAAGTTTTAAGGGTTTAATTAAAGTTTTTCAAAAACCTAGGATTTAATTAAAAAATTTTAAATATTAGGGACCTAATAAAAATTTTAAAAGGTTTAATGGTATTTTTAAAAATTTTGAGGGACTTAATGATAAATTCTCAAAAAATTTAGGGGGGTCAAGGATCTCCTAGCCCGATTATTTATGCTATTTCTAAATTATCCATGTAGTAAACATGGATGAGTTTATAATTTAATCCATGTATTTTCTTTTTGGTTTTTCAAGGTATCCATTAGAACGAGTCAGTGACTCTTGCTATTTCACTTAATACATGATTAAAATAAAGATCGAACTCTCGATCACTAGTTCAAATTAGAGAAACTCTTACTATCTTACTTAATTCTCGTAATTTTTAATCTATTTATTTTAAATATGCTTCCCTTATACTAATAGCTAAGCTAAATAAATAATTTAATTAAAACGATATTATTACTTTAAAAACACAATTAAAACATTTTAAATTTTAAAAATTAATTTAAAATCCAAATCATAATTTAAATCCTAAAAAAATTCATTTGTTGAACGATGTTTTTCAATTCTTTCATCACATAATAATAATAATAATAAATCACCAAATTGCTTTAAGATTAATTATTGCTTAATTTAGTATTTGAAGGTATTATTTTTTATTTATTAATCTTAACAAGAGCGACAAGACAACGTAACATGCAATAACAATATTATTTTAGTCACTTTAAACAAAAATAAATTCTTGATTACACTCTAATTTTCCTACAAGACATAGCAAGTGACCTAAAAATTAACATAAATAACCCTTACTTTTGTTTCAAATTTACGAATTGTTTTAATAGTAAAATTTCCATGCATAGGTAAAAGGGTTGAAACATAAAAAATCTATTATAGTAAGATTTTAGATTTATGAGTAAATTATTTGCAAAGAATCAAATCAATCATCAGGGGCGAAGCTAGAATAAATATTTAGGGGGGCCGGATAAAATTTTAATTTTTTATAATTTATATCTTTATAATTTGTAAAGGATTAAATCGAATTTTTATAATTTAGGGGGGCAAAGTGCAATTTTACCTTTACTAATTTAAAATTTTTAAAAAAATTTAAAGGCCAAAAGAACAAATTTACATTTTAGGGGGGCCCATGCCACCCCCTGGCTTCGCCCCTGTCAATCGTCAAATTATATTTCTATATCCAGAGTGGATATAACTTCAAAGTTTCAATATTTTTCTTTGCGGCCAAAGTGAAAATTTCAATCAATCAATTCAACAAGTTGACATGATATGATGCCCACACATATACATATATATATTACAAAAAATTTCAGTATCCTATAATTATATTAAAATTAAATTAAATTTAAAGTTAATTCAAATGCCTTTTTAGAGAATAAACGTTTAATGATGCATGTTTTTTTCCATTGAGATGCATCAAACTTCTCGATTCATTAGGCATTGAGATATGTACTCTTGTATAATTGTAAAAATGGATAAATATTAAAATTATACATAAGCTTTGGCTTAACGTGCGATGTTTATATATGAACTTTGGGTTTGCGTGATTATTCATGAAATTTTGATATGATTTAATTTTCAAAAATCATTAACAACACTATCAAATTAACATCATTTTACGTTGATATATTATATACACAAATAATTATATTAATCTAATATAAAAATAAATGTGAAAAATTGAATCAAAATCTAAATTTTATGTATACATATAAACCATAATTCAAATTTCATGTATATAAATTACATCAAATTAAAACTCATATATCAAATTATAAATTGGACAAAATTGATGTATGAATTTGATATTTATCCCTAGTAAAAAGGAGTAAACTTTATTAGGCTAGCAAGCAAAGCAAAGCAAAGCAAACGCACAAGCAAAAACCTTGTAATAAAAGAAGGTTCTTAACGGTTAGGTTCAACGACTCCAAATCTCACCAAACTGAAACGGTAAAAAAATAAAACTTTACTTTTGTGATAATGAAAATGAACTTCTTTTATGATTGCATTTGAGGAAAAAGATAATGGTAATGTGGCCCAAACATCCGTTTGAAATGCGGGGAAAGGTTTTAACAAAAATATAAATTCGAAAAATTGAGATTGGATAAAAAAATAATGTCTATTTATCTCGAGTAAGCTTTTTTGTCCAGGCTTGACTCAATTCGAATTTGCTCCAAAAAAACTACTTTTTGTTTTGACATTGTTTTATTGTCATTTTACTATTATATTACTATTATTTTGTTGTTATTGTTTGAATATTTTATAACTCTTATTTTATTGTTAATTTTACTACTATTTTAGAGACATTTACTTGTTAAGTTAAGCCTATTTTAGTGCTATTTAAATATAAAAATATTTTTTTAATTTATTTTCAATTTATTAGAAAATATTTATTTTAATATTTTTAACGTATTTAATATATTATTTTTTAAATTTATTTTTATGTAAAATAATATAAAAAAATTAATACGGACGATCCGGACTTCAAATTTAATTTTTTTATCTAAGTTAGATTTGAACGAAATTTAAAACTTATTTTTCGGAATAAATCAAACCCTAATCTATAAAACAGGTATAAAATTTTGTCACGGTCCGCCCGACCATCTAAATGTAAGATATGGGAACATGGATTATGGAAATTTAAAGTTTAAAAAGGTTTAAGCTGACCAGCAGAGGCAGAGCTAGCCATCGAGCCCCAGTTTTGTGATAGATATAGGACCCAGCCCATCAATGCGATTGATAATAGATTCAGTACACCGAGCAAATCTAGAACCCATGTGACCCAAATCCTAACGATCCAACCCATAACCTAACCATTAACTCTAATTATTCCAACATCATCCACCAAATCAAATCACGTAAATTAGTCGTTTAAATAAAAAAAGTAAATTAATTTTTTAACCCATTTTCATTGAAAAAATTAGATTCTGTATGACAGCATGAGGTAAATATGACACGTCATGTGTTATTGTTAAGTTATTCCGTCAACCACTTCAGTTTTTAACAGTACAATTAGATGCAATTTTTAACATAAAAGATCAATTTGCTCATTTTTTTGAGTAAATGGGGCAAAATCCAATTTGGTTCCTAATATAGAGGCTTCCATGATGCTTTTATCGAAGTGGACTTTTAATAAATATAGGTTAAATTTTGTTATTAGTCCTTGTACTTTGTTAATGTTGTAGATTTAATCATTATATTTTAATTTGATCAAATTTAGTCCTTGTACTTTTCTATTTGATCAATTTTAGTTCATGTACTTTTCAAATTTTGAAATTTCAATCCTGAACCAATTAGTAACATTTAAATCTATTCGGTTAAATTCAATTACTAGTGTTGCATTATGCATACATTTGTAAATTTAGTTCATAGTCTCCAATTGAGTTATTCGAAATCCCTATACTTTTCAAATTTTGAGATTTTAGTCTACGCACGTGTCAATCGTTAATCCATTACTTGAATTTTTAGTGAGTAATATGTGTAGATAACAAGTTGATATGTCATTACACAAATGATAATCTGTTTACCACGTCAGATTTTGGAAATAATAAATGAATTTAACAGTTACCATTTTGATGAAGACTGAAAATTTAAAATTTGAAAAGAACAGAGACTAAACATGACCAAATTAAAGCATAGGGACTAAATCCATAATTTTCGTAAAATGCAAAGACTAGTAGAATTTAACCATAAATATATATTTATCGTGAAATGTGAATTATGATATTAACAAAATTTATATATTCTAAACTCAAATGTTTAGCTTGATATCAACAATATTTACGCATAGAATTCATTCAAGTTCGAGCTATTAGGGGAGCAAGTGGTAAACATTTATTTATGCAACTCCCTTTCTATATGATGTGTGCGTGTGGGGATATTCCTACTATATGTGTGTGAATATTAATCCTCTAATTGTATGATATCTAGATAAATATTCTATGATTTTATCGTAAAAAGTAAAAATAAAATAAAATGGAGCTTATTTAACCAAAACTTCAAAATGAGTTGAAATGAAGTTATTTAAAATTTGAACGACTCGTATCTACAGTTTATAACGTCTCATAATGATTTGCCCCTCTCTTTATTCATGAAGAATATGTAAACCTATGCTTTAGGTCATTTTCATTCTTACACTTTTTGACTTTTGAAATTTTTGTCCTGATAAAATATTAACTATCAAATTCGTTAAGTTAAATTTTATTATTTCTAAAATATTATGCGATAAACATATTATTATATTTGTAATCGCACATATTATTTAAATCATAATTAAAATTTCAAACTTACAACACTAAATTAAATTGGTCAAAATTTGACCATTTCATCTCACTTTTTTATTTTTTTTGGTTTACCGCCTCCTTTCTTTTACCTTCCAGGACCAAATAGATTTCTTTATTACTAGTTTAGTCCTTACGATACCACAAACGCTGTCGTTTTATGACTTCTTTTCTGTTTCCTTCTTTTTCGCTTTCTCAGTGCCTGTTCTAGTCGAAAAGACTCATCGTCGGTTCAACGAAAACAATGTTTGAACATCAAACATTGGCGATTTTGTCGGATTATTTATATATATTTATATCCAACAGAAATGAATAAGAAAGCATTGGCCATTTTGATGCGAGCTAGAATGAGACCTAATCATCTCAACAACTTCGCCCTTTCTCCCATTTCCGTAAGTGTTTTTTTTTTTTTTTGCAAAATTAGGATTTTTATTGTTTGATTCATTGTACTCTGTTAGTTGAATTGGTTTTGATTAATAGCGAAATTAATGAATTTTATTGATTTAGTTTTGAATTTTTAATTTTACGACGGAATGAGGTTAATCAAAATTCTGTAGGTAATTAAATGATATTAAATAACCTACTCTATTGGTTGAATCGTTTGACTAATCATGAATTCAAAATTTATTGCAGCGTGAAGTCAAAATTAGGATTTTTTTTATTGTTTGATTCATTGTGCTTTTTAGTTGAATTGTTTTTGATTAATCACGAATTTAATGATTTTCGTTTATTTAGTTTTGAATTATGCATTTTACGACGGAATGAAGTTAATCAAATAGTATCAAATTCACTAAGAAATCAAATGCTATAAATTAACCTACTCCTTGGTTGAATCGTGTGACTAATCATGAATTTAGTTTGAATTATTAATTAACCGCAGAATGAGTTGAATCAAATTCTGTCAAATTCTCATGGAAACCGATCCACTGAAAATGGGGAGCATCATGCCATGGAACATGGAAAAGAAAAGCTCAATCATCAAAGGTTTATTATTTATGGTATTGATGTTTTTCACAATTTGGAATACAATTCTTGAATTTTAAACTATGGGAAGTGTTTTTTGTTAACAAGATCATTTGAGGTTGTACGAGAATCAATGCACTCCGTGATATCAATGAATAAAACTGAAGTTGGTGATTCTGTACTTAATGAGTTTTTGGAGGTAAATTATCTGTAACAAGCGATTACTGATTATTTTGAGTTCTTGTGTTTACGTTGTGCTTGATAATGTTGTAAAATGTGGTATAATGCAGGGTTATTGTGGCCTTTCTTTTCAGAACCGTAGGAAATTATTGCTCACACTTGCCAAAGAGTATGATCTCAACAGGGCACAAGTTCGTGAGCTCATAAAACAATATCTCGGACTTCAGCCACCCGGTGATGAGCTTACTGTTGCTGCTGTTTAACCTTTTTTGGATTCTTGTTTTTGTGGTTAGTGGGATTGAATGGTGCAGAGTTTTGTTGTTTCAGGGAGTGAAGCTCAATCAGGAGGAGTTGAAGATGAAGGCTTTCTTTCAACTTTCTATCGCATAGAGAGAAATTTGAGACATTCGCTTAAACCAGTGTATGAAACTCTATTTGAGAGACTTAACACGCACCCTGAAGGGCTGAAGTTTTTGACCATCATCCGGGCTGATATATTATCCATTCTCACGTAAGGTTATAATCCGTTTTATGAGATTTCACCTTATTTATCTTTGATTTAATCATCATACTAGTACATTCGTTTTATTCAGTTGAAAAGCGTGTCAGAAAATGTCAGATACTTGTGTGGTGTTTTTCACTTCTAAGTTATTATGCAAAGTCATAAAAAATAACGAACAAGAAATGGCTTTTGGCATTGGAATTCTTTGAAAGAGACAAGAGCTGAATTGTTAAAAAATTTCTTTATATTGTTCACAGTTATTGTTGATGGCTTGTTGCAGATTTAGAATTCAGTTATACATTAAATTGTTAAAATACTGAAATAACATTAATTCAAATGTATAATATGAACTAATTTTTTTTCAGAGAAGGAAATATTGCTTCATTGCGAGCATTGGATTCTTATCTGAAGGAGAAGCTTACAACTTGGCTTAGTCCTGCTGCTTTAGAGCTCCATCAGATTACATGGGATGATCCTGCTTCTTTGCTAGAGAAAATAGTATTTTATGAGGTTTGTTTCTATTCTCCTTCTTGCTTGCTCATATTTTAGATTTTTTTGTTATCCAGCCCTTTATTGTCTAATAATCAAATATTGTCCAGGCAGTGCATCCAATCAGTAATCTTATTGATCTTAAGAGAAGACTGGGAGTTGGTCGTCGTTGTTTTGGATATTTTCATTCAGCCATACCTCGTAAGTAGTTCCTTTTACTCCTTACGGGGAGTGGGATTGTTAAGTATGATACTACCTGCAATTTCATCTGTCCTATTCAGTCTCTCTCTCTCTATCTAAGTGTTCCGTATTTCAGGTGAACCTCTTATTTTTATTGAAGTTGCACTTTTGAAGAATATAGCAGAGACAATACAGGTGAATTTCCTTTAACTGTACCAACTACCAAACTTTTTTTGTTGTCTTCTTGTTTGTAATATTCTTGTGAATGATAGGAAGTTTTGTGGGATAATCCTCCAATTGCTGAAAGTGAGGCAACTTGTGCATTATTTTACTCGATATCATCAACTCAGGTATAATGATTTTCTCCCCTCTTTTTTATTTGTAAAAGATATTAACTATATGGAACATAAAGAAAGATATCATAGCGGCTAGTTATATGGTTTATGCAAATGGACTTTTTGTAGCAAACTTCGTTTCCTTGAACCTGATTGCCTTTCTTATCTTTCCCAGCCTGGCTTGGCCGGAATCAACCTAGGAAAGTTTCTTATCAAACGTGTTATAACGTTGGTGAAAATAGATATGCCACATATTTCTGTAAGTACTTTTCTTTGACCAGATTTCTTAATCAAACAAAGCTGCAAGATTAGTATTGCATGTTCAGTTAGAATCCTCTTACTGTTCGCAATCTGCACTTTCGCAATCTGCACTATGAGCTAGTATTCGGTCCTTGTTCGTTGTCTTGCAGTGGGACCAATACGTAGATATTTCTATAGATTTTCAACTATATGCTTGGCATTGTACAGGACATTCCCTCGACTGGTTTTCTTACACATTCCTTGAGATCTGTGCACTGGGTTTGCACAACTTAAGTTTTGCTTGAGATGATGCTTACTGACACTTCTTTTCCACTTACCACGAAGGTGTTTGCTACGCTTAGCCCTATCCCAGGATTCATGCAATGGCTTCTTTCCAAGTTGGCATCTCAATCGAAACTTGCCAAAGCCGAGGACATATCATGCTCATCTGCTGATAGATCCAGATTAACTTTTTATGAGAATATACTTGAACCCGAAGAAGAAAGAGCACTAATAGACTCATCGGGGTAAGCTCCATTTTGTGTGTTTGTGTACGTGAGCTCAATCGGACTTTTGGATTTTCTGAAGTTGAATGGTTTCTAGAACATTTTTCATGCCATCTGGAATATGGTTTTTAGTAGAAGCCGATTCATAATATTAATTTCCCAATTTGAGACCATTGTGATTCTTAAAGTCGACTGAGTGACAATGAAGCACATTGGAATATGGATGCTCAAGTCTGTTTGATGAATCATTATTCTGTATTTCCTAACCCTTATTGTGCTCTTGAAATGTGATTTACAGAGTCTGCATATTGCCGTTATCTGTTACAGGGATCTTGCTTCTGGAAAAAGTGGCATGGAAATAATGTTGAACTTGCTAACGCCAACAACTCATGAGTGGACTAATTCAGATAAATTGCTTTCAGCATTAAAACCGCCTCTAATGCGACTATGTGCAAGGTAGATTCTCTCCATCGAAATTTCTGTCTATTATTATCAACCAAGTAGCTTTATCTTTAATTTCTTTCATTCTTGTGCTACGGGGAACAGAAGAATGGAAACTCATTGAACTGTATAGAGTCAGATTATTTGGTTCTGTACTTAACATATGGAGCTTATGTTCCTTTGGATAAAATCAGTTTGACTCTAATTCCTCGAATTTAGGTACCTTCTGCAAGAGAAAAAGAGAGGAAAAGCTCTAGATTCTGTTGCAAACTTCCATTTGCAGAACGGAGCGGTATGTAACGAGATTGCAATCATCTATCAACAAAGTCCTTTTGCAAAACATATTGATTAGTTTCAAGATTCCCCTCTATATCTTCAGAATTGGTTAAAAGAGTCTACGTTAATTTATCAATTAAGTGCTGCACTAATGGATCGACAAGGGTAACCAAGAGAAAATGTTTTTCGAAGATGCATGCTCTTCTCTCTCTTTATCTCTCTCTTGCTTGCACATTCATGTACTCTTGTTTTAAGTACCGATTTCCACTCTAGTTTTAATCACTTCAAATATGGAACAGATGGTTCAAAGAATAAACTGGATGGCTGACCAATCGGAAAAAGGCTTAAATCAAAGTGCAGGTATCATGGTGAACTATGTCTACAGGTAATTTTTTCTGTCACAACTAAATAACAAACCTCTATAATTTATTTAAAACGATAATAATTATATTAAATAATGACTTTCAGGCCCGAGAATATTGAGGAATATGCTCAGTCATATTTCAGCAAAGGACATATCCACTCTTCCTATGATGTGAAACGTTACATTCAGGTACTTTAAGTAGTGCATTCAACAATATGAACTTTTGCTATGCATGGAAGATAAAAGTACCTTGGAGGCTCCTGTATTAGGAGTTAAATTACATTTTGCCCTATTTACTCAAAAAATGGACATATTAGTCCCTGTATGTTAGATTAAATGTAAACTGATCCTTTCTGTAACATTTTCTACCCATTTCTACAGTTAAAAACTGGTGTAACTAGTGGAATAACCAAATAGTTGCACATGATGTGCCATGTATCCCTTATACTAATGTACAACGATTGGTTTTTAACAGAAGAACCGATTTACTCTTTTATATAGCGTACAAGGATTATTTTGTCCATTTTTTTAGTAGAAGAGGCAAAATGCAATTTGATTCCTAATATAGCGGCTTCCATGGTACTTTTACCATGCATGGATAATCCTTGATTTGTTAAAGATTGCTTTATTGGTTTGATGTGTTTCCTTTGCCATACTTGATTTTGCAACTGCTATTGTTTCAGCCGGCATTGGAAAACGAATCCAAGGATAGCTTATGATGATCAACGGAAGATAATTCAAGTACGATTTATGACTTACGACTTACAAACTTGTTATATACTTTTGATTTCTCAATATTCAAAGATACTTTGATGTTGCTGCCTGTGTATTTGCCTTAACAATGCAATACCTTGTTCCATGAAAAACATTCTTAGAGATTGTTCCTAATTTTCAATATAATGCTTTTATATATTACTTCTTTTTTATACACTGTATGTACTACATATTTTGATACACCAGTACTGGGTACCCCGGAATAATCCCGTCATTTATATGACCTATCTGATATCTTATCGGCAAGCTCAAGTCGAGCATCGGATCACTTGCCGGCTTCATTTTCAGTGGCAGGACTGGTTTCTAAAACATATTCCCTCATGAGTTTTGTATTGGATTCATCTACCATCTGCACAACAGACCAAGAAAAATACACAACTTTTATGAATAAGAATCCATTAGAATAACATCTAAGGCTTACATCATGAATATATATACATGTGTATGCATGCATGCGTGCATGAACACATGCACACATTGATACATACAATCTTGAGGATTAGCTAAGGGAAATGGTTTCTCTGACCTTGAAAGCTAAACGCTTCAAGTTGTCCCACTCGAAGTCACGTTTGCAATATGCAGATCGAACCTATATATATATGTATATATAAATTATATAAAACAAGCTTTAGTCGATCAATTTTTAGCAGAAAAATGTAGGAGAAAAAATATTTTGCAGAAAATATCTAATCTACTGACCTCTAGGATGCGTAGGGCTGTCGTGGTGCGGATGTGGTGCCAAATGGGGATTCCAATGAAATTTATTAAATATTGAATTGAACAAATGAGTAAAAAGAATGGTGAAATTATGGTTTTGATCCCGCTCAAATGTTATATTTATTATTTAATCATTATAATTTAGTTTGATATAATCCAATTTAGTCTTCTACTTTTATAATATCATTACTTAATCCAAATAATTTACGCTTTAACTATTTTACTTAAAATATTAATATCGATTTTTTTCTTAAATGACATGCCATTTTACTTCATCATGCAGGCATGGATTGTTGTGCTGGTGGCATTTTAATCACAATAGTTGATTGTGTTGATTAGTTAGAGGAACTAATAATGTTATAGAAGTAGAACACAAATTACGTCAAATCAAAATATATGTAGTGAGTCTCTAATTTGAGTACAATAGAGGGATCGAAATCGAAATTTAACCTAAAAGAGATTGAGCATTAATTAATCCAAGGTACATACCTAGAGCTTTATGCCTAGAAGATTCCCTCATCAAGCTAGCGCAAAACTCATCCCCATCATTCAATGAGTGAGTATCCAAAAACTCCATCAATTCCTCGTAAGCTTCAGGGTTATAGCTCTGCCTCCCATCAAATTAAACACATTAAATTGTTTAACAACAAGGTTTTAACAGTATCATGAAATCGAACCATGATTAATGAAGAGAAATATGAACCAGAAGAGGGTACCTCAAGCTGAGCACTGACAATCTTAACAGCTATATAATTAAAGAAATTATGGAGGTTTTTAGCTGCTTTGGCCTCTGGTGATGCTTCTCCAAACCCTGCAATTAAAAAAAAAAAAAAAAACACTTTTCTCTTTCATTGTGTTTTGATTCAATGAGAACAAGCCATGGATGATGAAAGAGGAAGGGGTATAATTACATACCAGGGACAAACATTTTGTGACAGTTTAAACGTGTGGGATTGTGGGGGCTGGAGCTGCTGCTTCTTTCTTTGCATGGCCAACAATGGAAAAAACCCTTTTCTCTATTTATTGGTAATTTAGAATTGAGAAAAGAAGGGTGAGGGAATGGAACAATGTTCACGGCAAGGCTCTCCATTGATGTTTGTATCAAGAAATGAATGATTTTGATTAGAGAGGGCTTCTTTGATTTCGGATAAAGTTCTAAGCCTCAAAGCTCTGTTATGGACTGAAAGATCTGCACTTCACTTCAAAAAATATCTACTCGCCAACATGTGGAATGTACACTTGTTATAGACCAGTGTGGACCACCCTTACAGGTGGAAATTCCAAGGGCTTATTTCTAGTTTTAGCCCTTCGTTTGTACTGAAAATTTGGATTTAACCCCTTTAGAATTTGGCATAATGTGGTTTCCTATTTTTATAATAGGGTAAACTACATCCAAGGTTACTAAACTATTAGTAACTTTATGTTTTGGCTACTCAACTTCACTAAGTTACAAAATGATCATTAAATTATTCGAAAGTTTTCATTTAAGTCATCAGGCTATTAAAATCGCTAATGTATGGCTTTTTCTAGCCGCATAGCTTGCACCAATCGAACATCTTCTTCCCCCTTTTTTTCTACAATTTAATTTTTATTTGCGAACCAAAATACAAATAGCTTTCTTCTTTGATTTATAACACTAACCGTTAGATCAATTTGGATCTAAGGTCTATTCTTATACTCATCAATAGGTATTGATCCACCGTATTGCTCATAGAATTGTTGCTTAGAGCTCACTACCTGGATTTAAAAAAAAAAATTAACAATTTAGTGACTTAAATAAAAACTTTAAAATAATTCAAAGACTATTTTATAACATTATAAAATTGAGTGACCAAAATGTAAAATTTTAAATAATTTAGTGATCTTGGGTGTCGCATACCCTTTATAATATCATCAATATGTTCAAATTTATAACACTGCTAGCTTTTTTAAGCCCAAATTTGAATATTAATTATTACGGGAGGGTTTTAATTGAATATCATCTAATCTGAACATAATTAGCCTCAGACTGTAAAACAGATGAGGACAATTGTAGTTATACTAAAAAAAAAAAAAACTTAAGCCTTTGGTTAATATATAATTTATTTGATACAATTGCGATTCAAACCCAATCTTATTCTAAGAAAAATGAACGTTCGATCAATAAGTTACAACTTGAGATTCAATATATAATTTATTTATTTAATAGAGTGAGTTTATCTAATGAATTTCTATATAGAATAGAGTGGCTATTAAAATGAATGGTTTACTGAGTATAAACCATGAATCAAAAATGGAAAATCATAAAGATGGAAAAAGCTTTCGATTCTGGTCATTCCATTATATTGAGAACGAGTTTATGTTATTATATGTTTGCTCTAGTTTTTTGTGTTTTTGATGTTGAAATGGTTTTTTTATCCATGGACAATGAATTTCAATGTATTTGGGTACTCGTATTCATAAAAACTTTCATTTTCGTGCTTATCTTAACTGTTGTTTCAATTTATGCATGACGAAAAGGTGCACTGAGATGGTTTTAATTCTTGAATATTCAAATAATAAAGAAACAAAAAGTAAATATAAGAATAACATTGAATGTGAACATCCATCAATACGTCACAACTTGGGGTTCAATGTATAATTTATTATTATTGCACTTAGTTAATTAAAATTTTAGGTGATCATGATTGTACGACTAAACGAAAAAAAATTACATAATCATTTTTGTTATAGCCAGTTTTGGCCTGACCAACAAGAAACAAAAAAACAAAACCCAAATTAACAAGAAATAATAAAAAGTCCAAATATTTTGAGTCCATTTACAGCCCAAATTGCAAACTACCCAAACCCAATCAGCCCACTACTAAACCAAAACCCAATTTACATTAAAACCCTAGCGCAAATCCTAGCCCACCTGCTTAAAATTTTCAGCAGCAACCCTAGCCTCTAAGCTTCAACCGCTACACTCATTTGCCACGTGCGCCACCACCGCCCGGAGCACCAACCGCCGGCCCTGACCACCCACGTCACCTGCAAACAGATCAAAACACGCAAACGGAAGGAAACAAGGAGCAAGAAGACAAAAATAATGAGAAACAAAGAAGAAACAAACAAAAAGAGGCAGTCGACAACAAGCAAAAAACAAAAATGATGAATCCATGTAACTCGGTTATAAAAATCGAAAAAAACTCCCTGTATTTTTTACGAATGTTAAGCAATCAAAAACAAAAATACAAGCAAAAAGGTTGATATCGATCTTCTTCTGTTTCGTTTTCTGCTGTTTTCCAGTTTCTTTTATTTCATTTATATTTATTATTATTTCTTATTTTCTTTTACAAATCTATTAAACAAAATAAATAAAAAGAAAAGGAAGAGAGTCTCACCGTGATCGTCTGTGGTTTCGTCACTGGAGGTCCTTCCTCCGTCATCGGGATCGAATCGGATGGGAGGGGAAAGACCCATCTCTTTTCCGCTTTTAAGGCCGAGAAGGGTTGGCCTTCAAGGACGCTTTGTCTAGAGGCTAGAAAACCCAACTCGCACCACCCTCACCACCGCATGTGGTGGCGCTAACGACGGCGGCAATGAAGGTTTCAAAACCCTAGCCGCAACAAAAGAGGAAGAGGGCAGAGAGAAGGCTGCAGTTTTTAAAAAAATCTAGGGCTAAAATGAAATAAAACAAAAAAAGGGGCTTTTATACTGCAACAAAACGGCACCGTTTCATCACCCCTCCCCCAGGCCTTAAACGATGCCGTTTAGGGGGGAAAACCGTGAGACCCGACCCGTTCTGGGAAGGATCCGCGTGCTCCCAAGGCCCAAATGGGTTATTTGCGCGTCGGATCCTTCCATGTTGCCACCTGTCTTCAATTTCCCCTAGTTCTTTCTTTTGATTTTCAAATTTAACCCCATATTTCTGCGCTCGTCTCATTTTAGTCCCGTGTGAGCACTACGCAGAAAACTTTGGGAATAATTCCCAGATCAGTCCCCTGACTATTTTCGCACATTTATTTTAATCCCGATTCCTGTTTTATTACCCATTTGCAATTTTTTTAATTTATGCCCCAAATTTTATGCTGATTTGCAATTTTAGCCTTGACCCTTTTGGCTTTGTTCTTTTTTCTTTCTTTCATTACCTATTTTAAACTATTTATTATGTTATTTATTTTAATCTGTTTCATATGCTATTTCTTTTAAATTAGCTCATATGCATTTATTTTAAGTTGCGTTTATGCATTATTGGTTACAAATTGTTTCACTATATGTTATTTAAAATTGTTTACACTATTTACCTTAAATTGCTTTATACATTACTTATTTTAAACCTGTTTTTATGTATTATCTATTTTAAAATAGATTTATTACTTTAAATCGTCCTATATATTATGTATTTTAAACATTATTATTACTTCCAAATTTTTATATGTGTCATTTACTTTTTATGTACCCTTCTTTTAATGTTTTGTATATTACTTATTTTAAATATTCATTCTTAAACTTATTCTTAGTATAATCTTAAATTATCTTACACATCATTTATTTTAAACCCTTTTGACTTTTGATTAACTTATTATTTTAAGTTTAAGTTATGTTTGTTCTTAAACTTTCGTTCGTATAGATCATTTGTTTTCAAATTTTCATATATTTTTTATCTTAAACTCTTTATATATATTTGTTACATGCATATCTTTATGTGAAGTTGTTTCTTGTATATATGCCATATATGTATTATTTGTTGTAAGATTTTTTACGTACCGTTTACTTTAGACTTTTCCCTAATGATTTTAAATTATTTTTATCCTTTACTTTAAGTTTTTTTATATAAGTATTTATTTTAAAAACCTTTACATATATATATATATTGTATTTAAGATCATCTTATTATTTGATTTAAGTTGTTTTATACTATTACATCACTTCTATATTTATTAAGCTTAATTGTTAAATAATGTATGTTGTAAAATTATTGTTATTGCATGTATGTTAATATGCTTACTCGTGCTCATATTATTGCCATGCGCTTGTGGAATATTTTATGCTTGAATCATTGTTCCATGTCATACTATACTTCCTTTCATATCATTGCCTTAGATTAGACTCCAATACATTCATCCAATAAATCGCTTTATTTTAATCTAAATAAATAATATACATCGTTTAAATATTGTGTTCGCTACTATTCAAACGAAATTTCCCAAATAAGGCAATGTTTTTTTTGCATTTCGGAACATCCAGGAATTGTGCCCTAACTTACGGGGTTTCGATTTTCTCGTTGTTTCTAAATAGTCAAATATCCTTTTCAAGTTTTGAAACACATGAAACTCTATTTTAAATTAAAAGACGACCTTGCGCTCGGGAATTCATGGTATTGTGTCCTAACTTACGGGATGTGATACTTCGATATCTTGAGATAAGGAAATCTTTGAACAATCGTTTTGAGCTAATTCAAGAATTTTAAAATCAATATTAACAAGAAAAGATCGTATTTCAAATCTATTCCTGATTTTCAATTTTCAACATTAGGACCCTAATTAATCAATTCGGTACCAATTTTTGGGCGTGTCGAGGGTGCAAACCCTTCCTCGCACGTAATTGGCTCCCGAACTTGTTCTCTTGAGTTGTAACGACCCGAATTTTAAGGTTATCAGAAAAGTGTATTTTTTGGTCTCCATTTCTTAAAAATATTTACGAAATTAAGTGAGTGGTTAATTAAAGTTTAATTAAGTAAACTTAGCTTAATTAAGGATAATTGGATAAAAGGATTATATTGAATATAGTGTGAAAGTTTAGTTCTAAAATAATAGAAAATAAAAAGGATCAAAATGGCAATTAAGCCATACCCATGAAATGAGGCGGTAAATCGAAGAAAAATCAAGATTTTTCTTAAATTATGTATATTAAATGTTATTATTATTATTTAATAGGTATTATTATTAAGTTAAAGATATATACTAAATTAAATAAAGACAAATGTATAGTAATGATTGGATACAAGTGTATTAATAAAAATACATACAATTGTAATACATGTGTTTAATTATTAAAAGATAATTATTATTTATAAAAGATATTTATATGATAAATAAAGAAAAGAATGACAAATGTATGGTATGTATAATGACATGTGTAATATTAGTATACATACATTTGTAAAATATATGTATGTTTACTTATTATATAAGTATATTATTATTATTATTATTATTATTATTATTATTATATATAAGAAAAAGAAAAACAAGTGTATAAAAATTATTGGTACAGGTGTTAAATAAATATTTATTATTAAATAGATTTTTATTATAGTTATTATTGTTATTATATATATAAAAGAAACAAAAAGAATAAAAAGAAGGAAAGAAACAGAATAGCAGGGGACGAAACAGAGAAGGGAGAAAGAAAGAAAAGAAAAAGGGAAAAATAAGGTTTTAAAGGTTTCAAGTTAATTTGGTAAGTTAATTTAGTCCATTTTCTTATGATTTTTGAGTTTTTGGAATCCTAGAGATAAATACTACTTGTTTTAAGTGGAAATTTTGAAAGTTATTAGATTTCTAAGTATGGTTCATGTTGAATAAAATGATGGAATAGGGGGTTTATTTGATAGAAATTTTGATTGGAATTGAATAAAGAATTGAATTGTAAACTAAGCTATAAGTTTTGAGTTTTAGGGATTAAATGGAAATAAATTTGAAATTATGAAAGTATGCTAGAAATTTAGTAGTTAAATTTGAGTTTGGATGGAACTTGAATAGAAATAGAGTAGGAATTAAGTTAGTAAAGTGAATGAATTAGTTAGGACCTAATTGAAAATAAGGTGTAAATTGAATAGAAATTCAATTATTTGTTATAATGAGTGCTGAAAATTAATGGTATAATCATTTTAATTTCCGTAGCTAACATTGTCTCGAGAAATCTCGGCTAAGCAAGGAAATGACAAAGACAACGGGAATTAGCTCGGAAATTACGGTTTGTATTTCTATAATCCGAACTTAGTCTTTAATTGTTGTATTTTTATTTAATGCATATAGAAATTATTAGTGTTAGAATTATTGTGTTTTATCATTGATGAAATGGATTGATTTGATATATAATGAATTTATTGAATTTATATTGATTGAAATTATTTTGATTGAATTTATATTGATTGAATTATATAATATATATGATTTATGTAAAAATTTGAATATTGAATGAATGTTATATTGAAAAATATATTGATTGGAAATATGAGGAAATTGATATGAATATATGAGATTTGTGATATTTGAATATTTGATATTGAAAAGTGAATTGAATTGTATTGAATTATGAATTAATGTGAATAATTGAAATATATTTGTTGAATTGAATGAAAATGTATGAAATTGTGAAAATGTGTGAATATATGTGATTATTAGAATAGTATATTGATGAAAGAATTATTGAATTGAGAAAGTGAATCAAATACCCTATTAACAGTATCGGGCTAGGTCGGATACAGTTGGCATGCCATAGGATTGGAAGTATTCAGGGATACTTCGACCTCGAGTTGATGAGACACTGGGTGTCACTATATTTCTTCGGATAGATTCGATGAGGTACTGGGTACCAACTTTACTTCGACTAGGCCGATGAGACACTGGGTGTCAAATATTGCTTCGAACTATCCGATGAGGCACTGGGTGCCATATTGGTGTGTTTGGTTGGATCCGTGTATCCGCCAAGTCCGAGTCTTGTTAATAGGGGTAAATAAGTGAAAAGATAAATCGAATGAATTTGATTGATTGAGCTATTGGAATGAAATGAGAAATTGAATTGAGAATTGAAATGTGAGATATGACATTGAAAGCATGAACCAAAGGTTCATGAAATGATTGAAATTTGAATTGATGATATATGATGCTATTTGATAAATTGAAATGTGGTCTCGAGATCTATAAATCACATTTATACTGATGAAAGCTATCTGAGTTAGTAAGTGAAAAGAATGGAATGAGTTATAATGAGTTTATCTATGAATTAAATAATTGATTAATTGTAATTGTTTTATGATTTTAAGTGTTAGTTATATTTTATTAAGTGTTCGGATTATAGAAATACCACTGAGTATACCATACTCAGCGTACGGTTTGTTCCCGTGTGCAGGATTAATCAAAGTTAGAACGTTGAATCAGCATTCCAAGCCGATCCCGAATTCAATGAGGTAAAGCGTGTTAATAGTTGGTAATGGCATGTGCCTAGGATGTCTTAAGTGTGTCATTTGGATTGTGAATGTAATGGTGAAATAAGTAAGTTTAGGTTTGATAATGGCATGTATAGGGTTTGATTGAAAGGAAGTGAGTGTGTTATAAACTTAGTTATCAACATTTTTCACTAAAATAGTTTTAGACAGCAGCAGTAGTCCAATTTTGAAAAATTATTAAAAAATGTGATAATTGACTTAGAGGTTTAATAAAATATTAAATTAAATCTTATTGAGTCTATTTTCATATGAAAGAAACAGAGTAAGCAAAAGAAGTGTATATTAAGAAATATTTGAATTTTAGTGAGACAGGGTCAGAGCAATTTCTAAATCCGCTGTTCTGACTTTATAAATTCACTAAAAATTGTACAAAACGAATTAGGAGTTATAGTTTATATTTCTAGATTCCTTAGTGAATATACTTTCAAGAGAAACAAACGGCATGGTTATTTGAATTCTGTACAGGGAGAAAATTGATTCGTAGTGAGGAGAGGTCAGAATAGTAGAACAGTGCAGCAGGGGAAAATTTAACTAATAAAATGTACTAATTGGCTAGGCCAAAAATTCTGGAAAAAAATTAGTAAGAAGATATATGAGTCTAGTATCAGGAAAAATTTACGGATTTGAATTTCAAGTTTTTTAACTCGAGTTATTATTTATTTAGTGACTATGACATAGATGGACAGTTTACTTGTGAAAGATGAAATAAATTGTTTCGATTTGTTTAAGTGATCGGAAAATTTTTATTGATTCCGATTTGTTCCCGAACCATTTCAATTGCATGTTTTAGGGTCTTGAGGGTCCTTTTTAAGAACATATTGAATGAATATAAATAAATTATTTTTAAAAGCAAATTTTATGCCTGAATTAGTAAGCTAAGTCTGGTAACGCCTCGTGCTCGACTCTGGCAACGGTCTCGGGTAAGGGGTGTTACAGTTTCGTAGACCATAATGCCGTTTAGGTAAACTAAAATTATTTTATTAAAGCAAAGGTGATCCGATCACACCAAATAAAGATCGGTGGCGACTCCCGTTTTAATCTTCGCTTTCAAACTAAGTCAATCCACATTTCCAAAAAAATGGTCTCGACAATTTTAATCGTAGCAACTAAAATTATCGTTTAATAATATTATAAAAGTAGAGAAAAAATATGTTAGCAACTTAGGTGAACCATTCTCTTATTGGGTTTGACTTTTCCATCTTGATTCAAATTGTAGAGAAAATAAATGAAAAAAGGAATAGCTATTCATTTTAATTTAAATCTCAAATTTGCATATGATTAATTTCAACTTAAGTTCCATATAAAATAATTTAAAGTTAAAATGATACGAACAATAATAACTTGATTTAAAATACACGAGTCTCAAATTTAAATGATCCAAATTTATGACTCAAATTGTTAAAAACAATAATGGGCAATTTACTTTGTTTACAATAAGACGTAAAATCGCTTTTATAAGTTGATTCTGATCGAGAAAGAGACAGATTGGAGTTAACGAGAGAGAGAAGGAAGTGGTTGTGTCCCCTCTTCCCTTAGGTTGTGGACTATATATATATATATATATATGTAAATTTCATTGTCTCGAGGTGTTATGTGTTGAGTTATTGTTAGTGGGTTTGAGGTAAGTGATTAAGTGATCTAAGTTTATAAGTCTAAGTAGAGTGGTATTATGATGTGTCCTGCGTTACGTTGGATGGGATATGATAGTTGAAACTTGACATGATAATTAATAAGTGAGTTTCGTCTAAGTTACATTAAATGAAATGTGATAATTGAAGTTTAGCATGACAATTAATAAGTAGGTCCCATTTGAATCACTTAAAATAACGTGTTATAATTAAAATTTCAAATTATAATTAATAAGTGGGATTCGCTATCAAATTTAGAAATTCTTATGAGAGATCTGAATAACTTATAATAACGTGTTATAATTAAAATCTCGAATTATAATCAATAAGTGAGGATCGCTATCAAAATCAGAAATTCTTCTGAGAGATTATCTCATTTATGATGTTGATGTCATACTAAAAAAAAAAACATTTTGCGTCAATAATTCAAAGGAATCACAAGTGAAAGCACGGGGACAAACCTTCCCATACTTAATTCCCTTGTCCGATCTTCAAATTTAAAGATACCAAACACCATTACCAACAAATTTACATTACCCTCTTTTTGGCATTCCCACCCAATTTTTCAATAATCTCCACCCCCTTCAAAATGCTTACATTCTCACCAATGAAATCGCCACCGCCTCCACCGATCTTCCCACTCTTTTTTCATACCCTTCTCTATTTGTTCATTCATGTCCAAGCCAACTGCAAAGCCGGATGCAGCCTCGCTTTCGCTTCGTATTACGTATGGGAAGGATCCAACCTGACTTACATCAGTACCCTCTTCAACAAACCAATCTCCGATATCCTTCTGTACAATCCCGACGTTTCGAATCCGGATAAAATCGATACCGGGACCCGGATCCACGTTCCGTTTTCGTGCGACTGTTTGAACGGGGATTTTTTGGGTCATACTTTTGGTTATTTGACGCAGTTTGGGGATACGTATGATAGGATTGCTAGCAACGCTTATGCGAATTTGACGACGGAGGATTGGGTACGAAGGGTTAATGTTTATGATCCGACCAGGATACCTGACGGTGAAGTTATTAATGTTACGGTGAATTGTTCGTGCGGTGATCGACGGGTTTCGAGAGATTATGGGTTGTTCGCGACGTACCCTATTCGACCCGGTGAGGATTTGGAGGCCATTGCGGCGGAGGTGAACGTGGCGGCGGAGCTGATTCGGAGGTACAATCCGGCGGTTAATTTTAGTGCTGGGACTGGACTCGTGTTTGTGCCGGCAAAAGGTTAGTAATTAGTCCTACTTTTTAAACTGACGTTATTACAGTTGAATGGTACTTAATTACAAAACTGGCGCCTAAATTATAATGTCTTTTCATTTAAGTACTAAAGCAAAAGTATAGTTTAAACTATCAATTTTTTCAGTAAAAGAATCATAGAAGCCTCCGTACTAGAAATTAGATTGTATTTTACCATGTTTACTATAAAAATGGGTCAATTAGTTTATGTACGTTAGATTAAAGAACAAATTGATTCTTTTGTTAAAATTTCTTCTATTTTTATTGTTAAAAACTGATCACTGTATTTAGTATGAGGTACACATTTCATCAACCACACTTATTTTTAATAGTACAAATGGATGAAGTTTTTAACAAAAAAGATTAATTTACTCTTTTGTCTAACATATAGAGACTAATTTACTTTTTTTTTTTTTAATATAGAGATAAAATATAATCTAACTCTTAGTATAAGAATTTTCATGGTTCTTTTACTGCATCAATTGTCTTATTTTGCGTAAAAAGTATACTACCTTCAATAAAAATGTGTTCGTGGTATCATATTTCAGATAAAATAATACAAAATTAATAGTTAATTATCATTAGATGCTTACATGGAAAATAAATTTTTTTAACATTAATTTTATTATAAGTTCTTATTATATATGCTCTTTTTGATGCAATGCCTAGAATTACTCATAGCCCCTCCTCAATCTTTAAATGAGAAGATAATGTGCTTCAACGCACTCAAACTCACGTCCTTTTACATTGACAATAATACTAATGTCAATCAAATTAATACTCAATCAGTAAATAAAAAAATAAATTTACATATAATCAACGTTAAACAAAAAAAGTAACACGCTTAGTTTTTTTCAAACATGGAAAGACCTAAAAGAAGAAGAAGTCAAGGTGTGTCATGGGACCAATTCAAATTACTGTTTAAAAATTCCATTAGTTGGTTCATATTTTTTTTTTCAAAATTTTGAAATCCCTAGCTTAGTGTCGTAATTTGGATTATTATTATTTGGATTATTTTATTATAAGTTGTGATTATATTTGTACTGTTTGACACAATATTTAAAATTATCTGTAACTTTCTCTTTAATCCTTAAATGGGAGGATAATGTGATTAAGCACATTCGAATCTACAATCTCTTATACGGGCAACAATACTCATACTAATTAACCTAAGACTCCATCATCAACAGTGTTACTAATTTAGAGTAAGATATAACATCAACATTAATTATAATGAAAAGAGTAAATCATATTAAATTAAAGTAGATGGATTATATAAGTATAATATAAAAAGATGAAAATTAGAATGGGGACATTTTATGTCAAAGGGTGGGACAAAAACTTGTGACGACAGTTGCAGTAATATACAGGACAGGGTAGATGTTAAAAAGAGGTCCAAATTCATTCAGTGCTCACCTTTTTCTTATATTTTAGTCAACACGGTATGAGCTTAATCAAAGTTTTGACACTTTCTCCTCCTACCTTCGGTGGAGTGTAGGCACTTGTTGGCAGATAATGCCTATAAGAGTGTTTCCATTTGGAAGTTGACTGGAAAACAAATACACTACCCAAGTTTCAATTCAACTGCTTATATATATATATATATATATATATATAAACTATAGGTGGACTTAGGAAATTTGGATGGTAGGATTTAATTTTTTAAAAATAAAATAAAATGTCTATAAAAATTATATAAATTAATGTATAATACAGATAAATGTAAGATTATTACATAGTGTTTATAATATGAAGTTGCTCACAATTTTTTGAGAGAAACTTGCGAGGTTCACAATTCTAGATCTATTGTAAAGTTTTATAGTCTAAACTTAATTCTTTTGACTTTTTATTCCACATTGATTTTATTAGTGAATTTTCTTTTAAAATGTTTTTTTATCCATATTAAACACTTAGGACAAATAAATTTAAGTTTTAAACACGAAAATTTTCATGAAACTATCATACAATTTGTAATTTTCTTTCAAAAAAAAAAATACTTAAAATTTTTTTGGTGTCGTGAGAATGCAACATATAAATTTTTAGACGCAGTGTTCACAATAATCACATTAGCAATAACAATTTCTAAATAAAAATACTGGATTTCTAATCAATATTAAAGAAATTCAAGATTATAAACACAATCATTCCTAATTTCTTTAAAGATTTGTATTGATTAACCTCTAAAAATTACTATTCAATCAAGATGTTAGGGATCTCATATAAAATTAGTATCTCAAAATTATTCAATCAATAAAAAAATTAAATTTTATATAAAAATCTTAATCTATCACAAGAAAACTTAGTATCTTAATTTTATAGATATTAGTGGATTTCAATGGTGAAGAGATTGAATTATTTTCATATAAAATAATTTTTTTTCCAAAAAATTTCATCAATAACTTTTTATTTTTTTTTTTTTTTAAAGAAAAGAAAAATTACAATTAAGCTATATCAAAGGAATTAGCTATGAACTCATGCTATTTTAGCCATTCGATCTGCTTTTGTGTTTGTTTTTAGGGATGTATTTGAGTGCCCATTTTTCGATATTCTTTAAGAGATGGTGATTAGGCTTGATTATCGTTGATTTCGAAGGTGTTGAATCCAGAATTTGGATAGCTTTAATAGCCTCCAAACTATCTGTTTGTATCAATACTTCGTTTCCTTAAATTTTCTACGTAAGTGATAGACCATCCAGTATGCTCCATAATTCAACATCCAGTATTGAGCATTTCCCTAACTGTCTTTAAAAACCAATGATCCAATTTCCATGGTTGCCCCTCGAGATCCCTCCTGCAGCAGTATTGCCTGAATCTATTTCAACAGAACCACTAGATCTTAGTTTCAACCATCTGTCTGTTAAGTTAACCTCAACTCTCGTCTTTTAAATTTTTGTGGAGTCAATTCATTAATTATATATATTTCAAAAAATATAAAGTAAAATTTTCTTTTTCTAAATCTTTGTGCCTCCGCCCATGGTGAATAGAGAAAACAGTATTTTGGAATAAAGATAGCAACCAGGCACGGTGAGGCTGGATGGTTGTTTGCCTGTCTAGACCCCAGTTTGATACACCCCAACATAACATGACCTCAACCCAAAGTTAAATATTAATTTATTTGCCTAGAATCTAACTTGAAAAATCAAAACTATACTTAACTCCAACTCAATCGGATATTACAATATTTAATTTTTTTATATTTTTTAATCACAATAGAATAATTATATATAATTTTAATTATTTTTTAATGATATTATTATTTGGGTTTTTTAAAAAAAATAAATTAACTTTTTTCCTATGCAGACCAAACTGGAAATTTCCCACCATTAAAGATCAGGTAATAGATATTAACCATTTTTTCTTACATCCTTGGACTAAATTGTTAAAAGCCCATTTTTATTCAGTTTAACTAATGATTCTATCAATTGTTCTTTTTCTTTTTTCTTCATTGCAGCACAACTGGTAGGATCAATCATTCCATATATACTCATATATAGCTTCAATGCTCAAATGGTACTTGATGTTGTGGGATTTGAACCAGGGATCTCGAGTAAAGTTATCGCCGGCATATCTATTGCCGGAGTCACCGGCGCTTTACTGCTAGGATTTTTCGTACATGCAGGCATTTACAGAAGAAAGAAAGTCGTCAAAGCTTCGTTACACCCAGAAGCATCACCGGACCACTACATTCAACTCGGACACGGTGAATTTTTCTGTCTTGTAATGATTATTGTAATGTAAATTGTAACTATTGAGGTTAAATTCTATGTATTCAATGGTATTGTGTATTTAGGTTCCGGAGGTACCCTGAAGAATAATTCAGAAACGACCGCTCTCGTCACTTCTCCGGGCCTCACCGGTATCACAGTGGACAAATCCGTTGAGTTCTCATACGAAGAGCTTGCCAAAGCCACCGATAACTTCAACATTGATAATAAGATCGGACAAGGAGGCTTCGGTTCCGTTTACCTCGCTGAATTGAGAGGCGAGGTACCCTGTCCTAAGCTCTTGCTCTATGTTTAAACAAGCTAATGAAGTGTACCCCAAACTCGAAATGAATCCGTTTTTTTGGGTCCTATTATATGCAGAAAGCTGCAATCAAGAAAATGGATATGCAAGCATCAAGGGAATTCCTTGCTGAACTAAAGGTTTTAACACATGTTCATCATTTGAACCTGGTAATGATAATGTCAACCGATCTCGAATCAATCTCAATCATTAGCGTTTACGTGACGGTATATTAAAATTTCGTGCAGGTTCGTTTAATAGGATATTGTGTCGAAGGTTCCTTATTCTTAGTCTACGAGTTCATCGAGAACGGTAATTTAAGCCAACATTTACGCTGGCGAGGTGAGAAACAAGTACTATTTTTACGAGTGATCTATGCTCGGTGAGATATAACATGGTTTTCATTTTTGCAGATAGAGATCCGTTGCCATGGTTAGCAAGGGTGCAAATCGGTTTAGACTCGGCCAGAGGACTCGAATACATCCATGAACATACTGTCCCTCTCTACATTCATCGTGATATAAAATCAGCAAATATTTTAATCGACAAGAACTTTCGAGCTAAGGTTGTCGAATATTTTCTATATAACATACCAAGAACTAGTATAAACCGAAGTTAACGGGTGTATGAACAGGTGGCTGATTTTGGGTTGACGAAACTAACTGAATACGGAAACACTTCGTTGCAAACACGTCTCGTTGGTACTTTCGGATACATGCCACCAGAGTAAGAATATGCATATATAATTTTTCGGCTTTCTTGCTTGTTGAACAAGTAACTAATTTGCCTCAAATGTGGCATTGTATGAAGATATGCTCAATATGGTGAGGTTTCCCCTAAGGTTGATGTGTATGCTTTTGGAGTTGTTCTCTACGAACTGATATCCGCCAGGGAAGCTGTCGTCAAGACGAACGAAGAAGTAACTGAATCAATGGGACTCGTCGCATTGGTATTTTATCGACTTTATCTTATCCCTATTTAGTCACTACTCGTCACTTCAACGAAATCTGGTTTTATATCCGCAGTTCGAAGATGTTCTAAACCAACCCGATCCAAGACAAGATCTGCAAAAACTAGTTGACCCCAGACTCGGCGATAACTACTCTTTTGATGCCGTCTTCAAGGTGAATTCTAATTCCGAACCATGACCAATAACAGTACAGACTATGCTAACAAGCTGTTTTTACGGTTGCAGATGGCACGTCTCGCCAAGGCTTGTACGCAAGAAAATCCTCAGCTGAGACCGAGCATGAGAACTATTGTCGTCGCACTTATGACACTGTCGTCTTCAACCGATGATTGGGATGTTGGCTCGTTATACGAAAATAAAGCTCTAATGGACCTCATGTCGGGAAGGTAGCTTAGCCATAGTCATTAAAGGGGTTAATCAATGAATAGGCTGTGAATACTTTAAATTTTAATAGGCTATGTACAGTTTCTTTCATCAAGTTCCTTTTATTCTGTGTTAAGTTTTTCCCAAGAAATATTTTAGGGTTAAATTGGTGATGATGAGAGACAACAAAGCAAAAAAGATATAATTATTGTTGTTTACACTTTACAACACAAAATGAATTTTTTTTTGGCATTATATATTTGACCATTATCTTCCCCACTAAGAACTACTACTCCATAATTGAGCTTAAAATAAAGGAACAGTTCTCCTATTCTTTACAAATTTAGAATTTAGTCCCTTATTTTTTATATTTTAAAATTCAAGTCTAATTATTAATAATGATAAAATTATTTTGTTAAATTCAGGTTCATTACGACGTCAAGTGAGTGTATTTTTTTAAATTTCAAAATATCATAAACAAATTTAGAGTCTCTTTGAAAAAAAACATGATAGGCTTGTTGAATTAAACCTTAATAATTTTTTTTTGAATAATCTCATTATAGATTTTTATCATATCTGTTCTTTTTAACAAAATGTCTAAAACTACTCATAGATCCTCCCTACTCCATAAGTAAGAAGATAATGCGTTTCAGCGCATTTGAACCTACATCCTCCTACATTGCTAACAATACTCATGCCAATTAAACTAAAACTCAATCGACATTAATAAATTATTATATGTGCACCAAATGTATATATAAATTATAAATTGTAGCACCCAATTCACCATTAAGTTAAATTCTGTAGATTAAATTTGAATTAATTTTATGTTTAGCTCATTTTTTTGAGTAAAATTTTAAGTTTTAACTGTTTTGAATTGATATCCTTTTAAATTTCAAATCAAATCATTACGAATATAAAATAATAGGACGTCCATTTTCAACATATTATGATGTTGGTTTTGTTTCAAAGAAGAAGCCAAGTCTTTCAAGTCGATAATATAGTCTTAAATAAAATAAAATAAAATAAACATGTTTTTTTTTAAACAATTCTATTTAATCTAACTAGTTTTCAAATCGGTCAATTTTAGTTCATTTATTTTCCAAAATTTGAAATTTTAGTCATAACTTAAATAGTAGTATTGAATCTATTTGGTTAAATTGAATTACTAGTCCTGTACTATACATATAATTATTGATTCAGTCCATATTCTTCAATTAGATAATTCTAAATCCCTATAATTTTTTTTGAATTTTGGAATTTCAATCTTGACGTAACTAACAATTGTTTATCAATTAACTGGATTTTTAGCGAGTAATATATGGAAAAAACAAGCTAACATGATATTACACGATAAAAAGTTGACTGTGTTAGAATTTTTTACCTAACTTTTGAAATTTGAAAAATAGAGCGACTAAATTTCCTTAAATGAAAGTATAGAGACTAAATTCTAATTTTATAAAAATTATAAGGACTTATTAAATATTTTGACCTTTGAAATATAATGCAAGCCCTTTCTTTTTGCCTTTGAAAAAGAAAATTCTCCTACTAACAAAAAAAGGAAAAAGAATAAAAGTTGGGAGAAAAAACAAGTAGGTGGGCATCACAAATTGCAAAGTCCATCTATATGTATAGTTGCCAGATATTAGTAATATATAATATTCATACAATAATGCAATGTATTGATTGTGATACATCCATTTGTATCTTTGTTTGAGTTTAATTATGTAGTTTTTTATTAATGAAAATAGTAATTTTTAAAATTAAAATATTTAAGAGTCAGATTATTTTTTTAATGAAAATATTTATTAAAATATTAGTTTTTTTTATTAATGTTAGCATGACAACTAACGTAATAGTTCATATGTATTTTATACTTGTATGACAGTATTTGTCATATCTGTCGTGTCAACAAATAAGAACTAAATTAAACGATTTAAAAGATTGGGCCGAATTTAACCAAAAAAATAAGAATTAGATTGAACGATTTAGAGTTTAAGGGTTATGGTTTAGCCTTTACTTAATTAATTTATTACATACACTTATTAATCTAATTTCGCTAATTCAAATAACATTCATATTTGGATATTTTAATTATTTTTCATAGAGATCTTGGATATTAATATTTGAATATCTATTTTCTTACTTCAGTTATTAAATCATGATATTAATTAGATTCGAACATCCGAACAAAAATTAATTAATTAATGCTTGGATGGTAAATGAATTTAGATTTTAAAGCATTTTTGTGTATTCAATTTTTATAGAAATTATAAACATCTAATAGTTATTTGGGTTTGAGATTTGGATTTTTTGAATTAAGTCCGATCATTTTGAATTATCTGTGTTAAAATTAAACGTCGATAATAATAATGAATAGCAAAAAAAGAAAGAAAAAAAGAACACATAGAATTTTACGTGAAAACGCTTTTAAGGAAAAAACCAAGAGTAAAAGAAAAGAAAATTTACTATGTCGAATTCGAATAATACAATATAAAAAGACGATTACTTTTATTTATAGGCTTAAAAACCTTATTCTAATTAAAGTTAAATATAAGTAATACAGTAAGATTAAAACACATTATTTTAATTAACATCAAATAGGAAAAGTAAACTTATATACAAATTTTACTTGTGTAACACTCTGCTTTCGCTATGATTTAAATCTGGGAATTTTGCAAATCAAATAGAATTGAATCAATTTTAAATTTTAATTAATTAAATTAAAATTTGGGACCAAAATTGAATATTCGAATTCTAGTAAGTCCCTCTTCACGTTTCTTCGTATATCTTCTATTCTCTTCAGATAATGATTTCAATATGCAAGCGAAAGGAGATAAGATAAATGGATGGTTACTTAGAATGCACGTGTCAACTCTTTATACAACTTTGTTAATGGCCCAATTCCTAAACCTGCACTATTTTTAGTAGGGTTAATTGCGTTAAACTCCTAAAAATTATGTCTTGAATTTGGAAACACTTCAATTGAATCCTTAAATTAAAACATCATTCCAATTAGGTACTTTTGGTAATTTATCTATAAGCTTTGATATTAAATGTCAGTTTTAACATCAAATTTACGGTTATGCTGAAAATAAGAACCTGATCGAAACGATACTTTAATTTGAGAATTTAATTGAAACGTTTGAATTTTAAGGACCAATTTAAAAATTTACCCGTAATTTGAGACTATCTAATGAATTAACCCTTTTTAGTATTAGACTGTTTGTACCCCTAAATTCAATCCTTGTTGTCCTCTCTTCTAATAGCCACGTCAGCTTATGTTACGTCATTTCCATCGCCGCCACATCACCAATCGCGATCCAACTCTCCGAACAACTCACTCGCTTTCTCCATCGTCCGTCTCTTTAATATGATCGGTCGGTTCTGCCGCGACTCTAACAAAATGCCCATCTACAAAATTCAGTAACAGTAGCAACACCCACGTTGTAGCTTACCGACATTTAAGGCAACCTTTTTCTCCTCCCAATCAATTTATTCCTCAAATTTTATAAAAACATCCTTGTATTATGTAATTTTTATAAATTTAGTCCTTATACAATAATTTAATTATTCCTAACCCTTCACTTTTTAAAACGTTTGTTTCTAAATTCAAATTTTTTCGTTAATTCCGTGGAGTAATTTGAGATGTTTTAAACATGTGGTATACATATTTAGTTAGAGATTGCGTGACTTGAATCTCGTCATTTGGGTGAGAGTCCATATATAACTATACTTCTACTATTTAATTTTGATTAGAACAGGTTTTTATATAATTTTTTTTTCAAGATTAGTAAATTTTTCCTCCTCTATTTGGATTTTTTTCTCGAGAGGATTTTCACGTAAAATCTAAGTGTATATATCACATCATTACATACTTAGAAAAGCATTTTACGTTAAATTATTGAGATAAAATAATATTTAATTTTTGAATTTGATTTTTTTTCAATTTGATCCTTAAGTTTTTTTCATTCACATTTTTTAATATTTCATAAATTTTTTCAATTTGATCCTTAAACTCAGATTCCTTTAAACTACTAGAAAATTTTCAAATATATATATAAAATCTAAAAAATAAAAATAAAAATACAATTTTCATAAAATTACATAGCACAATCTCATAGTGCCACGGTATTGAGAAAAATTGTTAAATTCTGAGATTAATATAGACCAAAAAAATATCAACTTCAAAGTTCTTTATTCCTATATTATTTAAAAAATTAACCTCAAAACTAAAAAAATAGGATTAAAAATGAAAAATTATAATAAAAAGACTAAAATCGAAAAAGAACACATAATACAGGGATTTTATATACAAATTGACGTAATTTTACTAATTAGTAAGAACAGAAAGGAAAAAAAAAGACAAATCGGTCAATTTAGAACAGGGACATGAAAAAGATAGAAAGGAAGGATCCCTTAAATAATGACAACCCAAAGAAAAAACTAGCACTGCAGTTACCACTCACCACCACCATTATATCTGTTTTAAGCCAAGACAAAATCTTTGTAGGGAAAAATAAATCCCACTAAATTGTTATAAAATACCCTTTGATTTCTTTTAAATTACTGTTTCTAGCCTTTATTTTTGCTTTTTTAACCATTCCCTGTTATGGAAGAAGCTGGATTTTCTGCAATTGTTTACAATTGCGTGTGTTTCACTTTCCCTAGCTAAGTAATGGAGGAATGTTCTTGCTTTGTTTGATTTCTAAAGCGATCCAAACACCCACTAATTCAATTCATGATCTTCAACAACCAAGCCAACAAGAAAATTAGAAAAAAAAGGTATTTTCTTTGTCTTTGGTTTTTTTTAGAACAGTATAAAAACTGTTCCTTTTTCTTTCACTTGAAGAGTCTCAAAAAAAGAAAGTAAGGATTTTTATTCCACTTGATTGAATCTGGGTTTTTTTTTTTTTTTGGTTTAGAAAATAGATGAAATTTTGAAAAAAAAAAAAAGAGAGGCGATTTTGCTATGTGTTTTTGCTTTTAAGACATGATTTAGCTGTTTGGTTTTTAGGTTTTAGCTAGAATCTTACAACCTTAGAGGAGTTTAATTGTTTGATTATGGTGTTTTTTTCTTTTGCAGGGGAGGTTTTTTTTTTTTTATGTAAATGGCGACATTAGGTGATATAGGGGTTGCAGCAGCTTTTAATCTGCTTAGTGCATTTGTGTTCTTTATAGCTTTCGCCGTATTACGGCTTCAACCGTTCAACGACCGGGTTTATTTTCCGAAATGGTATCTTAAGGGTTTACGAACCAGTCCGACTAGTTCCGGCGCATTCGTGAGGAAATTCGTTAACTTGGATTTTCGATCTTACTTGAAGTTCTTGAATTGGATGCCTGAAGCATTGAAAATGCCAGAACTCGAGCTTATCGATCATGCCGGGTTGGATTCGGCTGTTTATTTGCGCATTTACTTGATAGGGTATGCTGCATTTTACGGTTTTCGTTAATGTTGGGGCCTTTTTTGGTTCCTTGCCGGTCAAGTTTCGTTATATTCTTGATATTTTGTATGCAGGTTAAAGATTTTTGTCCCTATCACTATTGTGGCGTGGGCGGTTCTAGTACCGGTTAATTACACGAATAAAACATTGGAATTGCAGTTGAAGAATGTAACTTCGAGTGATATTGATAAGCTCTCGATTTCGAATATTCCACTCGAATCAGATAGGTCGGAGATCTTGATATCTTTTGCTAACTACATTTGTGTTAAATCTGTTATTCTGATAGATGTTATATGGTGGAATAATACGTAGTCTTATGTTGTAGGTTTTGGACCCATATTGTTATGGCTTATGCTTTTACGTTTTGGACTTGCTTTGTGTTGCTAAAGGAGTACGAGACGGTCGCATCTATGAGGTTGCACTTTCTTGCATCAGAAAAACGTAGGCCGGATCAATTTACGGTAAGTGAACATTCACTTGAACATTGACGCTCGTGTAGTTTGGTAAAAGTACCATGAATGCCCCTGTAGAGTCGGATTGCATTTTACTCCCTCTACTCAAGAAATGGGCAAATTAGTTCTTATTTGTTATATCATAGACCGGTCTTTTCTCTTAAAAATTCCTTCCATTGGTACCCTTAAAAACTGGCATGACTGAAAGAATAATCAAATAGTGATACGTAGCATGCTACGTGTACCTCATGCTGATGTATAGAGTAGTTTTGAATAGCAAAAATGGATGAAATTTTGACAAAAAGATTGATTTACTTTTATTGTGAAGTTCTTAAGAGTATTGGCTACAATGAATCGTATATTTCGGTTTAGTATAAATGCTTCTTCGTGGAATTCGATTGTTGTAGGTGCTTGTTCGGAACGTACCACCGGATCCTGATGAATCTGTTAGTGAGACTGTGGAGCATTTTTTCTTGGTCAATCACCCAGACACTTATCTTACAAATCAGGTGAGCTCCTTTTGCATTTGTTTTACTCGGTTAAAAGATTACCATAGAATTCGGTTTACGGTTTAGCCCTTTTTGAAAATACATGTAGGTAGTATGCAATGCAAACAAACTTGCTAAGTTGGTGAAACAGAGGGAAAAAAAGCAAAATTGGCTCGATTATTACGAGCTGAAATACTCAAGAAATAATGCACAACGGCCTATTATGAAGGTAACGTGCTACGGTCCATCATCTGGTCTGTTTTTACTTTATGTTTCGTATTTCTTCATAAGCATCTTATTATCTCTTTCTATCAGACTGGTTTCCTCGGGCTTTGCGGTCAAAAAGTTGATGCAATCGAGCATCATGAAGCCGAAATCGAGAGGTTATCTAAGGAAGTAAGTATTTCTTTTTCAACTTGCATGCTCGTTATGTATTTGTACTCCGTTTTATTTTCTTTCAACATGTGATGATGTGAGTCACTCCTTTTCATATTCAGATAGCTGAAGAGAGAGAAAGGGTAAAAAAAGATCCAAAAGCAATAATGCCGGCTGCGTTTGTTTCGTTTAAATCACGATGGGGAGCAGCTGTTTGTGCTCAAACACAACAATCCCGAGACCCAACTTCATGGTTAACAGAATGGGCACCCGAGCCATGTGATGTCTATTGGCCGAACCTACCAATTCCTTACGTCTCGTTGGCAATTAGGAGGTTGATCATGGCCGTAGCATTCTTTTTCTTGACTTTCTTTTTCATCATCCCTATCGCATCCGTACAAGCTTTGGCTAGCATCGAGGGACTCGAGAAAGTAGCACCCTTTTTGAAGCCCATAATCGATATGTGAGTTACTTTATAATATTGAAACCTTGAGTTATTAATTAGAATTCATTACTATAACCATCAGTTTTGCTCCCTCGGCAGGAAATTTATTAAGTCAGTTATCCAAGGTATTCTACCCGGTCTTGCATTGAAGCTCTTTCTTATTTTTCTGCCGACTATATTGATGATTATGGCCAAGTTCGAAGGATTCACGTCAAAATCGTCTTTAGAGCGGAGAGCAGCAACTCGATACTATCTTTTCAATTTAGTGAATGTTTTCCTTGGCAGCATTGTCGCCGGTAGTGCACTCGAGCAACTAAACACATTCATTAAGCAATCGGCAAATGAGTACGTGATTTATTCCTCGTGCTTTAATTTGGACTTACTAATGATGTTATAAAGTAGAGGGACCAAATTATGCAAGCACATGAACTACATTCCAAGTTCAACTATAGTAGACGGATCAAAACCAGAAATTTACCTTGCTTTACGTGATGCAATCATTTGGGAGATTTCCAAGTTTACAATTGTTTCTACCATTTTGAAAGTTGGATTTGTGTATTTTTCTTTAATTTTCGATCTTTTGTTACAGAATTCCGAGAACAATCGGTGTAGCTGTACCATTGAGAGCAACGTTTTTCATTACTTATATCATGGTTGATGGATGGGCGGGAATAGCCGGAGAGATTTTGATGCTAAAACCGCTTATAATTTACCACCTGAAAAACTTTTTCTTGGTGAAAACTGAAAAGGATCGAGAGGAGGCAATGGATCCGGGGAGCTTGGGCTTCAACACCGGAGAACCTCAAATACAACTCTATTTTCTACTTGGCCTCGTTTATGCTGCCGTGACACCTGCTTTACTTCCTTTCATTGTAATCTTCTTCGGGCTAGCTTATGTCGTCTTCCGTCATCAGGTAATATTCGGGAAACAGTAAAACGAATTATTTTGTTTACATTTGTTTGATTTCCTTTTCTTTTTCCTTGAAAATGTAGATAATTAATGTTTACAATCAAGAGTATGAGAGTGCCGCGGCATTTTGGCCCGACGTCCACGGACGCATAATAATTGCATTGCTTATCTCACAAGTCGCCCTTATTGGATTATTAACTTCAAAGAAAGCTGCTCAGTCCACACCGTTTCTCATTGCTCTCGTCGTCCTCACAATATGGTTTTACACGTTCTGCAAAGCCCGTTACGAACCTGCTTTTGTTCGGTATCCTTTACAGGTTAGTTGTCTTTTCTTTTTCTTTGCATATTAGATTTAGTAGTGATGGTTTCTTCTGTGTCTCGAGATATTCAATTGTTAAAATTTGCTTAAAGCTATTCTTCGTAGATTTTAAATTTAGTCCCTCTATTTCTATTTTAAGAGATTTAGTCTCTCTACTTTTACTTTTCGGTTTTAAAATTACAAGATCAGTTGTTAACATCATTAAGATTCTTCCGTAAATTCAAGTTTATTACAATGCGTTTCTTTATCTTTTTTTGTTGTATGAAGATTACAAGGACTAAATTTCTAAAAATATAAGTAGAGGGGCTAAATTTTTAATGTACAAAGATTACACGAACCTGCTATTATCCCATATCCTTTACAGGTTGGTTGATGCCTTGATGATTTCTTCTGTGTTTTGAGATATTTGATGGTTAAAATATGCTTAGTCTTTATATTCTTCGTACGTTTGTTTCCAATTGTTAACACCGATAAAATTCTCTTTAAATTCAGGTTCGTTACAATACTTTGAGGATTCAATTCAAAAGTTTTGAAATTTATAGACCAATTTATAATCTAGGCAACAGATAGGGGATGTTTATTGAAATTAACCCTTTATTTCCTTGTTCAGGAAGCAATGATGAAAGATACCTTGGAACGTGCAAGGGAACCAAACCTCAACTTAAAACCCTATCTTCAGAACGCATACATCCATCCGGTTTTCAAAGAGGAAGATGAAGAGGACGAATTTGATTTCAAGTCTGAAAACGAGAGTGTTTTAGTACCCACGAAACGTCAATCTCGAAGAAGCACGCCAGCACCTAGCAGAATTAGTGGTGCATCTTCACCGTCGTTGCCGCCAGAGGTGGTTCCCGAACATCCGGAGCGTGCAAGTTAGGTACTGATTTGTGTTGCTTGATGTTGCCGTTTAAACTGTATATTTGCAACATCATGAAGCTGTAAATTAAATGAGCAAAATAGTGAGAAGAGGATAGCCAAGAGAAATGGTCTTGGGGACTACATTGTTAAAGTAGACTTTGTATGAGGATTATAGAGTGAATATTTGTTTGAGGATTGCTTTTGATTTGTTTTATTAAACCCAATAAGTTAATATGCATGAAGTGGTGTGATTCGAATTTTAATTTAATTTGAACATAAAAAATAATAAAAATGAAATTAAAATGTTTCTAAACCCATAATATTTAATTTCTACTCAAAATGGCTTGATAAATAGTTTAAAATCGAGTTAATTGCATCAAACATCTTAAATTATGATCTTTATTTTAAATTAGTCTTCAAATTTTAAAACGTTTTAATTACATATTTAAACTATTGATGTTATATTAAACAAGTCTTTTCATTATTAAAACTGTTATATCAATCAAGTCTTTTTATTATTGAAACAGTTAATTTAATCATTAAATGACACGTAAAATTTCTCGTGATATAATTTAAAATGAAAAGTAATAAAAAGAAAAGGAAAGTGAACAATAGTTATTGTAAAGCCTTCAAAAACCCCAAATTAAGATTTTTACAAGATCTATATTTACAATATTTATTGTTCTTTACATTTTCATTTTAAATTATATCATATAATATCTAACATCTTATTTCGGTTAATTCAGTCGGTTAACCGCATTAACCGCAAAATTTATATATTATTGCTTTTTTTTTTGTTAAAACAAGTATAAAATATATTTAAAAAAAATGGTAATGTTCATTTGACCAAATTAACGAATTAACCGAATTAAAACTATATATAATTTGTATTATTAATTATTAAGTTTAGTTAATTAATTAATTATCCGATTTTGAACCGAATTAACCGATAACTGGAGTTCCAAAAAATCATTAACTGACCTCCAACTGCATTAGATCGATTAATCGACCAACCAAATTAGATCTGTTCGGCCGGTTAGTTCGGTTTTAACTGAAATTTGAACCTCCTTCAATAAAAGATCTCCGCAACAACCTGGCCCATCGAAACGATTCTATATGAATTAAATTATATCATAGGGATTAATATTAAATTTATACATGAACTTTAATTTAGTGTAATTATACATATGAAACTTGAATTGTGGTTCATATGTACACATGAAACTTTGATTTTGATTCAATTGTATACATTTAAAGCAATGAACACATATATTTATTTTCATATCGGATTAATATAATTATTTGCGTATGCGATATATCAACATAAAATGGTATTGATAATGTTGTTAGTGATTTATGATAATTGAATCAAATCAAAATTTCGTGTATAGAATCACACAAAATTAAAGTTTATGTACTAAATTACACATTAGATCAAAATTCATGTATAGTGTTGATATTTATTTCTAAAATAATTTGTACTTAAAATGACTCGAGCATGTAATCCCAAATTACTTGAGCATGGAATGATTTGGCTCAAAAAATCAATTGATAAATTAAATGACTTAAACCCAAAATAATCAAAACTTAAAATGATTTGGAAAATTTTAAATTTGAATCAATATTATCTAAGTAAAACTCAAAATGATCAGAATCTGAAATGATCTGATCTAAAAAATCGACCGACAAATTAAATGGCTCGAATTCATACTAACTTTAACTTCAAAATGGATGGTATAATGACTTTGTATTCATATTGATACCTAATCTTTTAAGATATTATACGTAAACGTATATGTTCTTTTTTATACATACAATATCTAAATTAGATAAAATATTCGATCTTTAATATGGAAGATATTAAACGCTTAAATTTATTTAAACCATGATGTTTTAAATTATTGCAACAACAACAATTTCCATAAAAATTATATATATATATATATATATATATTAACTTTCATGTAAGGGAATTCTCTGTATATATGTATTCTATATAAATATAACGGGACATTGATTTTGACAACTGAATCCATTTTGATCTATGAATTTGGATTCTATTAGGATTTGGTAATGTGATTAGTGTTACCGGAACAAGATCAGATCAAATGAATCGTGGACTGATCGATATAACGGTCTAAACAAAGGGGTTAAATTGATTGATTTGGAAACTATTTGAAATTATTAAAAATAAAAAAATTGAGACAAAAAATCAACAATTGAACAAGTTGAAACAATTTAATAAATCTTTTATGAATTTTTACTAATTGTTTAAATATTATTCGTTTGTCAGTTCAACCTATCAAACTAGTGGTTAGATCTGTTCAACTGTTGGTTCAATTATTAAAATATTAAATACGACACTCTGAAGTTTTACCACATCATCACTTAAAAACTTATACAATCTTTTTTAATTTTCAAGTAATAAAATTACACAATTTTAAAGTGTCTTATCATCAAACTTTCATATTTTGCAATGATCAAAATAAGTTCAGGCGTCAAAGTGAAGAAAAAATATATAAGTACCAAATTAAATTTAATTGCCAAGTTTAAATGTCAAAAATTATATTATCCCAAAACAAAACAAAATAAACAAGAACTCTAACCGACTTTGCTTTGGTCTTGTCCCAGAACCTCATCCATTAAAACGATAAATTAAACGATAAACTACACTAGTAGTTGGGTGATTGTTAGTATAATTTAGTCTATATTAAATTATTTTATCACTGATGTAAGTAAAAGATTATGTAAAATATATTTATTAAAATTGCATATAAAAAATTTAAAGATTATGAATGATGATATTATAAGTTTAAATCTTATCATGGATTATTTTTATTAATTTTATATATAAATATATAAAAGAAAACACTCCTAATTAAATAATAATAATATATTTATTAAAAAAATTAATAGTATATATAAGCAGCCGCTACATAAACCTACACGGAACCAGATTTGAAATACTAGTCGCTGAAGCTAGTCCTCCGTTTCTTCTCTGGCAATTCCAATTTCTCTCGTTCTCTCGTTATCTTCGAAGAGAATCAAGAGATTCATCATATTTATTTACATCTATAAAACTAAATAAATAAGGGAAAAACTATCAATTCTACACCCTATAATCCACCATTGTTTAAATCTCAACAATCGGTACGTGTTTTTTCTTTTATCAGGTCGGTCTCGGACTCTTCAACTCTTGTATGGTTTTTTTTGTGTGTGTTTATTTTCGTTTAAGAAACCTCAATTATGCTTTGCTTTGATGTTATCTTTTTTATTATTTGCTTTAAAATTTTTGTTCTTCTTTGTAATGCTTTGCCGCCTCGATAAGATTTCGCAGCGGTGAATGAATGAATTTCTTGATAATCGAATTTTCATTAGTTTTTTGTATGTTAATATTTTCTTTTTTAATGAATATAATTAGGTTTAGTTAATCTGAGTAAATGTAGGTGGTTTTGGTTTCGGATTTTGTTTTATTTCGAAGGATCATTGATTGATTTGAGCTTTTTTTTTTTTTTGTTATGAATTTAATCTTTAGATAATGTATGAGCTTTGGCTTTGATAATCACACTGGATCCATGACTAAAGTTTGTTGAGTTTGTTGCTTGCTTATATAATACTAACGAGGATTTTAGAGTTTTTTTTTTTTGTACAAGGTGATTACTAAAAATATGAATTTTTTGACGTTTGATTAGCATTAGTTGTTACAAAGCATGAATATTTGTATAATCTTTGCAGTGAGAATGGCGGACATGGTTGCCAAGGGAGACCCGTCGAACAATCGTACTGGTCATGGTATGCAGGTAGGCTTTTCATGGCATGTTACAAGGAAAAGGAATGCTGGCAGAAAGAAAAGGAAGGGCAGTGCAGGACTGTTTTTGACCGGAAGCAGAAACAAGAATCCGTCAAAGAAACGAAAGCTAAGCAAAGAGATTGAATTTTTAGAGGATGAGAAAGTTCCTAAGAGGCATCGGATTGGAATAGACAAGATGACTACTTCTGTGGAGGAAGATGTGTTAGATGAATGGGATGAGGAGGCTACTGTGTTTATGAACATTAAAAAGAGGAGCAAACGTAGAAATTTGAACGGTACGATGACCGAAAGAATCCCTCGGGAGAATAAGAAGGATGCAATGACTGAAAGAAGCCCTGAAGAGACTAAGAAGGAAAACTGCGATCGTTTTATGAACGTTAAAATGCGGAGCAAAGGCAGAAACTTGGTTGGTGCGATGACAGAAAGAAGCCCTCAGGAGAGTGAGGAGAATGCAATGACTGAAAGTAGCCCTCAGGAGACTAAGAAGGAAAATTGTGATCTTTTTATGAACATTAAAGCGCAGAGCAAGCACAGGAATTTGGACAGTGCTATGAATGAAAGAAGCCCTTGGGAGACTAAGAAGGATACAATGATCGAAAGAAGCCCTCAGGAGACTAAAAAGGAAAATTGCAATCTTTCTATGAACATTAAAGCGAATCTGGACAGTGCTATGACTGAAAGAAGCAATCAGGAGACTAAGAAGGTAAACTGCGCTCTTTTTATGAACATTAAAGCACGGAGCAAACGTAGAAATCTGGACAGTGCGACAACCAAAAGAAGTCCTTGGGAGACTAAGAAGAAAAACTTTGATCTTTCTATAAACATTAAAGGGCGGAGCAAAGGCAGAAATTTGGACAGTGCAATGACTGAAAGAAGCGGCAATGATAGAAGCACAAAGAAAAATGTTACGGTATTGAATTTATTTTTAGTTCTGCAACTGATATATCCTCTTCGTTTTGTTTATTCTTTTTGTTATCCTTCAAATGGAGATTATTCTATTTCATATTTGTTGCTTCTCAGAAAATCGAGGGATCTTGCTTTAATCAGGACAAGAGAAAAAATTTCAAGTGTCATCAGTGTATGACTGGAAGAAAAGCTGTTGTTCCATGCTTGAAATGTAAAGAGAAAGTGTATTGCACCGTTTGTATAAGACAATGGTAACATTTTCAACATGATGATCTTGAACTTCTATTATTAATAATCTTGAAGTCTTGCTCATTTTTCTTTTTCTGCTGTGGTTATTATAGGTATCCGAATATACCAATAGAAGAAATTGCAAAGCAATGCCCATTTTGTTGCGGGAATTGCAACTGCAGTATCTGTTTACAATCTAGTGGATTAATTAAGGTCTGCTTTTCTCCTTAAGTGACTGGAAATTGAATTATGTACTGGATTAAGGTTTATTCTTTTAGATAAACTATCTATTTATTAATATGATAAACATGTATTAACCAAGATAACAATGACAAATTTTTTCTCTAGCATGGGACCATGAAAAATCAATGGAACTTTCACCAAATAATTTTCTTTTTGTCTATTCTACAGGCATCAAAGAGAGACATAACAGATGAGGAAAAGATTAAGCATTTGCAACACTTGATTGAGTCAATGCTTCCCTTCATGAAACAAATTTGCATAATGCAAAAGCAAGAGACAGAGGTTGACGCTAACATACAAGGTACTTTTTTTTTCTGTTATTTTTTTGAACTTTTCATGCATGTTAAGTTTCAAATAGTTCCTGACAAATAGTTCTTTATATAGGATTACTGCCTTCTGAAGTTGAAATACAACAGACTCTTTGTTATGCCGATGAACGTATCTATTGGTAAGCATTTCCTCTCTACATAGGCATACAATTTATCATGTGATTATATCTGTTATCCACAAGTTATCATTGACCGTCTTTCTCAAATTGGAACAGTGACCACTGTGCAACTTCAATCTTCGACCTTCATCGTAGCTGCCCAAAATGTTCATATGAACTCTGTCTTAATTGTTGTAAAGAAATTCGGGAAGGAATCCTTTCTATCCGCGATGATGTTGCTTATGGATACAAGGACAGAGGTTGGGATTATATGCATGGTGAAGACCCTTTACCAGAACCTTATCTTCAAGAAAAAGTTGAGAAACAGCCCAGGCCCTCAATTCAGTGGGAAGCCAATAATGATGGAAGTATTACTTGTCCTCCAAAGGAAATAGGCGGTTGCGGTGATTGCAGATTGGAGCTTAAACGTATCCTACCAATGGGGTGGATTTCAAATTTGGACACAAAGGCATGGGAAATATTAAGCAACTGCAGAATTAGACAGTGGCTTCAAAAGACATTAAATGGGGATAATAATTCTGGAGGAGGACATATTGACAATGGCTTATATTGTTCAACTTCAAATGATAATCTTGACGAAGGCTTTCGTCACTTTCAAACCCGATGGGCTAAAGGTGAACCGGTTATAGTTAAGAATACTCTTGCAAATTCATCAGGTTTAAGCTGGGAACCGATGGTAATGTGGCGTGCTTTATGTGAAAAGTTGGAGATGCCTGAAGTTAAGGCTATTGATTGTCTAGCTGGCTGTGAGGTGGAGATCAATACTCGACAATTTTTCGAAGGCTACACAGAAGGGAGAGCGTATAATAACTTATGGCCAGAGATGCTAAAGTTGAAAGACTGGCCACCATCTGATAAGTTTGAAGATCTCTTGCCTCGGCATTGCGACGAGTTCATAAGCATGTTGCCATTTCAAGAATACTGTGATCCTAGGTCTGGTATCCTTAACCTTGCTGTGAAGTTACCACAATGTGTTCTGAAACCAGACTTGGGCCCAAAAACATATATTGCTTATGGGGTTGCTGAAGAGCTGGGAAGAGGGGACTCTGTTACAAAGCTTCATTGTGATCTATCAGATGCGGTACGCCTTAATTCGCCGAAAATTCTTGTAGCCTAGATGATTATACTTACTACATATACAACGATGTCGTGAAATACGAGGATGCAACATGTTGGGACTGAAATATAATGTATTGGTTTTAGGTGTAATACATTAGTAATCACTCAACTATTAATATATATTTTTTATTTCTCAATTATAAAAAATTATAAAATGATCACTTTACTATTCAATTTTTTTTTTGTCACCCAATTTTTAGTATTTTTATTATTATGTTAACTAGCTGGTGATAGAAAAAAAAATAAAACTGAACAGTTAGATGATCATTTTACAACTTTTTCTAATTTAGTTACCAAAGAAGAAAAGAAAACCATAACTGAGTGACCTCTACTTTAATTTACCCATTGGGTTTCTATCTCATGCTGCTACTTTATTACAACATCTACTAACCTTTTGTCTTTAATTATCAATTGGTGAAGGTAAACATTTTGACACATACTTCAGAGGTAGCCTTAAGCGATGAGCAGCTTGCCGCAATGGAGAAGTTGAAAATGAACCACAAGGCACAGGATGAAAAGGAACGTTTAGAAAGAGAGCGACTTAAAGAAGGCTTTGATGAATCGGAAGCCACCAATTGGGGTGATAATACACTACATGTTTCCAGCGGTGAGCTTAGAAGAGCTTCAATTCCGGAACCCTCGACCAGCAGAAAGGAGACAGGTGGTGCACTGTGGGACATTTTTAGGAGGGAGGATGTTCCTAAACTAGAAGCTTATTTGAGAGAGCACTACACAGAATTCAGGCATACCTACTGCTCCCCAGTTGAAAAGGTAAGCCATGGGGGAGCACTTTTAGAATTAAATCGAGAAGCTTACTACTGCGTACTTCTCAAAAGAACTTTTTTAAATCGGAACAATACTAAACCCTTTGGCCATCTGCATTGAACGAAACACCCCTTTTAAGTGGTAATCACTCAACGTTCTTGATGGTTGCGTTAATGATCAGGTAATACATCCGATTCATGACCAATCATTTTACCTAACTGCGGAGCACAAAAGGAGACTAAAGGACGAATATGGTTAGTACAAAGAATGACATTGTTATCTAATGTAAAAACTCTGCCTATACCGTGCTTTTTCATCTTTTTCCTCATGCAAGTGTGTGCGTGATTCCTAGGAGTTGAACCGTGGACGTTTGAGCAAAATCTCGGAGAGGCTGTTTTTATTCCGGCTGGATGTCCGCACCAAGTTAGAAACCTGAAGGTATTTAATTAATACATCCATCATCGTTCCATGTTGTGCAACACATGTTTATGGTCTCTCATAGCTATGTTTTCCAGTCATGCACCAAAGTCGCCTTGGACTTTGTTTCTCCAGAGAATATCCAGGAATGCCTCCGTTTAACAGAGGAGTTCCGGCAACTACCCAAGAACCATAGAGCCAGAGAAGACAAACTTGAGGTAGGCACATCCTTTCGTTGATGTTGGTTATTTATTTCCTGCAAAACCTTACTTGCAAACGATTTCATGTAAACAGATCAGGAAAATGATTATTTATGCAGTAGAACGAGCAGTTAAAGAATTATCTGAACTGATATCAACTCCAAACTGAAGCCAGCTTCTCCAGCTGCAACCGTGGAACCAACCTTTTTGTATTCGCTCGGACAATTGTTAGAGACTATCCGGGCTGGGAATTTCTTTAATTTTTCCCGGGGTTTAACTTGACCTTTCTGTATGCAACTTCATTTGGAATTATTAGAGACCATCCGGGCAGGGAATTTCTTTATTTTTCCCCGGGGTTTAACTTGACCTTTTTGTATGCAACTTTTGGAACATATAGCTGTACTTGCTTACAATAGATACCAATCATTTTTACTATTCCATCTCTTATATATTCTTCGCAGACATGATAATATATTGTCAATATGAAACGATTACACAAAAAATGAAAAAGAATCTATAAATATAATAAGAACTCGTGCAACTTCAAAACTTGATAAGAATATGCTTGACACTAAAAAATACGAAATGAAATATGAATACATGAATTGCTAATTCTATTAAGATGAGCAATCACAAACAAAATATTTATACCTTGGTTATGCTACATTTGCCATTGAGTCTTAGTTCGATTGGTATGAGTATTGTTGTCAATGTAAGAGACGTGAGTTCGAGAGCACTGATGCAGGACTATGGGTAATTCTAAGCATTATATTCAAAAAGAGCAGATATGATCAGAACTTATAATTAGATTATTAAAAAAAAAGTTATGCTACATTTAACAGAAGTATTATTTTTTTCAAAATGTACTAATACATAAGTCAACAATTTTAAATTGGTAATGAAATTTTTTTACTTTTATATTATTTTTCCAAGTTTTACTTGCACTAATAACCAGACATAGCATTAATGTATTAAAGCGAGGAAAAGCTTAATTTTTACCTAAGTTTTAAAATAACTTAACATAATATAAAAAATAATTAGTACAATTTTAAATTTGAAATAAAAAATGAGTAAAACCTTAGTTAAAAAAAACACCTCTTCTTGTAAAAGATTTCCTTCCTTTTTGGCTGGAAACAAAGTCATATAAGCAGTGGGCAGGGCCAAAGGGCTTGTAGGGCCCTAAAATAAAAAATTTTCCTTTTGTCATCCAAACCCAAAAAAACAAAAAAATTATTTAATTTTTTAAAAATTATAAAGATATAACCTATTAAAATATTGAAATTATATTTTTACTATTGTAAAAATTTTCTAACTCAAGCCACTGCATATAAGTGAATAAAAATTAAACATGAAATGTAGTGGAGTGGCTGTTCACCTCATCCCTCAACCACAACCATTTGGCTGAAAGTTTAATTCTGACTCATAAAAATTAAGTACATTTCATGACTAAACATCCATGGCTACTAGTTTAAAAAAAATGAGAGTACAAAGCAATTTTAAAAAAATGAAAGTACAAAACACTTTTATTTTAATTGTTTCAAGTGATGAAGTTCAACCTAAAAAGAAAAAGTGCTCTCTTTTATCACACCTTTCAATATCCATGTCTAGCTATATTAATCTTACTCATTTTTCATGTTGGAAACCGTGCTCTATAGATAGAATGTATTATAGAAATAATACTCCTACCAAATGAAACATTATTTTCCCAAAGTTATTAGATAGTTAAATTAGGGGCAACTTGCAAAAACAAAGGTTAGTAAAGAATAGATCTAACAATGCTAGACAAAAAAATTCGATATAAAACATGGTATGAATACACAAATATGTTAAAATTTATAAACTATAAATTATAAACGTAGTAAAAGTTACAGTCAAGGTGCTTACCATTTGGTTGTTTACTGCCTGATGCTTTTGCTATCGTCTGGAACTGGCAACGAAAGCTTAACTGTGGCTGAAATCTATAAATTTTTTTTATTTTCATTCATAAAATGTTGTCGCATTGCTTAAATAAAGATGTCCAACCTCTGTTTTAAAAAAATAATTAAAACAAAATTATAAAAAAAATACAACAACAAAGCATGAATACATGTATAGCCAAATATAGAAACAAAAAATAGCAAGCAAAAGATTCAACTTCCTAATAACGTTATTAACTATTTAAATTAGTTAATGTGTTTTTTTTTCATTTTCAATCAAAGACATGTAAATTATTAAAAAAAACATTAGTTTCATATATTTAAATCATAGATAAAAAAGGTTTGAAAATAATATTTGATGTTCTCCTAAAGAATTATGATTGATGGGTAAAATGCAAAGATAAATCCTATAGATAATAAGAATTTATTATGCATTCAAAGTAATAAGCAAACCCAAACAACAATCAATCAATAAACAAAATAAATGAATGGACAAAATTTCATGGTAGATCTAAACCTAAAATCTAAAATATTAGAGCCTACTCCATTAGCATTCAAACAAAGTGTTCATCACAAACACCCCAATAAACAATTAATACTTTCAAAATTCCCCCCAAACATAAGGTACATCTTACTTTTTCTTTGTAAATTCAAAAAAGAAATTGTAAAATTTTAAAAAATAAAAATTGATGATGAAAATATATGATCTAAAAGACCAAAAAAAGAAAAACAAAAAAAACAAAAACAATATAAAAACTAGTAAATCATACAAATCAAATCTTCTAAAAGAGAAATCAGATGAAGAGAACTTACCTTATAACATCTTCACTAAAAACTCTTCATCTTCCCTTTCATTGAGAGATCTAATCTTTCTCACATAAAAGACCATTGTATACTTGGAGGCCTATATTTATAGGTTAATAATTAGTTAGGGTTCCAAAAAAAATATTAATGAAATGACAATATTGCCCTTCTCTTTTAGAATCTCCACAAGAATATCCCTGTTTGAATTAGTAATTGACTAAACTTGTATTAGAAGTATTAGAATTGGATTCAAATTCAAATAATTATAGAAATATATAAATATTAAATTAAATTTAACGCCGCGATCTACTGCACTAATATTTCTTCCCAATTATTTCTTTCGCTCACCGATTTTTAGTTTTTTACCATGTTTGCTTTATTTGAATTATCAACGGTGTCTTTTATTGTGAATGAACGGCATACAGAGTGGTGTCGAAGCAAGTTCTGTGGAGGAGCCGCCATGCGCGTCTTGAGAGACACGGCGGCGTTGGGTGGAGGGGTTGGTTTCCTTTGACGTCTCTTCGTGACCTGCAAATCATGGTTTCTTGCACGATTGAGCACTTGCTTGATCCAAAAAGCCCGAAATATGTTGACAATCTGGTAAATTTTGAGATTTTAAATCTTTCTACTTTTTTTTTTAATTTAAAATTTTTAAAATATAGTTGAAATTGTTGACTTTTTTATGCCTGAGTCTTTCGGGAGCAGTATATAAAGTCAGTGAACCCTGCAACATTTTTTATTGTCCTCGGTTTTGCTTATAGTGGTAAAGTTAGTTTTTTTAAAAATTATAAAGATATAAATTATTATAAATTATAAATTTTGTTTCTTTTAAGGGTATATAACTTAATTTCGTACAAGATAAAATTTTGATTTCACCCTTGCTCAGTTGTAGTTCTCTCTCAATTTTGCGAAGTTCGAGTGTCTGGTTCTATTTAGAGAGGCTTAATAGAGTGGGACAATATTAGATGGGTTGAGGGTTTTGTCTACTTTAGATGAATATTTTGAAAACTTTTCTTGAAAGTTCGACAACATGAGCAAATTTCACCAAATGCAAATAATGAGATTGTTTTAGGTGGCTTAGGCACACACTTGAAACTCCTCAACAATATTGGGTTTTTTACTCAAATAATATAAAAAATAAAATAAAATATTAAAATAGCTTATTTTAAAAATTAAGTACCAAAATAGTACATTTGACTTGGTGGAGGGTGGTGTATAGGCGGCACCGCCTTCAATTTCTGACCTAAAACAATAAAAAAATAAAAAATAATGATTTAAAATATTTAGTTACCTGACACCAAATTTTAAATTTGGATAACTTCCTTTTAAGCTTTCCTTATTTATTATTATTTTTTATTTTCTTTCAACTCACTATATTATGTTTAAACAAACCATTAGCTTATTTTTGTAGTTAAATAAGCCATTTACTTATGGTTTTTACTCATAAAAGCACTATATTTTAATATTAAAGTAAATATATATTACCCAAAATAAAACTATTTGAAAAAAATATAAATTAATTCATAAAATTTTAAATACTTATACGTAATAAAACCGAGTATTAAAAATAACTTTATAATATTACCAACTTTCATCGCCTATATAATCCACAAGTTTGCCTTAAATATTAATGTCCGCAACTAATTTACATATTATGTTGATGTAAATTTGATGTGAATAATTTATTAAATAATAAAATAAAACTTTTAAATTTCTTGAGAGTGCTTGTATATATAATATTCTTAACTACTCTTTTGAAAATTTTAATTCTTTTTTTAGATTTTATGTTGATGTTAAAGTGTATAATTTTTTATTGCATCAACAAAAAATTAAGATAAGAGCTTCAAATTCAAAAAATATATATTTACTTTAATATTAAAATATAGGGCTTTTATGAGTAAAAAAACATAAGTAAAGGGCTTATTTAACTACAAAAATAGGTTAATGGTTTATTTAAACATAATATATTGAGTTGAAGGAAAATAAAAAGAAAATAATAAATAAGGAGGGCTTAAAAAGAAGTTATCCAAATTTAAAATTTAGTGTCGCCACACTGCTAGGCAGCACCCTTGCCCTTCCTTTTCAGTAGCCATTTAAAAATGGAAAATTTTCATAACAGGTCCCTAAATCTTTTAAATCATTATTTTTTTTAATTTTTTATTGTTTTGGGTCAAAAATTCAGGGTGGTGCCGCCTATCCACCAAGTCAAATGTACCATTTTTGTACTTAATTTTTGAAACAACTTATTTTGATATTTTATTTTATTTTTTATATTATTTGGGTAAAACCCGACAATATCAAAATACTTGTTTGAGGTTATTTCTTATAGGTGATATTTTATAGACTTATTTCGAGAAAGTCAGCCATTCGGGCCATAATGATTTGCTTTGGGAATTATATAGTTATATGGGTTATTGATGGCAAATGAACTATGAAGTGCTTAGACTGTTTAGAGGTGAGGACAAAACCTTGAGAGTTTATTAGTTCTTTAGCAATGCCCAAAGAAGATTGTTGAGGGTTCAACTTCTTCGAAAGAAGCCTGTGAATTGCCATCGACCTGACATTGGCAAATTATTCAACATGTCCGATATTTTTTCTATTTAAAATTATCTCTTGACTCTACGATCGCTAAAGTGATGGCAGATTCACAAAATAAGAGTGCTTGAATAAATGAATTATCAAACAAATTAAAATGTTTACAATCAATGAGATTTGAACCCATGCCTTAAATGAAACACGAGTCCAAGTATACCACCACTTGGGCTAGTCTAATATTATCTTTAGCGAGAGTTTTGTCTCCCAACTCTATTCCACTTAAAGAGACCACAAGGAGTCAGCATGCCTTATTGAGTATCTAAATAGACGAGGTTATGACAAACTATAGAGCTTAGAGATGAGAAGACTCGAATCCCTAACCTATATAGTTTATAAGTCAATGGGAGAGCATGAAATTAGTCCAAGTGGTATTATACGTGTACTCATACCTCATTTAAGGGTACGTGTTCAAACACCATCAACTGCAATTTTTTATGTTTCTTCGACAATTCACTTATTCAAGTATCCAACAAGACAACGTGTGTAGTAGTCTACTAACTCTAAACAAATAATACTTCACAAATTTCTCTAAAAATATTTTTAAAAAATCCCAGAACTGATTTGTAGGATGTTTCACATCAATAAAAACATAGAATTTTTGCTAATGCTTTCCTAATTCTAGAAACTAATCAAAAGAAAATTTTATCATCATTGACTATACAAAAATGTCAACAAGCCTAGGCTCGTGCAACCATGTTTGTATGGTAATGAATAATATCTTACCAAACAAAGCTTAAATAATATATATATATATATATATATATAGTCATTAGATCGTGTTTGCCACCTACTCAGTACTCAACTCTCCTATAAGATTCAATTGTGTGGCCAAATTTACGAACAAAATTAAGCCATGGCTTCCCTTTCATGTCTTGTATTGCTTTCATTTATTTTCTCAAATTTCGCTCATTCACTAGCAGGTTATTACACCTCTAAACTACTTGCATACAATGTCCCTAAGAAACCCATGAATGTAATAGACTCTTGCTGGCGAACCAAGTCCGATTGGGCCGTCAATCGCAAAGCCTTGGCCAATTGTGTGGTCGGCTACGGTAAAGCAACTCTAGGAGGGAAATACGGAGCGATTTACGTTGTTACAAGCTCTTATGACGATCCCGTCAACCCTAAACCCGGCACGCTTCGTTATGGTGTTATTCAATCCGTTCCTCTTTGGATCGTTTTCGCTCGAGATATGGTCATTAAGTTGAAAAACGAATTGATAGTGAATAGTTTTAAAACCATTGATGGTAGAGGGGCTAAAGTTGAGATTGCATATGGACCTTGCATAACAATTCAAGGTGTTACCAATGTTATAATACATGGTATTAGCATTCATGATTGTAAACCCGGGATGGCTAGTCAAGTTAGGAGTTCCCCGACACATGTAGGGATGCGCGGAGGGTCTGATGGGGATGCAATCAGTGTTTTCGCGTCTTCAAACATTTGGATCGATCATTGTTATCTCGCACGGGCTAAGGATGGTCTTATTGATGTGATTCATGCTTCAACTAGCGTCACGATCTCTAATAACTATTTCACTCAACACGATAAAGTCGAGCATTATAGCTTATGAATATTTCAGGTAAAAAGACCTCCTCAGTCCCTCTCAATTAAAAAATTGAATAAATAGGTCTCTCTCAAAAAAATTAGAGTAACTTAATTCCTGTCAATTTTAAAAGTAAGCAATTAAGGATAATTAATTACGGTATTAATGTCTTTCGTCAATTGTGCATAATTTTGATTAGTATAATAACAAATTTAGCCTTTGATATTTACATATTTCATTAATTTGGTTTTGATTATTAAAAAATCAACAAATGTAGCCTTAACATTTATATATTTACAAAAATAGTACGGGATAAATTTGTTAAATCATAATCAAATTGATAGAATGTGTAACTTATGAGAGCTAAGGTTGTTATTATACCAATTAAATTTATGTAAATTTGATGAAAAAACATTAAGCGTGATTATTTGTCTTTAGTTGTTCACTTTTGAAATTGATAAAGATTAAATTACTCTTGATTTTTTAGAGAGAGACTAATTTGCTCAATATCAAAATTGAGAGAAACTGAAGAGGTCTTTTTACTAATATTTCATTACATGGTATCGTTTTATTGTACTTTTAGCCAATTAATTATGTTCCAACGTGTTGCAGGTAATGTTATTAGGACACAACGACAAGTTCATTGCGGACAAAGTCATGAAAATTACATTAGTTTTTAACCATTTCGGTGAGGGACTTATCGAGAGGATGCCGAGGTAAACGAAACAGGCGAACGAGCGTATTAGTCTCTAACCGTAACCGCGATAAATCGATCTCATGTTTACATATTTTCGGGCCGTGACAGGGTCAGGATAGGCTATGCACATGTTGCTAACAACAAATACGACGAGTGGAAGATGTACGCCATTGGTGGCAGTGCGAATCCAACCATTTTCAGCGAAGGAAACTACTTCGTAGCGCCCGATAATCGTAGTTCCAAGCAAGTTACGAAAAGAGAAGCAACAAATTGGCAAAACTGGAAATGGCAATCCTCAAAGGATGTGTTTATAAATGGTGCATATTTTGTACCATCCGGCTACGGTAGCGCTGCTCCTCTCTATACTCGAGCTCAATCGTTCACTGTTGCTCCGGGATACATGGTCCCGGTTCTAACATCAAACGCCGGTCCTTTACGTTGTCTTGTCGGGAAACCGTGCTGATTTGTTCGACTTACGGTCCGGTTTTTACCACTGGCAGACGTTGTTGTTCGGTTAAAAGAACCAAATAAAGAAAGTTATGACATGCTGCTTTTTCAGGTTAAAAGATGCCCAAGGTCCTTGTATTTTTCTAAATTTTAAAATTTAGTCCTTATACTTTTTTATTTAAAAATCTTACTTCCTCCGTCAATTTTCCCCATAGGATGGATGATGGGGTTATTATAAAAAAGAAAAATAATTTTTTATCCCTCAACATTTATAGTTTTTTGTCAATTCGGTTTTTACTCTTTAAAAATACATAAAAATATATAAAAATATATTTTAAAATTTAATTTTTTGTATTTTCAATAAAAACTGTGAAAATTTTAAGAAAAAATAAAAAATCTCTTTAAATAATTTTTAATTTTTTTTGTAATTGTTTACTTACTTTTAAAGAGTAAGACCAAATTGATAAAAAAAAATTATAAATGCTAAGAGCTAAAAGAGTTATTTTACCTTTTTATAACAGTCACATTGTGAATTTCACGGGCGAAATTGACTGAAAGATTAAGATTTTTAAATCAACAAAAATATGGGACTCAATATCTTAAAATTAAAGTTTAAATGCAGAGTAAAGAGAATGTTGGCATATTTAAACTTTTTTTAAGAAACGTATGGCATCAAAATCACAGCTACAAAATGAAGACTAAAAAGAACAAAAGTAGCCATTTGCTTTCACTTTGCTCACATTAACACACACTTTTGTTCAAAAAAGCCTATTCTCATTACTTTGAACCCCACATGTTATAGGTGCTTTAGCTCTCACTTTCTTGAAGAACCAAATCCCGACCCCAATTCCTACGGCTCCGGCAGCTGAAACCCCCATCACGGCCCCTGAAACGATAAAAAAGGCTTAATCTTTTGATTTAAGATATGCATGTCCATCATAAAAAATGTTGATATAATCATAACTTTCACCTGCAATAACACCGGCTTTACGATGCTCTGAAATGTCAATATCTACACAACGGATAAAACCAGTATTAGGCTTATATGAATCCAAGAATGTACAGTATTAACTATTAAGACATACCTTTACAATAGGATGTAACGTTGCCCTTCTTGCATAGGCACAAGAAATTCTGTGTTTGTGTATCAAATCCACATGTTCCACCTCCCTTGGATGGATCTTGACATTGAAGGGAATGTGTAGTTACTGGAATATCGAAATCGACCCGAATCCCGTATTCGGGAACTTGGCTAGTAGGAGAATCTGTAGTTGTACTTGTACCTATAGTCCTCCAATACACACTAGTATATGAAGCACAATATTTCAACATTAATCTTAAGGACTCTGTTGCTTTAGGGTAGTAAGAACAGCACGAGCTTCGATCGAGCGCCGTGGCACATTCAGGTAAGTGCCTACAAAGGTAACTAGCACTATCACACGACGAATCGCACCGGTCCGGGAACCTCTCACAAAAGATAGGCTTCGGTTCCACGATCACATAATCTTCACTACAGTTGAAGAAAAGGTAGTCATTTTGAGGGGACAAAGAGAAACGTGTGCTCGTGTCGAGGCTAAAAGGCCTAGTCGGGCGAAAGTTGTCCCCGTCTTGACAATTCCACATGTACGGATCGGTAACGAGAACATGGGGGTCGGAGTAACTAATGCTGTGTACAGGGTATCTACCAGAGGGAGTACGGAGTTCGAGCTTACCAAGTTCGGAACAATCGAGTATGTGGCGATAATACGGGCTGCCGCAACCATCATCGATCCCGAAAGGGTAGTTTATAGGAATGTTACCGCAACTTGTCCTACACAGATTTGATTGAGCTTCAATGAAGGTAATAATCATTAGGAGACATACACAAAGAAATGAAGAAAATTTATGTTGTGGTTTGTAGGTGAAGACGATGAGAGGATCCATCATAGTCATGGTGGAAATTAAATTGAGACAGGTTCCATGGTTGGGATTTTGTGTTGTCTTAAAAAGCAATTAAGATCATCAGAGAAATTTTTTTTAAAAAAAGTGATGTCTTGAATGTTAGAAACAATCTGTCAAATGTTGTTTGTTTTTTTGTCATTCACCTTTTTCTTTTGGTATTCCCTGACATATGCTTTGCTTTTTGTGCTTTTATTATTTTTTAATTTAATATTTTATGATTTAATATTTTTTCATTTATTAAAATTTTATATATAAATAATTTAATAATTTTTTAAATGTTTACATTATAATATTATATATTACTATTGATTTCATTTTTTATGTGTTAATATAATATATAAAAAATATAATATAATAGGTTATAAACTTAGAAAAAGGGTAAGACCGAGCTGAACTCAAGACTTGAATGTTTGAGTTCGAACACCTAATTTTTTTGCCCAACTTCATTTTTTACACCTAACATTTTTGCCTAAACTCCCCCAACCGAAAAGACTTTGGGGCGTAGGTGTATATTCTTAATCTCTAATTGCAGCTATTTACTATGCTCACTTTCTTTTCCTTTTTCTTATACATTTTATAAGAATGGTTAAATTTCAGTTTTAGTGTCTCTAATATGTCTAAATTTGAGATTTATTCTTTATACTTTAATTTTTAATATAATTTTATCTTTATATTTATATAATGTTATTAATTAATCCAAATAATTAATATTGTTAGCTTTTCGATTAAAATGTTACAGAATTATAAATAATTTGACACAAACAAATAATTAATCTAACACGAACCATGGCTGGACTATCCTAGTATAATTAATTAATAGCAACTTAAAACAAAATTGTATTGTAATTAAGCTAAATAAGCATTATCTCTAGCCTTATTGGCGACCACTAGTTCGACAATTCTAAAAATTTGGGCTGAACTCCACCTTCATATTTAGGACCTTATGAGCTAAAATTGGGCCTAATGACACTTCTAATATTGCAACTTTGCAAGAGATATATATAACTCTCATCTTTAGAAATGGGCCCTCCTAAGTGAAATGGTGATGTGCCCATTTTTTTCCCCTCTCCTTGGACATTATTACGGATTTAAGTGGATTTAGGTGTATAATCTTGGATAATTAATTAAGGGTGTGATAAGTTTTGTTGATGGATGTACTTTCTCTAGAGAAATTTTCGAAGTGTTATTTGTCGAGTAATTGACACTACTTTCAATAATCGAAGGTATTGTCTTTATGTCAAAGTTTTGTGAGGGTCGTGTACATTCATGGAGAATAGCACCTCAGTTGGTGGAGATACAATATGCAATAGCTCATGGTAGAGGTATTAGAATTGTGCGTAATATTAATTATGGAGAATGTATGTTGGAGAATTCAAACCACCAATCAAGGCTAACATCTCTCTCGTGAACTATTGTAGAACTATTGTAGATCGTAACTCCACTAATCAAGATGCCCATTTTCGTGAACCATACACGACTCTTCACGAAGGCTGGAGAAAAAATCCTGATTGTTGAGGTAATATCAACTGCTAGATAAATGACACTTCGAAAATTTCTCCCGAAAGATTCGACTTCCCTCAACAAATTTAAAGATAATTCACAAAATGTATAAAAAAAAATTTGACTAATTAACAATTCATGACTTACTTTGGAAGGTATCTTCATCCTTTCCTAACTCTTTTAACAGAATAAAATTAATATTTGAAATATATTTAGTTAAGATCGAAATATGGTGAAACTTAAATATACGACGACATCCGTACTTAAAATTTCAAAAACTTCAAATTTCTCATTAAACCAAAAATAATAGAACTCTATAATTAATATGATTTGTATTTGATATACCTTAAAATGTTTTGTATTTGATATACTTCTAAAATCATATAATATCATCTCATAAATAAAAATTCACGTACCCTATTCTAGGATTAACATGTGTTTTCTACGTGTAGATTCGCCTGCATGGTGGTGCGAACCCACCCCGTGTGAGCTCATGAAAGGATGCGAACTACGCAGGCCATAGGTTGGGACCCAATCTGGTAATTGGGTAGCGGTAAGTTTCTTTCTCATAAATCCCCCACCTCGCAAAGCCAAATTCTTAAAATAGTCACTTATAACTCTTCTTTGAACTAGGTGGGGGACAAATTGTAATGGTATTCGCTATTACTGACCCGCTACCTGATTACCTGATTAGGTCTCAACCTGTGACATGCATAGTTCGCACGTGAGGTGTTCGCACCACTATACAGGCGAACCTAAGCGTAAAAAATATGTGCTAATCCTATAATAGGGTTTAGGGATTAAATATATAAATTATATTTTTTATTTTGAGGAAACAATTATATCTTAAAAGGAAAAGTAAAGAAATCATCTACGTATTATAAATAAAATTAAGACGATACATGTGTTTTATATTTTAAAAATTATAAATATTTATATTTCGTAATTATTTTAATTTTATTATTTACAATGCATTCATAGAGAAAACAATGGCGGTGGAAAATATTTTACACAGGACAAAGAGAGGAGAATTTGATGACCAAAACCATAGTTTTCTATCTTAGCACTCAACCCCATTGAAATTATACCATACCATGTGACAGCTGCTTCTTCTTCTTCTTTTTTTCTTTATCATTAAAGTTTTAAAACACCCTTTGAAAGTTGAAGCCTACAATACCTAAATGCATGCACACAATATGCAAACTTTTATTACAAAGTTTGAAAAACAAGACCAAAAGAACAGACTTCATGTCACCACAATCATCAATTTTAATTGCTAATCATCTCCATCTCCATTACCACTTCACAACCTAATACCATGTACTTTATTCAACTTTCAACATTGTTGGTTTGGTTTATGTGACTGAGATTTTAGTTTAATGATAACATTAAGATTTTGGGAATTTTGAAATTTTAAATTCGAGTCCCATTATATTAGTTATGGATATTGGGATTAAATTGGAGACTGAATTAAAATTTTCAAAATATTTAAAAGTTTAATGAATTTTTTTTTTAAAAAATTGAGGTTCTAATTAAAATTTTTAAAATTTTTATGAGATTAATGATAATTTTTAAAAATTTTAGGAGAACTTAATTAACATTTTTGAAAAACAGAAAGGAAGTTGCTTATGCTTATAACAAAATTCCACCATGATTTTTTTTTGTAAATTACACTAGTAGTCACTTAACTATTAGTAAATTTTTTTTTGGTCACCCAACTATGAAAAGTTATAAAATGATAACATAGACAAGCAAAACTGCAAAAAAAATAAAAAAAAAAAAACAAATTACACAATGTTTAAATGTTGAGGGTTAAATATTTTTTAGAATTAATACTAAATTGACTTAATTTATAAATATTTAGGGTTACAGTTGCTATTATGTCAATTTTAAAAGTTGCCACCATTAGCCAATTGGTGACCAAAAAAGACAATATTAAATAGTTGGGTGACCATTTTGTTACTTTTCATACTTAAGTGACCAAAATAAATTTACTAATAATTAGGTGACTACTTGTGTAATTTATCTTCTTCTTCTTTTTTAAATGAAGGGATAATATATAATTTGGCCCATGAATTTATCCATTTGTACCTAGTTGGTCCCTAATATTTTTTGGGACCTAATCGGTCCTTAAACTTGTATTTTGTCAACCAAGTTGGTACCTCTGCATTAACACTGTTAGTTTGTACTAACATGCATGGCAAACATAAATTTAAAATCTATAAATTAAAAGTTATATTTATGTTTGCCACACGACATTATGAGAGGTTGCTACATAGCACAACCAAGATTAGTTTTCTAATGGGTATCCTTAATTTTCTTTTTTCTTAAATCTATCCATTCTATATCAAAAAATAACCCCTCCCACGAATTTTTAAGATTTTGAGACACATTCTAATTCAGTAATATAGAAGTTTAAGTTGCAAAAAAAAAACAAATTAGAGGGGTAAATCAAACTTCTATAATCTGTAATGTAACCTGAATGAAATGAATAGAAATTGAATGATGAATGAAAACAAAATAATAAAATCGAAATGTACCGATTTGATTGACGGAATATAAGTTCAAGGACCAACTAGATCAAAAAAAAAAAGGACAAACTAAGTATAAATAGACAAATTCAAGGGCCAAATTATATATTATCCCTTAAATGAAACTAGTTGCATATATAGATCCGTACATAGAAGTTCCTATAGGGAGTAGGGGCAGGGTTCACATGGAAGCACGTGGGGCGTGATAAATAGTGGAAGGAAGATATTATTTTCGTACGGTTGCATGAGGTACGGTGCGACCCACAACGCTTCACGTTGGAAACTTTAGTACTTTATAGGAAAAAAACTGTTTGGTCTAATTCTAGTTTTACTCCCTCTATTATGTTGAAACTGAGGATTTGCTTCCATTATTTTTAATTTTACATGATCTGGCCTGTGTACTTTTATAATGTTACCAATAAGTCTAAACTGATAATATTATTAGTTACCATCGTGGTGAAGAAAATTTAAGTATTAGATAGCGATGACATATATAACTTACCTAGACTAGAATAGCTTTAGACAAGACTCATATGTGGTGTGCTTTAAGTAAGAATAAATCTGAACAACATTCACACATAATTTATTCAAGGTGAGACTCGAACTCAAGAACTAAAAGTCCGGGTAGAATACGGTTGATTGAATTTCAAATGGCTTTGATTGTGTGAGTAAGACATGGGGAAAAAAATCATGTCATCACTTTATCTAATGGTGAACTTTTAACATTAAATTTTAGGGAATCAACGAAATTTTGAAAATTTTTGGGAGAATTTTATTAAAATTTTCACAAAAATAATAAAAATTTCCAAAAAATAAAATAAAATAGGCCCCGTTCCTATTACCAACAACCCCTAACGTCAACGATCACAACCAAAAAGGTTATAAAAGTATGAATTAAAGGGAAAAAGATCAAACCCCTAATTTCAACACAATAAAAGGACTAAACTCATAATTAAACCGAAAACATCCCCCCATGATTAGAACCATGATGTCAATCAAGTGGATTGCACGGAAAGTCAAACAAAACGTATCCGAGTTGTCCATTATTATAATTGCACCTCTCCACAATCCACGAAGCTACCTTCTTCTTCTTCTTCATTGAATCAAATTGACCTAAACACACACACTTGTGTATATATATACAAATACATATACTAAAATAATAAATTCAATATATTAATATCAAAGATTTTTAATCCTACAAGCAAAATTAAAATACTGACATAACAATATTTTAATTCCAATTCATTTGTTGAGTGTTTGTTTCTCTATATGCTCATTTTCATATATATATATATATAAGGCACAGTCTAGTGATCTGAATAACATGCGTAAAAACATGTTATCCCCTAAAGGTTACATATGTCTTCAAATACTTTTCTATGGATATGGGCGAACAAGGACGAATGATGAGCACATAAAAAAACCGATCGACTAACTAAAGAACAAACACTACTACTAATATATCAAATAATTATTCTTATTATACAATTTATATTATCTCATCACATCCATTTTTCTTTACATTATTCAATGCACACGTAGTTACCTGGAAGTCTCCTAATAAAAGTCTACTACTGTCTCTGAAAATTAAAAAAAAAAAAAAAAAAGTTACGTGTCAAAGGGTAGTAGCTGTATTTACTTGACTTTGATTATTAAATACCCGAATATTCCACGCAGTCGAGAAAAAAAATAATTATCCCTTTTTTCGTTGGAATTATCATATGTTGTATCTTTGTGATGCGTAAAAAAAGGTTAAATATCATATAAGGTCCTTATACTATGTGTTTTGAAGGAAAGAAACAAAATGGATTAACGGATAGGGTATTGTGTACTTGTAAATTGAACTGAATTATTTAAAATGGAACAACATTTTGTTTAAAAAAAATGAATGAAGTTTGCTTTGTGTGTTTCTAAGCTTTTCTACTTCCCCACAACAAAAGTACAAAAAAAGAAAAAAATATGAACATGTCATTAATCTGCTGATCATGATTTTTTAATTATTGCCTATTGTTGTTGTTGTTGCTGCTGTTCGGGTGAGTTCCGCCGCTGATGATGGAGGAGATGGCGGCCGCAAGGGCGGCAGTGAAGTTGGGGTCGTTTGTGATGGCGGCGGTTGCGGCACTGACTGTGTCGGCTAGCGTCGGAGGCTGTTGTGTAGGAGCTTGGTGGTGGTGGTGTTGTTGGTGGCCTAATTGGGAAGACCCCATATCTTGAGATAACTGCAAGCCTGAGAATTTGGACTGACTATTATTGTACAATGGCTGGCCAAAAACCTGAGGCAATTGAGGGGCGGAAACCAGCGCCGGTTGGCCGGGAAATGGGACTTGGAACTGTGTCGGCGGCGGCGGTGGTCGTTGGAATTGCAGAGGGTTCGGCGAGTGTGTAAGGTCCAATGTCACGGTTGGGAATGGGGCAGAAGCTGAAATAGTTGCCATACTTGAGGAGCAAGGAAGGATTGCCCTGGCTAGTAAGTTAGGGTTCATGATTCCATCGGCACTCGGCATTGAACCGGAAAGCAACATGCTAGCAGCTGCTGCCGTTGTCGATGCCATTGCCATGGCAGCCGGTGGAAGTGGGTGGTTGTGGTTGCCCTCGTAAGTTGTTATCAATATTGTTCTATCATCCGCACAACGTTGAACCTGTGAATCAACGCAAATTCATTAGTTTATGGACTTGAAATAAAGATAAGACCAAAAAAAGGTTAATTCACTAAAAGTCCCTAAACTTTGCCCAAAATTTTGAATTGGTCCTTAACTTCAAAATATTCTCAAAATATTAATATCGTATTAATCATGCCTTTCTATTAACTTGGACATCAAATGCAAGTTCAAATATTATCTAAAGCATATTTAAAACATGACATGTGCACTTATTGCATGAACTAAAAGTTAATCATGTGGTAGGAATACGTGTTACTAATCTGACAAAAGCAACCGATCGATATTTGAGGGACCATTTTAAAATATTTGAAGCTTAAAGACTAATTCAGAATATAGGCAATAGTTTAGGGACTTCTGGTGAATTAAACCAAAAAGCTAAAAGATATTGAAACATACTTGTTTCCGGACCGGACAACCGACGGCCATGGTGCACCGGTAATAAGCTCGAGGACATGGGTTTCCTTTCGCCATCTTTTGACCATATTTTCTCCATTGACATCCATCAGTAATCTATACACCAAATTAACAATCAATTAATTCCCACAACAATCCGATAATTTCACAGCTAAAAAAGGTGATTAAAACTTATAACATGTACTGATATATACATACCATTGGAGCTTCCGATCGAGCTCGAACTGAAACACGAGCTTTCCTCATGGTTGCTTCAGTGGATTGATCAACAGGTTTCCCAGAACTCAGTTTTTGAACTTTACAATTTGGTCCCCAACTCTCAGATTCCGGGCTTTCTTCTCTATTCACCCTCTTCTCCACGTTACTCGGAGGTGTCCCAGAACGTGTCCTTTCTTCCGACGACGAATGAGATATCGTCTCCGCCGCTTCTGCTCCGGCAGCCGAGGGACGGCTTAGATCCAAAATCTGTAACGGCGTCACCTCTTCGGGTTTGGATTCTTGGATAGCTTGTGTTTCTCGGTTCCTTTGTGGTTGTTGTTGTTGTTGTTGTTGCATTAAGGTGACGAGGTTCATATGGAGAGCACTGTAATTGTTACTTACATGGCTGAGCATGTCTTTAAGCTTCTGGTTCTCAGCATTCATACGTTTCAATTCATCTTGTAATTGAGCCAGCTGATAATAAAAAAAGTTTAGAGGGATTGAATTTAAATAATTTAAAGGGTACAGAGACTTGGGTTTAAATTAAACCAAAATTTTTCTTACTTCATTTTTAGCTCGTTTATCTTCCATATCCGATGAAACACCGTCATCAACAGTTGATTGATCACTTCCGGCAGTGAGAAGCAGCAATCCAGTCTATAAATTCAATGAAATTAAATATAAGATAATTTAAACAAAAAAAAAAAAAACGATTCAAAAAAAAAACCGAACCGAACTTACATTTACATCCAAATCAGACGCCGGAGCTTCTATACTCTCCTTTTTGACATCATCAACGACCGTAACTTTCTTATCGGAGAAAAAATCAACCTCATCGACGGGAAGCTTGGTATCATCAGACGGCGAAGAAGAAGCTGAAGTTCCACGGCGGTCGTTATCTCTCGACCCAGCAAGACTAACAGGGAACTGAAACATGTCTCGGTGGTGGTGGTGTTGCTTTAACCCGAGAAAAGAACCGCCGGCAACGGTGGTGGTGGAATTGGATTTGTTTGTGAAGAAATTACTAGTAACAGGATCGGAATCAAGGGTAAGACCCCATCCTTTGCCCATAAATGTAAAAAAAATAAAATAAATAGAGTTGGGATTCAAGAAAAAGAGAGCAAAAATCAGCAAAAAAGTTTGTGAAAATCTGTGAAGTTTTGGAACGGTGCAATGGGGTCGGCTATAAAAAGGGTTTGGAATTGGAAACGAAGACCAGATTTTTCACTAGTTTTTTATTTATGTTTTACCAGTCGTTTACAATTTTGGATTTTCTTCTTTTTTTGTTTTTTATAAAGAAATTAATGGGATTTATTTATTTATTGTTGTCGATATTGTTTTTTGCGTCAGATGGTGCGTCAGTTTCCAGCTGGCAATTTGACCCTTTTTGTTTCATTTCCTTTTCCCTTGTGAAAACTATTAGCAAGCTGTCCTTTTCTATGGCCCATTTACCCCTTTTTAGACCATCGTATTTCTCCCGGAATTCACAAGGTTTACGTATATTCTGGAATTTAGTTGATTTTTTTTTTATTTTTTAAATTTTAAAATTTAAGTTTAATTGTTAATGCTATCAAAATTTTTTGTTAATTTTGTTAAAACGATATTTTAAAATTAAAAAAATTATTCATTTGATAAGTATGAAATAAAAAATGTGACGTTCTAATGAACTTGAATTAACAAAATAATTTTAACAATGTTAACAGTTGAACATGTATTTTAAAAATCTAAAACATAGAATGACTAAATTCTAAATTTACGATTAGTCAGAGACTTTTGTCACATTTTAATCTATTTACAAATATAAGATGAATGATATTAAATAAGTTTTAAATATAAAATATTATTGCGGTAACCAATGCATAATGCTACGGTGAAAGTTTTTATTTGTTTTATTACTAGAGTGGTAAAAATTGGAAATTTTATATATTTTTTTAATATTATTCATGCACCAATCGGTGCATAATGTTCTGGCTAGTGCGATCAGAATCGGGCCAAAGTTTTAATCTGTGTGGAAAACAGACTTGGTTGCATTAGTTTATTATTGGAACGGTGCGTACTAATCGGACCAATTTGAATCAGTGCGGAATTGACTACATTAGGTGTAATCGAGTTGAGTAGAACCTAAATAGTAGCCAACTCAAGCTTAATTTGATTACTCGGTTAAGCTTATTTATCGATTTTTATACTTGCATTTGAATTCAAACTCGGTTAAGCTTGTTCATACTTAAGATCTTTCTATATGGTAAAAGTAACAAATAAATTTATAATATAAATATGTATTAAAAATGAAAAGGTCAATTAAGCTTGCAATTTGTTCGAATTGTGTGTTTTAGAGCTTGAATTTTACTCAATTGTTAGCTTGAAATCGATTTGATAATTACTAAATCGACTAAGATCTCTTTTTCTATGCCTTATTACCGTTTTTGGACCATCTAAATTAACTAGTAGTGTAGTCATGTGAGTGTCTGAAGTTAACCTTAAATTTTAATCTGACCGATTTGAATTTTAATCTAAATTGATTCAATTTCATTTAAAAAAATCAATAATTTAAACATAAATATTATATTAAACCTAAAACTGACTCAAATTATAAATAACTTAAATTCGAAATAAATTAAACAACTAATTAAAAACAACTCAAAATTTGTACTCTAAGACATAAGACCTCGGCCTTTGTTAAAAATCCCTAGTACTTATTGACTCGTAACAAATTTTATTTAATTTTACTTTAATAATATAGTTTATTAACTATATATATAACATTATAGAGTAAATTGTACTAGTAGCCATTTAATTATGAAAAGTTACAAAACGATTATTCAACTATTTAATTTTGTCTTTTTTTGTCACCAACTAGCTAACAGTGGCAACTTTTAAAAATAACACAATAGAAAATTTAACCCTCACTATTTATTAATTATTTCAATTTAGTATTGATTCTAAAAAAATTTAACGTTAAACATTTACGCATTATGTAATTTGGTACTTTTTTTGCAGTGTTATTTTTCTTTGTGACACTAAGGATTTATTAGGTGCTTCCATTTTTTTTTTTTTATATTTTGAATCAAATTTAGCTCATATATTTGTTTTTTTTTAGCTTTTTAGATGAAATGGTCACAAAAAATTACAAAAAAAAACCCAAATTACAATATGTGTAAATATTGAGAGTTAGAATTTTTTTAAGAAAGGTAAATTAACACAATATATAAATATCGAAGGTCAAAAATTGCTATTATATTAATTTTAAAAGTTGTCATCGTTAGCCAACTGGTGACTAAAAATGACAAAATTAAATAGTTGAGCGATCGTTTCAGATTTGGGCGACCAAAAAGGAAATCTTTCAATAGTTGGATGAAATTTTTTGTAATAATAATTGAGTGACTACTCGTATAATTTAGTCCAAATTATATTCGAATTCGGATTGGGAAGGGACGTGTTTGAAAGAATGGAATTGTTGAAAGGTTTAGAAAGAAAAAGAAAAAAAAAAAAAAAAGGTTTCGTCTACATTTCGTCAACCAAGTTTGACTCATTCTTTAAGATTCAAAGAAAGAAAACATAAAGAAAAAGAAAAAATAACAAAAAATAACGAAAGAAAGAAAAATGAAATATCCACCGCCCCGAAGGGTGCGGCGCGTTCCACGTGATTTTTTTAAAAAAGGATCCAAGCCAAGTCAACGAATTTGACGGCCCGGCGCTCATATATGACCGGTGACCGGGTGGGCCAGTGTCTAAGTCTCTCCTTGGTCCCATGTAGCATCCCGCTCCCACGTTTCAGATCCGTTCTCTATTGACTGTTTACCGGGTGGGACCGAGTGATTTGCTTAGACTTTATTTTTATTTTTATTTTTATAAAAGGAATATTTGTTATTATATTATTACTTAAGTGTAAACTATAACTGGAAGATAACCCCTTTAAACAATTTTTATATATTTATATAATCCATATAATATTCAATCAAAAGTGAAAAAGTCTATAATCAAAATGTTTGAATAAATTACATGACTTTTATGTAGTTGGATGATGTAATTTAACCCTTTTATTTAATCCTTTTCGTCGTTTTATTTATGATCTTTTTTCTAATTATTTAATAATATTTTAATAACTTTTTCCATATTATTAACATATAATTTTGATATTTTTTCACCATGAACCCCAAACTCGAACACTGAACTCAAGTTTAGAGTTCATAGTTTAGGTTTGGGTTCAAAGGTTCAAGATTCAAGATAAAAAAGAAATAACAAAATTATAAATAATTAATGAGTTTTTTTTAAAACTTTTGTTTGTAAAATTGGAAAAAAAAATCACGATTATAATCAAATAATAATTATTCATAAAGAAATTACATTTATTTCATAATATTTGGGGCAAATTATTTTTTTTTCAATTTTCTTGACAATTAAATTAGGTTTATTTATTTGTGGTGGAGGATATATATGAGGAGCTGGCAGAGTTAAATTTGTCAACTCCACAATAAGGAAATTCAAAGTCATTATGAAAGCCCAAGCAAGGTCATTATCTTTTAAATCATATCTTGACTTCTAATTTTATTTTTTTTTAAATTTAATTCTTACTTCAACCAATCAAATTTTTTGTTTACATGATCTTATCTTCTTCTATGATTACTCTTTTCAGTTTTCATGATGAACAACAAATGGTAATTTCTTTCAAACTTTCTCTTTACTTCCATGAAATTATATTTAATAATTTTATATACTTTTAGATAAATAATAATAAGTACGAGTTGTTTAATCATCAAACTCGAAATTGGTAATCAATTGAAAACTTAAATATGATCATACAGATCTTTTGTCACTTTACGTAGTATTTACGAGAGTTATTATTTAACTGAGTCTCACTCGATTAAGAAATTATTAAATAATAATAATTTTATAAAATAACAAATATACTATATAAGTTTTTTTTTTAAAAATTTACATAAAATCTAAAAATATATTCTATAAGTTTAACCCAAAACGTTTTTATCAGGGATGAAGCCAGAAATATTTATTAAAGGGTCAAAATAAAATTTTAATTTTTAATAATCTATATCTTTCTAATTTTTAAAGGATTAAATTAATTTTTTGTAATTTTAGGGCGGTCAAAATGTAATTTTACTCTTATTAATTTAAAATTTTTTAAAAGGTCAAAACAATAATTTTCTATTTTAAGGAGAGTCGGAGCCCTACCAACAAATTTACACATAAGAAGATAAAAAAAGGGGGATGAGAAAAAGAACAAAGTGATGGCTGCAGAATCAAATATATACATTGCATGGAGATTAGGTGCATTTTATTCAAAAAAAAAGGAAAAAAAGAAGAAGAAAGATTAGGTGCATGCTCTTGATTTACTTATGTTTCAAAAAGTTGGACTTATCAGATTAAAATGTCACAAACATCTTTTTTCTAATTAAATTACATATATATATCTTAAAAGATATATGTTTTTCTAGGTTTAATTTTGATTTTAGTCCTCCTACTATTCTAAAATTTAAAATTTAACTTCTCTAATTTAACATAATTTATAGTTCTTTTTATAATGTTATTAATAGGTCTAAATTGATAATATTTTTAATTACTGCCGTTAAAATAAATTCATGTTATTACTTTAACGACAACAACTAACAGTGTTACCATTTTAGACCTACTAATAACATTATAAAAGTAAAGAAACAAAATTATATCTATTGAGGGATTTCTATCTCCTTTGAGAAAAGTCCTCAAAATGTTATCCTAGTAGAAGCAAGTGGTAGGGTTCTTGCCCATCGATGATATTTCCTAGGTGAGTGACTGCGACTCTCATCGAAGACAATATTAACCCATTAAACCCTTAAGGAGTCAACCTCCTCTCAGCAATATCAAATTAAAATAAATCACAAATTAGAGGGACTAAAATCACAATTATACCATGATTCCATTAAGTTACTAGTTTTGTGAAATTTGCTTTAAAAACCGTGCTATTATCATTAATGAATCCATCCATGAACCATACACATAACTTTCTCAACTTTTAAAATTTGTAGATATGGGTTTTTTTCAACATCTAGTGACAACCTTTATTTCACTTTTCTTTTTGGTCCTTCACCTTTAATGTCTTATTTATGATTCCTTTTGGAAAAAAGGAAAAAAAAAAACAAGATAGATGTTGAATGAAGGGCCAAAAGTTGATGACTAAATTGAATTGTTTTCCACAACATATTTATGCTTTAGCTTCCTTTCTTTACCGTGACTTCCCCGAGGCTTCTTTCAAACAAAACGTCGACGTCAAAAGAATGGAAAAATTACAAAAAAAGGGGATGTCGGCATAAATTTTGACATTTTGATTGGATCCAAAGACTTATTGTGAACCCCTTTTTCTTTGGCATTGGTTTCCGTACCTTAGAATAATATTATTATATATCTAAATTCTAACCTCCTTCTTCTTCTTCTTCTCTTTTTTTTTTTTTTTTTTGCTTTTTGATTGTAAATTTAAAATTTTACATCTCCTGTTTATGAAAAATAAAATAATAAAAAAACTCATGTTTTAAACACGTTTTGTAATATTATATTGAAATTTGAGCATATATCGATATTTATCATTAAATATTTATTATTCGAATTTGTTTTACGTTTCGAGAGGATATTAGCTTTGAATATTTATTATTCGAATTTATTTTTATTTTTGTAAATAACATATTAGGATTTAGATAATTACATTCAACTCCACCTTTTGTATTTTTTTCAACTTACTAAGTTAGCAGATAAAATTATTGGATTTGGATAGTAATACTTGAATTTAATGTGGAAAAGGATAAAGTTGATAATTTTGTGCTACGGGGTTGAGATGAAATAATAATTTTTCAAAGGAATAAAGCAAAAAAATTTCATGTTAGGAGGGCTTAGATTCAATTTTTATTTTTCAAGGATCTAAATGCAATTTTACTGTATGAACCAAGGGACTCTATACATCCCCTTGAATTTCCTTCTTGAGTACCCAGGCTCAAGTCCCACCATGCGCAATTGCGTTGTGTGGGTCTCAAGTCCCACCATGTATGTGCATTTAGGGACTAATTTACTATTTGATTTAACAATAGAAATAGATGAAATTCTTAACAGAAATAACTAGTTTACCCTTTTTTTCTAATAAAGGGGGCAACATGCTAGTATAGGGGCTTCCATGGTACTTACCATTTATAATTGTAATTATATTTGTAATAGGATTAGTACTTGGTACATTAGTAATGTATTTTTTTATTCCACAAGCAACCTTACAAAATTGCCACATGTTTATTTTTTAAATATTTTAGTATACTCCTATAGGACATTTGTCAACCCTCTTTGTGGAGTCTAAAAACTCAACTGATAGTATACCAAATATTTTTCCTTCTAGTATCATTCAAATTTACATATTCATATTTTTAGAGAAATTACAAATATCATTCAAAGTTTCAAACATATGACGCCCAAAAAGCAATAAAATTAAGGAGAAAAAAGGGACATCATAGTATGATTAGTATTCCTTATAAAGAAAAATATCAATTTCAATAAATTAAACAAAAAAAACCGATTGAATCTTAACTCGATTGACATAGGCATTGTTGCCAATACAGAAGGAAGTGAGTTCAAGTGCGCTGAAACGCATTATCCTCCTATTTAGGAGTTGAGAATAAGCTATAAGTAGTTCTAAGCATTGTGTCAAAAAGAGCATATACAATCACAACCTATAATGGAATTATTCAAGAAAACAAAAGCAAAAAGAATAACAGTAATATGTCTTGTTCATTGTAAGAGATTAATTAAAAACGTGGGCTATAAAACAAAACATTTAATAGGTTACTTCAACCATTTGGGTATCCATTATTCTTTCATACATACATAGTCAAAAGCTGCGTCTCCTAGTTGAGAGAAATATTCAATTTTTATTTCATGTTTTTTTTTCTTACAATAACTTCAATGCAATGTTCGAATTCTAATTAGTCAAAGTAATGGCAGCCATATTTGGTGAATCCTTCGAAGAAAAAATTGGCGTAGCAGACGTGCGGGAAGGAAAGAAAAATACAGTGAAAACCTACCAACTATTTTTGACGATTATTATAAGGGACAGACCCACAAATTTTTAGGTCAATTTATGATTAACGTATGGATGGTTTACGTAATAATGATATTCTAGATGCATGCATATAACTTTGAAACAAAAATATTATATTTAAAAAATGGATAAATTAGTTTTAATACGTTAGATTGATTAAAGAGTAAACTGGTCATCCCGTTAAAAATTAATTTTTGCACGTTAAGATGAGGTACACATAATATGCCATGTGTAATTGTCTGATTATTCTGTCAACTATGTCAATTTTTAATAGTAAAAGTGAATGAGATTTTTAACAGAAAAGAGCACTTTGCTCTTTGAACTAATGTACACGGACTAATTTGTCTATTTTTTAAGTAAAGTGGATAAAGCGCAATCCTACTCTTAGTATAAAGGCCTTCATAGTAATTTTATCCAACAGTCACTAAAATGTATCTGTGAAATATTCTTGTGAATCAAATTTTAAATATATTTATTAATCAAATTGAAGATATTCATATAATTACATATGCATTACTTTAGTAATAACTCTCGATTGAACCAAAAAAAAAATGCATTAAAATTTTGATTACGTATTTTCAATAAACTCCACATAATTTTCCGAACCAACATTCGAGCTTAAGCTAATAGTTTAAACTAACGGAAAATAAAAAATTGATAAAATACTAATACTTTAATGATTTGATTAAAATATTTTGAAAATTGATATAATTTAAAATCTGAATCAATTCAAAATTTAATTATTTCGGATGCAATTAATAATATGCAAATAGAGAAAAAAAGAAAGTAGTGCCCATATCTCTCATTGTGAAATCATCATCCTTTTTTCTCTCACCCCATAGAAGAAGCTATATATTCTGAGAAAATATTATAGAAAAATATCTCACAATTTTTCCTATTTCAAATTAGTTCGTAATAAAAAAAGAGAGTAATTTCCAAGAAAATTAATTAATTAATGGATTTTGCATTAAGGTCCAACCCAAAATATAGAGTGCATTGAATCTGATAACAAGGCTATGATATAATTAATAAGGTAAAGCTAGCTAATTAGCTATACTTTAATCCCACATCATGCTGGCTCGTTTAGGGGTTGGTTTAGTGTTTAAAAATAATTTTTAGGGTAAATTATAATAGAAGTCATCAAACTATGTTTTTTTTTTATTGTTTAGTTGTGAAAAGTTACAAAATGATCATTCAACTACTAATAAATTTCATTTTTAACCACTCAATTATGAAAAGTTACAAAATGGTCACTTAACTATTCAATTTTATATTTTTTGGTCACTTGCAAGCTAACGTAAAAATGAAAAAAAGCTAACAATCTAAGATAGTTGGGTGACCAAAAAAGACAAAATTAAATAGTTAAATGACTATTTTAATAGTTGGGTGACCAAAAAAGACAAAATTAAATAGTTAAATGACTGTTTTATAACTTTCCATACTTGAGTGGCTAAAAAAAACATAATTAAGTAGCTATTAATATAATTTACTATTTTTTATAATTTAAGAGCATAAAACAAAAGATAACAATGGGCTCTAATTTTGTAACGTGTGTACATGGTAATGACACATGAAACAAATCAAAACTTCAAAGAAATATTGATTAACAACAACGTGTCAATTGATTGGCATCGTTGTTATTACAATAATAAAAAAGATGCGAGTTCAAAAGTATTTATGTCCGCTTTCTTTTAATTTAAAAATTAAGGAGGAATTATAAGTAAAAACAAATATTGCGTATAAAAGAAAAGCATTGTGAAATCATCAAGAGTATTTCATCTATCAATGGCCTTGATCATTTTCAGGGGCAAATGCAAAAGAGTAGGTAGAATATTAGTCTCCCTAAAATGATAAATTTATTTTTAAATTTTTTAAATTATAAAATTATAAAATAGTATAATGTTAAAATATCAACACTCTATTTTCCCATTAAAAGTACTTCTTTCATCGGTAGCGCATCTAGTGAGGCTGGAAGGGGTTCTGATCTTCTCTAAAAGGGAAAAATTTCTATTTAGGTGATTTTATAGTTTATTAAATTTTAAATTACAACTTAAACTACAAGTAATATAATTTATCTTCTTTTGGTCTCTCTACAATTTCCAAATCAACTTTGTGATTGATCACCTCATAAAATAAGTTTTTAAAAAATCAGAGATACATATCAAAATTATATTTGAATTTTGGTTTAATGTGTAATTTGGTATATAAAATTTGATTTGGTGTAATTATAGACATAAAACTTTGATTGTAATTCAAATGTACATATAAAACTTTAATTTTAATTTAATTATACATATTTAAAGAAATAATTACATCAATTTATTTTTATATTTAAAAATACAATTATTTCTGTATGAAATATATAAACACAAAACGATGTTATATTGGTAATCGTGTTAATTTTTTGTGAGAATTGGATAAAATCAAAATCATATATATAAAATTGCATACAATCAAAAGTTCCCATATCAAATTACATATGAACTAAGAATGGGTAATAAGAAACATATCAATTAGCTACATAATGGGAGTACTTTAATTAGCGTAATTATTAATTGACACGGTTATAAATGTGGATAAAGAAAGAAACTCAATGTTTTTAGAATCGGATTTGTGACTAAATTGATCAAGTCACCAATTTATCAGTTTAATAAAAAATTATTAAAAATTCAAAAAAAAATATTTAAAAATATTTCAATTCAATCGGTTCAACCAATTTATACTAATTCTCGATTTAATCATATTAATACTATTCATCAAACTGATACTTTAACTAGAATTGGCCAATCCAATTCAACTAACTCGTAGGATTCGATTTAAGAAAAGCATCCTCAAATGTCAACAAACCTTAATGCTTCACACCTAACTATGTCATATATAGCTACCCAAAAGAGCTATGTTATATATGTGATTTATAGTTTATAATCAAAATCCAAAATTTCAAGCCAAACATTAAAACAAAAATCAACATTGGAGAAAAAAAGAGATAAGTTGACTGTGATTTACGTTGACCATGAGAAGGTACCCACGTGGCTCACGTACTTGACGTAGAAAATTTGGGGTCGTGGTTAGGTAATAGGTTGTAGAGTACTAGTGTACAACCATGATTAAAACTATATTACAATATAAGTAAATTATATCGTTAATCACTCTAATTATAGGTTGTTTCTAATTTTATAATTTCAATTTTTTTATTAATTTGATCGCTTTAAAAAAAATGATTGAATTAGTCACACTGCCATTAAATGGTAATAGAAGACTAACAATGTATTTGTACGAAAAAATTTTGGGGTGACCAAAATAGAAACGACCCCTATTTAGAATGATTGACGAATAGTTTACTTTAATTTTAGAGTGATTAACATGCAAATGCACCGTTAGTCTTTCGTTGCCATTTAATGGTAGGGTGATCGATTTAATCAATTTCTATTTTGGGCGATCAAATAACAAATTTCTATTTGAGGTAACCAAAATTGGAACAACTCATATTTAGAGTGATTAACGAGATAATTTATCCTACAATATATATTAAAAACAGAACTCAACAAAGTTTTGGTATTAATAACAAGGATCGAGCCTCCAAAATTTTGATGATCTAGATTCGATTTTTACATTGTGTAAAACATATGTGAGTTATTTTTAAATTTATTCCAACTTAAATTCATCCACATATAATATTATTCTCGTTTTATTTCATATTAATTTTAAATATTACATTTAAATATATGTTACTCATAATTTTACCTATACTTTTAACAATAATTTTGTGATAGCATTAGCAGATGGGCGTATACAATTTAGTGGACTATATTAATAAAATCTCTAAAATTTTCTTTCAACTATTTTTAAATCTAACACTCAATTAAAATGGATAAATTTCAACTAGTGGGCCGATTGAATTATAATTTAAGGAGAAAAACATATATATAGAGAGTTGTGTGATCTGAATCCCGTTTGATTTGGTTTGAAATGTTCGAGGTTTAACTCACTTGGTAAAGAAATAAAACAGAGAGGCAAAATTGAGGATCAATAGGGTGAAGGACCATGCCGCACAACTTGAATCCATATTGTAAGAGCCTTATTTCGCCCGGCCCATTAGAAACCAAAAATAACCAAATACAGTCCCGAAACCATGAAATGTCCAATTACAAAGTTAAATCGGCCCATATTTACAAAACCCAATTACAAACCCATTAACTTAAAACACTAAGCCCAAACCCAGATGGCCCGATAGGCCCAAGCCTAAACTGGTCTCAGCTAGCAGAAACCCTAGCTAGCCCTGGCGCCGTATCGCCCCTTCCCCCTCCCACGTGCGTCGTCGACACGTCCAACGCCCGAGGTTCGGCCTCCCGTTGTCCTATTACACCAAAACGGCCATCTATGGCCCTATTGACTTGTGTGCACCTGCAAAAAGAGCAAAAACGGAAACAAACCAAGAATAGGCAAAAAATGGCAGCAAGCAACAGTAGGCCACAATAGCAGAAAACGAAGATAGAACAAAGACAATAATGAAAGGAGAATAGTAATCTAGTAAAAAACAATAGTTTTTTTCGACTATATAGCCAAAGGCAAAAAATGTAACAGGGATGATTTTGGATATACAAAAAAAAAAGAACATTGAAAGACAAAAAAGCAAAAAAAAAAGGTGATTTTCCTTAGTTTTCTTCTCCGATTTGGTTATCGCTTTTTTCTTGTTTTCTTACTTTTCTATTTGGTGTATAAAAGAAATAATGAAAAAGAGACTTACCTCCATTAAGATCCCCCGAATCCTCACCTACTTCGTCGTAATCGGAGTTTGGGGTTGGGATTTTAAGGCTTTTGAACTGAACCTTAGACCCACGGTTGGACGGGGCCGGATTCGGCCTTTTGTGTGATAATCGATGACCAACATGAAGGTCGGACGACAATCGGAGGGGGTCTCTGGGTTCGGCCGAAGGAGAGGGAGAAAGGGATGGCCTTTGATTCGGCTGAATGCCTTTCCAAATGGCTAAGGATTAGATTAGGGTTTCTTAATTTTTGTTCATATGTGGTGTACGAAATGACACCGTTCCATGAGCTGTGATCCGATGACCCGGCTCTTGTCCGGATAGGATCTGCGAGTTTGGGTTCAGAGGGTTAATTGCGTAGTAAATCCCTCTCCTTTCGTGTGGCATTCGAATCAGCTTATATTCGCATTTCTTTTTCTTTTAAATTTCCCCCATAATTCACGCGCGTTTGCATTTTAGCCTGCGCTTGTGCGCAGCGTTTTAGGGCCTGGATTATTTCCAGTTTGAGCCCCTACGTATTTGTGCGCTTCGCACTTTAGTTCTCTTTTTGATTATTTTATTTATAAATTAGCCCATTCATTTTAATTGTATTTTAATTATATCCCTTTTTTATTTTAATAGTTCATTCCCTTTATAATTTGTCCCCTCTTTTTAATTCTATTTTAATTGAGTCCTTTTTATTTATTCATCTTATGGTTCATTATCATTTTTTAAAGCATATTCAACGCTTTATCCTTATTTTTTATTTATAAATTATTTTAATAATTTTATTTCGTTTTAAAACTACTATTGTAACGATTTTTTTTAATACGCTATTATACCTATACATATATACTTTATAATAAAATTATTTTATTTTATGCATATTATTAATCTTATATTATTTCACACATATAGTTTCTTTTAAATTTATTCTCATCTGTTATTATATAATCTTACATAACATATCTTTTAAATTATTATTATATATATTTTTATTGACACCTATGTTTAATCTATATATATATCATTAAATTTATGTATTTTATACACATAGTTTTCTTTACATATATATATATAAGCACGTTCTTAAAACTATTATATAATTTATTATAAAATTAACTTAATCCCATATGTATTCCTATGTTTTTCTTACGAATGATTATTTTCAAAGTTATATATATATATATATATATATATGTATTTTGTAAATCTATTTTGTGTATTATACCTCATCATGTATTTTATTATCCTTTCATATTATATATTATTTAAGCTATCATGTGCTTTGTCAATTTTCAAATGAATTTGTTTTTAAAATATTTTGCATATGACTTGATCTAAAATTTTATTCTATAATATCTATTTCGATAATTATATATTCTTAGTTTCTACACGAATTTGTCAACTTATACATTATATGTTTTAAAATATTCATTCTACAATATATATTTTAATGATTGCATGTGTATATTAAGCTTGTCTTTACAAATGTTTTTTATCAATCCATCAATTCATATAGTGTGTATCACGTACTTATCATCGTTTTAAAATAGTTTTATACCATATTGCTTCTCCGATTTGCATTTTGTTTTGTGCATCTAGTAGTAATCATTTTATATTATGCCATGTATGTTGTCGTTGCATATTATTTATTCATTGTTTTATATTGTCATGTCAATTATTCTCCATGCATGATTGAAATTGAGTTATATTTCTAAGTTAGTTATACTTAGTTGTTTAAGTGTTTGTTAGTTGATTAAATAAATTGTATTGTCTCCACTCTTCCATTGTCGTATTTTATGCGTACATATATATTACCCCATATCATCGTTTTCCACATGGTTTATGAAATGTGGTTTTATAAAATCCAAATTTTTATGATTAGTTTCGTCTTATTTCGAGTCGAATTAATGCGCTTTAAGCTAGTTTTATAATCATTCATGTTTTCTAAAAATCTTTTAAAACGAAGGCGATGTTCGATATTTGACAATTCGCGGAATCGTGCCCTAACGTGCTAGGTTGCAATTTCTCGTTTGCTCAAAATAATTGAATGTCCCTTTAGAATTCCATACATGTTTTCTAAAAACTCTTTAAAACGAAGGTAATATTCGATGTTTGGCGATTCGGGAAGCGTGCCCTATCGTGCTGGGTTACGATTTCCTGCTGGTTCAAAATAATCGAATATTCCCATTAGAATTTCACTCATGTTTTTTAAAAAAATTCTAAAAATAAGGCAAGGCTCGATGTTTAGAAATTCGAGGAACCGTGCCCTACTGTGATAGGTATCGATTTTATGTTGGACTAAAAAACCGGGCGTCCTTTTGTAATTTTCAACTCGTGAACTTTTGGAGGTCAAAATTTATCGTGTTTCTGAGGGTATAAAGGATCGTGTCCCATCGTGTCGGATATGATGCTATATTCCTTCGAAACGAGAAGACTTTGACGACCAACTCGGTTTATTCAAATGTTATTAAAAAGAACCACATTTCAAAAATATTTTTAATTTTAGATATAAGGACAATATTTAATCGATTTGGTACCAATTTTGGGCGTAGTGAGGGTGCTAATCCTTCCTCATGCGTAACCGACTCCCGAACCCATTTTCTCAAAGGTTCGTAGACCAAAATCGTTATTTTAGTGAACCAAAAATGTTTTATTAAAATAACCAAATTCTTAGGTGATCCGATCACACCAAAACAAAAAGATCGGTGGCAACTTCATGTTTTATTTTCAAAAAGTTGATCGCCCGTTTTTTTTTTAAACTTGAAAAATGGTTTCAACACATATAAAACTATATTTCTTCTATTAGACATTGATTATAACATGATTGTTTAACCCTTAAAATGTTTGTAGTCGAAAACCTCTTAGATTTGTTGTTTTCCAACATTAATGAATTTCTCATCCCTTACCCGTGATTTTTTCCAATAAACGTTTTTCATGTAAAATTTATGCTTTTTTTTTTCTTATTATTTTGTAATCATTCTTACTACCATAGACATATACTATAATGATATATATCGAAGATATCTTTTGTTATCCACAATAAATGGATTAGGTTTGTCGGCTAATTTGAACATAAGTAGGCAAAGTTTGAAGTGTTGTTTTCTAGGTTAATTGTATTAGAGGTTCTCAAATTATAACAATTTTACAATTGGTTCACATTTCAAAATATTTTAATTGAGTAATTAAATTAGTAATATTGTATTAATTAAGTTCTTCTAGTAGTTTAGTCGTTTGCTTGAATATTAAATACTAGACTGGATCAATCGTGAAGCATTAAAATATGTAGATCAAAATTTAAGCTAAAAAATTTTGAGTTTGACGCGTTAAAAAATAAAGGAAAACACAATGTTGGGATCAAATTTTTAGCTTTAACTTTCGCCTTTTGTTTTTTAACACATTAAATTCATGTTAGCAGAATAATAATAACACGCATCTTCAAATTTTGATATACTAGTTCTAAATATATTCTATGTCAAATCCGAGTTTGAACCAAGCTAACAACTAGATTAATAGAGGGACTTTATTAATACAATACCATTATTTTAAAAACTCAATTAGGATCTCGAATTTCGAGGACCATACTAAATGGATTAGATTAAGGATATGCATGTGCATGATAACTATTGTTCGACATTTCAATTAGTAATAATTTCTTTTGATGGAGCAAATAGTATTAAATTTGATAGTTACATGGAGAGTAACATAAATATAAAATTATAAAGTTGAACCAAAAGAGTACAAAAAACAAAAACTAGTGAAGACTAAAAACTTTGCTGACATATTGCACTAAACATCAATCACTTTCATTATCTTCAATTGACTATAAATTAATTAAGTTATTTGCATTATTAATGTATTTGACAATGATGTTTCCCTTAAAATTGGTATTTACATGGATAATTAAGAAGATAATTAAGTTTTACAATAAAAAAATGAATTTTTTTTATATTTTAGGTCCTCTTTGGATGGACGGTGCGTTTACTAGCAGTTAGTATAAAAATAGTGGTAGTAGTAAGATTAAATATTGTAACGATACTATAGCATGAGACAAAAAAAAAAAAAACTAAACACTCATCCACTGGAAATTATATTATCTTAAAGCCAATAAAGTTAGGGTTAATTGCATTAGATATCTCTAAGTTATGACTTGAATTTTAAATGGTCTCCAAATTTTAAATTGTCCCATTTGAGTCCTCAAAATATTAGTACCATATCAACCAAGCCAGTCCATCAATCTTACAATTAATTTGGATATTAAATGTCAGTTCAAATACAACGTAGCATATAGTTAGAGCATGCGTGGGTTAAATTATAAATACGTGTATATACCTATTGCGTGAACGATTTGGGATTTTACATGTTAAAAGAATAAAAAAAGGACTTTTTAAATTTTAATGGCACTGCATGTTTTTTAATATGTTTATATGTTTATAGTTTAATCTGTGTATTTTAAAAATATTTTAAATCATCTGAATTGACATTTAACGTGTAAACTAACAATCAAGTTAATAAAAAATTTTAATTAATGTAATATCAATATTTTAAGAATTCAATTTAAAATTTAAAATTAAGGAACCAATTTATAAATTAAACTATAATTATACTAATGGGTTTATCCCAAAAGTTTAGCAAAATACAACCATCCAAAATAAAATATGTGGTTGAGCTTGAATCACCGATTTTTCCGTCACGTGCATCTTGTTTAGCTTGACTGCCCATCAAATCAAATAGAAAACTACAATGATTTGAATTATGTGTTTTACGAATCGATACTTCTTTTGTTACACATTTTAGCGGTATCGGTTAAGCAATGGCGTTGATCTCTCTAAAAAACAATGTCAATATCATATATAGGTGTTATTAGTATATTGGTCCTTAAATTATATCCTAATTTATGGCTTGGTTCTTAAAGCTATTTTTACTAAGAATATAATATTTAAACTATTAATTTTATCTCGTTTTACACACATACAAAAAATACAACATCTAATAAGAATGTGCAATGGGTCACGTTTTGATAAAAGAACTTTAAGGATCAAAATGGTAATTGAGATATATTTTAGGGGGCAATTTAGTAATAAAGTCATATATATGAATATTTTGGTCTTCTTTAATTGGCCACGTGTTAGTACCCATAAAGACAAAGTTGAAATTTGGAAGAGAGGTTAGCTTGGTCATGGCGGAGAGATAGAAGGGTCAAACAAAAACAACGGCACTAGTCTTTTCGTTAGACAAAATTGACTAAGTGAAGAGGGGGGACACCATAGTGCAAGAAATTTCCACCACAATGTACTTAATTGTTGAGGTAACATAAGATGCCCTTCGCATACTGATTCTATGGGGTTGGTCTGCCACATTCACCCCTTTTTCTTTTGGGTAAATCACACCTAATATCACTAAATTATTAATAAGTTTATATCTTGATCACTCAACTTTAAAAAGTTACAAAATAGTCATTGGACTATTCGAAAGTTTTTATTTAATTCGTTAGACTATTAAAATCATTGTTGTATGACCTTCTCTATTTACACTGCCTGCACTATTTGAAAGCTCTTATTCGCTCTCCTTTACAGTTCAATTTTTTTCATGAAACAATTTTGAACATCACGAATATGCGAATCAAAATTTAAATAACTTTCTTCTTCGATTTCTGACACTAGTTGTCAGATCGACTTGGATATAAGGTATGTTCTTCTTTTTGTCGATGAGTATTGATCCACTATACCTATCATCGAATCGTTGCTTAAAGCTCTCTTGTCGAACCTTTTTTTTTAAAGAAAATAACCCAATGTCTTAAATAAAAACTTTCAAATAGTTTAATGATTTAAATGAAAACTTCCGAATAGCTCAATAACTATTCTATAACTTTTTGAAGTTAAATAATCAAAACGTAAACTTGATAATAATTTAATGACATTGAGTGCAATTTACTATTTTTTTTCCAAAACGTAAACTTCGTGCCTTCTCTTTGAATTTCTTTTCCCCCCAAAAGTATCAACGGTTCTCCTTTGTCAAATGAGTATTTTTTTCCCCGACAAAGTAATTCATGTTCACGGCTGTTTGAACCCCATCACCCGTCACCTCTTGTCCATGTAACTTCCCAAAAGTTCTTTTTTTCAAGGTATATACATACTGTCTTCATTTGTCTATATATCATGATATTATTCAGATAAAACTATCGTAAAAGCAATAATTTTAAAATATAAATACCATCCAAATATTTGAATAAAAAATCTATTATCATTTCTCCCGACCACTTATTAGCACTTTCCCTAACCACATAATTATGTTTGTTGCATGTATAGCTTTATACATTACTAGTGAATCATCTTATACTACATTATCATAATTAAAAATAAAATGATTTTATTTTTAATGATAGGTCGTTATTTAATTTACTGACGGTACATGAACTTATACACACAAATGTTTTATGTGATACAACTTATTAACAAATTTGATTATGTGTTAAAAGTTTTAATTGTTTGTATTTGCTTTTAAGGGTGCTTAACGAAGTATTAATACGTTGACAATATCAATACTAAAAGTGTTTATGAGTTAGGTTAGGCCTAAACATTATATTAATACACTTTATGTTTGTCAAGCTTAGCCCGACTTTATATATGAGTATAAAATTTTGTTCAAGTCCGCTTATATTTGTAAATAATAAACCAAAGTCCACGTTAAAACTACCCGTATTATTTTTAAAATATATTTATATTATTTTTAATTTAATATTTAATAATTTTATATATTTTTTATTTATTAAAATTATATATATATATTTATCTTAATATTTTTTAATGCTTATATAGTCCTACTGTAGATTTAATTTTTGTGTGTTATAAATTACATAATATAAAAAAAAAACATAATAAAAAGTATTACATACTTTAAAAAAAAATTGGTCAGATCAAGTTCGGGCATTGAATGTCTAAGCTTGAGCTCAACCCATGATTTAAATGAACCTAATTTTTTTTACCCAATCCCGTTTTTGAGCCTAATAATTTTACCTTAATCTTTTCAAATTTTAAAAAGTTTCGATCAATAATTTAATGGGTGTAATCTGTACATATACATAAATGGAGAATGAAAAAGTGTTCTTTCACAATAAATAGTGAATGCATCACTTGTCAACTTTACATGGTTGAAAAGCAAATTAAATGAACCTTGACCTTACTTAACAAGGTAAGAAAACCCCAAACCTCCAAGGCTTTGTCTTCTTGTCTCGAAAGAAAGAAGAAATCAAACTTAAGCATCTCACTCGAAACAATCTCTTCACCAAATAATTATAAAAAAAATGCAACATGCCCACCAACCTACCAAACAAAGGCCTAATCATTGGACCAAACTAGCTAATCCCCTTTAAACAACAAAGCTTTTTATGTATGAGCATGTTGGTGCTTGTCAATCACATTAAAATTTAAGTGAAGTTTATTTTTTAATTGCATTCAAAAACACGTATTGAGAGTTTTTTCGAGTAACCTCTCATAACTTAGATTCATGTATTAACCCCATAAAAAGAAATACAATTAACTTATCTCCACCGTCGAGCATGATTACTCTACCATATTAAATCCTTAACACCACTCATCCAAGCTTCCTCCAGCTATCCTGAAGCTTTTAGCATCACCTTGTGAATCTCCACCCTCCTCCATTACTCAAAACTTTGCATCAACAAATATAACCAAATAGTCAGCTAGATATGGTTTGAGAAATATTATTTGAAAAATCCCTTAAAAAGGATAAAGAAATATTTAACAACTCGGGAGAATAATTGGGTTAAAAATAAGGGTTAATGTACTTCTTGACCATTAAACTTGGCAACTAAGTCTATTTTAGTATTTAAATTTGTTTTATTCATATTAGTCCTATAATTTAGTAGCTTTTCTCAATTTAGCTCATGAATTTAGATTTTGTTAAGGTTTGATGACGTAAAACTCTAGGATTCTACCATATCATCTCGTGACATTGTTTTGTATTAGCTTTTCTTAATTATGTATGTATATATTAATTTTTAGGTGATGATGCGGCATAATTTTAAGGTGTCACATCATCACACATTAATAAAATCCAAGTTTAAGATCAAATTAACAAATGTTTTCAATTTCAAAGGCTAACATGGATAAAAAAATTATTTATATAGTAAAGTGAGTTTAATTATCAAATTTAGAAGATAAAAATTACGGTAAGACAAAAAAAGCCCACATGAGGCTAGGCTGTGAAGGTATAATCTCAAAACCTTTTGGGCTCTTAATATCCCAAGCCACTATGTCTTAGGGCTCAAAATCCATAACTCCGAAAACAGAAAAACGCCGCCGTTTTAACGACTAACAGTAGTGCGTTAATGTTAACGAATCTTATTAGAGTCCAAAAAGTATGGCTTTTACCGCCACGTAGTCGTTTCAGTTTGAACCTCTTAATTAAATTCCATTAATTTTAAGCATCACAACCGTCCACTTCTTCATCACCGCCATCAATTCACGAAGATTAAAGGCATTGATATTCAAAAACACCAACACTCAAAAGCATGGAACCATTGCCCTTAGCCTTAAGCTGTTAACTTTTACTCATTATAGTAATATGGCCCGAGAAACGAGATAAATCGTGTGCCTTGTTATCCTCCCATGTTTATCTTAACTGTTAAAACGACAGCCCTCGATAAAGATCAACGGCTCAGATTAAACAATAGAATCATTAGCTTAAATATCGGGTTTGCTGAGTCGGACCCCACCGGGTCTAGGAATTTGACAGGTAGCTTTAAGGTTCCTTTCTGTTTCATTCTTGGGATTCTCTCTATATATTTGTTTGCTCTTGGTTTGAATTTTCTCACATCACCATACTTGACCTTTCCCTTGTTTGTTTTCGTCTAAAGCGGTGAGCATTGTTCTTTCTTGGTCCTCCAATTTCTTTTTAATTTTTCGTATTTTTTAAAATCTTTTTTGGTGTATTTTATGCTGATATTTTGTTGATCGGTTTTGATCTTGTTAGATGATGCTTTGCTTGTTATCGATGCATGCTTCTTTGTAGTTTAATTTAGCTAGAGACTTTTTTTTTTATTTTTTTTCTGTTGTTGATTTTCAGTGACTATAACCAGTAAATGATGACTTGTTTTCACTAGCTAGTTATTTGTTTGACGGTAAATGAGGAATCAAATTGGTTGAGCTGACGTGAGGATTAGGATCTTGTATGGAGTTTGAAGAAATATATTGTTGTTGAACTTTGTTTCTTCTTAGTTGTAACTAGCTATATAGCAGGTTAATTTTTTGTGTTGATCAGTTTAGGTCATGTTCGATTATGCTTTGCTTATTACGGATGCATGCTTCTTTGTAGCTTAATTTAGCTAGAGATTTTTATTTTTATTTATTTCGTTTTCCTTTTAGCTTTAGCTGTTTAACCTGTAAATGTGACTTGTTTTCACTCTTTTTTTTTCTCTTGTTTACTCCGAATTCGAAATTTGAAATATAGGTTTATTTGCTAACTATCTAGTTGACGGGGTATGAGGAATCGAATTGGTTGAGCTGACGTGAGGATGAGGATCTAGTATGAATTTTGAAGAAATATATAGTTGTTGAACTTTGTTTCTTCTTAGTGCTAACTAGCTATATAGCAGGTTAAAATTGAAAATATATATATATTTTAAAATTTTTGTATGCAGGAAACTATATAAGCTGAAAACAATAAAATGTTTAAGATGTTTTGATGTTTTTATAGGATTTTTGGAATTTATAACTTGCCAGGTTCGAAGTTATGGCAGATGGGTGTTGATATTAGCGTTTCTTCATCATGCATAAGTGGATAAATGATATACCTAATTCTTTGCCTTTCTGTTTGTTATCTAACAACTGATTGTTCAATGGGGCTATATAGGTTAATATGGGAATGTCTATGAACGTGGTTGTGCTGTCATTGTTCGTCTTGGCTCTTTTGTTTTCTGTCATGACTGCATCCGACGATGGGTTGGTTAGAATTGGGCTGAAAAAGAAGAAATTTGATCCAAACAACCGACTTGCGTCCCGGCTTGAGTCTGAGGATCGACAGGCTCTCATAGCATCTATGCAAGAAAAGTATGGCCTCCATAATAATCACGGAGACCATGAGGACACAGATATTGTTGCCTTGAAGAACTACATGGATGCTCAGTACTACGGTGAGATTGGTGTAGGAACTCCACCACAAAAGTTCACTGTGATATTTGACACTGGCAGCTCAAATTTGTGGGTGCCATCATCTAAGTGTTATTTTTCGGTGAGCCCCTGCATTTAAGTTTACTATGAAGTATAGGAAAAAAACTATTTGCCTTGATAATTGGGGAAGCAGACATGTTTCAGGGCAAAGGAATTATGTTCTTTCATTTTGGTGTAGGTTGCATGCTACTTCCATTCCAAGTACAAGGCAAGTGAGTCAAAGACATATAAGAAGAATGGTATGTCTTCTCTTTTTACGGCACTCATAATTGTTTTAGAAACTTGTTCTTCTTGATTTTAAGGGCATACGAACAATATCAAGTTCCTGATTTTATTAATTTGAGTGGTGATGTGTGAAATAATTATTTTCAAAGTAATGATCTCTGATATTCTTTAAGTACATGCACCTAGGTCTATCATAATTGCTGTGTAATGTATGGTTGTTTCTTTGGTTGGTCTATTCCTGGTAGGTTTGACTTCAGTAAGAAGATGGGTTCCTACAACTCACGACATTATGCATGTTTTTCTGGCCTAGTATCAATGAAATTGTACTACGTTCTTGCTACAGTTTTCTTGTAGGCTCACTTGATAAATTGAATTATGCTCGTCTATTCTCCTGGATGCTGAAATAATATAGTCGTATTTTCATATTTGGTGCAGGGAAACCTGCATCTATTCAGTATGGCACTGGAGCTATTTCTGGTTTCTTTAGTTATGACAACGTCCAAGTTGGTAACTTGGTTGTGGAAAATCAGGTTAGTGGAGCTAAACTTCTTCTATTTCATCTGCACATGAAAGCTAACCTGGTAATTATTTTCTTTATCAGGAATTTATTGAGACTACTAAGGAGCCAGGTCTTATATTTTTGGCGGCCAAGTTTGATGGGATTTTAGGACTTGGGTTTAAGGAGATTTCAGTTGGGAAAGCTGTCCCAGTGTGGTATTTTTCTTTTTTAATTTTTTTTGGCTATTTAAGATTTCTCTTAATGGTATGTGCTTATCTGGGAACACTTGTTTGTTTTACAGGTACAACATGCTCGAACAGGGTCTTATCAAGGAACCAGTATTTTCATTTTGGCTTAACCGCAACGTAGGGGAAGAAGTGGGTGGTGAAATTGTGTTTGGTGGGGTTGATCCAGACCATTACAAAGGAAAACACACATATGTCCCTGTAACACAAAAGGGATATTGGCAGGTTAACCTTTTAAACTTAAATTATTACGTGGAGATGAATGATCTGTACTTAGTTGTCTTTTCCATATTTCTTAATTATCTCTTCTTTTTGACAGTTTGATATGGGTGATGTTCTTATTGGTGACAAACCAACTGGTATGTTTCTTCCAATGCCAAGTGGGATAAAGGAATACCTGAAGCTCATTAGTTACTTTCTTTCAATCAACAACATTTCTTGGCATTAAATTTTCTAATTTTTACCTGGGCATATGTTATTCAGGATTTTGTGCTGGCGGCTGTGCGGCAATTGCAGATTCTGGAACTTCTTTGCTTGCAGGTCCAACGGTAAGCCATAATGCTTCATTGTTGGATCTTTTGATCAGTCTCTTGTTTAACAGATTAAAGCAAGGTGGTTTCAAGTCATTTTTTCCTGGGCTTCAAATTATTTTTGCAATAGAATAATGGTGTGTAAAGATAAATGTTAACGACTAGGGGAAGTCTTTCATACTGTTGATCAGGCTCCTGCTGTTTATTTTACTTGTTAACCTGGTTATTGATATGATTCCAGACCGTTTATTTGTCTTGGTGCAGACTGTGATAACCATGATAAACCATGCAATTGGAGCCACTGGAGTGGTTAGTCAGGAGTGCAAGGCAGTGGTTCAACAGTACGGGCAAACCATCATCGATCTACTTTTAGCTGAGGTGAATTCTAGTTTTACTCAGAATGTTAATTTTAATATAAAGTTGTAATTAATTTGTATCCATTTGTTGTAAACTTCCCAACAGACACAACCACAGAAAATCTGCTCCCAAATTGGATTGTGCACTTTTGATGGAGCTCATGGCGTTAGGTCAGACCCTGAAGTTCTTTAATACCGTATTGCTACCTTGTTTAAGCGGTAAACTAATGGTGTGCTCAAATGTGTCTGTATAGCACGGGCATTGAGAGTGTGGTGGAAGAGGGCAACGGCAAATCATCCGGAGTTCAAGGCAGTGCTATGTGCCCTGCTTGTGAGATGGCTGTTGTTTGGATGCAGAACCAATTAAAGCTGAATCAGACTCAAGACGTCATATTGAACTACGTCAATCAGGTAACATAATAGACTTGATGCTTGTTGAATAATTCGTGAGTGCATTCCTTCCAATGTCTGATTCTTTCTTCAATTTGATACTTATGCAGCTATGTGACCGTATGCCGAGTCCGATGGGAGAATCTGCTGTTAAATGTGGAAGTCTATCGTCCATGCCAACTGTTTCCTTCACTATCGGTGACAAAGTTTTCGACCTTTCCCCTGAAGAGGTAAAACCGATCCTCATTTTATGTTTGTACTATATCAATAGTTGAAAACTTGTCCTACTGATGTTAATTGTATCTCTATTGGTGCAATCAGTATATTCTCAAGGTGGGTGAAGGTCCTCAAGCTCAGTGCATCAGTGGCTTTACTGCTTTGGATGTTCCTCCTCCTCGTGGACCCCTCTGGTAATTTTTCTAATGGTCAAATTATAATTTTGTTCGACTTAATTCGATCCTCCTTAACATTAGTCCAAATTGTTCACGTTTTATTTGATGCAGGATTTTGGGAGATGTTTTCATGGGCCGCTACCACACCGTGTTCGATTTCGGTAAAGAGAGAGTTGGCTTTGCCGAGGCGGCATAAAAAATACCTTATCATGGAATGGGGTAACTGAGTTTTCTTCAAATGTCCACCCATTACTGTGTTAGGTATAACTTTATATAAAGATGGTTGGAAACATGGAGGCACTAGCTCTTTCAGCCTCCATTACGTAAAGATAGTGTTGTTTGCTTGTAAATATTTCCGTCGTTGCTCTGTGATGTTTAACCATGGCTGAAAGTTGGATTTGCTGCTTTGTTTTTTAATCAGAGGTCAAACATACTTATTAATCAGTTTCCATACCTATTTCTTCTTCATTATTACCTTTTAATTAATCAGTTTATAGTGCTTAGAACAATCTTCAAGGTAGGGGCAGAGGAAGCAAAACTTCATGCGTCTGGTTATATTTTTGGTGGGTTAATTAATACATATTTTAGAATTTCTAAAGTAAGTTTGAGGTTTGGATCTATTTTAGGTTTCGTCATGTTTTAGATTCGAATCGTTATCCTATTTAGGATTAATTTATTCGAATTATATTAGATTCAACTTATTTTCAATTAAGTTGGATTTAAGTTTTGATTTATTTTAGATTCGAAGTGATTTAGATTTGAGTTTCAAATTCGGGTTCAGGTCATTATAGATCTATGTTATTTTAGGTTGGTTTGGGTAAATTATATTGAAGGTTATTAAATTATTAGTAATTATTTAACTTTAATAGTTAAACTGTATTGACACTCATTGATACTTTTAAGTTTTTATTTTAATTATTTAATTTTGAAAAATTATAATGTTAAAAACTAAATTTTTTGTTTAAGTCATTAAATTATTTAAAAATTTTGTATAACTTTCCGTTTAAGTCTTGGGTTGGGTTGTTAAATTCTTTTAATGAGCTTCAAAGTACAGTACAGTTGATTATCTATTAAGGAGTAAAATCTGCTTTAGATGTAACATAATTTAACTTAGAGATTTGACGGTTTAAAATTGCTTTAATAAAAAAAATTAAATTTCATAAAAAAAAGTTAAATGTAGAATAAGTGTAGGATGGAGAATTTTTGAATGATGCACAGTAATGAGTTTAACAACTTAGTGATTAATAAAAGTTTTTGGTATTTTTTATTATTATTTTAAACGATGAAAACGTAAATATGTTAGTGATTTTGAGTTGATATTTACTTTTAGTTAAAGATTTTTCTTTTTGCGCCTTTCTAGAAAGAACATTGTAATTATGTAGTTTCTTTTAGGATATCTACGTGTTTGTTCATAAGCTTTTCCCTTAAGATATATGCCTACGTGTTTGTTCATAAGCTTTATATCTACGTGTTTGATTATAAAATTCATACAATGGCATCTCAAGCCAAAAATATCAAAAATAATTCTTACTTTTGGATTGTAGTTACAATGCTTATACTTTAAGCATATTATAGTTGATTCATACACACTTTATATGAGTTTATTTTGGACTAAGATATGGGCAAAACTTTCTCAACACTTAACGAGCAAGTATGTTGAAATATCATTGGCACATTCAATAAAAGTGTGCCAGCAAAATAATAATGCTTCGGATGTAGACAAAACCGAAAGGAAACGAAAGGTAACCACCGATGCAGAAAACAACACTCTAGCTGGGAATTTCACTTGAAAAGGACTTCATTTGAGGTGCCAACAAAGGCAACCATGCTAGTGGATTTTATTACAAAAAGAAGTCAATAAGTTAGATCCATTTTATCTGAATTCAAGATTGACAAATTTATAGAGTATGGTATAGTCCCATTCTAAAACAATCTGCTTTTGAAAGCATAATTAACTTGTTCCAAATAAACTCAATTTAAAAGTAATTTATTCAGAAAAATAACTTCAAATACGTCTGAAATTTTCAAATTTAGTTAGTAAATTTGATATGAGGCGAATTTAGATATTTTAAACTTGAGATGAGTTAAACCCAGAATCCACCTAATTTAGATAAACTTGATTTGAACTTAACCCAACTAACTCCAATTTACACGTGTACAACTCCTAAGCAATTAAAATTTAAAGATGCTAAAAATAAAATTTGGATTATGAATGAAGCAGGGTGGGTTGGAGAATATGAGTTGGGTTAGCTTTATTAGGTCACTGCCTTGCCTTCTCTCAACTAAATTCCAACCCCACCAATCTTTTTGCCTTTTTTCACAATAAAGCCTTCACTTTTTTTGGCACTGGGGTTCTCCCGTAAAACTTCACCCACAATCCGAAAGATATAAAACCAACTAACCCACCGCATCTAATAATTTAGCTGCCATGGGCGCAAAGTGCCATGTCATTAGATTGTTAGGTGTTGGGTATTAGCATTTAGTGTTTTTTCTTTTTTTGAGAACTACCCAATTGCTTGAGTATATGAACATTGTTCAAACATTTAACATTTCTAGAATGGATTTCAATAATCTTTAGGATGATATTAGAAATTTTTTTGGAGGTTAAAATTAAATTATATTTTTCTCGAGAACTATTTATCATTGTCTTACCTTTTAAGTAAAATTAAATTGAGTTTTATACATTTTGAGGTTAAATTATAATTTCATCGTATTTCAACTTATAATTTTATAAAATTTATATGGAGACCACCCAAGGTCCTTGCCAATCCGAACATCACCTCTCTCGTTATAATTCTTAATTTATTTAAAATGAGTAGTAAGGGTTTTGGTAGTATTGATAAAAAATTAAGATATTAAAATTTTAAGCATTCAAGTTTAAGTCTAATCATATGTAAGTTTTGTTTAAATATATCTAATTTAAATATGTCACCGTTCTTAATTTATTATACTTTGTATCGAATTGATTCTAGTTCTGATTCATCAATCATGTATTAATTATGATTTATATTGTACTTTTAAATTTCTTGCAAAAATAAAAAAAATATCTTGATTCATGAACCATTGATAAGGAAGCGTTTACTTTCCCTTAAAGTAGTCTACATATTTTTATCATTTTTAATTAAGCATCTAAGTAAACAACTTTATATAGTCCACCATTGTAGTACGGATTAGATTAGGTTAGGTTAGATAAAATACAAGTAATGGGTTATTTGCATTAGACATTTTCGAACTATGATTCATATTTTAAATTGATCCTAAATTTTATAGCATTCAAGTTGATTTCTTAATGGATTATTATCGTATCAATTAGTTCATTCTATTAGCCTAATCATTAGCTTAAATATTAAATGACAATTCAGATTTGACTTAAAGCATATTAAAGCCACGTAACTCAATTTGTAAACATATATATACTTATTGCATAAATACCTTAAATATGACGAGTCAAAAAAATCGAATTCTGATTGTTCATGCAATCTTTGTGCTATAAATATGTTCCGTTTAAATTGACAATTAAGTCAATAGAAGAACGTGATTGGTACAGTATTAAGATTTTAAGAACTTACTTGGAACATTTTTCAAATTTAGGACTAAACTTAAATTGAACAATATTCCTTGAACTATTAGTGAAATTAACCGTAAAAGTAGGTAACTACTATAAGCAAGGGCCAACATCTTGAGGTGGCCATTGTATTTGCACCAAAGACCAACTTTTAAATACAGGCCATTCTGCCAACTCATCTACCACGTGCCACTATTTGATTCATTGCTTAACTGGATATAAGCTAAGCATTGTAAGCAAATCCGCCGTCCAGTCGGCCAAAGCTTCTCCTTTTGCCACGTGGATCACTGTCGGTACAACATGAAGAGAAAGGCGGCCGCCCATTGGCCATAGAAAAAGAGACCTTTTTTTCCTATTGCGATTAAAGCTAAAACCTTTACCTAACTAAACCCACAAAGATTTTGCATATAAATACTCACACCATTCAACTCGCAAAGATTCAAGCTTCTTCCTTTTCTTTTTTTTTTTTTTATAAAATGGACTGGACACGTGGCAGAACAATTGGACGTGGCTCCACCGCCGTCGTCTCCGTCGCTACTGATAACTACTCGGGTGATGTATTTGCCGTTAAGTCCTCTGAGCTTTACCGAGCTGAATCTCTTAAAAGGGAACAGAGGATTCTGTCTACATTAAGCTGTCCCCATGTTGTAGCTTATAAAGGGTGCGATGTTTCATCGGAAAATGGTAAGGTTTTGTATAATCTTTTCATGGAATACGCGCCGAAGGGCACCGTCGTGGATGCGATTGAAAAGCACGGTGGTGGCCTGGACGACGCGACGGTCCGATTGTACACTCGCGGGATTTTATTGGGTCTCCGGTTTCTTCACGGTAATGGGATTGTGCATTGTGATATCAAGGGCCGGAATATTTTGGTCACCGACGATGATGGGGTGAAAATCGCCGACTTGGGTTGTGCTAAGCGAGTTAATGGAGTGTCGTCGTCAGTTTCCGGTACGCCTCTTTACATGGCACCGGAGGTGGCGCGTGGGGAACAACAAGGGTTCCCAGCTGACATATGGGCGCTTGGGTGTACGGTTATCGAGATGGTCACCGGAAAAGCCCCATGGCCTGACGTCGATGACCCATTATCGGCCTTATACCGAATCGGATTCTCATCTGATGTGCCTGAAATACCCAATAATATTTCGAAGCAAGCAAAGGATTTCTTAACCAAGTGTTTAAAAAGAAACCCTTTTGAAAGATGGTCTGTTATTCAACTTCTAGCTCATGAGTTCGTGAATGAATCAAAATTTGCAGTAAATGGAAGAGATGGGTCTCAATCTGAGACACCCACCAGCGTATTGAATCGACAATTATGGGATTCAATGGAAGAAATTGATACAAATCAGATTCTTTCTAAGAAACCATGTTTGCCCGTCAAGTGTTTGATGAAACGGATTCAACTATTGGTTGAAGACGATCTGGTTTTCTCTTTGAAAATGCCTAATTGGGATTGTGATGAAAATTGGGTAACTGTTAGAAGTAATGGTAATTTAGAAGAAGAAGCATGGGTTAGCAGTAATAATGTGGATGAACCTCACATGAATGACGATTATGGCTTAGGCTTAGAGATTAGTGGGCAAAAAACTAGTAATAATTTTGAGAGTCGGTGTAAAACAAGTTCATTCATGGCATGCAAATATGTGACTTTTATCTTATGTACGAAATTGAATTACCGTAATGATAGATATACTTTTAATGGAATTTTACCACTTGTAGTTATTGGGATTCTAAATTCATATTTATTTACTCATAAGTCCTTCAAAGTTTTGTCACATTCAAAATACAATTTTATGGATCCAAACCCACATCCTTAAACATGAAAGGATACCGATTGATCTTACACGTAGATCAATCGGTTATTGGTATTCTCATTATGTAGAGTGCATTCATTTTTGTGTGGTTGATGGCGCGGTTAAGAATGATGAGATTTATGAATATCCAAAGATGGAACTTTTAATTTGTGAGTAGAGTTAAGTTGATATTGATCTTAATGCTTAGTACTTGGCGATTAATTTTGGTAAAAAAATCTCTTGAGTCCCTCTCAATTTTAATATTGAGTAAATTGATCCCTCTAAAAAAATGAGATAGTTTAGTTCTTATCAATTTCTAAAATAAGCAATTAAAGACAACTAATCACAATATTTATTTTTCCGTCAATTTATCCTACTTTTAACTAGTATAAGAATAGATTTAACCTTCAATATTTACAAATTCTTTCATTTTGGTCTTGATTCTAAAAAAAGAATCAACAATTTTAACTATTATCTAATATTAAGAAATTTAGAATCAAGAACAAATTGACGGAATATATTTATAGTTTAATTTGTATAGTTTTTAAAAATTAAGATAAAATTGATAAAATATGTAAACAATGAGAACTATTATACTAATCGAAAATAAAATAAATTGATAAAAAAAATAGATACTACGATAAATTATTCTTAATTATTCACTTTCGGTACTCAATATCGAAATTGAAGACTTGAGAGTAACATTAAATTTTGACAGTTTGAAACATTTAATTTGCATATTCGAAGGTGGAACCGATAAGCAGCATCTTTAAAGATAGTAGGAAAGAAGGTTTGAAACATTTATTGTCGTGATTGCTATTTACAGGCTTGCAGGCAGGCTCATTTCAAGTAATGTATGTGTAGAAACCGTGTTAAGGCTCTGTTTTTATTACAAGTATTGTACAATATAGCCTTTGTAAATTGTAGGTTTAATTAATGTCTGCCAATTCTGACAGGTTGATAGCTGGAACAAATTTATCCATTTCTGAGTTTTTCCGAGTTTTAAATCATAATTTAGTGTTTGAATTTGGTTACAAAAATGTTTTCATATTCGATTTTTAACTTTTTTTAAGTTAATTTTTAAACTTAATAATTATTTTTAAATTGAGATTTAAAGATTAATTTGGACAAAAAAAGTTGAAGCCTTGAAAATAATTGTCAAATTCGGAGTTTAACTTAAATTAAAAAAATTCAAGCTGCAATATGAGAAAATTTACCAAGTTTAAGCCCTAAAATATAATCTAATCCTTTTTTTAATAATCCAATTATTTAAGGACTAAATCATTGTTTAGAGCCTCAACTTGGCAATAATTCTCATATCCAAGCCTGAAATTTTTTTTATCTAAGTTAGGCTCTAAACTTGATAATTGTTCTCATATTGGAACATGAACTAAGCAATTAATCTTAAACTGAAGCTTAAATTTTTTTTTGTCCAAATTAATCCCTAAATTTGTCAATTATTCTCATATTGAGACTTGAACTTTAAAATTTTCCAAGGAAATATTAGAACTAAATTGGACAAAAAAAAAATCCAAACTCTAATGTTGAAACAATTACCAAATTTAGATATTAACTTAGATAAAAAAAATTCATGCCATAATATGTAAGTAGTTACCAAGTTTAAGCCTTAAAAAGTGGTTTAATTATATCTGCTTTTTTTTAACACAATGCTTAAGAATACTCATAGCCCCTCCCCACCTCCACAAATAAGAAGATGATGTATTCAAACGCGTTCAAACTCACATCATTAATTTAACAATAAAATGATATTTCGGATATTTTAATTTTCACTTATTAAATGAAACCCAAAACCTTAAAACTAATGTTTATCAATATGTCAAGTAAAAAAACTCATCCATTCAACATTTTAATTCCTACTTAAATCATACACATCAACCCAAAAAAATACACAAAGAGAGGCTTAATTTCTCTAACTTTTTTTTTTCTCTTTCTCTTTGTATTTTTTTCTTCTGTCCACACTTAAAAAACTTGAAAACTCATACATGAATCATATAAACTAAACTGCTGCAACCCACAAATCCATTGCACAACTATATTAAAAATGATAATGAAACTTAAAAAAAGAAAATTTACCATAGGTCCTCATTTTCCTCAAGTATTCTTCTTATTCCCCGAACGCGATGGACTCTGTTCCAAAGATTCCAATTGGTTCCGAAGGTTTTGGTTCTCCTCGAGTAACCGATCATACTCGAGAAGAAAACCTTCAGACTGTTTCCTTAAAGCAACTGCATTAGCTTCTGCAGCATCCATTTCTTTTGTCTTTGTTTCGAGATCGGATTCTAGCTGCTTCAATTTTGCCTGCAGGGTAGTTACTTCTCCCTCCAAGGCCTTAACTTTCTCGGAGCCGCTCGACTTTCCGTCCTCAGGACCCTGTTTCTTGATAGCTTCCATGCTCTTCCTTCGAATCCGAAGTTCTCGGATATAATGGTGCAATCTGTCTATCATCAGTGCTAGGAATAGTACTCCCCCTGCAATAAGGTATCCAACAATGAAAATAGAAGTTAATGGTGCAGTAGGAACCAACATACTTGCCAACACTTAAAATCACAATTACAACGTCCCTAATCGCCAAAGTATATATACACAACACCCCTGAACTCTCACTCATATTCTAAACTAGACCTAAACTTTAAAATGTTCTAATTGAATCTCAAAGTATTAGTATCAGTATCATATTAATCAGATCATTCCATCAATCTAGCCACCTATAGCATAACCAACTTGAATTTGAGATGTTGAAAAAAACAATATTAATAAGATTTAAGAGGGTTATTTCTTCTTCTTTTTTAATTATATAAAATTTCAAATAATAACGTGTTACAATCCTAAAGTGTCACATACAGTGTTCCAATAACCGAACTAGTGGTTAAGCCAATTAGACCACTAGTTTCTGATTCAAGCAGTTTGATCGATTCAGCTACTAGACCAATAATAATTAGTCAATCAATTAATTTTTTTATTAAAAAATTATTAAACTAGCTCAACATTTTCAACTACTGTTCTTTACTCAATTTTCGATTTTTACTGATTTCGAGCCGTTTTCAGTTCAATCGATTTAATCCATTTGTTTGGACCAACCGGTTAGTGGTGCAACTGGTGTGGCTACCCATTAATCCAATAATGCTCCAATAACACTAGTAATATCAACTAATCTTGACGAACTCTAAATTCAGAGATCAAAATGAATCTAATTATCAAATTTAGATATTAAAATAAAAAATTATATATATTATAGTGGACCTAATTACGAAATTCAATCCCCAAAAATTATAGATTCCCTAATAATAACCTATACCATTCCCTAAATTGTGAGATTTAAGTTACTGTCACCCATTAATCAAAAATCTAACTCAGTAGCAGAATTACTAAAAACTCATTTTTCATTATTTTTATAAAAAAATATTACTATGAACATCGTAGATCATAATCTTTAATATTTTATTTTTTTATATAATTCTTTTAAATATAATTATCGCATAATTTTTTTCACTCTGCCGTAATCTACCACTAATAATAGAATCTACATGAATTTAGAATCTCAAATTAATTTCCCGCACAAAAGTGGAAAAAGAAAAAAATCCAGCAATGAAAAAAGGAGCTTAGATTCGAAAATTTTGAAGAAAAGGACTAATTTACCCATTAGAGTAGCTTCGAGAAGGTGTTTGACCATGAGGATCTGTTCCGTCGGATTAGCCGATCCATCATCGATCCACCGCTTCTGGATCATCATCATGCTGTAAACGCTCGATATCATCACTACCGCTATCGTTGCCGCCACTGTCTTCACCATCAACGGTCCCCGTCCACGTTTCACCCGATCCAAAACCATTAGCGTCAGCTTCCTTAGCGGTGTTTTGAATGATAATACCATGATCACCGCCATCTCGGAGAATATCACCAAGAACAATAACTGAAACATCTTTAAAATTCCCCTTTTTTTACGAATCCAGAGAAAAAGGGTCAAAATTAAAGAAAAAAAAGGTCAAATTCTTTGCTTTTTTGCTTAATTGAATGGTTTGAAAGTTAAATATTGTGAATTTGTAAGGAACCAGTGTGAGCTTGAGAGCTTAAAGAAGAAGAAGAAGAAGCAAGGCAATGAAATAAAAAGGAGTTGAATCTTTGGTCGTAACGTCGAGTTTGATCTTTAAGTATTTTAGTTATTTTTCTACAAAGTCCCTTAATTTTTAGTTTATTTGATTTCTTTCTTTATTTTTTTTCTCTTGGTAAAAAGACTTCTTTAGTCCCTCTTAATTTTGATATTAAGCAAATCAGTCTATATCAAAAAAGTTAAAGCAATTTATTTCTTGTTAATTTTGAAAGTGAGCAACTAAGACAATTAATTGCAAGTTTAATCTTTTTTGTAAAATGTACATATTTTTATTAGTATAATAATAAATTTTGCCCTTAAAATTTACACATTTTATCAATTTTGTCCTGATTTAACAAATTTAGCTCATAACATTTACACATTTGGTCCATTTTATTCTGATTTAACAAATTTAACCCTCAATATTTATACATATCATGTCAACATTTACATGAAATATATAAACATTGATGGCTAAATTCGTTATTATAGTAATCAACATTATGTACAATTGATAGAAAATAGTAGATTAACTGCCATTGATTGTTCACTTTCGTAATTGGCAATGAATAAATTGTTTCAATTTTTTAGAGGGATCAATTTGCTTAATATCAAAATTAAAGGGAATAGAGAGGTGGGTTTTATCTTTTTTATTTTAGGATTAATTACCTCAAACATTTTTAAATTTATCGATAAATTTTAAAATTGTTTAATTGATTCTTTAGATTATTATTTTATTAATCAGATCTTTCCGTCACTCTAATAGTCAAACTGGCTGCTAAATGTCAGTTAAAATTTAAACTATCCATGCAATAAATATAAACGTATTTAAAAATTGATTTACGTTTCTTAGATATACTTCACATCAGACTTGAGTTGACATTTAATGCATAAACTAGCAATTAGGTCGACATAAGAATCAGATTGATATGATAATACTTTAATGACAAATTTAAAATGTTTTGAAATTTCGAGATTAATTTAAATCCAAATCATAACTTGAGGATCTTTCATGGAATTAACCCTTTACTTTTACTTTTATTTATATATATATTAAACTTTATGAGCTTTTTAGCTTTCTTCTCTCTTTATTTGTTTCAATTTTACAAAAAAGAAAAAGAAAAAGAAAAAGTAACTGAATAAAGGTTAACAGCAAGGCTTGAAGGCTAAGCAAATCTAACATGTCCTCATTCCTCACTAATTATGAGCTTCTTTAAGGAATTATTATTATTATTATTATTATTATTATTATTACTACTTCCAAGTTAGAAACTCATAAATTTAATGTTGTTCTTAAATTACTTTTAATACAAATTTAAATAAAAAAAGAACATATTAATCACAATCCATAATATTAATCTTAATATTATGCATTAGTTGTATCTATTTCTACTATTTAAAATTTAGTCTCTGTATTAGTATAAGTTATACCTGATACGTCACGTGTAACTATTTGATTATTTTATCAGTCATATCAATTTTAAATAGAAAAAATAATTAAAATTCTTAATAAAAATTAATTTATTTTGTATTCAGAACTAACCCATTTATTTTTTAAATAAAAATCTTACTTTTATCCTAAAATATGAAATTGGCTACATTGACTACTCAAATTGTCGGCAAGGCATACACCTTTGGTCTTAATTAATTTCTCAATCTAGACGTGGTCCTCGGTTGGACATTGACTACATGTACACATGGATGAAAAAGCAAGCCTTAAGCTGTTAATTTATTTGGTCAAAGTAGTGAGCCAATAATACGACCCATCGTTTGACCTTCGAAGATGGAATGCTATATTAGCGGCCACCATTGAAATTCCGCGTGTGTGAATGGATTGTTCCAAGCAAGTCCCAACAGTCGGCACATGGCTGCCTCCAAAAAGGCCTAAATTCCCACTTTTTCCAATTATTTATCATACTTTAATTTGATTTCCAGTTTTTTTTACGTAAATTGTGATAAAATAACATTTATTTAGTATTTGGATTTGACAATTTTTTTAATTTTTTTTTAAATTATATATTTTTTAAAATACACGTGAAAATATAGGTGAAAATATGGGTATATTGATTGAAATTTGTTTCAAAATTTTTAAATATAAATTTTAAAATGAGGGTTCTCAGTGAAAAAAGAAAGAAATTATTTTTTAATGGTGTAGATTTTCGGAACCCGTGTACAGATGCTATTAGAACCTCCTTATATGGGTCTTAAGTTCCATATTGTTAATTTGATGGAGTGACATTTTGAATGGGCTCCACATTCGCTAACTCAACAAATAATTTAACTAGTTCATCGTTTACATTCCCATTTGAGTAATAAACTGCAACATTGTCTTCGCGTCTTTATCATCTACAAGTTCCATCTTGGTATAATTCTATGGATTTGATGAAATTGGAAATTTGTAAAATAGTCTTGACATCCTACTCTCACAACAATGAACAATTTTTACACTAATTTTTTTGTTTCATATCATCGACTTTTACATTCTTATTAAACTTCATTCCTATTTACTAGTGAGATTCAAATAAACAACCAACAATTGTTTGTAAAATTACTCCCCCGAAATGAATATATACAAAAAATTGGTCATTCATATTCAATACTAAATCTGTAAAATAAATAACAAATAAAAAAAATTAGCTTTTATTTAAAAAATATTAGATTCTAATGAAAAAATATAATTATATATAAATAATTACAAATTAACCTTATAAACTCGAATTTGATTTTTGCAATCTAAAACACAAATTTTTCTTCTTTTCAACCAACAACAAAAACTTTTACGGAAACAAAAAAACTTCACCAAAAATCTAATATTTCACCAAAAACATATTTTTGGCTGAAGATGGGGTACATATAGTGGGTGGTGCCATTGACAGCGTCATGGGACCATCGGTGTCGCCTGACACGTCGGCGGCACCATTAATAGATTATTTTTTTCTTGGTTTCCCTTTTTTTTTCCTAATAGCCATTTTAAAAAAAAATTGTATAGGTGCTCTTGACACACCGGCGACACCCATTAAAAAAATATTTTTTTAATTTTATTAGTGGTGTTACCTGACATGCCGGCGGCACTTATTAAAAAATATATTTTTTGTCTCAATTTTTTTTCTTTCTAACTATGGTTTTTTTTTTTTTTTTACTTTACTGGTGCTTCTTTATACACTTGCGACACCATTAAAAAAAATTGTTTCCACCGGTATACCCATATTTTTACTGGTATTTTTGAAAAATATGTATCGGTGTCGCTTGACATAGTTGCGGCACCAATTTTTTTAAAAAAAACACATGATTGCCTGAAAAGGGAGGGTGATGCTGCCGATATATCAAGCAGCATCGGGAAGTACAATTAAAAAAAAACAATTTTTGTAAGTAACTTGTCGCGCAACCCATTTTCGTAATTAATTAATATTTTTATATTATTTCTATAAAAAACCAACTTATTTTAATAAAATGAGTTTTATTTTATGTTTTTGAACATTATTTCATAAAATTTCAAAATCAATAAAAATATAAAGCAAATGAAAAAACAATCAATGACTTATATAATATTGTGTTTGAAAAATATTTTGATATAGTGTTTTCAAGTTATTTTTACAGTTTTAAATATAAAATATTTATTTTACATAATAAAATTTAAAATTAATTATAAGTCGAATAAAAAATAGAATCCAATTCAATTCGAAAAACCATAATTTTTTAACTTATATTTCATAATAGGTCCAACCACTTCGATCCAGATAAGTTTTTGGTTTCTCAATTTTTCTTGATCATCAGATATTGTTGAATCAAATTCAATATCTTGAGCTCAATGAAAATTATTATATTCTGACTAAATTGGGAATCGAGCAAAATTAGATTTTTAAATAAGGGAAAGCTTTAAGATATTGTTTTCTCTATTTACAAGACGTGAACAAGAAACTTTACTTAAAGGAAATCAAGCTCTTTATCATTCGATCCAACAAATAAGTATAGAAGAAAATAAAAGTTAATAGCACGAAAAAGCCTTACCCAAAAAAAATTCTTTCACTTTTACGAATTATCTCAATTCTTAGAAATTTCAAATATTTTCAGCATAACTTGACAACAACCCAAATTCCTTATTAAATGAAAAAGAATCAATAAATAAACATAAAAAGGGGGGATTCATACAAACTTGTAAATGCAAAGGTCGACAACACAAAGCATATGTTTAAACGAGATACATTCACAAACGGGAAAAATTTGATCCAATAGGAAAGTAACTCATTGGAATTGGTAGGCTTTTCTTAGCTTTGCTTTCCTTCAATTTAGCCTTACTAGCAGTGTTAGCTTTGATGGACGACGGTGAACCCTCCTCTACTTGAGAACCAGAGAAACAACTGAAGAAACTGATCAAGAGAGCCATGAAAAAATTAGGGTTAGCTTGCACAACTTTGAGGACTGATTCTTTTGCAAGAGACGAGTACTAGTAGTTGTTTGTTGGAACATGATATTGTTGGTGGTCTGGTCTCTTTATATAAGCAGGCTGTTAGGTTGTAAGAGAGGAAAGGACATGCATGGAAACTGGACTGATGTTGTAGCTTTCAGGTAGTTTTTGGTGTGTTCGAGGAAAGGACTAAGAAGGTATGTGGCGTTTCATGCATCGTAAAAAAGCATGAAAAAGAAAGGGTTGAGTTGAAATTTCAACACAGTGCTCATAATTGACTATTATCATCTTTGTAATTAAGTTAGTAGCCTATGTAAACCATTTCAAAATTAAATGACGTGTACTTTTGGGGATGTTACGTATATGAAAGAAGAAAAATATTGTCGCACAAATATTTACTTGAACAAAAATTTTCAATCAAAAGAATAAAAAATCACGAGTAATCCATAAATCAATGAAGAGTATAGGAGAAAATACTCTTACAAGAATAAAATTTAAAACTCGAATATAAAATTTTTTAAAAAAATTTAATTGGAAAAATATAACAGAGTTTAACTGAGAAAACACGAGTGATAATTATTAGATAAAATAGTTCAACTAACTAGAAAAATAGACAGCATCCTTAAAATTTTCGGTTAATTGACCGAATTAATTGAAATATTTCGGTTTGATTAAATTTTTTTTGAAAAAATTTCAGTTCGGTTAACAGTTAATGAATTAAAAAGTTCGGTTAATTCATTTAATTCAGTTAATACTAGTCAAGTTAACCGTTTGAACACCCCTACGTCTGACACACGGGTGGTACCCATTAAAAAAAACTTTTTAAAATTTATCAGTGGTGCAACCTAACACGCCGGAAAAATATTTTTTTGTCCTAGCTTTTTCTTTTTTCTGACTTTTTTTTATTTCACCGGTGTCACCTGACACCCTAACGAAACCATTAAAAAATAATTTTATTTTATTTTTTTCCACTGGTATACCTATATTTTTATTGGCATTTTGGATAAATACATACTAGTGCTACTTGACAGTGGCGATACAAAAAAATTCTCTTTTTTTTTTAAATCACATGATTGAGCCATGATTGCATGAAAAGGGAGAGTGATGCCGCTAATGTGTCAGGCAGCATTGGCAGATACTGTTAAAAATAACTCATTTTTATAAATAATATTCTCCCAACCCACATTCGTAATAAATTAATATTTTATATTATTTATATAAAAAAATTATTTTAATAAAATAAATTTTGTTTTATATTTTTGGATAAAGTTTCAAAATCAATAAAAAATATTAAACAAAAAAAAAACAATCAATGACTGTTTGAAAAATATTTTGATACAATGTTTTAAACTTATTTTCACAGTTTCATATATAAAACATTTATTTTTTACATCATAAAAATTAAAATTAATTATAAATCAAATAAAAAATAGAATCCAATTCAATTTGAAAAACTATAAATTTTTAACTTTTATTTCATAGATAGTCCAAACACTTCGATTCGGATAACTTTTTGGTTTCTCGATTTTTCTTGATCATTAGACATTTGTTGGTTCAAATGAAATCTCTTGAGCTCGATAGAAATTATTATATTTTGTCTGAAAATTTTTGGTATTCAGTAGTCATATTGTATTCTGACTAAATTGGGAATCGAACAAAATTAGATCTTTAAACGAGGGAAAGCTTTAGGATGTTGTTTTCTTTATTCACAAAATGTAAATTAGAGACTTTACTTAAAGGAAATCAAACTCTTTACGATTCGATCCAACATATAAGAACCGAAAAAGATAAAGAGTTAATAGCAAGAAAAGCCTTGCCCAGAAAAAAAAAGGTAAAATTACTGTATATTCCTTTCAAATTTTGTGAAATTTCTAATTAATACAAAGAATTTTTATATTTTTCCAACAACAATATTAGAGCAAGCTGGGCCTTTTACCCTTTTGTTTTTGCTGCTTGAGTATATAAGCTTTTGGGCTGTTCTATTCTTGAAATATTAATTATAATTTCATTTTAAGTATATTGAAATTTATTATTTAAATATTTTATATAAATAGATTTAGAATTAAACTAAAAGAATTATGAGAAATTTCTTAGAAATTATAAACATAACTTGGAAATTATATTGATTATAATTTCATTTTACGAATTATCTCAATTTCTTAGAAATTTTAATTATTTTCAAGATAACTTGACAGTAACACAAATTGTAACACAAATTGCTTATTAATGGAAAAAAATCAATAAATAGACATAAAGGGGGGGGGGGGGTTCATAGAATATAGGATAAAGGTGCCCTTGGAGAAGCTGATATTCACAAACGAGAAAAATTCGATCCAATAGGGAAGTAACTAATCGGAATTGGTGGGCTTTTCTTAGCTTTGCTTTCCTTCAATTTAGCATTACTAGCAGTGTTAGCTTTGATCGACGACGGTGAAACCTTCTGTAGTTGAGAACCAGAGAAACAGCTGAAGAAACTGATCAAGAGAGCCATGAAAAAATTAGGGTTAGCTTGCACAACTTTGAGGACTGATTCTTTTGCAAGAGACAAGTACTAGTAGTTGTTTGTTGGTGGTCTGGTCTCTTTATGTAAGCAGGCTGTTGGGTTGTTAGAGAGGAAAGGACATGCGTGGAACCTGGACTGATGTTGTAGCTTTCAGGTTGTTCTTGGTGTCTTCGAGGAAGGTGTGTAGTGTTTCATGCGTGGTGAACAAGCATGAAAAAGAAAAGGTTAAGTTGAAATTTCAACACAGTGCTCATAGTTGACTATTATCATCTTCGTAATTAAGTTAGCAGCTTACGTAAACCATTTCAAATTCAATGACGTGTACATATAAAAAATTATAAAATTTTGGAGGGGTAGTTTAAAAAATTTGTGTTGTGTTGTGTTGAGTGTTACAGGACTAAAACTTAAATCTTGTAAACTTTGCAGTTTTAGTTAGAAATTTAGCTCCAAATCTGCAGAAGTCAACTTAACTCTCGAAAGTGAGAATTCACAAAGGAAATTCTTCAAGTCATCGAAATAAAGTGGAAGTAAACTCAAAGCGGAAAAGTAACGAAAGAACCAAAAAAGCTATAAAAACTTTGAATGAAAAATTTGCAAATGAAGGAGAACGCCTCGATTTAAAGTTGAACTACCCCAAATCCAACATACTGCCTAAATTACATCAACGGTCAAAATTAAAGTCTATCTACAAGATAAGAGTCCTAAGGGATTTAAACTCTATATAATCTTATCTTGTAGGATTTACAATATTCACCATGGTAACTCTAGTTTTACTAATTTAGTGCTCCATTAGACCACCAATGCTTCAAATAGAAAGGTTTCTCTACATATTTTACAGATTGGATCAGTTCAAGTGAGTCAATTGAGCTCCATTTAATCATTAAGCTTTATTGGATGTTCTCTATGCTTTAATTCGTGGTCCATGGCATTAGGGCTATCTTACTATGTTCTGATTTTCATGTGTTAATAAAATGATAAATTTTTTATTAGTCAATATACTATGCATAAGTCGTGGATTTAGTCATATTGTAGTTTAATTTGGTCAATTTTAATCCTTATACTTTTTCGAATTTTGAAATTTAAATCCTAACCCAAACCGTAACAGCTAAATGGTTAAACTCTACTATTAGTCATATAATATGTTTGTAGATTTTATCCGTGTTTTTCAATTACATCATTTTTAGTATCTATATTTTTAAAATTTGAAATTTCATTCTTAGCAGGGCAAAGGGAGGGGCCAGGCAAGAACATTGGCCACCCAAAATTGAAATTTTTTGTTTTAGACCCTGTAAATTTTATAAATTTATAAATTAATTCACGGTAAAATTATAGTTTAGCTCCTCAAAATAATAAAATCTCGATCTAGTCTCTCAAAAAATTGTGAAAATATAAATCAATACAATGGTGAAATCGTATTTAGCTCCCATAAAAATATATAACATAATCCCGCCTCCAGAAAAAATTTTGAACTTCGCCCTGATTCTTAATCTTTGTACTTTTTCAATTGAATCATTTCATTTGATAATTAATTTAATTGAATAAATTAAGTAAAGTTAATTTGATTCGATTAAATCGGTCACTAATTAATTTGGAAGTTGATTGATTGAACCGAATATTCATTGGTTTAACTAAAGTTATAATTTGCACTTAACACACGTTCCTAATGAAAAAATATAGCGACACATTTGAGTTATAAAAATAATTTTTTCAAATATCAATCAATAAAATGGTACAAAAATGAAATTTCTTACAAAAAAATACACTAAACTCTTAACAGTAGATTTCCTAAACAACATTATTAACATTGTCGAAGATAAAAACAAATTAATACAATTCTCAAAAGAAAAAACAAAGAGTTGATAGAATACAGAGAAAACGTGCTCTTAAAGAAGCTGACATGCATGTAAGCATATGTTTCAACTCCAACATCGGACTTGAGACCAATCTGTCTCGGGACATGAGCGTTTAAAGTAGGGATTCCAACTTATGCTACTTCAACCAACAGCTTTCATAACAGGGAAAGTTTTGATCCGATAGGGAAGTAAGTAATGGGAATAGGAGGGTTGTTCTTAGCCTTGCCTTCCTTCAGTTTAGCATCACTACCTGCTTTACTAATGGTTGATGATGATGGTTGAGTGTCTTCTCCTTGGGAAGCTACCTTATTAGAACCAGAGAAGAAACAAGTGAAGAAACTGGTCGAAAAGAAAGCCATTGAAAAAAGATTAGGGTTTACTGAGCAGTGTTTATTATTATTATTTTTTTTGCTGTGTTGTTGGATAAAATATTGTTGGTGGCGTCTTATATAAGCACGGTGTTGGGTGGCGGTGAGGAAGGAGAGAGGAAAAGTGGATATAAAATGATGCATGGATCCTGGACTGTTGAAGTAGCTTTCAGGTGCCTTCTTGGAAACAAAGGCTATGGTGTTGTTTTCATGAGTGTCCAACAAGCAAAAGAGAAGAAAGGGTCAAAGTTAAAAATTCAGCAGAGTTCATTGTTTTGACTAACTATGATCTTCATTATTAAGTTAGCTGCCTAATGGGCTCGGATCAGTCTAATTTATTATTATTTCAATTCATTATTTTAGGGTTTAGTTGATTTCGTATTCGAATAATTATCAAATTAATAAAGTATAAACAAATTAAAAATTAGAATAATCAAAATTAAAATCCGCATTTAAGTATATAGATGAGTGCAAGGAATCCCAACAAAAACTTTAGGGAAAATCATTTTAAGCTCGAATACAAATTGTTAACCTTTTATAATATAACCATTGATTTGTCTTCTCACCTTATAACCTCTTGCAATTCATTCAAGAATCATATCTTCAAATTTGAGCTACAATGTTATTTCTTGATTCATCATTTTCCACTAATCAAAATATCTTAATTAAAAGCATAGAAATACCATTAGAAATCAGTGATAAAGTTAGTTTCAGACATTAAATTTACAGAAAAACAAAGGTTCCAAGTTCAGACAGTTAACAGAACTGTCATCGTAAAGGGCAAAGCATCTACTCAAGCAAACACCATATAGAATTTACACCTTTTCATTTAGCTATATATACACAAGCTTCTTTCTGCATTGCATTGAATCAAGCTAAAAGTAAAGGGGAACCAAATGTGTTTTCTCCACTGTAAGTCATGTAAAGAAAACCATCTTCATCCCTGTTTTCCTCGTAAATAGCAGACATCAAGGCGGCTGCGTCGAAAATAAAGAAACAAATAAGCCTCCCAACTAGAACCCAAAAAAAAAGGGTAAAAGTAACCATAGCACCCCTCCACTAGGAGTCGGATCAAAGAGCAAATTGATATTTTCTGCTAAAAACTGACGTAGTTGACAGAAAACCCAAACAATTATATGTGACGTGCCACATGCATCTCTTGATACATGAACCAACTTTTAACAGTAAAAATGAATGGAAATTTTAACAAAAGGATCAATTTGCTCATCGATCTACCATATAACGACTAATTAGCCCATTTTTTGAGTAGAGGGGACAAAATGCTATCCGACTCCTAGTACAAGAACTTCAATGGTACTTTTACCCAAAACAAAAAATGATTTGAGTTATACAATACTTGGAGCTATAACGTGTTCATATAACTCACCAGTAGGTGGGAGGGTGTTCTTCACAAAGACAAATATAGCTTTCTCGGCACTAAGCTTAATCCTTTTACGAACAACATAAACGAACTGCCCCACAGTCAAATCAGCAGGAACGAGATACCTGAAGCCATGATCGAAGAAGAATATTGAGAAAAAGAACATTGACCGGGATAAGAGTAGGTTTATCTTGTTCAATTCTTGAGAACTCATTAACATTGATGATCCAAGCAGATAATAGACACGAGATATCGTTCACTAGAAAGTGAGTTTGGCAAGTACATATCATACTACAACAAGAGATTTCAATATAAAGAAGGGAAATTGCTACTAACTTCTTTTTATCAATATCGGGAATGTCACTTCGTTCGGCTTTCTCGACGATGACCTGCATTGGTTACTCATTAGCATTCAAGAACATTAAGAGACTAATATGGGATAAAAAAATCAGCAGAATGGGAAGATGGTAACTCAAATATTCTTACGGGAATTCTGTCGGGATACTTTTCCCTGATTCGACCAGCTTCAGCCTGTCTCCTTTCTGTGAAAGGGAAATTTTCGAAAGGGGTGAATGAGTACTTACCGAAATTTTCTTCGATTAAATCGATCAAAGAATAGGAGAAACATGGCAAAACAAGGAAGATGCAGCAACTAGACTCAAAATAGGCGAGACAAATTACGACCAGCCAACCGGCAAGACAAGGCTTAAGGAAATGAGAGTATCTTGCTGGTTGGTGGTACCATGGTAGCAGAAAAGGTCTCCCATATGATGGAGGTCCCGAGTTAAAGGCTAGGAAGGCACACCTTTGGGTGACAAAGCCGATGGTCATTCAAAAACAACCCAATCAAACTACCCCCAAATTGATCCAATTGATCCAATCAAACTACTCTTCCTAAAATTGAAATTTAGTCCCTATACTTCTATTTCTAGGAATTCAGTTCCTCTAGTTTTCCAATTGTTAAACACTATAAAAATTATTCTGTTAAATTTTCATTCATTACAATATTATTTTCCTAGTTTTTTTATTTCAAAATGTCACACCAACAAATTTAACCAAAAAAAAATTAAAATATCTTAACAATTGAACTTGAATTTTGAAATTTGAAAAGTAGAGACTAAATTCTTAGAAATAAAGGCACATAGGCAATTTCCAAATTTGAGAAGAGTACAGGGACTGATGGCATATTTTAACCAAAAGTATACCAATTTTCTAAATTTTCCAGACAATATTCGAAGATAACAGATAAAGAATAAGAATCAATAATAATTATATAGTTTTGGATCAATTTTACAAAATCAAAAAGATAAAATAAAGAATACCCAAAGCAAATCTAATAGCTACAATCAAGCAGAAAATTCGACATTCATAAAAGGGGAAAACAGAAAAGATTAGGGGAATCAAGGAAGCTAACCCAAAGGATGTTCAAGCTTGAAGGAACTTTTCGCCATTGCAAAATTTAACACCTGATTATATATTCACTGTGAATTAGGGTTTCTAAATTAGAGAAAAAGGAAAAGAAAAGGCGAAAACATATGTATGAAAGTAAAAAATTGTCGAAAATAGCTTTCAGAAAGAAAAAAAAAAAAATACCCAACACGGAAACAACAAGGGAAAAGCTTCAAGAAATTAGGGTTTCAATATTGATTGATTGATCGCTCAAGAGGAAAAAAGGATCGGTTTCAACTTTCAAGCAAAGAAATTTATAAGAAAAATTCAGAATTTATATAATGAAGGGGAGATTTTTGAGGCAACAACAAGAAAGCCTTCAAAGGGTTTACTTAAATTCGAGGCGAAAACACGAAACCAAAAAGCGTAAGGGGAATTTGTGAATCGAATTATTCATTGGTGAAATTTCCCTATTTGTTGCCCTTGCCCCGGTTACAAGGAATCTAATTCATCAAATTTTGCTATTAGTCCATGTAGTATGTATAAATTATGTATATAGTCCCTATTAAATTGACCAAATTTAATCTCTATACTTATGGAATTAATCAACTTTAGTCCTTGCATATTCTTTGAACTTTAAAATTTCTATTCTAACCCAAACGGTAGCAATTAAATATATTTGATTAAAATTTGCTATTAATATTATACAATGCCTAAATTATAGATTTAGTTTATATTCTCCAATTTGATCATTTGTGTTTTTTATCAATGATGTTTAAACCAATTTGAATCGATCGGTTGGGCCAATTGGATCAAAAACAAATCGGGGTATTAGTTCAAAAATAGCCATTACATCGGTTGACCCAAGAATCAATATGAGTCGATTGAACCAAGCAAAAAAAGATTGAACTGGTTGATACGAAATTTTTTATTTTTTTAATAATTTATTTAATTGAATCAAATGAGCTGGGACCATTGTTTGGTTTTAAAAATCTTGTTTTTTATACCTTTCAATTTTGAAAATTTAGTCTTCGTATAAACAGGGTGAGTCCATAAAAAAAATTTAGGGGCAGAATTAAATTATAAAACTTTGAGAGGTCAAAATACAATTTTATCATGTATTAATTTATTATTACATTATTTTTTAAAGGATTTAACAATTTTTTTTGGTCAAATTGCAGTTTGACCATATATTTATTTAGCATTTAAACATTTCTTAAGGGTTTGCACAACAATTTTTTCATTTTTAAGGGGCCTTCAGTTCGTCCTTGGATACAAATGAAGTCATCAATTCCGTTAGCTAACGATTTTTGTTAATAATATGCGGAATAACAAGTTAATATGACATTATATATGTGATAATATGTTCGTCTTATACAATTTTAAAAATAATAATTTTAATTTTATGAATTTAGTAGCTACCATTTAGTCAGGTATGGACTTTAATCATAATTTATGCATAGCATAAGGAGTAGCAAAAAAAATTAACCTAATCTAATTGGGACTGCCCAGCTAATGTATTAAAGCAAGCTTAAGTTAGTTTAGATATCTTTTTAATTAGGAATAAATATCAAAACTATACATAAACTTTAATTTTTTGTGATGTTATATATAAAATTTTGATTTGATTCGATTTTCATAAATTAGCACAATTTACGTTGATATATTACATACGCAAACAATTATATTAGTCTAATATGAAAATAAATATATGTACTCGTTCCTTTAAATATGTACAATAGAATCGAAATCAAAGTTTTATGTGTATATATAAATCATAATTCAAGTTTCATATGTGTATTTGCACCAAATCAAAATTCATATATTAAATTCTACATTAGATCAAAATTCATATATAAATTTAATATTTCTCCTTTATAATTATCATTGAAGTTTGGGCTCCAATGGGCTGCCATAAACAATAATAAAGGGTGTTGGTTTAGAATTTTATGGGCTTTCTTACTAGTTAATAAGATTTAAACATGTGACTGTAATTTTACGTATAATATTTGGGTTCACGGAGTTTGGATTATTTTTTATTAAGGTTTGAGATTTGGATCGGATTATTCGGATTTTGATCACTTTATATTTAAATAATTTTGATCTAAGTTATTTTTCGTTTTGATCATTTTAGTTTGAGTCGTGTTTAGGTTTAACGGATTAAAGTTATTACTTTTTTATGATAAAATTATGTTAAATCAAGCTTCAATTGTATACCATGTAAATATAGTCACATTTTTATTGTCAACCCTATAAAATAATAAATAGTTAAAAATTTTGTATTTTCTTAATTAAAAAACTTCAAAAAAAATAAACTTTGTGTGTTTGCTTGATAGTCAAAATGTTCATCGCCTCAGGTGAGGCCTAAGTTCAAATCGCGTTGCTATTAGGGCTTCATCCTGTTCTTGTAATTCACAAAAAAAAAAAATCTAAAAAATTCTTTCTCATTTATATTAATTGCTATTCCAAAAATTGAAAGGATTTAAATAAAAATACTAGGTCTGTTTAAAATTTGAGTCGGGCTCGAACATCAAAGCCCAAGTCCAATTAAACCCTCTCCATTTTCCATGTTTATAATATATTTTATTATGTTATTCATATTAGATCATTTATAAAAAAATAAAAATTAAATCTATGGTAATATATAATACAATAATTTAAATATTAAAAAATTTTAAGATGTCCATATATAATACTATACTTTAATTTGATCAAATTTAGTCTTTGTACTTTTTAAATTGGTCTATTCTGGTCATTGTACTTTTGAATTTTAGTATTGGTACAAATAGCAATTAAATTCATTTGATTAAGTTCAATTATTAGCTATGTATAATGCGTACAATTTTATATTTTATCAATATTCTTCAATTAGATCGTTTTAAGTCTCTATATTTTTAAAAATTTAAAATTTCAATCTTAACGCAAATGGCAGTCATTAATCTATTATCTAGATTTTTAGTAAATAATATGTGAAAATAACAAGCTAACATGACATTGCATAATATAATAATACGTTTTTTTGTGCATCAAAATTTTAAAATAATAAAACTTAATAAATTTAACAATTATCGTTTAATGATTATCGAACTTTTAAAAATTTAAAAAATATAAAAATTAAAAATAACCAAATCAAAATATATAAATTAAATCAATAACTTTTACAAAATTCGGGAATTAATAGCAAAAATTTTGAGCACTCTTTTGTGTTTATTAACTTCCTTTCATAATTTGTGCCGTGATCTTCAAGTATCAATGATGTGAAAAAAGTACCACTAGCCTACTACCTTACTCCAATGGTCATCATTTACTCATCCCCGAAAATGATGGTTAATTCACTCGTTTGCAATATATTCTATTACCGAGGTTAAAAAATATAGTATATAATTTAGGGTTTTTTTAGCGACGAAAGATAACACGATAAATAAATAGATAGATAGATCGTATAATGGATAGTACAATTTACAGAGTCTTACATGAAAACAATTATTAAAGTAGAGATAGATCATTGAATGAGTTGGCAGACTTGGAGTTTTTTTTTTCTTTTTTATGTTAAGGAATCCATCGTTAATAGTAATCATTGGTGCTCTCTAAGATAGTAAATTACTAGACGTTAAATACGTATCATTCTCATGAATAAGAATTAAATTTCCAACCAAATGATTAAAGAAAAAGCGTATTCTACGCTTTAAACCTTTTATATTGCCACAGGAGTAAGCTATAAGAAAATTTGTTAACTAGATGTAAATAAAGCATGATATGTAAATATACGAGTTTTTGTACGTGAATATATATATTTAGGATTTAGAGTTTAGATTTATAGATTAATATATATAATAAAATTTAAAAGTGTAGTTTAGTTTTTCTAAAATAAATGCATTTCTTTTATTAAGGTCAATGGTTTCCTTGTATGACTCTTTATATTTATTATATATATTATCTTAAACTTTGCAAAGAATATTTAAAGAAAAAAATTTTATTTTAAAAGTCTGAACTCTTGTCTCATCAAATGGTGAAAATGTGTAAAACACTTTGTTGGCTATTCCTAAGGCAGTAGGTGTACACCTTAAAATATTCCTTTCTTAAAAAATTTCTTATTTCATTTTTTTTTTTACTTTCGCTGATTAAGTCTTAATTCGATTAATATTAGTATTATTGTCAATACAAGAGTATATGAGTTCGAGTGCGTTAAAGCGCGTTATCCTTTTATTTAAGGATTAAGGAAGGACTATGCCTAGTTCTAGGTATTGTATCAAAAAGAGTAAATATGATAATAACATATAATGAGATAGATGCTGACCACGAGTTTTATCGAAATAATATTTAATGCATTATTAGTATATAAATTGTTAAGTATGACTCTTATTTCAGTCAAATTTGAGAAATAATCTTTCAGTTAAACTCTGTTTATTTATTTCAATCAAACTCTTATTAGTGTAGATTATTTTATTATTATTTGACCTATAAATTTAGCCTATAAATAGGCTCTTTTTACAACCTTAAAAAATACACCTATTAGAGAGATTAGAGTTCATAACACATTTAGAGAATTTTGTGTTTACATTTTGAGGGTTCTTTGTTTTTGGGTTTTCAGGGTTTAGTTTTTATCTCCATTTTTTGTACTTTTCATTATTTTGCCATTATAATAAAATTATCTTTACCCGTAGTTTTTTATCCTCTTTGGAGGGATTTTTTCATGTTAAATTTGTATGTTCAATTTCTCAATTTCTTCTACTATTATTACTTATTCGTTACTTAATCGGATCCATCCCAACATAAATCAAACACACCATCAATTTCTAAACTTCAGTGGGCTAGTAGGTAAGCATATACCATCAAACAAGACATTGATAGAATATGAGCGGCAAAATTATTGTTGTATGAAAGGCATATAGTAAGTGGTAGTCGCCAACCAAAGTCCATCATTAAACAATTGGAAATTTGATAATTAAGTGCCTTATATTTCTATTTCTTTTTCGAGATTTTGGCACAGTTAATTACGAAAAAGTTTATGTATGATATTTATATATTTTATATTTATTCAAGTTAGTACAGTTCGAATTATGTGTTTAATTTTTTTTTTTAAATCCACTTATATTTATAAATGATTAATTTAAACCTGTTTTAGACCACCCATATTATTTAAAAATATATTATTTTTGAATTTAATATTTTAGATGATTTTTCATTTATTGGCAATTTAAATTTAAACAACTTTAAATTTTTTAAACATTTACAAGTCTTATATTAGTATATATTTAATTTTATGTGATATGAAAATAAAATAAAAATATATTACAACGATATAAAATGAGACTAGCTGGATTAGACTCAAGCCTTACATGTTAAATCCAAGCTCAACTTATATTTTTCAAGCCTCGTATTATTGTTCAAACCTTGTCATATTTTGAACGACCCTTTGAGCGTGAATAATAACTTGATTCATAAACAGGTTTAATACATCATGTAAAGGGGCATGTGGACAGTTGCAATTTTACCCCCTATAATTATTAAATTATAAATTTAAATATGATAAAATTACACATTAGCCTCTCAAAGTCATCAAATTTTTTCTAAAATCGACCCCTACATAATATGATATTAGATATAGCATTACATATAGAGAGTTATATTGAATATACATTGATGCACAAATAATTTCAAGAATCAAAAAGTGATGGAACATGTTTTGTTCACTGCTGTTATTAGGGGGGTAAATGCTTCAAGCATATATTCACCATGAGGGGTCTGTCAGTAATATGATCAGAGAACAGTCTTAAAAGACAAATTATTTAAAATTTAGGGTCCCATGGCTCAATCTTTATCATTTATTTTGTGTCTTACACATGCTCTTCTTTTTGTTTATGCATATTAAACATAGATACTTATATCATGTTAAAATTCCTAGAATCTTCAGAGAATATATCATGTCATCAATGATGCAATGTGCTATTAAGTTTTAAGGACCTAAATAAAATTTTCAAAAATTTAGAGGGTTAATTAGAACTTTTAAAACTTTTGAAAGGCTCAATTAGATTTCCTAAAAAATTGGAGGGGACTAAAATTTAAAGGATATGAATTTGTCAATTTTGATCCAAACTCAATAATTTATCTGAATCTGATTCAATTCAAATTGATCATAAAAATTGAAGAAATAAATCTGAAATAACCCAAGCTCAATAACAGTTCAAAAATTTTAAAACTTGATTCGGCCTGACTTAGCCCGAGTTGATACACTTATCGATTTCCATATTTATAGTTTGAAGTATTAGAGTTACAATTACTGATGGGTATGTATATCGATCTTTCGACTTACAGTAGTGTAAAATTGAAATAATTTTATAATTTTTTTACGATTAATATTTTAATTTATCAATGTAGTTATATTTCTTAAATATATATCTATTCTATCAGTTTAAAATATAGTTTTTATTAATATATTTAACATTAAAAGTATTTTTTGTAAATGAAATATGGAACATGATTGGTCAAAATATATAAACTACGTTAAGTACAGGTTACTGGACAAGCTAAGTCGATGGCTTGAACCACCCTAACTTAGACCGTTGAATTAGGACTTTTTTTTTTTTTTTTTTTTTGGGTGGGCAGCAGCTTGAGTCTTGCTTGAGCTAGAAAACCCTAAAATCATCGTTACTACCTTCACTAATACTGTGCGAGGGACTTAACTAAAATTTTTAAAGATTTTGATAACCTAATTAAATTTAATGAGGCCAGGCCTTCCTCAGCTTTAATGACCGTTTGTCTTTTACATCTCATTATAAATTTTGATCATGTCTACTATTTTTGACACAATATTTAAAATTACTCATAATTCTTAACCCATAAACAGGAGGATAATGCACTTCAGTGCACTCGAACACACGCCTCCTGCATTGACAATAATATCTATACATTATTGACAAGCATTGGACCAGGGCCTCTAAAATTAATACCAACATTTAGGATATCATATAGTATTTAGCATTTTCTAAGGTTATTAATAGCAAAAATTATGTGCCCTACACATTGGAACATTCTATATGGGCTATATAGCTTATATGGTTTTATATACAAAGGGTTTTGCTAACTTACTTTTTGATTTATAATAATAAATTAAATAATATTACTTTCAATCTTTGGTTCTTAAATGCGACATCTCTTTCCCAGAGATATGGTTTAGTAAATAGACACAAAACCTAAAAGAAAAATTAAGTTCACCAACCGAGGACTTTATTACAAAGCTTCCCCTTTTTTTAAATTCAAATAATATTAGTGCATGTGTTTTTCTTTTTTTTAATTGGTCAAATATTTTTTTTTTTTAAGATTTAGGGAAATAGGTTAATTCTGGGAAGCGAGTGTGAAAGCATGTTTAGCTGGACAAGTTTTTGCTGATATATCAGGGAAGTGTGCTCAATTAAAAACGTTTTCTAAAAATTTCAAAAAAAATGTGTCCAGCTAGGCTCGCTTTCCCTAACATATCAATAAAAGCTCCTCCAACTAGACGAGCTTTCTGGACAACTATGCGGAAAGCTCACCTAGCTGGACGTGCTTTTTATACTCTCTCTATAAAATCAATCTATTTCCTTAAATCTAAAAAAAAAAAAAATCAGAATTTTAATTTTTAATATCTGATAATCATATTAATTTTTAACTAAATTTTAAATTTAAATCGGACCAAATCGCTAAAAGAGAGTAAAATTCTCTCAACAATATTTTTTTACAAGATTAAAATGCAAAATTTTACTTAAAAATAGGGGCAAAGGAAGGGACGTGACGGTGACCTTACCCTCCTCCAAAAAAATTAAAAAAAAAAGAAAGTCTCTATTGGTATTTTTAATTTTAAAAAATTATAAATTAATATAATAATAAAAATATATTTTATCGCTTCAAATTTCTTTCATATATTCCACCTCATAATTATACAAAAAATTGAAAACCTTGATTAAAACCTTTATATTTAATATACCAACCTCCTTTTTGTTCTTTGGGTTGGTGCCAATATTCAATGCTTACCATACCCTTTTCATGTCCCCTCTCTCTCTCTCATTCATTTATGAGAATCTCTTAAATTCACTCTACCAAAGAGCATAATATCCCCACCTCTTCCTCTATTAATGCGTCTTCTCTTCATTACCCTATGACCTATTCTTCTTTCACGAGTCTTAAAACCCTTTCTTCTTCATCATGTCTATGATCATCACTTCAAGTTGAAGGTAAGCTTACTTCACCATTGTTCTGAAACTCATGTATTGATTTTGAGTGCGATCGAGATATTGGTGCGGTTCAATCAGATAGAGCTTCACTCTTAAAAAAAAAAAAAAAGGAAACAATAGAGTTGTGTTTTATTTGATTGAGCCGTGCCAATATCACGCACAGTAGCTCATGGTTTCTGTCAAAGGGAGGGCGTTATATAAGTCAGTATCGGATTCTCAATGAGGGTATTGTTCTCAGGATGTCTATATAGTAGGACATGAGTTTGAGGTAAACCAAAGTTAATACCGAACATTACCTCCATTGAGGGTACGAGACTCTCCCATTGAGTGAGCTACCCTCAACAGGTATATTTACACACCCTTTTTTCTCTTAAACCTGCAATGGATTATTAGGTTATTAGACTTTCTCTTTTGGCCATATATACAAAATGATTATAATCTAAACCCTCTCTCTTTTGATTAGATTTTGAATATGCAGGCTTTATATTGTGTAGTATATGTATATATATCATGTGTGGAGTTGCATGCAGAGCTTTCATGGTGGTTTTAAGTGGGGGGTTGCATCATACCTCAAGGAGAAAAAAGCACCATTTCAAAGTTACTGAGATTTTTTTCTAGAAGGCAATGAGAGTGGTAGAGTAGTGGGTAAGATAAATATTTTTAATTAATGAGATTGATTTTTTTTTTTTTTTTTTTTTTTTTGTGTATCACTTACTTCTAGTGTAAAAGGTGTACAACTTTTTTGACAAATTGATATGGGTAGTTTGAGAAGGCTTCTTTATAACACATTCCATGTATGTATGTATGTATGTACGAACGAACGAAAGATACAAAACAATTGGAGGTCTATATTAATGAATGCCAACACATTTCCAATGACCATTTCAATGTACTAATTATGTTATATATTAATTTAATTTAATTTTTGATGTGATATAATTTTTTTAAATTGTTGATGTTACATTTTATTAAATTAAAAAAATAAATAAATTTAAATTATTTTTGCCTAAATTAAGAAAAACAAACACATTTCAAAAAATATTTTTATTTCCTCCAAAAAATATTTTTTAATCTATAAAGATAAATAACTATTTGTAATATAATATATCAATTTTAATTTGATGTATTTACATACATCAAATTTTAATTTTGATCTAATTTTCATGTCCATAACTCTATTTTTCATATAACATAATTCTCTATTATGTTATATGTAAATTACGGATATGATATTTTATGAGGTTAAAATCCAAACCCCATGGCTCCACATGGTTTTCCAATAGGTTTTACTTAATCAGAGGCATGATTCTGGGACCTAAAAGATTATGTTTGGCTGTAAATGAAACATAAAGAAATGAGTACTTGAAAGAAAAGAAAACAGTTTCCCAGTATGCCAAATTTTTTTTAGGGTTGAATCACTTTATTTTGGTCTCGATTTAAGGATTATTTTTATATTGGAGTTTAAAATTTATTTAGTTCAAATTAGATCTTAAACTTGACAATGGGTCTGAATTTTTTTCTATTGTTTAAGTTAATCTTTAAACTTTGCAATTGTTCTTATGTTAATCCTGGATATTTTTTGAAAACCCTAAAGTTCAGATCATAATGTGAGAACAGTTGTTAAGTTTAAGTTTCAATATGAGAATAATTATCAAGTTCAAGTGTCATGGGTTGCGCATGGAGATCTAGCCCCGTGACGTAAAGCCTAACTTGGACAACAAAAAAGTTTGGTTAAATAACTTTTTTGGGACCTAAACTTGGCAACGATATTGGGGTTTGAACTTTTTTTTTTATCTAAGTTAAGCCCTAAACTTGGAAATTGTTTTCACATTGAGTCTTGAACTTTTTTTTATCCAAATTGATCCTTGATATTTCCATCAAAACCCCAAAGTTTAGATCCCAATGTGAGAACAATTACCAAATTCGGAGACTATCTTGAACAAAAAAAGTTTAAACCCAATGTAGAAAAAATTGTCTAATTCACTCCCAATATAAAAACAATTATTAAGTTTAGAGATTAACTAGGACTAGAGACATTTATACACCGATATAAAAATTGTTGTCGCGTAAAAGCCAAAAATGGTAAAATTAAGTTCTCAAATTTGTTAAATTTATTGTAATGGTAAAAAAGGCATGCCACGTGAATATACTTTCAGCATAAAATATAGGAACAAACATGGCTCGCCCACAAGATCACATTCCATGGCAAAATTAAGGGAAAGCCAAACTATGTACTATTTGGCTTTGATTGCTGTATATTATATGAATCCAAGATTCAATTTCAGTAACTGAAATGGCCCCCCAAGAGGACGCTTGTAGCGGAGTGAATGGAGGGTTTTTAACTTTATTAGGTAACATTATGTAATTCAGTGCTATTACAGCATTAGAAACATGAAAAATAATGCCTATATTTAAATATATATATATTTTTTATATACTTTATGTAGGATCTATGGTTCATGTTAGGGTTTGTCGCTGCCCCTTCTATCTATGTTATTTCTAAAGTTTGAACTTGAATTCTCTCCTTATTGTAGATATTTTTAATGTGCCTTACTCTTGTACCTAATCACTTGTTGGTATTTTTTATGGTGTTTTGTTTCAATTCATTTAAAGTCATATCTTTATCATGATTTTTGTCGGTAGGTAGGCTATTAGGTTATCTACTACTCTTCTTATTTCTATAGGATCTATGGCTGCCAATATAAACTCTCGGGGGCAATGGATTTCGTTGTAGTAAGAGTTAAATTACATTTTACTTATTTTATTAAAAAATAGATAAATCAATTCCTGTACACTAGATTAAAGTGAAAACTGATCATTTCTATTAAAAATTTTATTTATTTGTATTGTTAAAAATTGACATAGTTGATGGAATAACCAGATAATGACATGTGACGTACCATATGTACATCATGTTGACATATAGGGATCAATTTTTAATGGAAGGACTAATTTACTATTTGATATAATATACAAGGACTAATTTGCCTATTTCCTAAGTAGGAGTAAAATACAATCTAATTCTTAGTACATAAACCTCCATGATATTTTTACCACATATGAGTTAAATCACCATTTGGAACTTGAATCTAACAACTATTTTCACCTTGGGGCCTAAACTTTTTTTTTTTATTAAAGTTAGGCCTTAAATTTAACAATTGTTCTCACATTAAGCCTAATCTAGGCAACTGCTCCACATTGGGGTTTGAAGTATTTTTTTTATTCAAGTTAGCTGTTGAACTTAACATTTGTTCCTATATTGAGGCCTGAACTTGCAATTATTCTCATATTAAGGCTTAAATTTTAAAATTTTCAAAAAAATATAAAGGACTAACTTAGATAAAAAAAAGTTCAAGTTCTAATGTGAGAACAATTGTCAAGTTCAGAGCCTAACTTAAAAAAAAAAAAGCTCAAACCCCAATATAACAATAGTTACCAAGTTTAGGCCAAAAAAGGATTTAAATATTTAAATATTAAAAAATCGATTCAATCCATTATGTACCCGATTCAAGTAGTCCTTACCGGTTCTCATATCAACCCGTCCAATGCCCTTTTCCAAACTGATACCTCGATTTTGGGTCCAACCAACCTTGATTGAACTACCTTACACATAATCTGGGAGATAGTCTACTCTTGGCAGGACCCACTTAATCGGCAAGGTTTTCTCAGTCAAATGGGATATCCCGACGAGGTTTAACCAAGCAATGTTAAGAGCATAAAACACCTCAACCAAAGTCATCATCGATATTATCAAGAGATAGAAGCATCGCATATATAAAAATGTGTATATTATTGATCTTTATTGAGTAAGAAGCAGCAAAATACTGCCCACAAAGATTACTATTCTAGTTTGTGGATCTCATCACCATGGTAGCGAACTTTGTAATACAGTCCTCCACCATTCAAAGAATGAGGGTTGAGGCATCTTACTGCTATTGGGGTTAGTATATCCCCTAAAGTAGAGGGGTACCCCAGTAGCAAATGAGGCCTCTATTTATATATATAAATATTACACCTATGAATGCATATATGTAAGTGTGTAGGAAGGGGATACAGAAAATAATCCATCTCTATGCCTGCTCCCTCATGTGTATCTTTCCCGAGTTAGAACTTCTAGTCGTCTGCACAAAATTCGTGGTCCATAAAGCATTTTTGTCTTCGCCGCATCGTTCGTGAACTTCCATGATCCTCTCCACTGATCTACAAATACCACTGCACTTCCAGTCAAACGAAGCAACGCAGATATTACCGGCTTGTGCTTTCCATTCACAATCTGCCAAAAAAAAAAAAAAGTTCAGTTGAGGCCATGCTTATCCCCGAAAAGGAAAACTTCCGTACGCCGTCCTTCCATAGAAATGGGGCATATATATACGAGTTACCTGGTGGAGTACCACAGCAGAGTCTCCTATCATCGACATGCTCCACGTCTAAACCGATAAACCAAGATCCCAGTGAAACATCTTCATTAGCATATTTATGCAGTACATCCCTGAGATAAAAGTAAACAAGATTTGAACATGTACAAACTCGATGTTCTAGAGCTCGAAGTATCAACTGATCAAACATAACATTGAAAACGAGAGAAAATAGAAGTAGGAACTGACTGATTTATCAAAATGTAAGTGGCCAAATCCTTCGATATAGCATACAATTGTCCTGTAGCATGTCGGAAATATTTGTTTCCAACCTCACCGAATTTCCAGTACTCGGGTTCATGGTATTTCACTCCCCTATTAAATAAAGAACGTATGTATAAGAAAAACTGAATATTACCAATATCGTAACATAAGCTAATTTAGAAGAAAGCACAGTAATTTCTGCTTACTTTCGAGCAAGAACGGGGCCAGACTTCATGCAACCGATATAAACTCGAGGTTTCTTTCTATGTTCAGCTAAAGTCATACCGAGTGTTGCTGCATCATATTTAGAGCATATAAACTCAATAAGGAGTAAGACGAGGCATATTCACAAAGGAATTACGAGAGGCAGCTTGTTTTACCTAGATTTACATGAACATCATCATCGACTTTGACGTAAAATTCCGCATCCCACAAGGAAACTGCTGTGGCAAAATATGTTTTCGTCTTGGCCGACAACTCCAAATAGCCCTCAAAGTGTTGCTGTTTAAGAACAAACAGAAGTAAAAGCTTGTTAATTCTCCTATGTACCATTTCACACTTGTAACGACTAATAACAAGTATTTACCAATCTCAAAAAGTCACCATGCATCCTTTCCTCAGCTTCGATGGCTTTATCAAGAATGCCACCTGACGTAGAACTGACGAAAAGACCATCCAGATATTTTAGTTTTTATGAAAAGTTGCCAGAACGGAAAGTGAAAATTACCTGTGACCTATAACGAATCGCATGATGATGCCTCTCTCTTCCTCCAATTGTTTTAGCTTCTCACCTGGGACATATATTGTAACATTTATCTTACACGAGGAAAACCATAGAAAAAAATAGAATTTAAGAGGATAAAAGTACCATGGAGGCCCAAGAATTAGGAATGAGATTGCATTTTGCTCCCTTTACTAAAAAAATGAGCAAATTAGTCATTGTACATTAGATTAAAGAGCAAACAGGTCCTTTTTGTTAAAAATTTCATCCATTTCTATTGTTAAAAAACGGCATTGTTGATAAAATAACCAAACAGTTACATGTGGCATGCCACCTGTACCATTTTCTAAGGTACAATGACCAATATTTTTAATAATAAAAATGGATGAGATTTTTAAGAAGACTATTTTACTCTATATCTAATGTACAAGAACTAATTTGCTCATTTTTTAAGTATAAAGGGCAAAATGCAATCCAACTTTTAGTACAAAGGCCTTCATCGGACTTTTACCAATTTAAGATCCATTAAAATAAAGACTTCTATGAAACAATTAAAGCACCTTGAGGCATCCAAGTTGCACGTACAGAATCTCTCCGCTTACGACTACTAAAAGCCGTATTAATTCCTATAACCATGAGATATTTTCTTCTCGAAGTCAATTCAACATTCTTCAAGTCCTCGGATATTATAGTATCTTTCATAACTGTCTCACGTTCTGCCCTAGCAGCCATTAATTTAATCTCCAAATCTGAAATTGCTTTATCCACTGTCCTATATTCCATGTACACCAACACGGTACGCGGTTAAGGCCACATTAGATTACAATAATAGCTTGAAACCGGATTAAAAAGAACACCAGCTTGGCTTACTCAATAGAATGTTGAGACCCTGAAATGCCTCTAGAGCTATTGTCTTCATTCTTTAGAACCTTCTAAGTTTAAGAAAAAAGATCCAATATATTACAAAACAAAAGTTAGCAGTAAAATTTGGGTAAAAGTATCATAGAGGCCCCAGTACTAGAAGTTAGATTACATTTTGCTCCCTCAACTCAAAAAATGGGCAAATTAATCTCTGTATGTTAAACTGGTTCTTTTTGTTAAAAATTTCATCCATTTGTACCGTTAAAACTGCCATGCTATGCTACATGTACCTCATGCTGATGTACATGGAGCAGCTTTTAACAATAGAAAGGGTTGTAATTTTTAATAGAAGGATCAGTTTGCTTTTTTATCTAATGTACAGGGATTAATTTGCCCTTTATTTTTAGTAAAAGGAGTAATATGCAATCTGAGTACTAGTACAAAAGCTTCCATGATACTTTTATCGTAAAATTTGCCACTATACTCAAAAGAGTGACAACAAGAAGGATCTTCAAAGCTCAATCAAATAGACAAGTAGAGATGGAACAAATAGTACTCACAATTTTCATATCACAGTCCACATGTTGCTCATCCCCAGTTCTAGATGTCTTCTTTACAATGCTTTTGGCATCAGGCACCATCCACATCCTGATTTTAGTATATCTCATAATTAAAATGATTTGCATATAGAGTAAGCCATGGAAGACACTAAACATTTACAAAAGAAGCACAGGACAACAAAAAAGGTTAAATTCTGCTATTAGTCCCTGTACTTTGGATTTAGTTCTTGCACTTTTAATTTGATCAATTTTAGTCCCTCTAAACAAAGTAGTTAAATCTGTTTGGTTAAATTCAATTCTAGCACTGTACTATACGGTTATAGACCTAGTCCATGATCTCCAATTGGATCAATCTAGGTCCTTATACTTTTTGAATCTCAAAATTTCAGTCTTGACACAAATGACAATAATATTTTTGCCACATCAAAATTTGAAAATAATAGAACATAATGAATTTAACAGATATCTTAATAAATAAGGGACTAAAAATGACGAAATTGAAGTACAGGGACTAAATCCGTAACTTTCCTAAAGTACAAGGACTAATAACAAAGTTTTAATCCAACAATACCATATGGTGTAAAATACTAATATTTTAGAAGAATTAGGACTTTCCCAAAGCACCATTCAAAGCTCTGCTTGCAATTTAAAAGAAAAGCTTCAGCTAAAATATTACAGTACAAGGACTAAAGACTGAAGGAACTGAAATTTGAAATACCCCACGTTGAGATCTACCATTATTCTAATACTCACTAATACTAAATTAACCAAAAAAAAAAGAGTAAATTAAAAACTGTAAATTGAGGATTAAGGCCAAAAATTACCTGTTGGTGAAGAACATTCCTGCAAAGAAGCTAGCAAAACAAAGCAAAATAGCTAATTTCTTTGGTAAAACATGCTTTGAAGCATACTCTCCTCTATTCTTCACATACATCTTTGGTCAAACCAAGTCTCAAAAAAGTGAAATTTATAGAAAAAGATGAGAAATTTGAAAGTAAAAAAGAAAACCCAGAAATAGATTTAGAAATGACAAGACATTAATAGTTTAAAGGTTTGGTTTGTTTTTTTTTTTTTATTACAACTTCTGTTGCTGTTTCTCTCTCTCTCTCCCACCTCAAAGAGACAAAGGGAAGAGAAAACAACTGGTGAAAATAGACATAACAGCTGCCCTCTTAATACTTTTTAAATTACAACAAAACCGTCCACTGCAAACAAAACGTACTTCATTTATAAATGTATTTTTTTAATGCTTAGTAACCTCACTCACTCCAATGGAGTAAAACTTAAAAAAGTTATTTTTTTTTAATTTTAAGTTAATTAAATCAAATTATTTAATTTTTTGGAATAAACTCGAATAAGAAAATCAAGTTTTGAGTTCGAGCTAAATTAAATTTAATAATTTAAATAATTTAAATAACTCATAATAGATTAGTGTAAATAAACTTATGGTCCCTGTCAAGTTTGAAAATTAGTAATTTGATCTCTTTCTCTCAACAAATATTACGAAAAAAACAAAATAAATTTAAAAAAATTAAAAAATCTAGAAAATTCTAAAGAATATTTAAAAAAATCTAAAATAATAATTTTAGAACCTAAATAAATAAATAAATAAATTATTTAAGTTTATCGTACTAAAGTATTTTATTTTTCTTTTGTTATTTTGCTTCGAAAGAGTTTTATATGGTTTTCAATTAACATTTTGTTAGTTATATTATAACAAGATTTTAATTTGACATCTTTAAAATTTTAATTTCATAAGATTCGATTCGATTCAACTAGAATTTCATTTCACTCAACTCGATTCGAAAAAAATTCAAATCAAGTTAAGATAATAAAATAAGACTTGCCAACTCGAAATTTTTTTCATTCAATTCGACTTGATTCGATCGAATGCTCACCCCTACACATAACAATATATATATTTTTATATATCAATGAGGTTATTGTATTAAGAGTCTAATTGTATTTTATTTTTTTATTTAAAAAAAGTAGATAAATTAGTTCTTATATGTTAGATTAAAAAGCAAACCGATCATTCCATTAAAAATTATATCTATTTTGACTATTAAAAATTAGTTCTTGTATGTCAGCATGAGGTACACGTGACACGCCATGTGTAATTATCTGGTTATTTTATCAGCTCCACCGCTTTTTAATAGTAGACATAGATGGAATTTAGTTAAAATATGACATAAGTCTTTCTACTCTTTGAAAATTTAAAATTTAGTTCATGTACTTTTATTTTATTTTTAGGAATTTAATTCTCTACTTTTTAGATTTTAAAATTTTAGGTTCATCTGTTAAACAATATTACAACTATTTTGTTAAGTTCATGTTCATTATAACGTCATCTTTTTAGTTATATAGCTATCAATTGAGTTTTTTTTTTTAATTTCAAAATTATTTTGTTATGTGTAGATACTATATTCCGAATTCATGAAAAGTACGGAGACTTATGATATTTTAGTCATGAAAAGTTTAATAAAATAATCAATTTACTCTTTTTAATCTAACGGGCTAATTATTTATTTATTTAATAAAGAAAAAACAAAATTCAATCTCATCTTCATATTACTTTTACACGTTTCTTTTCCTTTGTGACATTCGTATCTATTTTGACAAACGAAACCAAATTATTTTGGTGTTTGGCCCAAGACCTGAATTTGGACTTAGTTCTCTATTGGGTATATAGTTGAACTAACTAAGGAACTATTGGTTTTAACTTTGCAGAAAATATATTGCATCTTCCCCATTAATGTTTTTTTGGCTAAATTAATTAAATATGTCAAAAAAAAAGTTAGTTAATAAAATAATTTAAAATTTTTAAAAAATTTAAAGAAATATATTTTTTTTGGAGAGAGAGTATGAAAATACATCCAATTAGATACGACACAGTTGATAGAAAAATATTCCCAACTAGACGTACTTTCCTTTTAAGCTACATTTTTCGACTTTTTTTTTTTATTTCAACTAGCATTTAGCTATTTGATCAAAGAAATTGATTATATTTAAAAAATTTAAAAAATGTGACTTAAAAAGAAAGCACGTCCAACTAACTGTACAGAAAGCACGTCATTCTCTTTTTAAAAACAACTTATTTCTCTAAATTCTTTTAAAAACAATCGATCTATTTTGTCAATTATTTTTTTCCAGCATATCAAACTAATTTAATCATTTTCTTGGGTTTAATAATATAAACGTACAATGCAGTCAAATCAACATAAAGAATGGAAGCTAGTAATTATCTGCAACTTTTTTCATCAATGGATTAATCTGAAAGTAAAAAAAAGGTGGGAGTAGTTATGGTGGTAGTGGCAGACAGCCATGAAATATGGGCACTTTTCCAAGTGATCCAACAATGAACGGTGAAAATAACCTCAACACCTTATATTAAAATTTCGATTACATCTCATCTATTTTATTTAAATAATAAATAAATTAATTTTTATACATTAAATTAAAAAGTAAATTTATAATTTTTGTTAAAATTTTTATTTATTTTCATTATTAAAAACTGGTATAGCTAGTAAAATAGTTAGACAATTATACGTGACGTTCCATGTATACCTCACGTTAACGTATAAAGATTAATTTTTAACAATAAAAATAAATAAAATTTTTAATGAAATAACTACTTTACTCTGCGATCTAATGTACATAAATTAATTTAAAGAAAATTATGTGATGAAATTAACAGCAAAAAGGCACTTAGCTATAAGAGAAAAGCAGAAAGATCTTTTGGCACAAACTTACGGTGACCTTAAATTTTAGGGTAAATTATATTAGTAGTCATCTAATTAATAGGAAGTTTTTTAGTTATCCAATTATGAAAAATTATAAAATAGCAATTTAATTTAGTAAATTTTAAAATTAGCATAAGTAATAATTTTAACCCTCGACATTTATATATTGTATCAATTTAATATTCTCGAACTTGAAATAATTTGAACCAATTTGGATTCAATCCATTTGCCACTATTAACTAGTTTACATGCATCAAACACCTAATGTGGAGTGGCTAATATAGAAAAACATGTTAAATTTGGACAAGATAATTAGTTGGATACTTTACTGCTGACTTCATGGGTTAAATATGGAAGTACAAAAATTAAATATATAAAGACAAAAGAGAGGAAAAGCAACAGTGGTGAAAGTAATAGAATAATTACCATGTACTAAATTGATAAATAATAGGAAACATCTAAATTTTTGCCTATTGATTAGATTTGAAAACCCTACTAGTTAAATTATGCTATTAGTCCCTGTATTTTATGAACATTATAAATAATTTTTATACTTTAATTTGATCATTTTTAGTTTTTATATTTTTTAAATATTCAGTTCCCATCAAACAATAACTGTTAAATTAATTAAGTATTAAGCTCAGTTACTTACAAAATTTGTTACGCCAAATATATTATTATATATATAATGTTGCCATGTCAAACATATTATTTTTACATATTAATCACTAAAAATCTATTTAATAGATTAATAACTGTCATTTACGTTAAGATTAAAATTTTAAAATTCGAAAAAGTATAGAGATTTATTATGAATTAATTAGAGAATATGAAGCAAATATACAACTGTACGCATAGTACTGGACCGTTAATTGAATTTAACGAAACATATTTAAATGTTACTGTTTGGATTAAGCGTAAAATTGATCCACACAACTTTACCGATATAAGCAAAATCTAACACCAACCCTCTTCCTCTTAGCTTAAAGGGAAAAAAGAAGAGACTAATTTTATAGTTCTTCCAAGTTCACTACATGGCCTACAATATGATAGTAATATGGGTAAAAAAGTTGATAAAAAGCAAAAGAAGGGTTACATTATGGGACCCAAAAGAACAATGAAGATGATGATGATGGTGGTGATTATAGCATATTATACGAAATATTTGTATAATGCAAATGAAACTATTGATGATTTCACTATGTGTGTGTAAATGACATTAATTTTACTCAAGGAAGCCTGTTTTTGTCAACACTGCATTCCTCACTTTGCTGAGATCTCTACCTTTAAGTTTCCTTCCCACACCTTCACATACCGAGAAAGAAGAAATTTGAGACCTTGCTAGCTTCTTAGCTAACCATTCATGTGGTGGCACCATCTCATCATCATCGTAAACCATACCATCATCCATACCATTATTATCATCATCTTTGTTTGCATGGTGCTTGCCATATATCTTAGACCAATCAGGGATACTCACTGGTGCTGATGATTGTTGTTGACTCACTACCTTGGTTGAGTTGCTAACTCGTTTGACCATCCTTCGTGTAGGGCTTGAATCTTCATTTTCCTTCTCACATGACCACAATACTTGTTCTTCATCAAAATCTGCCATGGCTTTAGCAAGAAAAAAAGATTCAACCTTTGAGTGTAAAAGTCAAAACTTTATAGACAAAAGAGGGAGACTTGAGCAAAAAAAATAATGGTTCCTTTCCATATAAATACAAGTTTAAAAAAAAATGTCCATTTTCTTACTATTTTCTTTTATATATTTTTGTAGTTCATGTGTAGGAAAATTTGAGTTTATTTTCTTGGGAATAAAAAAGGAAAAAAAGATGTAAGAGAATAATATCAGGAATCTACCTTGCCTTTGTTCCAATACCTTCCAAAAAAAACCGGAGCTTTTTTTTTTTCAAAGATAACACAAAATGGTTTAACCTCAAAAACCAACCAGAAGAAAGGGAAGAGAAGCTGTGAAAAAAAATTGCTATTAGTCCCTGTGCTTTGCGAAAATTATAGATTTAGTTTTCTACTTTCCGAATTTTGAGATTTTAGTCGTGACCCAAATAATAACAATTAAATCCGCTTAGTTAAAATCAATTACTAATCCTGTATTATATATACAACTATAATTATAGATTTAGTTAATATTCAATTTCAATATTGATTTAAAAAATAGTCGTTAATTCATTAATTGGGTTTTTAGTAAAGAATATGTGAAAATAATAAGTTGATATAACGTTACAAATATGATAATATATTTATAGTATCCGATTTTAAAAATAATAAAATTTAACTGTTTAAATTTAACGGTTAACGTTTGATGATGATTGAAATTTTAAAATTTAAAAATTACATGGATTAATAATAAAATTTAACAAAAAAATCCTTTTTCACCTGTATCTGAATACTTCCAAAGTAAATCACAGATTTCAAGACCCTCAAAATAGTACCCTGCAATAACAGAGGAGGAAAAAGACAACAACAGCAACAGATGTAAAAATGAAATAATTTCTATTTTGCCCCAATTTTTATGCCTTTAATGGAGTTATATTTATGATCTAAATGACTATCTATCTATCTACCAAATAATATTATGATGAAGCAAACCAGTAAACTACTTAGTTGACACTAGTCCATAAATTTACCTCTAAATGGTGTCTGTAAAGGTAAGTTGGCACTCACAGTAAAGAGAGTAGGGTAGGGTGTTGAGGTATTATCTCTTATCATCAGAGTATATTCAATCGGATTGAACTAGTTAGATCGAGAATTGGTGGAATATTAATTTAGAGGATGGTTTTGAACTGATTAGATTTAAAATTAGTATGGGTCAATTGAATTGATTAAAAAATTAATTGAATCAACGGTTAAATCAGATTTCTTTTAAAATTTTTAATTTAAATTAACCAATCGGATCGGCAAACTGATGACTTGATCAGTTCGACATTGGTTCAATTTAAAAGACATTGTATAAGAAAGATTTTCATCATATGGGGTCTCAATATTTTCATTGCTTTATACAGAGCATTGAAGATTTTATATAAAGAGTATCATAGTAAAAGTACTATAGAAACTTTTATACTAATAGTTAGATCATGTTGTCCTTTTTATTAAAAAAAGAGTAAATTAGTTCATGTACATTATATTAAAGATTAAACTGATTTTTTTTGTTAAAAATTTTATCAATTTCTACCCTTAAAAACTGGCTTGACTAATAGAATAGTCAAACAACTACGTGCCACATGTATCTCATTCTGGTATATAAGGACCAATTTTTAACAAAATGATCAATTTTCTTATTGATCTAATATATAAATATTAATTTACTCATTTTTTTAGTAGAAAGATAAAATACAATCCAATCCATATTTTTATCAAAGTCAAGTGCAAATGTAAAGGGACAAAATAGGGGCTTAACCCTCAAGAATAAAAAATTATGTTTTAACCTATATAATTTTATTTATGATAAAATTACTCTTTTATTTCTTTAATATAAAAAATATTATATTTAAATTTTTTTAAAAATATAGAAATATAGATTAATATGTAATAAAATTATATTTTAATCTTTAAAATTTTTATAATTTAATTTCCACCTAAAATATTTTCAAACCCAGCTCACTAATGACTATATTTTATGCAATCAGTGAGAGAAGACTGGCCTGTGATATGGTAGAAGGTGGAAAGGAAGGATTGGACTGACCAAATTCACTGATTTTCTGTAACCTTATCCTCAAATTCACAGTAGCAAAACTCAGTTCATTCGGCGTTAGCAGAAAGGGTTCAGTGCAGTGCATGAATGGAAGTAAACTGTTTTTCCTTTCTAGGAGAAGGTGCTTTTTAAGGAGTAAAATAGCATTTGGTTGCATTGATATATGTGGTAATGGATGAATGGTTTATCATGGATAAAAAAAAAATTTGACAACTTAAATTAATTTGTATGTAATAAATTAAAAAATAAATAAGTTCTTTCTATTAAAAATCGTGATTGATAAAGTTATTAGATAATTACACATAGTATCACAATAAATCTCATGTTAGTGTAATTTTACCGATTTTTAAATCTATTTTTTTAGTGAATTACAAGAGAAGGGCAAAATCTTAACAGTAACGCGACTCGCGTAACTTGAACCCAAACTACACCTAAGGCAATGAATACCCTAGCCATCGGGCCAATACACATGGTTCAAACTAATTTAAAATACTAATTTATTTATTTATTGGGTAAATTAAATAAAATTTAATCTAACTCCTAATACAATAATTTTCGCAATACTTTTACGATTTATGACTTTTACAATTTATGATGATACTGTAACTGAATTTTTTATTATCTATTATTAATATAATCACTACTTCAGTCTTAACTAATACAACCATTTTTTTAAAACAATTTTATCATTTCATAAACACCAATAATGAACAGTTGAAAAGAAGGGATTGGTCTCAAAATGATACAACTTAGTTTTTATTTTAAAGGTTTAGGGATTTGATTAAAAATTTAAAATTTAGAAAGTACCAGATTAAAAATGTTGAAGTAAAGTATAAGGACTAAATCCATAATTTTTGCAAAGTATAATGGAGCTAAGATTGTTTTAAGAGATAAAAAGCAGGTGCTGAAAGGGATGAACCCTTAAAAGGTACCATACAGTGCTGTACAAGCTCTAGTATTTCTTAGTCGCATGGTAAAGCTCGATATACTCGAGTGCAGGCCGGTTCCAAGACCAGTCTTGCTCCATCACCGTCTTGCACAAAGAGTTGAACCAATCCCGAGCACCGTGCCAAGCCGTGATCGCCCTAGAATATTGATAAAAATGAAGTCAACTAAGTGATAGAGACCGAACAAACCGGTTTTACTAACTTCAATGCTGAGAAATGGACTCACCTATTGAGGGCATAATCAACTCCACTACCATCGGCTCCATCGAAATTAAATCCGTTGGGTTCAAGGCCTTGTGCTTCTGCTCTAGCTTTATCGTTATCAACATCAAATACAGTGTCATATAGTCCTTGCGGAAGAAGTAACCGAAACACGGTGTTAGTACACTTTCTGAAAGATTCTAAGAAAAGGAGCTCAATAAAATCATATGAAACAGTATGCCAATCTAAGAAAAATAACAAATTCAATGAAAATCATATGCAAATTGAGAAAAAAAAATGAAAAGAGAAACCGAAAAGTTGTTCATAATGCCTGTATACTTCCAGGCATCGCGTGTTTAACACAACTCAATAATTAAAGACAGAAGGACATTGTTCAAAGATGAGTATGCACCTCCTGTTTTACGAACAACTGGTATGGAACCGTATCGCATTGCTGTAAGTTGTGTCAATCCACAAGGCTCGAAAATTGATGGGACTAGAATGAAATCAGAACCAGCATATATCTGTAAAAAAAATTTTAAAAAAAAGTGAAAAGGCAAAAGACAAGTATGCTCATTGAGGGAATGAAAATACATAAACATAAAATCTGAGAATGCGCACCAAGTGAGAAAGAGGCTCATCATAATTCAAACAAAGACGAGCACGATCTGCATGAGATGAATGTAGTTGATTTGCTAAATTCACAAAATCATTTTGGATACAAGGATCCGGAGCCGAGCCAAGCAATACAACCTGCCACCAAAATAAAAAATTTCCATCATTTGCTTATAAAGATGCATTAAGTAGAAAAACACAATCAAGGAGATGCTGACAATTTGTTTATGAATCATTCGAAACATACTAATTTCACTGATAAGAAGTCTGGACTACTATTGAACTCGTAGTGTGTGATTCTATATGAGCTTCATATAGGGGATCACGAAAGGGGTGAAGCAGAACCTGTCCATTGAGTTCCAAGGTGCGTGAAATTGCATGCTTGATGAGATGGATTCCTTTCTGATGAGTTAAACGAGAAATAATTCCGACCAAAGGAAGATCAGATATTTTGAAACCAAGCCTTTGTTGTAAGGCTTTCTTAGCAGCTCGTTTGCCTTCAATGACATTTTCCGAATTGTAAGATACCTAAAATGAAAAAGCATAAAAAGTCAAGAACAAAAAAGGAAAAAACGAAATTCCCTGCATAAAAATGAAGAAAGTCTCCTTATCTACTTACAGGAATGAACTTATCGTTAAAAGGATCCCAAATATCTAAATCAATTCCGTTTAATATTCCATGGAACTTGTGAAGATGAGGAGCTATTGCAGGATTTCCAGCAACTTCCTTCGAATACGTGTGTGATACCTGCATAATATGAATAAGAACTAACTCAGACACCACAAAATAACAAAAATATAATAAAAATCAAGTGTAATTGATCATAACTACAGCAAAATGTTAGGTACATACAGTTGTTGCTTTGTCTGCATATACCATAGCTTTTGCAATGAAGTGTGCTCCAAATTCAAGGTTGTGTATGGTGAAGACAACCCGAGATTTGCTAAGACCATCATAATGCATATAATGGTCCTTAAATAACCATGCAACCGGGGCACTAGACCAATCGTGGCAATGGATGATATCCTGCCAGGGTTTAAAATTAATTGTAAGGCCTGTTACAGGCTTGATATACCCTGTTGTGAATGTTTAGAGCAAGATCTTTAGGTTGAATCATAAACTCACAGGGTGAAATCCGCTTTGATGTAGAAATTCGAGAGCGGCATGGCAAAAGAAACCAAACCTCTGTGCATCATTTCCGCAACCATAAACACACCCTGTTGAGAAGAATCTACAAGCAACGGTACACGAAAGGAAGTTTTATGATTATATAATATGTTTAACAAAGTTAAACATTTTCTTTCTACAAAGTGCATCGAGACTCGGGAGTATAAAAACTACCCACCCATTTTGTGGATCGAGAAAGTAAACTGAAAGGCCCTCCACTTTACCGAACCAAACTTCAATTTCAGTGCCATCCCAAGAATAACATCTTTGGAAATGAAAGTCTGTCACCTACATTATAAAACAGAAATATCCCCAGTGAAAGCAATGAAGCTGAAAAATAAGACTAAAGGGATAGCAATGACGCTTACATGTTCAAATTTCAAGCAGTCATATTTCGGAAAAACGATATTCACATTGTGGTTCAGATCTTGAACAGCACGGGAGAGACTAGTAACGATATCTCCAAGGCCTCCAACCTGCAAAGTTATAAAATGGAAGCAACTGAGAAAACTATGCAAATCGAAAAATCTTTGTGAGGCGAAGCCTTCACTCCACCGAACTATCTCATTTACAAAATACTTTCCATTACAAAAAGAATTTGAGCAGACTCATAATAAGCAACTATAAACTCGAAAATTCTTGATATAGGTAAGTGCAGTGGAAACTTTTAAAAATGAAACTCCCTTAATATCCAAAAGGTACCTTTGCAATAGGGGCCATCTCAACAGCAATATGCACAATGTGCATTGGTGGCTCTTTCACAATTCCTCCAACAACAGGTGTATGGTAATCCGTACCACCATTGTTGTCAAAAATTCCACCATCTTCCCTCTCAGAGAATACGAAGTCCATCATATATGCATCCAATGGAACCTTGACTGTAAAGACACATAAAGTAAGTCAGTCTTTGCATCCAAAGAGGTACATATAACTTAAAATCACGAGAAGGTTGACTCAATTTACCAGTAGCTTTTACATGAAAGCCATCATCTACAGGCAACATTCTTTGAGGTGGCAATGGACCTATACTGTGAGTCCAACGATTAAATGAACATCTAAACCATACTTCTGGTTTTCCATTGAGGACAGTGTTAGCAGGATTATAAAAAATCGTCACCATGCTTCCTGCGTGAATATCAAGTGGCTCGGTATAAACTACATTCTTTTGAGAAAGCAGAAACCTCTTCAAAGTTCTTTCCTTCATTTCACGTTTCATTTGTGTTGTTTTTTCAGCCTATGACAAGCAAAGAATAAGAAAAATAAATCAGTAAACAACCAAGCAACCACAATTTTATCATAGCCATAATATCAGAAAACTACGACCCAATCTTTCATTACAATGTTCTTAAATGTGACTACCCCAACCTTTCTGCAAATGCCCAAGTGTGCACATCATGAAAATTACATCTTTAACAGAAACAGACCTTTGCATAAATGGCCTCCTCTCTTAGTTTCCTCTCCTTTTGAAGCTTCTTGAATATTCGGTGTTCCTCCTCAACCCAGTACCGCTCTTCAGGAATGCTTTTCAGGACAATAGCATGGAAGTCTTGACAATTATTGTTATCATAGATAGTGGCAGCCTTAGGTGGTCCATTAGCAAAGACCCAATCCAACACAAGGGCTCGATCAGGTATAACAACTGTAGAAAAAATTCATCCCAATTGTATGATAACATACCACAGAAATGTCCCTCTAATTACGAAGTATTAACTCAATATCATCTTTCTCAATCCAGCTCGAGAGCACCAAGATAGAAGTCGTAAGCATTATGTGATCAAACATAAGTTCATATGTAATCAAACAAGCATGTTTGTTTCCATAACAATCATTTCATTCACCACAATATATTGCATATAAAACAACATTTCATTTGGAAAGTAACATAAGTTCCTACGTAATCAAGCAAACATGTATATTGCCATAACAATCACTTCATTCACCAAGCTTATGCATACAATATCTTGTATAAACAGTAACATTTCGTAACAATTTCAAAAATATCTATAAAATTTAGTCCACGTCACCTTTACACAAGAAATTCAACCGGAAAATGTAAGATCAAACATACCTTCTGCATACCACCAATCACCACCCTCTTTCTCTGATTTGACAAGCTTTTCAGCAATTGTTAAGCCATCGTTCCAATTATTATGACCACCATGAATCCAAAGCTCATTGGCATGAGTAAGATGGCTTGAACTTTTATTATAATACAACCTAACCTTTTCTGCTCCTTTGAATTCCTTAGGCTCGATGAACCAAATATTATCAAATGATTGTGCAGCCTTTTTCATCAATTGTTGCAATATTTCTCGCCTCCTTTCAATCTCAATTCTTGCTTGTGCTCTTTCTGCTTCACTTGCTGCCTTCTCTACTCCTATTCTTCTTTGCTCTTCTTCTTGTCTTTCCTTTTCAGCTTGCTTTTTTGCAATTTTCTCTAATTCCATTCGCTTCTCCTCAACCAAGATATCTTCAAATGCAAACACATCTATTCCACCCTCCACAGTTATGCAGAAATCATTTTTATCGTTATTTTCATAAACATGCTGCCCATTAAAGAACACAAAATCCATTTTGTAAGCTTCCTTCGGTACACGAATCAAACAAGACCACCAATCCCCTTTGAGATGTGTCTTATTCAACCTTACAGTAAATGATCTCCATCGCCAGTCATTGAAAGATCCCATAATTAGAACATCTGGTTCATTTTTCAAGTTGGACAAACTCCTATTAAAGAACACTTCTATCTCTCCATCGGGCTTTATAATTTGAGGATAAACAAAAAACTTGTCTCCTCTTAAGAAATTTTCATCTGCAAGCCCCTCAATTTCCTGCTTACGCAAATTAGTTTCCATCTCCAACTTCAGCTGTAAAGACTTATCTTGAACTGTTTTTTCATCAACCTCAACACTTTCAACCTCGACAGTAACAATTTCATCAATTTTTGTATCATCTATATGCTTTTCTTTAGAGACAACATCTCTTAATGTACTCGCAGTGCCACTTTCCGAGCCTATTTCTTTCTTCTCCAACCCAATACTCGCAGTGCCATTTTCCGAACTTATTTCTTTCTTCTCCAACCCGACAACATCTCCAATAATCATTCCGTTTCCATTTCCATTTACAACATTTTGGTTGCTTAAGCCAATATCCAACTCTTTTCCAATTGATGATAAATCCACTTTTTCTTCTTTATTTTCAACTTCATCTATTTTCAATTCAATTTCCCTATTATTTGGCTCTACAAACTCACTCAACTTGGGAATGCTAGAATCCTCTTTCTGTTCATTATTCTTTTGTTGTTTTCTCTTCTGAGTACTTATTCGTGTTTTCGAAGTGAAACCCTTTGGAGTTGAACCTTTAGAAAACCTTCTCTGTCTCCTCTTGGAAAAATCTACAAACAGCCCATTTTTGTAATCAAAGATTAGTTATCAAAAGCATTAAAATTGAAACCAAAGCATATTCAATTAGCAATAACTAACCAGCAGCACTAGCAGTAACTCTATGTGAAAGACAAATGACAGGGCACTTGCTACGCCATGGGGTAAACTGAAATCATTTATCAGAATTAGAGCAAGCAAATCAATTATACTTGAAATTATATATAGAGTGAAGCTACAAAGTACAGACAGGAAGAACACAGCCAGAGCTATGGAAAGAATGAGATTTCTACTGCAAAATAGTGCAATTAAAATTATTATCAATTATGATTTCAATTAAGAAAAGGAAACCCAAGAATTTTTTCTACAAAAAAATCAAACAAACAAGAACAATGAACATCAATTTATTAGCAAAGAAAAAAACCAAAAAAAAAATAAAATTACCTGTGTAGTTTTAACAGAAGGAAAGGAATCCAAAAATGGTTTGATTTTGAAGCAACCATAACTGGAAAATCTCTGTAATTGTAAACTCGCCTCCATGAGAGAACAGTGTGCAAATTTTCTTTATTCAACTGATACACAACAATTTTCACTCCTGCATCATCATACAAAAAAAAAAAAAAAAAAAAAGAGTGATATAATCTCAAAGCTCAATCATTAAAAATGACTACAATTTTAAACCTATCAAAAACTTTCATTTGTCTAATAATTATTGGTCTATGATACATGAATTGAAATGGGTATATATCACTGTAAAGTTTGGTCTGTTTGGCTGTTTTCAGAATCAATATCTACGAAGAAAAAAATTTAAGACTTTAGCGGCTGCTAGTAGGTGTTAAGTGTGAGATGAATTAAGAAGAACCGTAGAATCGAATCCACTCGTCAATTTATAAACTGTCAAATTTGCAACATGTCACTGTATGTATATCTTTTTTGATGAAATGATTGCAACTTGTAAGACCCACCATCATTGTCACTTTCTACTCTCTGTATCTTTATCATATCACTGTGTACAACATCAATTACTAGGAATATTTTTCTAAAAAGTCTGTGGCTTTATTTTTAGTAAATTTAGAGTAGTCCTTATACTTTTACTTTTTAAGAATTTAATCCTGTATTCTGGAATTTTAAATTTTAGTTCCAATTATTATATCACTTTAAAATTGCGTTAATTTAATATTTTCAAATTAAAAAAGAAAACTTCACATAATAGGCATATAATAAAAAAATACTTTAAATAACTTAAATAAACATGGTGACAATTAGACTTATACTTTTTTAATTTTAAAAGTAGAGGGACTAAATGGAGTATTTTAAAGAATTTAGTCCTTCTATTTAAGCAAGTGGGCCAATCCATGATCAAGTCTATCCAGAACTTGGCAACTAAGTCTACTTTGATACTTATTTTTTTTTTTTGTTCATTTTGGTTATTGAATTTGACAACTAGATCCATTTTAGTTTCTGAACTTGAATTTTATCAAGATTTGATTATGTAACCAGTGTTACTGGAATGCGATCAGATTAAACAAACTGAGAACTGTTTGATATAACAATTCAAATAAAGAGATAAACCAATTGACTCAAAAATTACTTAAAATTGATAAAATTCAAAAACCACTATTAAAAAACCATAAAAAGCTTAAAATAGAATCAACACCATAAAATCTTACAACCAATAATCTTCCCACATACAAAATAATTGGTCAAATTTGATTCACTGTATATGACCAACACCTTTGAACACTACAGAGAAATATTCTTAAATTATAACAAGAATATGGTGAAGGATGGGAAGTAAAGTGGGATATCAAATGTAGAGATTATTGAGCAAAATATATTGAAACTCAATCTAATAGTTTGCCATCCAATTGGTTTAGGCATAATCTTGACCAGAACTGACTTACACTGATGCAGATGCCATCTAGGCTTAACCAGGAACTTCTAAAAGGAATCTACATTACATACAGCACCCTGGATGGAGAACTATCAGTCATTTTTTAATCCATTCACCAAACCAATAACAAGCCACACTAATCCATAAAAAATTTATCTAATACACCAGAACAAGAGATGACCACAAAAGTACCATCACTACCTAATCAACTAGGAAGCCTTAGAAACTTCAACCTATTATTCATGTGAAATCTTCATATGTTCATGGTCTAGCAAAGATGGTATAGGATATTACAAACAGAAAAATGTAAAATTCGGCATATTGAATCTCAGGTACTATAGGATAAGAAGGTTCTTCATCCATTTTTACTGTTAAAAACTCGTTCCCATATGTCAGAACTCAAAATGGGATTACATTATTTTGTCAGTTTTTAATAGTAGAAATGGAAAGAAATGACTAATTTACTCTTTGAACTAGTGTACAGGACTAATTAGCTCTTTTTTTTAATAAAGGGGCAAAATACAATCCTACTCTTAATACAAGAGCCTCCAAAATACTTTTACCGTGCATCAATCAAACCAGGAAATGCAATGCCAAAAATCAGTTTCTTTGAACTACTCTATATGGCTAACAAAACGAATTTAACAAAAACAGATATAGAAATTAGAGCATTATCACCAACTAATTGTAACCCAAGCCGGTGCAACACTGATTTTGGACAACTCCTCCTCCTTGTTCTTCAAATACTGGTGCAAAATTGCAAGCCTAGCAGTCTCAGATGCAAAATAACTCAAAGCTGAAAAACAAGCACTATGAACAACTCAAATCTGCCTCACCAAGGCATTAACCCCACTATACATAACAGCAGCAACTTTATTACCACCATGAACTTGAGTCATCAACCTTGTTTTCACAACATCAAGAGGAGGTGTCAAAGAAGCTGAAATTGCACCACAACAAACACTTTGAATTGGTTCCAAATTAGTCTGTTTTGTTTTTCTCAAAACAGCAGCTTTTAAATACTCAAAAGAGGAATAACTAAATACCCCAGCAGGTAAATTCCTTAACAAAGTAGCTGAATAACCAGCATAAAGACCCAAAATCCCATCTTTTACTAAAATTTTCAACAAGACTTGCCATGATCTTCCTTTAGCACCAGCTTGCATTCTTTGAGTATTTAACTCTTTAGGTACCAATAGCTGATGAAATAATATTTCCCATAGCAACAGTAGTTGGTGGAATAAGTAAAGTTGGATAATACTCTAATTTGAATAAAAATGACTTACCAAATTCACATGTACCAAAATAAACAGCTGATGAAGCTGTTGAACCTATAATAACATTTACAAAAATATTAGAGGCTAAATTTGTTAAATCGCGACCAAATTTATAGAAGATGTAAATTATGAAAACTAAATTTGTTATTATACCACTCATATTTATGTAAAACTGATGAAAAATATTAACATTTTGATTATTTGTCTTTAGTTGCTTACTTTTATAATTAACAATACTTAAATTGTTTTGATTTTTTTTAGAACCAATTTGCTCAATATCGAAAGTGAAAGAGACTGAAAAGATCTTTTTACAAATGGATGATCAAAACGATGTTGAACACCAACCCACGATGTCGTTTACCTATGGTTCACGTCACCATAATAGGTTTTGTACAACCCTAAACTTTCAAGTCTGTATCAAGATTTTGTATGAACATTTATAATGTACATTTGGTAAAAATCTTACGTTTTAATAACAGGGATTAATTGCCCTTCACACATGTTCTTGGACGTGATCGGGGAACGTATTGTCCAAACCTCCACAAAGACCACGAATCACCAGCAACAATGACCAGGGCAACCTTTTTGACTGGCCTAACATTTGTGAGAGGAACATCAATGTCTTCACTCCAGAGTGGTTCGTTGATGTCGTAAAGAACTTTAATTAGAGAGACTTGGAGAAAGGTCTGTCGTTGATCACAGCTTCTTGAGCTCTCCTGACTTTAACAGCAGCAGCAACAAGCTTTATGGCTTAGGTAATCTTCAGCGTGTTCTTTACTGAATCGATAGGATCTCTATGGTGTCTGAAAGAGATGGTTTTCAGGACACCCACATTGTTAGATTAGAGAGCAAGACATGGTGACCAATGGATTCTGGAACCATACAAGAAGATATTAATTACTCAATAACTCTACAAAGTGAAAGAGAATGAGCATTTTCCTTTTGTATGCCAAACTAATAAATACAAAACAAATATTTTGGGCATTTGATCTTCCAATGCCATTGCAAAATTACTTACAACTTACAGCAAGAGTGAAGGCAGTGGAGATACAAAATCTCTGCTGAGGGCTCTCTTTTCAGCCACGGAAGCAAGCATACAAAAACAAAATCTCGGCTGGGGGAATATAAGCAACTCAATCACCATTACCAGCAATAAATCTGTCACTTTAACTAACCACTGTCTTTCGCATCCTTTTTTGAGTTCCCTAAACTCATACCAACATTTGTCATTTTATTTGCCCGACATGTACGTTTTCTTGGTTTCCTCGATGTTGGAGCTGATAGAGGACCCAAGCTGAGTTGTTCTGCCATATCTACAGCATGCTCCTGTAGTGTAACTTTTCTTGTGCTTGGTGTTGCCTGCTTCGAAGGTCTGGTGGTACGATGTGAAGCCAAAGTTTTAGTAGGAGTGCATTTGCTGATTGTACTCGCTTCATTCTTAGGTTTTGCACGTGAAGTACGTCCTGATGCAGATGCATCTAAGCTCAACCAGGAACTGCTTTTATCCTTCTTTGGACATGTGGAACCCGTCTTCAAGAAAGAAGGGCTTCTGCTTTCAGGATCACAAACATTGTTCTGTGACTTGTTGCCATGGATGCTTAATTCCCATTGTTGATCATTACAATCTTCATCCATCACAATTTCTCGTGTCACGGAACCTTGGGCATCCTACAGAAAGCAATGAAGTAGGAATTGAGAAACAACATACAGGCAAACTGGTAACAAAATACCAAGGAACAAGGGCTACAGAAAAGAACAAACAAAGGCAGAAGGATATTCTTTTTGGGTTTCCGAAAAGTAAAAACATAGATAAGTTATTACACTTAAATACCTACGCAATTATGTTGAAACATTTGAATATAACATGAAGAAAGAGGAGAGACACCTTATCTTGCATCTCCGATACTTGTTCGCAGCCTGAATCTCCTTCTCCTTCGGAATCAGCCATTTCTTCGCACTCAAACTCCACATGTTCTTCAACATCTTCATCTGAGTCACTTAACTCTTCCTGTTCCATCACAATCTCAGGATGAGACTGGTCACTTCCATCGTCAATGTATCTGCCAGTGACTTTGCTTGATATGGTAGATGCACAGCCACCAGAAACAAACTTGTTGCCTGATGAATGGAAAGTGTCCTGTGTTTCTGTTGCATTATGAGAATTTTGTAACCTAACTGATGAGTTTGTAGGATGTGCAGTCATACCCCTACATAATGCAGCATTTTCTTTTGCAGATAAAGAACTAAGATGGATCTCCAAGTCTAGTTCGTTAGCTTTCTCATTTGGACTAGAAGGCCTAGATCTAGCAGCAAATGGGCTGTAATGTACCACTGGCCTCATCTGGACAGCATTGGAAGGATTAGGTGCAGCAGATTTGCCATCCAAACCAACAGTTGGAGATGCAATAGAGCCCGAAGTAATTAGTTCACTATTTGTTTCATCAGTTCTTTGCAAGAGCGGGTGGAAATCAATGCCATAGGATCCTGAAACAGATTCCTTCATTTTCTTAGCTTGCTGTGGATTGTAAAAGAGACTTAGGTTTAGTTGGGGCTGGTTCCCGGAAAACAAACTGAAAGAACTGGATGCACCAGCTCCACAATTCAGTGGATAATATGGAACTTGTCCATCTTCAGGGGCCTGGAACAGCAACGGATGCATCTGAAGATCAGTACGAGTACTTTCTTTTGCAACACTTTTGTCCTTGACAACCCCAGATTCTTCTGAGTTAGAATTTGTGATATTATCTCCCATTGGATTGCTTTTATCACTTTTATTCACCAATGGCTTAGTAAAACCTGAAAATGGAGAAACTGTATTTACTATTCCAGCATCAACAACGCGATTTCCAGTTGCAGAAACCTTGGTGTATGCTCCACATTGATTGAATTTCAGAGCTGATTCTGAGATTACACGTACAGATGGTGGTAGATTTACTGGGGGCAAGTCCGGTGCCAATTTCACTACCCGTAGATTGTTGGATTTACGAGATCGATATGGCCGTAAATATATTTGAGGTTTAGAGGTATTGAATATCATACTAGGAACAGGGTGTTTTGGCTGCAATGCATTAGATGCACAATGAGAAAAGGTGTAAGGCGGCTGAGAATGGTTCAACACATGTGCAGATCCCTGATTATGGCCACTCAAGGGCCGAGTGACTGCAGACATATAGCTATTTGATTGTTCTCTGACATTTGCACCCTCTTCTGTAAGCATATCATTAGGTGGGTTCTTGTCTCCAATGATCGAGCAAGGATGTTCAGATGAAAAGAGCTTGGAAATACCCGGCCTCCAATCAGCTAAAAATCCCTCATGAACATAAGACTCCTCTGCATTATCCATGTCATCATCTCCACTGCAATTCTCTACACCAGTATATTGACAGTCCTATAGTCGAGAGAAGTAAGTTCAATAATCATCTTATAAAAGAACCCTCACGCAAGCATCATCTTATAATGTAAATAAATGAACTACAAACAAGAACATTACATGAACATATATTGCAAAATGCAGGTGGATTTTTAATTACAATTTTCTGAACATTTTAGAATCTTTGCTTTATGGTCTGAAAGTGTTATCCCAATCTGCAATGTAATACAATTAATTGGATGATTCAAGATCAAGCTTTAGCCAAGCAATAAAGAGATCAGCTATTTTGAAGCTCAATCGTAATAGACATCAATGCTTTGATACAACTATTTAGAGAACATTTAGATTTTCTAACAGTCTTTCATATATCAGAGTAAACAATCATGCTTCGAAGATCATGCATGGTACACGGAATAACAAGGGAAAATGTGAAGAAATGGGAATACATGTTTCCAATTCAGGTTAGTAACAAACCTCTTTATCAGATGCATGTTGCCAATTAGTCGAATTGGTAGCTTTACGCTTTCGTCTTTCAGATTCATAGAGTCGCCGCTTCTCTTTTTTGGCTGCATCTTGTTTATATGACTTCTGAGTTCCAAGGGCTATGCGCCACTGCCGGGGAAGCAAGGATGGATCCCTGTGTGGGACTATAAATTTCCAGACAGACATCCAGTCAAGTTTAAATGCTTTGAGCCCCTGCGAATGTTGAAGACATGCTTCAAATTACAAGATTATAATCAAACGAACCAGACATAAGCAGTACACAATCATTACCTCCTGAATACCTTGTATCTCTTCTGCATTCAAAGGAGAGTTTTTCATTCTCCGGACTGCCTGAACAAAGCACCAAAATATTTCTTATACATCCTCCCAAATAAAAGTAAAGAGGTCAGTAATCCAGTAACTATAATGCAAAGTTAACTCCTATGATGTAACTTTTCAAGAAGAAAATTTCAATCAAAAGACCACCTCTTTCAGTGCAATATAACCTAATAATCATATTAGACATTCCAAAATTATAAAGTTCTTTTAGCCATCGAACAAAGCAAGACGCTATATGGAGCAAAAAAAGATGACCTGGATTTTAATAAAATATGAAAATTAAAATATTTACATAAGCAAGCAGATAAAGAAAAAGAAAAAGATGAGAAGTATCATAATTAACTAATAATATTCACTGACGAACTAGAAGATAAAACCTAACTCAAACACATATCGAAAGGCAAATATGTTCATCTTTGATTAGTGTAAGATGGGTTGATACCTTTATGGGATTTTCTGGCGCCTTGGATGAGCATCGATTTTTTTGCCTAACAAAAATCTGAAGGAAGTAAATGCATAAAATGAAATAAGAACTTAAGTGTTTAATAAGCAAGAATACTTAGATAGTGTTACAACTAAAGATGAGGATATAAGTTACCTGATGCTTAGATTTGCAAGGAAGAAAACGTTGCTGAATTGCTTTCCAATCTGAATTATATTCCATTAAGCCCAATGCCAGTAATCTACATAAAATTTTCAATTATAAGAAAAATGTACCTTCACAAGATTTGTTTCTCACAGTTTAAATAAATGAAACTTCACATGATCGTGTATGCTTAACAATGAGTCAAGACAATCAAACAAAAAAAGAACAGGAAAGCATGCAACTCACTCATCCTCTGCATCAGTGAAAAGAACCCGATTTGCAACCGCAACAGGAGGTGGCTTATGGGGAAATAATGCTGGATTGAACAATGGAAAAAATCTCTGTGCTAACTTCGCAATTTCCTTAGGGACTAAGGCAACTGACTGCTTTTTTGTTTTCTCAACAAGTGTAGCAGCCAATGTCTTCTTAGCTGGTGGCTGACAGACTGATGATGGCCCTAAACAGCCAACTGGTGAAGCACTGCTTCTTGATGCTTCATTATTAGCTTCCATCATAGATGGAGAACAAGGAAGAGGGAACAGGGGTGCCTTTTCATATTGTGTAGTACTACTCTCCAAGTGACGTTGTCGATGCCCCTGGACAGCTGTCAAATAATTGTAAATTGTCAAATCCCAAGGACATGCATAGCAACTAGCAAGCAAAAAAGGAATCAGGCATACCAGAATATACATCATCCATGTATCTTCCAACTAAATTGAATGGAGCAACATCAAGAATGGATAACACTGGGCTGCTTAAAGAAGGCACCCAGAAAGAGTACAACTGCACATCAGAATGTTCATATCTTCTTCCAGGACTGGAAATATTTTGAGCATCAGGCAGCTGTGTATTTGGGGAAAAGCAGACTCCATTAGGATTAGATGTAGATGTTTCAGAGGTGTTCTTTGTGGGGCACAAAAGGGGGACCTCATTTGGCACTGACGAAGAGACATATGGAGGCTTGAAGCAAGAATCAGGATATGGCTTTCTTTTATAAGCTATCGCTTCATCTCGTTTTTGAAGCATCTCGAGAATCAAACCCTGAATTTGAGATGCAATGTGCTGCCGAGAATGGTCAAGCACACAAAGAGAAAATATTTGAATAAGAAGTTGCACATGCTCATGTATCAAGCAATGCAACTGGCCTATTTGATATGGAGTGAACCCATTGATGAAACCATCTACTGCTGCAGAAGCTACACAATTCTTATAAATCTCAGGCATCCAAGATTTCCCATTGAGAGTAGGTATGGGTGTAACTTGTTCATTAGGCAAGATTGGTAAGAGGGGGCGCAATGGCCTCTTAATCTGCTCTAAAAGCTTTCTTTCATACTGAGCAGAGGCTTTTTGCCGTCTGTTCTGCCTTGTTTCTGGACGTCGTCCAGCTCTTTGATTTTCCTCTGCCTGTGTCTTTTCCAATGTTGGTTCATCATAATCACTCTCAAGTGCCTCCTCAAGTTCTACTTCAAAATCTGCATCATTGTCCTCATCTTCATCATCAACATTTTCATTTTCCTGAGTTGACTGGTGATCGCCATCTCCACCTTGCAAAACAGCTGCAAGAAATTTCCTATACTCCTCTTCATCGTCAACATTTTGAACATCATCCTCATCATCTGTTTCCTGAAGAAAGGCCTCAAGTTCATCAAGAGTGAAACTGGCAAGTGAATAACGAGCCCTAGTACGCCTGCAGATAGCATCATCTTCATCATCAATCAAATGCATTATTATCTTCTGGGAATGTGTAGCATTACTCGAGTCTCCAACCATATTATTCTTTACATTGCTTAACTGACTTTCCTTTTCTCTTTCCAATAGAGAACTGGATCCAGCTTCCCTCTTGTAATTTTTCCGGGGAACGTTATTTTGCAATTCATGGGAGGAAGTACTTTGCATCACAATTTCCTCGTCACAGTGCTCAGAATCTCCAACATCAGAGTTTTGCAACATAGTATTAATCTTTGATGAATTGACATCTGGAGTAACATTAACATTTTCTCCACTATCAACAGTATCACCATCCAAACCCTCAATTTCAGAGCTCAAACTAGAAGAAGCCTCCAGAGAAGGTGTTTCCTTCAAAAAGGGATTGAAATCTACATCTTCTTCCTCATCCTCACCATCCTCCACTTCTTCCTCAGCCTCCTCCTCCACACCATCATCGGGTCTCAAGCAACCAACACTCACAACAGGAGCATCATTTTGATGATCTTGACTCCCAACTTCACTAGTTTGCACATTCTCACATGAAGACATTTTGAATGACTGATTTAATGGCAACAACCAATCCTTATAATCTCCAATTTCCTCTATAAACAGCAATTACCTAAAACCGTACATAGGATTAAAAATCATGACTCCATAACAGCATTACCTAAAGTATCCATGCATCTATAAATCAACGCGCCTTCGACTACACTAAAGATTTCAACACTAACTGCAAATATCATTCACTAAATTAGATGATTGTGTGTGGAAAATCAACAAAGTGAAAGCTTTGACCTAATAATTTATTGTTCAAGATCAAATACATATCGATTTTGAATCCTAATTTCACTGCATTGTAAATAAATCATGAAAAAAAAAAAAACCGGAGCGAACTAGAGAAAATTATTAGTTTGAGAGATTAAAAACCGCGAAATATTCCATGGAAACATTTTAAAACATGGAAAATAAGAAAAATTTATTAAAATATAATGAAAAAAAAGGAAAAGAGGAGAATCGTGGTCGTACCGGCGATTTGAGTCGGCTCTGTGAAAGGGAATTTGGGAATGTAGGGCGCGAAAGATGTAAACATGTGGGAAAAGAACTGGGGATAAAATATGTTATTTTCGAGGGCGACTCTCTGACGGTTATTAAAAAAGTGAACACAAAAAAAAGAGATAAATCGGTAATCGGCCCTTATATTGATGATATTCAAGAGCAGAAGGCGAAGTTTTATGGATGCAAATTCCAGCATGTAAAAAGAGCAGCAAATAGAGCAGCACATAACCTGGCATCTGAAGGGCTGAAAATGGGGGTGAATGCATACTCTGTTCATGAGTCTGTTACTCAAGTTCTCACCGATTCGGAAATTGATAGGGGATGGAGATGAAGGCCATCACTGAGTCAACACCATCTCGAGCAAATGAGAGAGTAGGAGAAAAATTTTTAGATCTATATGACTGTTTGTTTCTCCAAGAGCTAGTCGATTGGGATGAAGGCTGGGTTTTTCTTTTTCTTATGTTAGGCAATATTTTTCAGTTTTATTTTAGGTAGCGTTGTTTTTTTTAACTTTGTTTACTAGAAGGCCCTAACCCTAGTTTGGAGCATGGCCTGTGTTTGGTTCTTAGATCATAATGTTTTTAATTATGCATAAATAAATACAACCCAGTATTCCTTAAAAAATAATAATAATAAATGAGATTTAGTCTGGGAAGAAGACAAAAATTCGAATACCAAATTGAATATTGAAATTAAACTTAAATAATTTAAATTAAATGTAATATAAAGACCAAAACGATAATTCAATCTTACTTAAATTACAGTGACTAAATCTTAAAATTGAATGTAGTAGAAAAACCAAAATGAAAATTAAGATTTACTAATATGGGTTTAAAAATTTTATTATATACTAAAATAGGTTGTCAGATAGATTATTTATACTAAAAAAATATGATAGATTTTTTTTATGTTGCTTACTTTTGTAGAGAGCGCGACATAATATTTTAATAATAAATTTTTTAATATTATTATTATTATTATTATATTTAAAAAAATTGGGTAAAAAAGGGTCGTGCCTGACCCGAAAGGCGCCATATGTGGCGCCTGCTGTAGGGGCGCCACACCTTGCAGTCCCATCACACTCCGGGAGCAAAGAGAGAAAAAGAAAGAAGAAGAAAAAATTAGTAATTTTTTATAATTATTTTAAAATTAAATTGTTAGTAATTTAGAATTATTTGATAAATTTTTGTGTTTGTAATTATTTTAAAATTAATTTATCAGTAATTTAAGATTATATATTCTAAATTATTTTGTTTAGTTTAATAATGTTAAATTTATTTTGTTAAATATTTTGTTATAAATAATTTGCAACTGTAAAGAAAATAATTTAGAAATTTTTAGAAGTCTAGAGACTATAAAATCCAAAGTAAAAGAGATTGAGAATAAAAATTAGAAAAGATGGACGAAATTGAATGGAAAAAGATGATATGGTGAAAGGTTTATATAGTATTAGAGTTTGAGGGCAATAAAATTTGTAAATGTTGGTGCAATAAAATTAATTTCTAAAATGGTTGTGCAATAAAATTATTTTTTAGTAATGTATTAGTGTATTGTGATTTTTTGATAATGTATTTAAAAATATATTTTTATAGCTATTTTATTAGTAATTTATGATTTGGTTATATAAATTGTTAATGTTTAGTGGTTTTACGGGTATTTTACCTATTTCGTATAAAAATTTTTATTATATACGAAAATACGATAAAATACGGGTTGAGCCTCCTGAGTAGGCACAACATGTCGCGCCTGTCAGGTAGGGGCAACATGTGGTGCCTCCTCGTTAGGCGCAACCCATTTCCCCTATATATACCCCCTCCCTGGAAATCATGAGCAAAAAAACTAGTAAAAAAATTAGCAGAAGGAAAAAGAGAGAAAGAAGAAGAAGAAAAATAAGGTATTTTAATTTATTTATTTTTAAATAGAATGTAAAAACTTGTTAAAAATTTTATTATTTTGTTGGATAAATAATTTTGTTTGTTAGGTTCTGGATGAAAAATTTTGCATAAAAAATTTTTAGAATTTTGAACTTTTTTTAACAGATCTAGTATTGAAGATGGAGAACAAATTTTTCCTATGTATTTATTTTGATGGAGAAATTTTGACAACAAGCGTCGGATATATTTTTGAATGCCGCAAACAAGTTGCAATGAGATTTAATAAAAATATCTCGTTTGATGATATGAAGGAAAAAATTAGTGAAAATATATATAGACGTTGTGGGAGAAAGATCTCGAAAATTTTCTACAAGTTTCCAGTTTCGATGGATCCCAAAAAATTCACCGAAATGGAACTTGTAGGCGATGAAGATGTGGAGACAATAGTCGCTCTTTACTGCCATAGCAACCAAAATGCACCGATTCACTTATTTGCTGAGTCAGCTGTTGTGGAGTCAACAGAAGATCCAACTCCATTAGGTGAAGAAGATGGAACTCAAAAGCCGTGTATGGTGGCTCCGATATCATACATTGGTAGTCAATCAACTACACATGGGATCGACATTGATCTGAAACCCTACACTATGAATACGGCCCTTCAATACGCGATACTCGACTTGACATTATTATATTAACGAAATAGTTAATACAATATAATTTCATTCAACAAATAATGTGACTATCAAATAAAAATTTTATTACCATCTCATTAATGTTACTTGATATGTGATTATTATTATCGATCAATGAATCCATTTGTCGCAAACTGCAATTAAAAAAATTTAATTTATTTAATTTATTTCAAAAATTTCAATAAATTATTTCAAAATTTTAGAAATAAAATACGATAAGTATCTCATAATTCCCCATCATTTACATACAATAAAAAATAAATATAAATTATCTAAAGATTAAATAACATATGAATTAAAAATAATTGAAATTGAAACATACCTAAGTAGTTTCTTTCACACAACCTATAAAATTATATAACAACAAATTTAATCAAAATTTTAATCAATCAATAAAAATTATCAAATAAATAAATAATAATATAAATTTACATTATATAAAAATTACATTAAAAATTCATAAAACACTAAACTATAAACACTAACAACTTATAATCATTAATTACTAACACAAAATAACTATAAAATTATTTTCTTAAAAAAAATACATTTCTAAAAATCATACTGATAAAATCACTAAACACTAACAATTTATATAACCTAATCATTTTTTTAAAATACATTATCAAAAAAATCACAATACACTAATACACTACTAAAAAATAATTTTATTGCACAACTATTTTCGTAAATAATCTATCTAACAATCTATTTTTGTATATAATAAATTATTTTATACCAAATAGGTAAAAAAACCCGTGTCTTTTTCCTTCAAAATCAATCTCTGCTATTAGTCAATAATCATCTCATTAGAATTTTTTTAAAAAATTATTTTTCTTTGCTAAATTCGGGTTTTTTACTAATATGGGTTTAAAAAAAATTATTATATACAAAAATAGATTGCCAGATAGATTATTTACGAAAATAGATTATTTATAACAAAATATTTAACAAAATAAATTTAACATTATTAAACTAAACAAAATAATTTAGAATATATAATCTTAAATTACTAATAAATTAATTTTAAAATAATTACAAACACAAAAATTTTTCAAATAATTCTAAATTACTAACAATTTAATTTTAAAATAATTATAAAAAATTACTAACCTTTTTTTCTTATTCTTCTTCTTTCTTTTTCTTATTCTTCTCTTTTTCTTTTTTTTTTCATTATTTGCTTCTTCTTGGACGCACAAACATTTTTGGGGACCTTATATGGTCCCCAATTTTTGTCCTATACAAATTACTTTCATCCCTCCCTTTATTGACATGACAATACACTGGAGAGAGTTAAGGGTTAATGACAGTGCATGGTAAGTCTGCAGGGTGTGGCGCCCCTGCAGCATGCGCCACATGTGGATCCTACGGGTCAGGAGCGACTCTTTTTTTTACCCGAAATTTTTTTAACTATTATAATAATAATAATATTATTATTATTAAAAAAAATATTATTACAATATTATGTCGCTCCTCTCTGACAGGCGCAACTAAAAAAGACAACCTATTTTCGTAAATAATCTATCTGACAACCTATTTTGGTATATAATAAAATTTTTAAACCCATATTAGTAAAAAACCCATAGGAATATCTGCATTTTCTAATTATCCAAATTTAAATTTCCAAATCTATTAAAAATTAGAATTCTTATTAGCAAATTATTTAAGTGTTACTATCCAAATTCTAATTAGACATTATTATTCATTTGATATCTAAATCCACCAAATTTCAAATCCGAGTTTGCTAAAATGTAAAATCAATCTTTTTTAAATCTATCATATATTTAAATCTAAATCTGTAAATTTGGTGCGAATTTCGATGTCCAAATTCATTATCTAAAAAAGCAATAAAAATTTGAATAATGAATATTATAGGGAGATATCTATCCGCATCCACTCTAAATTTGTGATTGTAACTTAAACATTTAAATCCAAATACTATTCAAATCTACCGTCCGAATTACCACCTCTACTATACAAGGCTATATATGTGTGTACTTCAGAGAAAGTCCCTCAAATTATGATAAATGATTGTTTGATGCAAAATTTGGTAATTTATTCATCAAATGAATGATACAAGAAAAATTGTATATGCATGATACTTGATCCACTATCTGCAGCTAGCTAATGCCTCTTTCGGTTCTTCCGTACTACTCGAACTGCTATTCGAGTTGCTATCAGGCTCCGAGGATGCTGAAACATTCTTCCCATTATTGCCTTCTGTCATCTTTGGAGTAAAACAACTGGATGAAGGGTGATTATAATAAGGCTGTGGATGGACAGAGGCATAATTCCCATTCGTCGGGAAGGACCGATAACTGTATGTAGTAGGATAAGGACCGGGAGGGAACACATTTGGTGGAGGCCAAAATACCATGGGCATGAAACTATTCGCAGGTTGCGGTGGAAACAAGTGATACGGGGTTTGGTTATGGTAGGAGATATTGTTACCAAGACTCTTCGTAGTATTGGGTCGAGCCTGGGATGGTGTGGTTTGAAATGTTGCCATTGCGTGAGTTTGAATTGATGTGTAGCCCATTAGACCGAATTGAGCAGGGTGTGTTGAACTTGACGGTGCCGATTGGTGATACAAGGCTTTCGGCAAAGTGAGAGATTTGTTGTTGGAGTTTGTATGCCTTTTTCCTTTGGTTTTTGTTGAGGTTGTCTTAAATGGCTGAGAGCTAGGACTAGCCTCCTGAAAAAGCAAAATAATTAGCATGACTATAAACAAAACATAATACGAGGCTTTCAGGAAATTCGGGAATCACGATCTTACAATGTTGGAAGCTACCGAATGTGAAAGAAACAACTCTTCACCTTCGGCATCCTTGTCGGTCCTACAATACGAAGGATTCGAATTTTAACTGCAAAACCGAGATATCATAATGGTGGCAAAGTGGAACCTAATCCGGTTCTTACCTATAATATTTTTGCAGCAAGTCTAGGTTCCGATATTTCGTTTCTCTTTGAACAATGTCGTCAGGAAAACCAGCCATGAAAAGTAGTGTGATGCCCAAGGCCTTGAAGAAGAAGCTCCCACTACGAACATGGACGAGCATTGCCATTCGGCACATGATAGGTCCGAAAGACTTGAGTTTATTTCTTCCCATTTGTTGCCTGACATATCTGGAAAAAGTTCAGCCCGAAAAATGTTGCTAGATCATTAGGCCGATGAGGTACAACTCTATAAAAGTACGGGGGTGTCAATAAAAAACCGTTCAAAATGTCAGTACTTGGTAGTCGGTACTCACTCATTTTGAGGCAGATTTCTTGTTCTTCCACCATACTTGATGCACAAAAAGAGGCACGATGGACAACTAGGATCAGATGGTCGCATAGCCTTCTCTTCCTTGAGTATTTGAACAGGGCATAGTGTTGGATTCTGTCGATTTGGATAGAAAACCTTCCTCTGGATGCCAGGATTTTCATATAAGACATGCTCCTGTAACAATATATACCAGTGAAAGCAACCATTAAACTATTAGCTCCAACAGCAACAAGCAAAGCAAAGACAATCGGCAAACATTAGAAAACGAGGCTGCTTACACCCGGGTTACTTGGAGATACATATGGATCCCCCTTCCTTAAAATGCTGAAGTGATTAAAGTCCAGCTCGTACATATCTTCACATCCATGCCTTATGCCGAGGGATGCAAAAACGATGATCTTCCTTATGGTGTGCGACTGTGCGTTTTTCAATAAAAGCACATCCGATTCTAGTATTTTCTTTATTTCTTTTGGACAGAAAGGAACTTTCGGAGGTTTTTTTGATGTCTTTCCAGATAATACCATTTGACAAGGCTCATACTTCAGATTGCTTGGGTTTAAAGGTACTTGTATATCCCGTAATGTATAGTCCTTTTCTCGATTTTCTTTCATTAACTTGCTCGTGTTTGCAAAAGTAAGCTCACTCGTACCACCGGGACAACTTTGGAGACTCAATATAGGCATTCCATGGCCTTCACCTTCCTCATGAAGTTCTTCTTCACAAGTACTTATTAGATTCTCTTCACTTTCTTTATCTTTATACCCGATGTTGGAATCATCCTCTTCGTAATATTCATCTTCATCATCACTCTCATCCATATCCTCGTGATATCCCGCGATGTCACTGTCTTTAAGTTTATCAAAACGTGAAAAGTGTGTCTCGTCCATGCTCATCCAATTAACTAACTGGTCTTCCTGGTTTTCATCCACACAAGGCATGTTTGGCGTCCCATTTCTTGACTTGGAAGCCGTTTCACTTTCGATACCATTTCCATCTCCGCTTCTATGACTAGAACTTCCCATTTTCTGTCTTTTGAAGCTTCGTTCCACGGTATCAAGACAGCTAACCTGTGAAATAACACAAGACACTCATAAAGCAGTCAAAAGTATACCATGTACCATTGGACCATTACCGGAAATTTCAACGGAGAACTCCATTGGACCATTTATCAAAGACCAATAACTTGATTAAGGCAGTAAGATATAAATTAATCCGAAAATATACGACTTAAATGTCACCGAATCTCTCCTAAATGGATTATTTTATCAAAACTAATGTTCATCCTATTACAAAAAGACAATATTAAGAGGCCTTAAACAATGCATAATAGCCAGAGCACATCAAAGGTAAAAGGAAATATGCATTTTTATTTGGAAAAATGAAGCATAGTATTGAGATCAAAATCAATAGGACAATAAAAAACAAATCAAAATGAAATGGATTGGTGAAGCAATACTTGTTCATTTGTTATAAGAGATTCCTTATCCCTTCCTTCTATTTGAGCTTCAAGTGATGATATTCTCTCCATAAGCTCTGCATTTTTCGCTCGTTCTCTTTGCAACTCGGCTGCAATCTCTGCTATGAAATTTACGGTACTGCTCTCACCTTTCATCCCTTTCTCTATTGCACACATTGTTGAAGCATTAACCAAGCTAGCACAAGGTTGAAGTTCCATTTCCACCATTTATCAAAAGTACCTTCCTAGGAAAACCTCAGATAAAAGCTTCAAAACAAAAAAGTAAACATTCTGTCCATGAAGTTTAATGCAAGGATCAATAATGAAACGGAAAACCCAGATCACAAAGGTGGTTTTCAAACAAAAAGAAGTATTAAGATTGTTTAAATCAACATGAAGAAAGACCAACTTTTTTCCATATCAAAAGGAAGAAAACAAGGAATGTTTCACTTAAACACTAAGTCAAAAAGCTTTCAAAGTTGAAAACAATCAACTTGTTTACTTATAAAAACAAAGAAAAAGTTAATGAAAGAACCTATAAGAAGTAAGAAGAAGGCAATGAACTGATCTTTATAGGAAAAGAGAGAGATTCATAAGAGGTTTTGTAAAAAAGAATTTAAAAGAGAATGGTGAGCAGTGTGGCATGCAACCCCACGTGCATCTCTTTCTATATGTCCACTTCCTTTTTTTTTCTTTCTCTTTTTTATTTTTCTTTTTAATCTCAAAACTACAAAAGATTATCATTTATGTTTCTTTCTTAGAGTCCCTAAGTTTATTAGATTATCATTTCGTTGTTCATTTGACAGCAAGTTTTAATTTAACAAAGTTGTATTGTCTTGTTATATAGTGGTAAGGCTGTACCCCCATTGTTAAGCATCCAAGGCATTGGATTATATAGAACAAAAAAAAAATGATATAGAAATGTAAATTATACAGCTAGAATGAATATATATATATAAAAGAGTTTACCCACTTCTAAAAGAGGACAAAGATCAAAAGTAGTGGGAGAATGTCAATGGCTACCCTTTAACCTGACCCCCCACGCTTGGAAATGATCAGATCTCTGCAACTATATATATTTTCCTGGTTTATGTATATCAAGAAATCTAACCATAGATCACTTGTCTTCCATTGTAGGAATTTGATAAGTGGACTGGATTTGCTTTATGTTTATGTGCATATAGCTTGAAGAACATTGCCTTCGTATAGGGTATATCACCTCTCAAAATATAAACAACATTTAAATCCACTTATCTTGCTATGATATTGATTCCAAATGTATGAAAACTTCATTCATATATATAAGCACACTTTTCAATATAAATTGATTAATACGGTAACTGCATTGAACTGGTGAAGGCTTACTTGAAGGTCATAATATAAAAAAATTTACCCTAATTATGAATACATAAATGAAAAATGACTGACCATGAGTTCATTATATAAGGTTATGATTACTGTAATAGAAAAAGATGGAAATTTACTATCTGTCTTGACTAGGGAACCGGGAAGCACTTCATTTTCCTAGGCATAAAGAAAATGTGTGCACACGTGCATGTAATTTGCTTAATGGAGGGGGTTACAACATATAATATAGAAAAACAAACTCACGTGGAAAGGTTAACTTAAATGGTTGTCTCTAATGCAGTTCCTGTCAGGGGAATATGAAGCTTAAACCTTGGATACCATCCTTCTAATTTTAAACTAAACCCCACTTTTTTAAACAAACATGAAACCCCATGATTATTTTAGTTCATGATGAAGTAGACCAATCAGCCCTTGTCTGATCTTAATACACAACACAATCTGGAATGGTTCTGCAATGGACAAAGTAGTATTTCTACCAGCAAGGGTTAAGGCCAGATATTGAAAAAGAGGACAAGCCAGCAAGGATAATATAAGAATTGTTAAGATATTCTTCTTAGAGTTGTGTGTAAAAAAATAAAATGTGCTGCTTAAGAAGAAAGGATTCTATATTAATGATGAATACACCTTTAATTCACTGGCCCTTTTTTATGGTTAAAAATGAGTAAAATATTAACTTTTGTAGCTAAAGAAAATTGCAAGTGGCCCTTGGGTTGTGTAAGATGCAATTTGTTTTGTCTAGTGAAGTGTGTTTCATAAGTTTGCCTCTTATGATATTTTATGATATTCAATCCTTGGATACCTTGTGTTTTATGTTTATGTTTTCATTAAAGAAATGGGGGCTCTGAGAACTTTAACAATGCCTGGCAAGTAACTTCAACATATACAAGATTGAACAACAGTTTTCCATCAATGTCTGTCATGTACTCAAACATCAAACTAAAGCAAACAGACAGTTGATGGTAAAAATACCATGAAAGCCCTTATACTATGTGTCAGATTACATTTTGCCCCCTCTACTAAAAAAATGAGCAAACTAATCCCTATATATTAGATCAAAGAACAAATTGGTTCTTTCTATGAAAAAATTCATTCATTTCTACTATTAAAACTGATTTGACTAATAGAATCACCAAACTAGTCCATATACATTAGATGAAAGAGCAAATTGGTCCCTTTTATTAAAAATCATCACCTATTTGTACTATTAAAAACTGACATGGCTAACAAAATCACCAAACAGTGAAATGTGACGTGTCACATATACCTTACACTGACGTACAGGGACTAACTTTTAACAGCAGAAATGGATGAAATTCTTAACAGATACTAAATTGCTCTTTGATCTAACGTTCAAAGACTAATTTGCCCCTTTTTTGAGAAGAACGGGTAAAATGCAATCTGAATCTTAGTACAAGAGCGTCCATGATACTTTTATCCTTGAAATCTTATCAGTTACCATGAAGTTGTCGGTTCATCAAAAATAAAATTTATCAATTCACAAAACCAGCTGCAGACAAGATTCAAACTACAGCAATATTGAGAGATTATGCAAGAATAACGAGAGAAAAGAACATGATAGAGTTGTAAGCGATTTCATTAAGATAAAAAGAATCGCCTTAAAGGTTGAAAAATCAGTTGAACTTGAAAACTGATGGGCAATTATTCCAGAAAATAGATATACAAAAGCAGTACTGCAACTTAAATCAATTCTAGTTTCTACCCTCAAATTCACAAAGTGCCCACTTCTAGAACCAGGATAGCTATTAGCTAAGGACCCAAAAGGAACTTATCCTGGACTATGAGTCCATATCCAACCCATACCTTCCACCGTGAGTGCTCTCTAACACTGCTAAATCACTTTAGTCTTCAGTGACTCAGTTGTTGCTAGGTAATGGAACTGTTAATAGTATCTAAAAAAGCTTTTTCAGTTTGTTGTGTTCCACTTCTCATCATTGTGCAAAACTCCTCGTAGTTAATTCTCCCGTCCTGTTGAATTCAAATAGTGTTAGTACCAGTAATGTAAACACGTTATAAAATGTTTCAAAAGTTTAATTTGCAAACTTACATTATCGGTATCCACTTCAGAGATTACAGCCCTGATGCTGGCTTCATCACCCATTCCATACTCCTTCATAGCAGTCTCTAGTTCGTCCTTTGTAATGTACCTGCGAGGAATAATATATGTAGGGATGAAATTAACATCAAACAAGCGGCAGTCTATGAATTTGTCCTGGAAATCTGTCAAGTTTTAGCTCCTTCAAATATTCTTAACGATTATTGAGCATCTAAGAGAAGAACCAGAAAAACTTTCAACATTTAACAAGAAAATTTTATGGCAGATATACCTGAGAATAACAGATCATTCAGGTAGTGCTCACACGTATATTTTCAACACTTAACAAGAAAATTTTTCATAAGTTCTTTGGCATATCAGCTCAATGTCGAATGCGGGCAGTTTAGCATTAGGTCAGTAGAAGGATGCAGCTACAATAACGAAAAGACGAAAACTCGGTACTCACCCACTGTTATCTTTATCAAAATACTGGAATGCTTTGTATAGGAGCTCATCTCTATCGAGTCTGTATCTATTCATTGTAGCTGAGATGAATTCAATATAGTCTATAGTTCCATTTCCATCTACGTCAGCCTGAAATGTATTGCACGTAATTCCAAGAAGGCCATTCGAGCGTAAGATGGAAGCAATAACAAACTACAAACAAAATGAGCAACTGTAATAGTTGTGAGGTAGATAAATACTTACAGCTTCCATTAACTGCTTTACTTCAGCTTCGGAGAGCTTTGATCCAAGACGAGCCAAACCTGTCTTCAGTTCTTCATAGGTGATTGTGCCACTCTTGTCTGTGTCCATGTTTGTGAACATTACTTTAAGACCTTTAATCTCTTCTTCAGATAGGTTTTCTGCGATAACCTATAGGGTTTTCCGATAAACCAACATTATTAATTGAAGACAGAAGAAGAACAATTCATAGGTCTAAAGAATTTCAGGATATCTGTTGAAAGAATACAAGCGTGCTGCATAAACTGTCATGCTTAGAGTTATTGAATAAGAAGCCACTTCAATGCAAATTGATATCGTACCTTCAACGCAAGCTTCTTCAGCTTATTCATTGCCCTAAACTGCTTCAATCTGGAGAGAACCGCGCTACCTATTGGCTTGTCTGATGCTTCACCATCTTCTCTCATCCAAGGATGCTCTAACCATACCAGTAATATATGTTAATCAAAAACATCGAAACTGAAGAAGGCTAACATAATATTAGAATATAATTTGAACCTATCTTAATCAATTGACAAACAAGGAAAGCCAGAAGGGTCGCATACTGTCATATGAGCGGATTGAAGTTTTATAAGAAACCTTCATAAAAATTGAATTTCTGAGTAAAGTCAGACCATCAAACTAGACACAATAATATATCTCCAAGAACTATAATCCATAACTAAAAAGGAATACAGACCAAGAACTTGTGCAGAAGTGAGCCGCTTTTTCGGGTCCTTTGTTAGCATCTTTCTCACTAGATCTTTGGCACTTTCAGAAATTGAAGGCCATGGCTGACTTTCAAAATCTAGTTTTCCTTCACTAATGGCATCAAATATTCCTTTCTCAGTTTCTGCAATACAAGTTCAGCAAATATATCAATTTCTAGAACATGTAGAAGTAGCAAACACCTGATATTTTTCCTATTACCAGCCCAAAATGGAGGGACACCACTAAGTAGAATATACAAAATAATGCCTGCACTCCATATGTCAACTTCCTTTCCATAACTACGTCGTAGAATTTCAGGAGCAACATAGTATGCACTACCTACAATATCACGATATCTCTTCCCTGAGACGAAAATAAAAATGGTTAGTACATTTGCAGCAAAAATATCAATTGAATCAATCACAAAACAGAATGGTATCAAAAGGTGAAGGGGAACTTTAGTGATCATTGCACCTTAATGAGTATGCCAACTTCCAATGATGTCAATTTACTTTCGGTAAAAGTATCATGGAGACCCCTATACTAGGAGTCAGATTGCATTTTGCCCCTTTTACTCAAAAAATGGGCAAATTAGTCCCTCTATGTTAGATCAAAGAGCAAAATGGTCCTTCCAGTTAAAATTTTTTATTTACATTGTATCACATGTTCCTTATGCCGACATTCAGGGATCAATTTTAAATAGTAGAAATGGATGGAACTTTAACAGAAAGATAAAATTGCTCTTTGATCTAACATACAGGAACTAATTTGCCCATTTTTTGACTAAAGTGAGGCAAAAAGCAATCTGACTTCTAGTATGAGGACCTCCATGGTACTTCTACCATTTACTTTCATACCAATTTGTGCATCTGAAATTTAAGTGTTCAAACACCCAAATTAAGCAACAAAACAGTAAGACTTTTGAATTTAAGATCACAAATCATATACAGCATACATAAGAAAGGATATATGGTGCTAGCTATGGCAAATCATCAAAACTTTCAATTAGCTACATGCACATTCTAAGAATCAAATAAGTAAACAAGTTCATTAAAAAACACTACTATAAAACATAGGGAAAATTGGAAATTGAACCTTCTTCAATAAAGACAGACAAGCCAAAATCAGTGGCCTTCAACATAACTCCAGCATCCTTACTAGACAGCAAGAAATTCTCAGGCTTAAGATCACGGTGGATCACTCCCATGAAATGACAAATATGAACCACATTCACCACCGACTTAAAAATACCTGCTGCAGCTCTCTCAGAGTAATGTCCTTGAGCAATAATCCTATCAAAAAGCTCACCCCCAGCACAAAGCTCCATTACAAGATGAACAGATTGCCTATCCTCATAAGCACCCCTAAATTCCACAATACATGGTTGACCAGACAAATGCTGCATGATTTGAACTTCCCTTTTTATATCTTCCCTATCTTGTTTACTCCTCAACTTCCTCTTCAGTATTGATTTACAAGCATAAGTGTTACCAGTTGAATTTTCAGTACACAAATAAGTTATCCCAAACTGACCTCTACCAAGTTCTTTCCCAAGCTTGTAGTATTGCTTAATGTCTTCCAATGGCTTCCCTAATACTGTATCTTCCATTGTTTGAATTGGCCTTGTGCTTGCTGGTGAAGGCTTCAAAGGGACAGACACTGCTTGGGGTTGCCTTGTTTGTGGAACTTGAGCTTCAGGCACTGATACTTTCTGGGTTTGAACTTGTTGTTGGGGCTGTCTTGTTTGAGGCATTGGTACTTCCTGGGTTTGAACTTGTTTTGGTTGTGTTGTTGGCATTGGAGGAGGATCCGGCAATTTATGTTTGCTGCTAAAACAACCCATCTTTTCAAAGAAAGGAATAAACTTTGGGAATTTTGGAAATTTGGTTTCTTCGGAAATTTATGAATAGAATAAACTTGGGAAGTAAAGGTTAAAGCTTTGCACAAAAAATATAAGATTTTTCTATTAAAAGAACCCAGTTTAGGCAAAGCCGAGGCCTTCATGGGCTCTTTCTTTTTATTTTTCCCTGATTTAGAGGATAATGGAAAACCATACAGGGAAAAGAAAATGTAAACTAATGAATTTTTTTCGCCTAATTATTAATAAAAAAATTTTACCACATAATTATAAAAAGTTATAAAATGATCGCTTAATTATTTAAATTTATCTTTTTATCACTATTTAGTTAACATAAAAGTCAAAATAAAAAGACCTAAAAATCTAATATAATTAGATGACCAAAAAAATTAAAATTAAATAGTTAGATGACTATTTTGTAATTTTTTATAATTCGATAAGAAATTCTTAATAATTAATTAAAAATTTTATAAATTTTCATAATTAAATGACTACTTGTATAATTTACTTCTTTTAAGCATGTAATTAATAAAATTAAACATTAATTAACTATACGAGATTATAAAGAAAAATAAGAGTTCAAATTTTAAAAATAAAAAAATTAAAATAGACAACTACAAAATTTTAAAATAAATTAATATATATGAGATGAGGGCACCATTTCAATTACTTCCATGTTAAAAAGTTGTTTTTCCCATTGATATGTACATTTTTTGTGCCACAATAAATGACTAGAAATTGTGACATTTTGCGAGCAAAAAATATTAAAAATATAATTTTTTTTTTTATAAAATGTTTGGACTATACTCTAACTCTATCCTATAATTTTAATAATTTTTAATTTCTTACAAATAATTTTTTTCTTTTTAAATTTTAAAAAGTTAATTAATTGCTAACATGGCATCTACATAGTAATTCACGTATATGCTACGCTAGTAAAAGTTAACAATTTATTAACTTTATATTAATTTTAAGATGATTTGATAAATAATGCATGTTTAAAAGCTAAAAGAAACGAAAAATTAAATAAAAGGTTAAAAATATTTTTTTTGTAAAATTAGAGGATCAAATAAATTATTATACCCAAATAAAAATCAAAGGAAGACAATATCATAACCTAATTAAAAACCGAACAATAAAAAAAATCTAATCCTAAGAGGGAAAAAAACATTACGGTTAAATCAAGAAAAAAAAATATGTATATTCTTATAGTTATTGCAATAACAACGATGTCAACTGCTCAATCAATAAATATTTTAAATAAAAAATGTATTTATATTTCATCCATGATTTTCTTTTCCTTTTTTTTAAAATATAAATTACATTTTTTTTTGCTATAGAAATTCGGTTAATTTGTTTAAATATATTTCAAAAAATAATTTTAATATACAACACATATATAATTTAAAAAGAAAATAAAAATATTTTAATCTAAATATATAAATTTAGTCCTAATTGACCTCTCAAAATCTGACACTAAGTATTAAGCATCAACTATTAAAGTAAGTGCTATTAACTATCTTATTTATCCCAAAATACCTTCAAAGCCTCATATCCAAACATAGATGGGCTTATGTGGACTAGGCTTTGGATTGCTTCTTCTATTGTATCTTAGGGTCCAGCTTGGACCCTAGTTCAACCCCATTAGTACTGGACTTCAAGCCTGAAAAAGAAAGAAAAATACACTAAAAAGGACCAACATCAGGGGCCTATAAAAAATTTTATCAAAAAAAAGCTCAGATTTTGTGTCATTCTGTAGACTGCTAATGAATTTTTTTTTTAGTTCCACAAACAATATTACTAATAGTAACATATATTGTATTCTAAAGAAAAGAATACAAGTTCGAACCTTCAAAGACAATGTTATTGAAACGGATAATGACGAACCCCGAACATAAACACACACAAAAAAAGAGAGAACACTTGACAATTAGTTGATTCTTCGGTAAAAGTACCACGCCACATGTATCTTCTGCTGACGGACATAAATTAAGTTTTAACGGTTGAAATGAATGAATTTTTTATCATAAATCGCCAGTTTTCTCTTTAATCTAATGTATGGAGACTATTTTTCCCTTTTTTTTTAGTAAATAGGACAAAATACAATCCGACTCATAGTATAGGGGCTTTCATAATACTTTTATATTGAGTCTTCTTTGGAGTTGAAAAAAGTTTATTGATAGTGTATCAAATAATTGTCCATCATTATTATTATGAGTTAGTTACACCAAGCGCTTTCCAACTATCTCCTGTATTTTAAATTGGTTCTTAAACATTAAAATGTTCTAATTGAGTTCCCGATGGATCAATACTATATCAATCATGCCATTCAATAAGTTTAGCCGCCAATTTAGGTGTTAAACGCCTTAATGTGGAGCACATTTAAAACAAGTAAATCAAATTATTAACATGTGTGTGACTACCATTACCATATAGACAATTTAAATTCAAATTATTTATGCAACAGGTTTAAAATTAATTCTCATGTTTTGAAAATGTTGAACATTATATTTAATCAAGCATTTAATTCTCGAAGTTAATAGTTGGGACTATGGAATAGCATGATTGCTATGACACTAGTACTTGGAGAAACTAATTACAATGTTTTTAAATTCAAGGGCCGAAGTCATAGTTTAAGAATGTCTCGTACAACCAATCTTATATTTATGTGTTTTTCTCTCAATTCTACTTAAAAAGTTACTATTTCTAACTGTTTATCGATGTTTTAAAAGGAAAAATAATAGATAAATTCTTTTCTTTTTATCATTACAAATATTAGCGGTCAATCAGGCTAGTGGTTCGATTTCTATATTTGTAAACACTTTTCCTCTTTCTCCCATTCTAATGTCCTTGGTCACTTGTATAAAAAAAATACAAATATTAGAGAGGGATGAGAAATGATAAAATTTAAACTTATATCATTTAAATGTCAAATGAAAATTTTTAGTCTATCGTGGATCAATTTGGTCAAGCCGTCAGCATCATCATTATCTTCTCTAGAGTTATGTCATAGACTCCAATGTCCTACCTTTGATAAAAGTTAATGAATTTTTCTGACCAAAGCGGAACCACTAAAAAAATTATCCTAAATGACCTTAACTGTCTCGAAACTATCAATTACTAAAATATATATGGGTACTCAAGAATATTTCCATTTTTTTACCTATTTAGATTTTGATATGGCCACTATGGATGCATGTAATGTAACCCATTGGTTTTATTATATTGATGCATAAATTTCAAGCCCAAAAAAAGTCATACAGTGAGCCCAAATTCTTATTCTTACAAAATTTCAAGGATTTCCTTTTCAACTTGCTATATTTGAACACCAATAAATCACATTCCAGCTCATAAAATTACAGTTGTAGTGACAAAATTGTTATTTGTTTTTATCAATACAATCCATTATCTTTTCACAAATTTGTAACGATAAGTTGATTCAGTTTTAACTCGATTGGTATGAGTATTGTTATCAATGCAGGAGGACATAAGTTCTAGTGCACTGAAGCACGTTATCCTCCTATTTATGAGTTGAAGAGGGGCTATAGGTAGTTTCAGATATTGTGTCAAAAAAATAAATATAATCAAAACAGATCAAAAAAATTTTGTAATGATAAAAAATATATATTAAATTTGAAATTTTAATAACCAATAAAAAATGGCATTCAAAAAAATATACAAATTGAGAATGAAATTGGGACAATAAAGAAAGATATTGTTCATCTTTGGCTTTTTTTTTTCTTCTTTCTAAAGTCATTATTTAATTGGATGGATCAAAAGAATGGGAATCTAAGAACAAATGAACTTAAACCAATAATAACCAATGCTACCAAAACCCATGGGACCTCAAAAATATCCCAAAAGGCATTTATTTATTGCTTTAATAAAAATTTCATTGAAAAATAAAAGAAATAAAAGGAAATGAATGGAGGGATGGAAAAGAAAGAAGGAATGGTCATAAAAATTTTGATGCTTAAATTGAAAGACCCATCAAATAGGGACTTATAATGTCAATTTTTTTTCTTGCAAAATGGCAAAGCCCCCACATCACAACTTTGGCTACAATACAAAGCTCTCTCTCTCATGGACTTTGTTGTGTATTTTGTGTTATATCTTGACCCCATTTTTTCTCCACCCATCACCTTCCATCAAAAGCAATTTTGTTTGGGACTTTGGAGTTTGGACCCTCTTTTTGTCCATTTTTTTACCATGTTTTTATTCCTTCATTCTTTTTTCACTTACACATAATTTTGGTATTTTGATTTTATTTTATTTTATTTGTTATATAAAGTATGAATAAATTGCCTACATTTAGTTGAAGTAGTGGTTGGTGTTATTATTTTACATTACAAATAGGGGAAGGAATGTGATTTATTGGTTAGAGGTTTTTGTATTAAAAGTTAGATTGTATTTTGTCTTATTATTTAAAAAAAGAAAGAAAGTAAATTAGTCCTTATATGTTAGATCAAAACTTCTGATAAAAAATTAATCCATTAATTGGTATGTGTACACTAGAATGAGGTATAGTGACATATCACATATAACTATTTGGCTATTCTGTTAGTAACGTTAATTTTTAATAGTAGAAATGAATGGTTTTTTTAATAAAAAGGGCTAATCTGCTATTTGATTCAACGTTTATTAATTAATTTATCATTTTTTGAGTTAAGTGAAAAGAATGTAATCTAACTTCTATTATAGGAGGCTCCATGATATTTTTACCGCCATATATATATTATGTACATATTAACTAAGATTCACTATGATTTATATATTCGAATATTTTAAAAATTCATCAACATTTACATTATTTTACTAAATCCAAAAGCTAATTTTCAAACATACTATTTATTAAAGGTCAAATTATGCCGTAAGTCCCTATCATTTGATGAAGTTTGAGATTTATTTTTTATACTTACAAAAAAATCTCATTTTTTTTATTTAAAATTTTTAGTTCAATTATTAACACTATTGATTTATCATCCATGCTGTCAAATTATCATGAACATAGTAAACATATTTGATAATAAACAAATTTTGATATAAAATACTAACAATCTGAATAGTTAAACTACAATTTTTAAGTCAAAATGTACTTAAATACAGCTAATAACAACATATTTTGACCTTTATTAAATGGAGCTAACTCCAAAACTATCTATGAACAATTTAAACCAAGTTTTGAATTTTATTTTTTTTCATTCTTAATTGAAAATTGCTAAAATGGTAATGGGTGGCTTTCAATTTAAAAAAAATTCAAAATCGAGTCAAATTTATATAAATGGTACTTTATAGTGATTGTACTTATTGAGTCTAGTGATACAGATTTCGATACCTTTTTAAGCAAAGTTTCGTATTCAAATATTGTAATTTGCTTTTCGTTTTAAAGGTCTAACTTGACTTGATTCTATATTCGAATTATCCTAACATAATGTCCCATTAAATGGAAATTTTTGGCACTTTTTTTTGTGAACTTAATTTGTAAAGAGGAGGAGGTAAACACACTTCATTTCTTTTAGGACCCTAAGTTCAAAATCCTGCTTGCTTGAGCTCACTCGGAAACTGAGTTAACTCTACTGTCGACTCAGTCGAATCATTGCTCAAGTTAAAAAATATATATTATTATGTAATAATTAAGTTGGTTTAGGCTTTTTTTTTTTCTGGTCCAAGTGGCTAACAAATTGGTTAACCTTTTAACCATAGAACCCGGTTTGGTTCCATACTGCATCCCTGACCCGTCTCATATCCCGGCCTTTGAGGGTCCGACCCACACCTTCAAAAACCGAAGCCCCACCCGATTTCTTACGCGCCAAGTACTCGTGTGGCGGCATCATATCCGACTCACCATCATCATCATCATCCGAGTCATGCATCGACTCCTCCACCGAGTCGGACCTATAAATCTTACTCCAGTCAGGCACGTTCAACGGCGCTGACGTGGCCATATTCCGTCCACGTGGCGAATCCTCCGTCGCCTCTGCCACGTTGTCATGGCCACGGTACTGGTGTACGATCCTAGGTTTCGCCGATGAAGAATCATCAAAAGCCAAGGAAAGCCCGCCAACGTGACCAGCGTCACCTCGCGGGATCCGACGACGGCCGCCTCTCACGTCAAAGTTAGCGGTTTCGTTACTCTCGGACTCAGCGCGTGGACTCCACTCTCTTCGGTCATCTCGGTCTGTGACGTTATCAACCATCGACCATACATCTTCTTCCCCAAGTTCCGATTCGCCTGTGACGGCATCCCCATGACTGTGACCGTAACTGTAACTTCCTAGAAACCGTTCGCTTCTGCTGGTGGTCAACCGCCGTCCCTTCGCCATGAAAACAATAAAATACTATCCAAAATACCAAAATCAAAAACCAAAAAATTTAAAATTTAAAAATTAAAAATTCAATTAAAGAGAGAAAAGAAAAAGAAACCCAGAAAAGAGGGAGGTAAAATATGTTAATTAGAGTCCATTAGAGAAGAGACTCGAACATAAGGAGGCATATAAGGGGAAGCTATGTATTTATACTATATAGCATTTTGAGAAGACAACGAGAAGCCATTTTTTTTTTTTCATTTCATGTGAATTTCGACTTCATTTTGTCTTTCATTTCATCTCCGACTTTACAATCAGATTTATGGTGAGAATTTAGAAGACACCCAACACTGGCACGAAACTGTAAAAAAAAACAAACAAACAAACAAACAAAAAAACAAATAATATATGCAATTTAAAAATAAAGTAAAATAAAACAAGAACGAAGAAGAAGAAAGTGTATGTTCACGCGCTGTTATGAATAACGTGGAAAACACCCCCGCCAGGTGGTTGGAGGAAATTTTAGAGGTAAACGACAATAACAAAAATCTAAATTTTGGATAATGATACTAATAATTCCTTTATTAATACTAAATTGTAGTTGAAAAAGAAATTATTTATAAATTTTAATACTAAAAAATATTTTTATAAAAATTTACGTCAATTTTAAATACAGTTTTAGTTGAGGTGGTTAAGATGAAATTTGGGGGAAAAAAGATATTTTAGGATCTTCGTCGAAGTATTTTTTTTATAAAAGATTTTATATAAAAATATAAAAATACATCCTTTGTAAAAATAATTTGTACGTATTTCAACATGAAAACACTTAAAATCTAAATTGTTCATGTAATAAGTACGTGTTTATAATTTAAAATGTGTCTTTTATATTCTTTATATCATGTTTGAAATGACATTTAACGCTTAAGTTAATAGCTAGTGTAAAGGATTTACTTAATTGATTGATTCCGATACTTAGAGGACTCAATTAGAATATTTTGAAGTTTTGAATCAATTTAACATTTGGACCATAATTTAAAAGCATTTTGATGAAATTAACCCTAAATAAAATAAAAGGGTGATATGTAATTTAGGAGTATACTTACCAATGAATAGAGAGTTGACGATAAATTAGAGTGACATTCTTTTAGCACGTTATATCTAAATTGCTCATACAATAAATAGATGTGTTTGTAAATCGAATTGTGTGTTTTCTATATGCTTTACATAAAATTTCGATACTTAGATAACTTAATTAGAAAGTTTTGAAATTTATAATTAATTTAACATTTGGACCATAAAGGGGTAGTACTCTCTCACACACACACACAAGAGAGGAAGATGGTTAAATAAATGTCTACTACTTGCTTTTTTGAACATGTGCAAAAAGCTTTAACAGTAAGGCAATTAACGCAACTTAAACTCAGACCACACTTGGGACAATGAACATTCTGATCATCAAGTCAATGCACGAGATTAAAAAATATTATTATTAAATATTTTAAAAGTCCACAAAAATACTTTCATATTTGATGTATTAAAATAATGGATAAAGTTTTCAATTAATTATGTTTAATTTATATTTATATTTATAAATAATATAAGTTACTTTCTAGACATAATTTTTTTATTCAAATGGCCTTGATAATATATCCACGTCAGATTTCATTTTCTTCAAAAAGTAGTGGAGCCCGCAACATAAAGCTATCTATTTAGGTCAATATCTATTGTTAGTCCCTATATTATGTGTAAATTATGTATTAACCCGTGTATTATAACTTAGTCATTTTTAGTCCTTATACTTTTCAACTTTTGAAATTTCAATCATGACCAAATAGTAGCCATTAAACTTATTAAGTTAAATTTTACTATATTTAAAATTTTATGTGGCGAACATATTATCACATGTTTAATGCCACGATAGCTTATGATTTATACATAATAATCAGAGAAAACCCACATCATTACTGATTTAACTGCTACCATATAGTTCAAGATTGAAATTATAAAATTTAGAAAATAGAGGAACAAAAATTATTAAATTACAGAATAAAGACTAAATTCATAATTTATACATAGTGTGGGACTAATAGCAAAATTTAATCTAATAGACTTAACTATTACTGTTCAGGTTATTACTGAAAATTTAAAATTTGACGAGAAAAAGGACTAAAATAGATTAAATTAGAATATAAAGATAAATCCGCAACTTACCCATATAATATAAGGACTAATAGTAGAATTTGACAATCTATCTATGAGTCTTGTTTGACTACGTCAATTTCATACAAAAGTGGGTCCCACTATCCATGTGGGCTCTCACACTAAAACCCCTCTCATTTCCATTGCTCCTTCAATTCTCCAACACGTGTCCCATTAGTACTATTACGTCTAGAACATAGCCACGTAGCTCTATATATAAGCTAGATTTTTTACTAATAACAAAATGTAGAGATGTTGTGAGCATAGAAAAGAGTGACAATAAATTATAAATAAATAGTTATTATTTGATGTATTTTTTTTAGAATAGTTATTATTTGATGTATTGTTAGGGAAAGAAGAGTTTATACGATAATGTGTTTTTTAGGAAGTTCGCTAAATTATCAGTAAGCTTATGTTTTGGTTATTCAACTTTAAAAAGTTATAAAATGGTTAATGAATTATTCGAAAGTATTCATTTAAGCCACTAGACTATTAACATTGTTGATGTATGACCTTTTCTGTTCACATTATTTCTACCAATTCAAAGCTCGCATTCCCCTTTTCTTCTACAATTCAATTTTTTTTCGTGAAATAGCTTTGAATGGGGCAAATTTGCGAACCTAAATCCAAACAGTTTTCTTTCCGATCTTTGGCACTACCTGTTAGATCAAGTTAGATCTAAGATATGTTCTACTATTTGATGGTTATTGATCCATTGTACCAATCGTTGAATCATCGCTTGGAGTTCGTTAGTCTAACTATTTCTCTAAAAAAGGGGTGAACCACACTAGTAGTCACTCAACTATTCAATTTTGTCTTTTTTGGTCACCCAACTATCTTAGATTTTTGGGTGTTTTCATTTTTACGTTAGCTAGTTGATGACCAGAAAAAGACAAAACTAAATAGTTGGGTGACTATTTTATAAATTTTCATAGTCGGTGACCAAAAAAGAAATTTATTAATAGTTAGGTGACCAAAAAAGAAAAAAAACATCATAGTTGGGTGAACCCTATTGTAGTTTATCTTTAAAAAAACTTAATAATCTAGTGACTTAAATAAAAACTTTCGAATAGTTCAATGACTTAAATGAAACCTTTTGAATAGTTCAATGGTCATTTTGTAACTTTTTTTGAGTGAGTAAAATATAAGCTTAATAATAATTTAGTAACTCTGGGTTCAATTTACCCACAAATAAATAGACATATATTACCATCTTAACCCTACCAGTAAAATTTTTTTCTTCCCAATGGTTGTGCATATGATAATAATTATTAGCCTTCTATAATTGATGGTTTAAGGGTTGTTTAAGTAAGTTTATTTATTTATTTTTGTTAATTTAGGTGGTTTAAAAGTTAAGTAATCCCTCTTGTGGGTGAGAGGCCATTTTGTAGGGCCAAACTATTTGATTATCATTTTTTATTTAAAATAATCAAAACCTTATCCCATTTCACCATCACTAAAAAAAAAATCATCACAAATCACAATCATAGTCCCTTACATAAAGCCTAGCAATGAGCTGTTCAATTTTATTTTTTACAAAAATAGTAATCTATTTTTTAAAAAAATTAGTAGCGTCAATGCTTTGAGTTAAATTCGAGCTAGTGTTTAATGCTTAAATTGACAGAATGACTTATTTGGCATGATACTGATGCTTCAAGGACTCAAATAAAATGTTTTGAGATTGTTATATCTATATCTTGTGAGCTCACCTCGCGTATTTATAACCTTGTGTTTTTATGTATTTGACTAATGGGATCACCCTGTGAGTTGAGACACTTGTGAGCTTAAGAGTTAAGACCTCATGAGCCTGAACCATCAGGGCCACATGTTTGATATGGATGAGTCGTCTACTATTCACACACCACGTATATTCATTCCCGATTCATGATAGCCCAAACATTAAGACTTACCCAAGAAACCTCCGACAACAAGTCATCAGTAGACCAACTAACTTTCATGGTGTTTGAAACTAATATATAAGTACACGTGACATATTAAGAACTATAAGACAGAACCTCCCTTATAAGTTTCTGGACAGCAGAAAAAGAAGACAAGACACCTTCACCTCTAACCAAACTCTCAACTCTCTCCTCTCCAGTGTTCTCTCGACTTTCACATTCTGATCCTTCTAATCTATCTACAACTCTCCACCCTTTTAGTGAACCATCACAAACAAACCACAATTTTCTTGTTGTATCAACAAAGAACAATGTAAAATCTAAACTATCATTTGGGGACATAAGATGAAATTAACCCCAATTTAAATTTAAAACTTTTAATCAAACGTCAATCCTTTCAAAATAGTTATGTACCAAATAGTGCTGTAGAAAACAGCAACTCTTAGGGGTGTCAATAATTGCTGTGACGATAGTGGTGTGCTTAACATGCATCACCTCCACTAGCCACTTGACCATCTGTTGGCCTTATAGTAGAAAAAGGTGGACCTTGGTTTCACCAGAGATCGGACCCGCACCACGGTCCTATTTCCACTAGTTGGGTTCGGCAGATTGTACACCTGACCCAGCTCTTGCTAGTCTTGGTTCCATCATTGTTGATCAGCATCCAATGCTAAGCTAGCTTTGATGATAGCACGGTCCACTGTTTTCTTTTTCTTTTTCCCCACTATAGTAAATTCAAAACTTAAATTCAAAACTTTTCATACATTATATATATATATATATATATGTGTGTGAGAGATAGAACCTGGATATGTGATAGAACCTGGTTATATCATTCTTTTTTACAATTGTATAATCACCAATGGTAGAAATACCATGATTATCGTGATAGCCAAGATATATTCACTTATAGAATCTATCCGAATTCAAGCTTCTAAGAAAGTTAGTGTTAAGCATTTATTTAAACAACTCCCTTTAAACTTAATGTATATGTGATGTGGGTATATTCGTACCTTGTGTGTGCTGAGTAATAAGTATAGTAACTTTACAAAGTGCTAACAATCAACATAAATGCTAAGAATTTACTCAACTGATAGTTCGGATTTTAAATGGAATAAAAGTAAAATTAGTCCCTAGCACTTATCCAATCTATCATTTGGCTCTATTTTTTAAAAATTTACTTTGGTCATCAATTCTCCAATACCCTAAGTAATTTAACACGTTTTATAATTTTTTATGTGATTTAAAGACACATTTTTACAACTTTTTATATAATTAAAAATTTAATAATTTAATCATTTTAGTTCGGGCCAATCTAATTTGGATCAATTTGAATTCTAAAATCTTTTGGCTCATTTCTGTTCAAATTGTTTTGGGTTTTTTGTCCATTTGAGTTTGGGGCTCGTTTTTTTTTTTGTCGAATTATTGTATTAAGATCATTTTGAGTTTTGGTCACTTTAAGTCATTTGGAGTTATTTGTTTAGGTCATTTCGGATTTGGATCATGTTCGGGTCAATTTTAGATTCAAGTTAGCTTGAGTTCAAGTCAATTCAAATTTAAATTATTAAATTTTTTACGATCAAACCGAGCTGATCAAGTTCATATAAAAATTGACAAATCTAAAAAATCAAGTTCAACACTTTACTAATAAATCAATTTGTTTTTCCTTACATTTCTTAAACCACTTATAACCCCATCCCTAAAGTGAAAGATGTGTGTTTGAACCGTACTTGTCCATGGACTCGACTTAGACAATAATTTTTGTCTTGACTTGATTTGAATTCAATTTAAATTTAATTATAAAATATCTAAATATTATACAAATATATATTTAATATTCTATTAATTTTTTAAAGTGAAATGAGCTGAGGAGTTGGACAGAAAATAAAACTAAACTTAAAAATTCCTTTTAAAACTAGTTGAACAATTGAAAATTCACATATTTCAATCAAATTAAAACTTAATCGAGAATAAATCAATTAGTTAATAGGGTATTAATATTTGGTTAATACAAAGTATGTGCATGTAATAATATGTTGATGTTAGAATAGTTTCATATAACAAAGCCAATTAAACAATGCAAATATGGTCATTATTGACTAATTAAAAGAAGACATATCTAAGCTGTACTGACATCCAAATTCTAAAGCTAATCAAAGAGGATAATGGCGGCTATAAAATAAGCCATATCCAATAACATTGGAGCTAACTAATTGACATTTAAATATCCCATAGAGTGGCAACAATGTGGAAATTATTATTAGATTGTACATATATATATAAACCACACACTTGAACTCCCATAACATGACCCACCACTTTGTGTCCCTTATACAACAAAACATGACAGCCCAAACACACTTACCATGACCAGAAAAAAAAAAAAAAGAACAGAACATGTCATGCAATTTGGGATAATCTCTATTGAATGAATACAGTTTTGGAACAGCCTTGGGTGCCAAAGACAGGATCTGTTTGGGGGGGGGGGGGTACTGTGTGTTATTATTTGTGGCAGAATCAGAGACTCTCACATGCACCACCACAGCCATCACCGTCCCCATCTCTGCAACAAATCCATAAAGCCTTTGCATTTTAAGATCTCAATGCATGTGATGATTTTATGGTTTTATATTTGCATGAACTATAATGACTTCTTGGGGATTAGTATTGTTTATACAAGGTTTAGGATTATCGGTTTACTTGGTGGGTGTTGTATTGCCTATAAAAGGTAGGGATGGAGCTAGGAATTCTGTTTAGGGGTTAAAATAAAATTATAATTTTTTGGGAGGGGAACAAAGCTAAATATATTGTGTTAAAAGTACTTAAATTAAATTATTTATTTTTAGAGGGACCAAAATTTGAAATTTTTCCATTTAAGTAAAAGCTTAAAATGCTTAAATTTAATGTTTTACTTGTTAGAGGGCCTTATATAGGAATTTCACCATTTGGCTGGCTACGCATCTGATAAAATGGATGCTTTTGTTCCTTCCGCTAGACATCCCCCAATCGACAGGGGAGTAGCCAAAGGGTCCCTTGGCTAAATAGAAAAACTCTTTATGGCTCCTCCTCGAAATTAAAAAAATTCAATTTAGTCTTTTTTAACCCTTGATTAAATAAAAAATTATAATTTTAGCCCTTTTGAAAATTAATAATTTAATTTGAAGTATTTTTAATACAAGAATTTTAGATTTGCCCTCCCATGGCTAAATGGAAAATTTCCTTTATAACCCCTCCCAAAATTAAAAAAGATCAATTTAGTACTTTTTAATCTTTGATTAAATAAAAAAATTATAATTTTAGCCTTTTTGAAAGATTAATAATTTAATTTAAAGCATTTTTAATGCAAGATTTTTAGCTTTGGTCCCCCAAAATTTATAATCTTAGCTTTGATCCTTCTAAAAAAATCTCTAAGTTCACCTTTGCCAACTAATTACTCATGTCCTGTCCCGTAAGTATAAATTGTGATGTTAAGACAACGTATAAATGTGATATAGGAGTGACAAGCCATGGACTCATGAGGTTGAGGGCTTTTGCAAAGACTTGGACTCCCCGAGTCTTGGTTTCGCAGATATCCTTAGCTCACAAGGTGAATCATAATCTTGCGAAACTGGTAGAGCATAAAGTGAGCTCACGAAAAGCTAGGTATAACAATTATACCATTTGATATGTCTTATATATTCTCTATAATGCATGCATGCCCCGGTTAGATAAGTTGGATCAGAGTTTTTAGTAATGAATATTCTTTTTCAAAACTCATAAAATAAAGTCATGCAGTCTATGATTAGTTTAAGAAAAGGGTTCCCAACTTTGATGTAGTAAGAAAAAATAACACAGCAAAGTTTGGTTTTAGGGTTTTGTCGGAAAGTGAGGCTAAAGTATTGTGAGGCCAGCCAATGTAAACCAGATTCTTGCACGAGCTACTCAATCAAAACTGGTGCAGGACAGTGGGGTTTCATTGTTTTTTTTTTTTTTCTAGACCTATAGAACTACAAGTCCCCGTACTAAAACAGGAGAGTGCATGGCAATTTTTTTTCCATTGTAAAAAGCTTGCATGAAACCACGAAAATAAAATGTCATGTATTCATCTTCATCAAGGGGATGCCAGAAATATATTTTATGGATTTGAATCATGAATTGTTCATTGTATTAATGTAAATTTTACAATTTTTTGAAGGATTAAACTATAATCAATTTGGTTTCGGAGGGATTAGAATTGAATATTAAGTTTTAAGGGGTAAATATACAAATTTCTCATTGGATTAACTTAAAATTTTATAATTTTTAAAGAGAGAAATAGAGGAGCAATTTTCCACTTTGAGGGGCTGCGTGTTTCTCCTGCTGCTGATCGAGCATAGAGTGAACATTTTTAAGAAACTTCTATTCGAACCAAAAAAAAAAAAAGAAAAAACCTTTTAAATTATGTTAAATTAAAATATAAAGATTAAAATATTTAAATTTGAGCATAGTAAAAGGACCAAAACCGCAATTTGCCCAAAATTAAAATATCTTTTGAATTCCCTGTTTATGAATAGTCTGAGACATGTGTAAGACATTAAAACTTGAATAAATTTCTCTGCAATATTAAATGCAAGTTGAGAATTGTTTCACTGTACGTGGTGGTGGGATGGGAAATAGATTCTATATAAATAGGGCATGGTAGGAATTGTTTCTTTCAGATTGGTCCCTGCCTTTTGGTTTGAACACATGCATGTGCTCAACACGTATTTTTGATGGTGCCATAACAAGGGCTTTGATACCCTTTGAATGGGTGCAGTTATACCATCTTATTCACTTGGTTCTTTTTTAATTGCGAAATACATAAGTAAAATACTTAATACAATTCCTTTTTGGACTTTGGGGTTGTTGATATTCATTAATGATTCTCAAAGAAGCTGTAATAAAAAATGGAATTATTTATCTTTTGTGTTTGTTATACTTTGTGTAATAGGTTTCACAGATTTTGTAGTGTATTTTGCAAGTTTAGTTGTGTATTCATAGAGAGTTGTACAAGTGTCCCCTTAATTGTATTAGATACATTACCAACCTAGGTTAGTTCGCGAATCCCAACTCGACGAACTTTGTAAAGTGATAACTCCGTTAAGATTATATTAAGGTCGTATGCAGACACATGGTAATTGATTGCTAGTCGCTTTAATATGTCTCATCCTAAAACATCATGTCACTATTACTGTTAAGGGTATCAAATTAGACTTCTATGTTAGCAATCTTGAGACATGTTGCTAAGTTTGTTCCCCACTATAAAAAGGTTAAGCAAACTGCTCATGTAAGACATTACCTCTTCTCGATCCTCAAACTCTCTCTTGGAAACAAAAATCTCCTCCCAACCTTCATCCTTCTCTTTCTCGTTCTCCTCTCACTTTCTTGCCTTGTTCACTTCATTGGTTAACAATGTTAATATAAATAGTTATCTTTTGTTGACACAATGTAGGGTGAGAAGAAGAGATGACGGTTTACACGGTGATGGTGATATAGTATGAAGAACCGTATTATGGACGAATTTAGGATTTGCTTTCTTTTAGGTAATAGCTTGTCTTGCCTCTGGGGCATAAATACGGTAAATGTGATTTTTAACCCCTTTGACCCCAAAAATTTATGATTTTTAATCACTTTGGCATAATTTAGTTCCTTTATTATTATAATATTATTAGTAGGTTTAAATTGGTAACACAGTTAATTAGTTCAGACTCTTAAAGTGATGATATGGATTTCTTTTTAAAAAATAACCTTAAGTATTTAACTTACATGTAAATTTATTATTGGCGGACATGGTTAATTGAATTTTCACGTGACCCTAATTATGTGGTTGAATAGCAAGAAAAAAATTCTACTTTTATCACTTTAACGGCAACAACTAATAGTTTTAACAATTTGGACCTGATAAATAACACAATAAAAGTATAAGAATAAAAAATCATGTCAAATTAAAACAAATAGATCAAATCTCAAATTTCAGCATAGTAAAGGGATTAAAATCATAATTAAATCTTATTAACCTACTCAGCCTGATATGCAGATCTTAAATCAACTGTTATAGTGCTATTACAAAAATTAGTGTTTCTCCATAAATTTCAAAAGGTCTTAAACAAGTTTCAGATGGAGTTACATTCACTTTCAATTTATGCTTTATTACAACTCATGTGCATGTCTCAATTAACTGATACTTCATTCTATCATACACAATGACATATAACAGAAAGTGTATATATGTTTATAAGTCAAGTGAGTGTAAGTGCTCCTCCCCAAAAAAAAACCCACTTGCATGGTGTGGTGCCTAGACCTTGTGGTTCTGTGTTGTGCTGGTGGTAAGTCCATTTCTCATTGAAAAGTGGGGTTTCCCTTCAATCATGAACCAATATGCACTATGGCTTGTATTTGGCCTCTAACATCACTTGCTATCTTATCATTTGACAGTAGGACCCCAAGGCCAGATCAAATCATGGTCATGTTCTGTTCCCTAAACTAAATAAAGTTGGTCACCTTTTTTTTCATTTATTTATCTAAATTATCTGATGTACACGGTAGAAGTTTTGTATTAAGAGTTAGAATGTATTTTATCTCTTAACTCAAAAAGTAAGTAAATTAGTCTCTATACGTTAAATCAAAGAGTAAATTGATACATTCTATTAAAAATTTCATCCATTTCTACTGTTAAAAACTGGCGTAGCTAATGGAATAACCAGACAATTACACACGTGTACCTCATTTTTACGTACAAGGACCAATTTTTAATTGTAGAAATAGATGAAATTTTTCATAGAACGGATCTAACAGAGAGAGACTAATTTGCCCATTTTTTAAGTTAATGGAGCAAAATGCAATATAAGTCTTAATACAAGTATATTCATGGTACTTTTATTTATATACACTTTATCTCCATTTTTATCAAAATCTATTTGATTTTCAGTAACTTGGTCTATTTAAATCATTGTTGCAGAGGGCATTTCTTTGTGTTTACAGGTTTTGAGTTTGAATCAGTTGAAAGGTATATGTAGAAGAAACTCTGGGAATCCAAAGAGAACAAATCTGGATCATGTAAACAACCTGACAAGTCGGATTGTGACAAAAAAATGTGGCTTTTTGTGTCATGGTCCTATTGATCAAACCATCACAATATGCTTACATTTGTTTATTAAACCAAAAGAGTTGCATGAAGTTATATCGTACTGGTTTTATAGTCCCATCTTAAATGCCTTTGTATTAGGACCAACAAATTAAACTTAATTTCCTAAAAATCTCAATATGGTCCATAATTTTATTCAAACATGGCCACAAATGAGGCCAAAAACTTTCATTTGTTTTCAAAAGATAAATGTAAAGCCATATCCCATATTATGATTTGTATATGGATTCGTGAACTGTTAATCCACATGGTACTGAGACTTCCTGAAAAGTACTTTAGTTAAGGGATGTGAAATTTATGCTTTGAGACGTTGTTTGATACTGTAATGATTAAAACAGGAGCTTAAGCTAGTAGAGAAGAAGTGTGAAAGAGTCTAGACGGTGAGAATGAATTGGTACACGATAAATGCATGGTGATTGGTTATTCTTTTGTCTTGGCTCGACAAGTCTATCCAATGACCTGCAACTCGATTCGTATTTGGGTCTTTCCTAACAAGATTGTTGGTCCTTGAAAGCTATGCTCCTTAGCTACCAGCTGAGGATTGAGGAAGTTTGGACCTTGTAGGTCTTGTGCCTCCTTTGGGCTATAACCCGAGTTCTATCCGACCATGACCTGTTTTATAAGCTAGTATAACAAGAACATAGGTCATTTATACTTATAGGCCTTAGTCATATTTCAAGTAAAAGAAAAAAATTTCAACATTTCATCATCAGACCAAAACCATTTAGCGCATCATTATGCCGTAAAATCTTTGTACTAAGAATCAAATTACATTTTGTCCCTTTTACTTAAAAAATAAGTATATTAGTCTCCATACAGTAGATCAAAGAGTAAGCTGATCCTTTATATTAAAATTTTTATTCATTTCTACTATTAAAAACTTGCATAACTAACAAAATAACCAAACAATTACATAGTGTGTCACATGTATCTTATGCTGACATACAATTACCAATTTTTAACTGTAAAGATAGAGGAAATTGTTAACAGAAAGATCAAATTGCTCATTGATCTAATGCATAAGAATTAATTTTCCCTTTTTTTTTAAATAGAGAAAGTAAAATACAATCTAACTCCTACTACAATGACCTCCATGATATTTTTACCAACATCATTGTAATCTCAAACTTTCACCCACTTCCATTCTCTTGGGTCATCCAAGTTAGGTACATGCTAGGCATTTCAGCCATCCCAAACAATCATTAAAGTGTGGCTGAAGCTCATCAGAAACCGCTAACTCAATAATTTTGGACACCACACATGTTGTCTCAGCTCGGTAGAGCTGGTGGAGTTGTGCTTAGATGATATGACAGCACCCAAACAAGCTACTACTACCAATCATGTATATGAGGATTTAGCCATCAAGAGTTTACTACTATAATCTTAACGAGTGACTTTACATGGGTCATGGGAGACAAAGATTGGACTTCACTAGGATATATATCTTTAACATGATGACGAATGTCTAATGCCAAGGGGCAAATGGGGAATCAAGGTATGTTTTCAAGGTGAAACAATGCATGACATGAAAACAAAATAATTTTAGGTATGAAAGTTTTTAAGGAGGTGGGTCTATGATGATGTGAACCAAAAGAGACAATGACATGATCACGCCTTGCCATCTAAAGTTTTGCTCTTTTTTGGAAATCAACCCAAAGTTCCCACAAGCACAGAAAAAAGAATGAAATAAAAGTACCGTAGAAGTCTTTGTATTAGGAGTCAGATTATATTTTGCCCTTTCTATTAAAAAAAATAAACTAATCCTTATACATTAGATCAAAGAGTAAATTAGTATTTTTGTTAAAAATTGTCTACTTATTTTGCTGACTACATTAAGTTTTAACGTAGAAATGGATGGAATTTTTAATAGAAAGGATCATTTACTCTTTAATTTAATGTACATGGATTATTTGCCCCTTTTTATTTTAAAGGGGACAAAATACAATCTGACTCTTAACACAAAGGATTACATGGTACTTTTACCAAAGAATGATCCGTCCATAAAGAAGGATTTGAACATGCTCATTGGCATAATGGCATGATTCTGATAAGACAGAAATGAACCTGTAATTTCAGTTCTGTAAGGTCAAAACCAAAAATCATTTTACAAAAAAGTTACAGTTCCAGGTTTCTGTATAGAGCTTTATGTCAGAGGGAAACTATGACGCATTAAATAATGGCAACAAAAAAAAAAAAAGAAAAAAGAATCATATATAGATAAAATCTAGTGATGATAACAGAGTAATACAAATAGGTAGAGATGCACCTTGTGAAAAATGAAAACAAACTTGATATATGATGAGAAGATTCTTTTATCAGAGTTGAAACCTCTAAAGTATAGCTTTTAAAAGGATTTCCAGGGCCATAATCTAGCTCTTTGGATACTTGCTCTTTAAAAAAATATTGAGAAACCAATAGTTTGCCTCTATCTATTGATTTGTATTGTGTCTTTGCAATTGAGGTTTCTTGCTTTCGGTACTGGATTCCGAGAGTTTTGCCTTCAAGGTGTTGTTCTCGTACCCTCTTGCCCTTTCAATGAACCCTTTCATGCCTCGAACTACATGTGGATTTACAATGTCCATAGAGCCATACTGCTCCATTGGCTTCTGGTGCTTAAGACCGACTTTAATAGACTTTCCATTTGAAAGATATGTCCTGGGACTGGAAATGATTCTACTCGAAAGCTGTCCATTACCCTCATCTGTTATTGCTTTATAGGATCCACTACTACTCGCGCATGATGCTTGAAGCTTAGCAGAAGATGAATTCCGCTTTGGGGGTCCTGCAGATATCAAGCAGGCTTCATTAGTTTCTGTGTTCGGAGATACTCCAGTAGCAGTTTCATCCCATTCTATTTCACACCTTGGAGCGCTTCTGCATGCACCAATTGTGACAATAGGGTGTCCACTCTCCTCAACCGAGTCCTGATTCTCGACATGATTAACTCGTTCATGGCCTTTAGTATCTTCTTCATTGTCACTGTTGTAATCAACAAAGCCACTTGAACGTTTCGGGACATGGTCATTATCATGATAATTTTCCTGAGGACTCACAGGATGGTAATCAGAAATATCACCAGTCAAAGAGTAATTGAACCATGTCTCGATTTCCCTTTTACAAACTTCAACTTGCTGTAATTCTTCAAAGATTGAGAATATATCACACGATCCCAACGGCTCATAACAAAATTCTTCCATATCTTGAATACTAACTGCTTTTACCGCTTGTTCGATCAGTTCAGCTTTTTTTAACTCTCTAATATCTAAGCTTGTGCTTCTCGACCTAAGAAAAGTATCAAGGACGGTTATCAACTTGTTCAACTGAGAGTACTTACTTTCAAGAGCTAACTTAGCATCAAACAACTTCATTTGGACACGTTCTTCACGCAAAACCTCGGCAACCTGTAACATATTTCTTTCTTCTTCAACCTCTTCTCGAATTTCCATCATCTCTGTTCTCATGGCTTCAACTTCGGCCTCAGATTCTCCAATCTTCCTAGCTAGCTCATGACATACTTCCTCCAAAAGCTTTCTCGTTCTTCTCTCGTCCTCGTGTTTTTGAACCGATTGCATTGCTGATAATTTGGCTTCAGCAAGCTCATTTACTAATTGAGAATTAATAACGTCCATTTTTTGTAGCTTTTTTCTTTCCCTGCTCAATTGGACATTCAAATCATCAATAAGTGCAAAAATCTTATCATGTTCTTTATTTTCCCGTGACCTTCTTTCCACTCCAAGCTTCCTCGCTAGGTACTTGACTCTATTCCTAGAAGACCGCACTTCATATTCAAGATCGTGAATGTATAATCGAGCTTGCACTAGTTCTACTTGCAGAGCAGACACAAAAGACACAGTTTTGACTTGATCTTCAAGAAGCCTCATGTGACTTGTAAAATAATACGCTTCAATGGATGCTTTCGAGCATCTACTTGCTCCCTCTTTTAAAGACTTTGAATGCTGGAAAAGAGATTCAAGGTATGAAAGTTAAATAAAGAGACAATATATAATAACCGCAAAGTACGAAAACAAAAAGGCTAGTTCCTTGTTTGTAAGCAAACCTAAGAAGTCATAAGCTGAGGCAGAGAAAATGTAGAACCTAGAACCAGCCTATAAAGGAAGCTCAATGGCTATAATGAATCCAAACGGGATTTATAAAGAAAAAAAGGGGTTCTAAGGATCAAGTTTCGGAAAACAACTACGCATAACTGAAGATGAAAATGTAGCTCGAAAAACATTAATTCTTACTCTAACAAATGTTTCAGAAAACAACTTTGCAAAGATGAATATGAAAAAACAAGCATTGATCCTTGATCTAAATAGAATCAGGTCTATCCTTCGAATTATCTAGATTAAGGCAAGACCAATGTGGGAATCGAGTCCTCATAGCTGCCTTTTTGACCAGATGGCTTCATTACCAAATGGTGGCCAACTACCTCTAAGCTCTAGTGATATTAAAACACATACTTTATGAAGGGCTCTCTGCTTTGGACCAAAGCCAGTGGATTGGCTCCTCCGTAACTGATGTTCACGATGTTCTTTACTAGACTGATTCCGAGAAAGCATTGTATTTACGCGTGACACGCTAGGCTGCAGAGGAAAAAGCATGTCCGAATGAAATACAGTACTTTGCAAGAAAGCCAAGAACTAGTTCCAGATATATCATTACAAAAAATTATGGAGAGAGAGCTTATCAAGAATATTTCTATATATGCACAAAATCATCATGGAATTCAAGTAAGCAAATTCAAAATCTCACTCTGTCTCTCCCTAATATGAACTGAACGTATAAGTTCTTTGTTAAGATCGATATATAAGCTCATCAAAAGGGTACAAAGACCTCAAATGTATAATTATAACTCGAATTCAGTATCCCAAACAAATCTAAAAGAACCCCATTTCCATTTAGCTACATTTTTCTCGGTATCCAATAACATACATACATGAATATATATATAAATATATTTACTTATATAGAATAGAATAGGCAGCCACTTTCATGTATATATTATATTAACCCCAAATATCCGTCCATGCAAAACACGTCATTCAACCATTAAAATACTGAACCAAATCCACAAGGTATTTCTAATTGAGTTGAATCATATAACGAAAACATGAGTACCCCAAAGTGTGACCGATCAGAGGATCTACGTCTAGTGCTGAAACCACCACCGATTCCGTAGCGCAACGAACGCAACCACCAGAGTCCAGCAGCCAGTTTCCTCGCCGATAGCTCCACTACGTGCCCGCCACCGGAAAATTTGGATTCATCTCCGGCTCCGGGGACTGAGGAGAACCATGCATGTTTATTCTTTTCGTTGTTGCAATGGAAAGTCCAGTCCTGGAGAGGGGTTGATGGGGCTCCTCCGCGCCTCCGTCGACGCCGGGTTTTGCGGCGAGCGGTGGCTGAAGGGTGGGTCCCGCCAATTGAGTTCATTGGGATGGCGATGGCATTAGCAGACAATAACAAAAGAGGGCTCGAGTTTCGGTGAGTTTGTCTGTTGGGGCCTTAGTCACGCCATGAAAACCGAACTAAGAATCGATTGACCTTATTATAATGTCGTGCCTTTTTAAGTGCACTTAAACAAAAAGGTATAATACTAAATTTAGTCAATAATATTTATATATTTTTTCAATTTAATCATTGTTACTTTTATTAACTAAATTTGACTTACAACTTTTTAAAAAATTTAAATTAAATTTAACCATCAACTTTTTAAAAATAGTTGAATTGATATTTTTTTAACGAAATATTAATTAAAATGTTAAAATTTTAAACATGGTAGCTCATATGACAATCTACATATGCTTCATGCTATCTTTTTAAAATCTTTTAAATTATTTATTAACATGACACGTAAAACAAATAGTGTCATTTTGGCAAAAAGTACACACGAGCATAAAGTACATATTAATATTATTAACATTCATACACACAAGGGGGTTGGGAGGGGTCCCGTTCCCCTCTAAAATAAAAAATTTTCTATTTAAACTCTTTTTAATTTATAAAATTTTAAATTAGTAATAATAAAATTATATTTTGGCCCCTCCAAAAATAAAAAAATTTTAATTTAATTCTTTAAAAATTATAAAAATATAAACTATTAAAATAATAAATTTACATTTTTACTATCATAAAAACATACAATTTAATTTCAGCCCTCTAAAAAAATTTTCTAACTCGATCGCTGCCTTCCTTCTTAAAAGCTCAAACCTACGAGAGATTCTATGAATGAATAGTTTTCTGTCATCAAACTAAACACAAAAATCGAAGCTATTAATTTTTAATTAAATTAGGTAATAAATTGATGTGAAATAATTGTCATAAATTGATTTTTTTTTTTATTTCTCCCGTTTCCGTGTAACAATCGAGCACGATTTAAATGGTTGGGAAATCTGAATGTTGAATAAATTGGACAACGTACCAGATAATGCAAGCTTTCATTATTAGACAGTTGAAGCTACAAATTTGTTAGATTATGGAGGAACAAAGAAGTTAAAGGAGCGTTGGCATACTTGGCAGAAGCACTAATTGCCACCTTCAACAATGTTTTCGGAATTGAATTAGTAATGGAATCTATATTATAAGTTGGACCGATTTAATTAAAATTTAAAAAAATATTAAAATAAAAAGAATATTTCAACCGATTTTTTAATTGATTTATTGGATACGTATCGATTTTCAATCTAACTGATTCAATATCCTTCTTCAAACCGGATACGATATGATTCAAACATCATTAACCGTCAATTGTTGCTTGCTATGTCAAGTGGCTTGGTTTACTAATTAATAATTTGACAAGTTGGTATTGGGTGCCACCCTCCCTAAAATAGAAAATTTAAGTTAAAGGCCTTTTAAATTACACTTTGGTCCTTTAAAATAATAAAATTTTGTTTTAGTCATTTAAACAATTATAAGAATATAAACTATTAAAATAGTGAAATTATATTTTAACTCTCATAAAAATATAAATTTTAATTTTGACCCAAGATAAAATTTCTAACTTTCACCCTAGTTAGATTAAGATTTTGTCAACTTCGATCTTTTTCAACCTTAACTTGTTAGTATTGCTCTATGAATTAATTTACAAATATAATATAACAATTGTTGAGTGTTTTTATGTGTATCCCCTTCAAGGAAGCTGATTTTCCTATTTATATGATACGGTTCATAGGTTTAACGTCTTAGGTAAGCCTCCATGCATGTCAATACATACCATATTCTAAGGTTTACACGTGTTCCCTAAGTGTGGGTTCGCTTGCACGATGATACGAACCCACCACGTGCTAACTCATGTAAGCAAACTATGCAGACTATCATTATTGAAATAAAGATAATCTGATCAAAGTCGAATAAACGAGTAGTAGGTCGATAATAACGAATACCACAACAACAAGACATTATGTATATGTATGTATGAATCTCTTAGAATTTAACTCATTAACTGAAACCTGTAAATTGGTGGGTGTTTATTATTTTCTTTTGACATATCAATAAGAACCTTCAAAATCAAAAAGTAAGTTACATAAACGTAGTGTTGAACTTTGAACTAGATTTTAAAGATCCATTTACTTTTTTCATCTACCAAGAAAGAGTACGTTACCCCCACCCTCCCCAATTTTTCCGAGTTTTATGAATGTAATTTGTAAGGGAATATGTTGCTTAATTTGTTAAGTATTATTATATATCATTCCGTACACTAAGCATTAATTAAATAAATTTGAAAGAATTTTATGGCTCAGATTTTGGTACAATTTTCAACCAACAATGTATTATTTTGGGTGAGATTTTGTCTTTTAATCATATCGAGAGTTTAAAGAAGTGACAGGTTTACAGAATGAGAATATCTAGTTAAGTGCTTGATAAGACGAATCATGTGTAGTATAAAATCTTCACCAAAAATAACACTTGACACATGTATAACTCAAGATCCTAAAAGCGAATACAACTTTTTAGTCCCTTTATAAATAATGAAATTAAAATTTTATATACAGAATATTACACTTTAGCTCGTTTAAATGATTTTTTTTTTATTTAGTGTTAGAATTGTGTGACCCGAACCCCATCATTTATTAAAAAAATAAAATACAGTGACAAAATAAAAGGCCCTTTCACTTGCCACAGATCCTTATTAAGCATAATACTAGACTGGGGTTGCGACCGGACCATGCCGTACGAGTAAAATCCTATAGGACTAAATTTCTTTTATTTAACATTGATTAGAATAATGTTTTTCAACATTTAAATAGACGTAGCCGAAACTCCTCTTGTATCATTTATTTTTCAACATTAGTGAATTTTTTCTCCTCGGCCCGTAATTTTTTCTCGAAAGAGTTTCCACGTAAAATCAATGTTTTCTAATTTTTTTTAATTTTACGATCATTCTATTATCATTATCAACGCCTATTATAACATTTAATTTCTTCGAAAATGATGAAATCTTTCTCAAAAATTATACAATCAATTTCAATATCTCTTAAAAAGTTTTCTAGATTCACCTATACATGATAGGATAGTATAAGAGATTGAATACCCAACGTACTTTTACTGTGTAAATTAAGTTTCTAATGTCCCCAACAGTGGAAGGTTGTTGAGATTTATGAGGGGATCCCCTCAGGTGTATTTTTCGTACACACATATTTGATGCAGACATAAATGTTTCAATGCAGTACTTTAGCTACGAAAATTGCATTGATTTAGTTCCCAACTGTGTAGTTTTAGGGTTTTTAACTTCGATTTGATTTGCCACCAAAATGTTAAACACTTACTTTGATGCACGTACGACGGTACGCAGACATAGCTATTTCCATGTTTTATGGATCTCATTCGACCACGCAACACAATCAATGTTTTAGCAACGAAATTTTCATGGTTTTAGTTTTGGAGCAGTTGCTCACTTTTATTGTTTTTTTTTCAAAAATGGTATTGATTTTTATTTACAATAGAAATAGAGTTGTTATAGCGTTAAAAAGACACGAAATGTTAGATTTTATATTGAAGATGATTCATATTTTGAGGAGGGTAAAGAATCGTTATAACAAAAGTAGTTTACATTAAAAGACTATCTCCTTCTTTCTTCTTTTTACCCCATTGTTGAGGGTTATCTATAAGGGTGGAGGCAAGGCATAGGTCCTAGATATTGAGTTTTCCTCTTTCAGAGTACAATAACAGAGCACCATATGTTACCTTCGGACATTGATAGAGTCAACTCAAAAAGATTAAATGAATATTTTGTCAACTGCTATGAAAGGATAGACAATGTCCGAAAGCCCAATGTATCTCTTATAGATTGTGTGGGCTCATTAAGCGTGACATTCAAGTAAGACTATAAAATTGAGCTTTTTTAAGAAAGTTATAGCAAAATTGTGCGTCATCAGGACTTTATAGTGGCCAACTATTTTAACCAAGATGGTTTAGTCAAAATATATTTCAATTATCAATTTAATGGTTCTTTTGTAATGATTGACTGCTTAAAACATTGAAATATATATTTTTTAAATAATATGTTTTTTTTGACATAATGACACCTAAAATTACTCATAGCCCATAAATAAGAGGATAATGCGTTTTAATACACTCGAACTCATGTCTTCTTGCATTAACGAGAATGTCCATGCCAATCGAGTTAAAAAATTTTAAAATATTAAAAAAAAGTAAATTAATTATTTTTTTATTAAATGATCAAATGCCGTGAGTATGGCCCATTGCATAAACAAAATATTAGACCCATGAAAATATGAACAAACATGGGCTAGTCTTCCAAGCTCTAGCTTCGGCCTATTCCATCCCATTTTTTAATTTATAAATTTTTTTAATGAAATGAATAAATATTAAAATTATACATAAATTTAGATTTAATGTGTAATTTCATATATACAATTTTTACTTTATGTAATTTTATATATTTAATTTTGATTTGATTCAAATTTCAGAAATGATTAATAATATTATCAAATTAGAAAAATTTTATCTTAATCCAATATGAAAAATAAATATATGTATTTATTTTTTTAAAACATGTATAATTGAATTAAAATCAAAGTTTCATGTATGCATCTGAACTGCAATTTAAGTTTCATGTGTATAATCGCACTAAATCAAAGTTTATGTCATTCCTATTTTTATAAGTTATGTAATTTATATAATATTTAATATAAATATTAAAAATATTTAAATTGTATATGTTTAAAAATGCAATAACAACATAAAATCAGTAAATAATTAAAGGATATATATATTTTTTATGAAACATATATAAAAATATAAACAAATACTGTAATTTAAAATTTAAATTTCAAATTCATCTGAACTTGAACAACTATTTATAATGTTGAATATGAATCATACTCAAATCCGATTTAATCCAATTCAATCAAGTGTATATTTATCCGGACATTGATTTCTTTTATCAATATAGACATTTTTGTCTACCTTGATCTATGATATTACTTTTTTCATATTTAATTGCTTCAATTTTATTTAGGTTTAATATAATATTCGGTATTCGAACTTAACATTTTTTCTAATTTGGTACCTAATTTTTTGGGGGTCCAATTTGGTTCTCAAACTTGACACTTTTTATTAAGTTGGTACTTAATATTTTTTGGGTTCAATTTGTTACCTCAACTTAACTCTTTTTCCTAATTTTGTACCTAATCCTTTTTTTTTTGTTTGATTTGGTACTCGAACTTGTCAAACGCTTTACAAATTACTCCAATATACTAATAATATTATTTTTTATGAGGTAATAAAAATAATCAATGTATAACCGACATGTGACAGATGATATGATATTTTTTTGTATTTTATATTTTCAAATTATTTTAGTTTTATTTATTTAATTAATTATTTAATTAATTAAAAATAATGGATTTCTTTTAATTTGGGTTTTTAAAACTTTTTTTTTCCTTATTTAATCCTAATTCATCAAGTATAGCTCAATACCTATTTTTTTAACGTGAATTTCATCTAATATTGACAATATTTTTATAGCATAACAAAAAGAAAAAATTTGTATAACATTTAATAAATATAGGTACTAAATTGAACCTAAAAAGAAGCTTAGGTACCAAATTAGGAAAAAAAATCAAGTTCAGGTACCAAATTGGGCACAAAAAAATCTTAGGTATCAAATTAAAAAAATGTGTCAAGTTCAGGTACCAAATTGAGCTAAAAAAAGTTTGAGTACCGAATTAAAAAAATATCAAATTCAAGTATCAAATATTATATTAAGCCTTTTATTTACTAATATTTGAAGGTGGTTAATATGAATAGAATATTAGCCCTTTTTTTCCAGTTTCTTTCATTATACTTTTTGTCACACTTTTTTTATTTTTTTATTTTTCTGAAGTCTAAAGATGCGTCTCTCAATCCATTTCACACTCCGAAATATTAATTAAATCCAACATTAGTTTTGGTTTCCCAACACAACACTGTTTGACTTTGTTTCTTGCTTCCTACCTTTGCTTGTTTATGAACCAATGCTTAAACCATAAGTTGAGCCGTCCTTAGCGTCTTTCTTGGGCCCACCTTCACCGCCCAACCTGGCTCGAACCTGTTTCGGCTGGTTCGTTGAGATCCACCGTGTTATATGGGTCCCTTTTCTACAGCCTGTTAATTTTAGGTTAAATTTAGTTTTAATCCCTCTATTTTTTAAATTTATAATTTAATCCTTATATTTTAATTTGATATCATTCGGTTTTTCTGTCTTTATAATTTCATTAGCTAACATTGTTAATCATTCTTGTTGAGGGGAGGTTGGACTTGCTCTGGGAAAAGTCTTCAAAGTGTTGCCTAGGAAGCTAAAGGATCCCTTAACAGTGGAAGTATTATGTTTGGAGTGTCTATGTTCGATTTTATTCTCGAGTTTTATCTTTCGATTTGCAGAAAGCTCCAATGAGTTTAATGGTGGAGATATTGTTGAGGAAATATAAGCATTTAGAAAGTATAATTCAATAAAATGGATCAAGTCGAAATGATCTGAATTGAAAATTATAAACTCAAACTCGACCCAAAATGGACAAGGTTAATTAAGTCATGAGTACCTCTAGCCTGCCTATATTTGTCCTCATTTTTCCTATGCAAAGGGGGATCCTTACGGGAGCTTGAGAAAGTTTGGGAAATTCTGAATTTTCCCTTGAAATATTTAAAAAAAACTTAATCAGGCCCTCAACTTTTAGAAAATTTCATTTCTCTCTTGAAATTTTTAGAAATTTTAGTTAGCCACCCTCAAATTCTTGAAAAATTCTCATTATACATTTTTTTCTTTAAAAATTTTAATTAAGCTCTCTTAAAATTTTTGAAAATTCTCATTAATCTTACAAAAATTTTAATTAAACTCCAATTTTTTTAAAAAAAATATCATTAAATTCTTAAGATTTTTGAAAATTTTACTTAGACCCCAAAAACTTAGTCTCAAAATCCGCCACTGTTATTATGCCTTACTTCCAACACAAAAATATGTAAGCATGATGGCTTGATAATGATGTTTTAAGACATAATTTCTATCAGCATTTTACTTAGAATAGTTAACTATTTGGACTAACTAATACATCATAAAATAGGAATGAAATTATGTCAAATTAAGATATAATGATTAAATCCCGAATTTAAACACAATAGAGACATCAAAACCAAAAATTTACCTTAAATTTGATATTAGGCTTGTAGTTGACCTCTCGTGTGTTTTCTCTATAAATTCTTCGTTCCTTTCAAAGCTTAAAATCTCTTCTCTTTTATACTACGCACGTAAAAATACATCAGAAATTTTTTTCTTCCCTTAAAAATCCATATTAAGAAACACCTGCAAAAAAACCCAGAAATGGGGAATTGTTTTACACACAAAAACTCATATTGGGCTGATGAAGATTGGGGTTCTTTGGTGTCAACCCATAGCTGGCATAGATATGATGGCGAGATTAACAATACGGAGGAGAAGGTGAAGTTGCTTGGTCATGGTGAAAAGATAGCTGGAAACACCAGTGAGGTGAAGCTAACCATTTCAAAGAAGGAGCTGGAGCAATTGGTACATATAATGGAGGTGCAAGGTTCGACCCTAGAACAAGCCTTGGCCAGGATGTTGGTCGATGGTGGCAGAGATGTCTATGAGGTGGAGCAGCGTCGGCCATGGAAGCCGGTGCTGCAAAGTATTCCGGAGGTGAACTAGTTCTATGAGTCTCACAGATGGTGCTGGATATTGATAAAATTACTGTGGAGACTATTCTAATAAGATTCGGATTACAAATTCATGGTAGTTGTTAATATGTGTATTGTGGTAAAAGAATTAGGTGATTATATATTTGTTGATGATGTATATATATGATCAATATATTCTGATATATGAAAATGAAACATTTTCTGCTTGATTTTAGAGTTTTTTTTTCTTTTTCTTTATTGAGAGTAAGGTCACTGCCCATGGCTAGGGAGTCCCCGCTCTAGGTTTGGATTGTAGTCACTACTGTGAAAGCCTCTTCATATGGGGGCCACCAATGGCCCAAAGAGGCCCATTCATAACTTGGAGTTTTTACTAGAATTTGGAATTTTTTTTTAATAATTAAGGTATTTTATTACGTCAATTTTACGGTTTATAGAGATAATTTTTTTTGTGAAGTTCATAGTTATTCGTCTCAATAACATTATTTTTAAGGTTTGAATTTATATTCTTTCATTAAGTGTAAAGTATTTTATCATTGCACCAAATATTTATTGATAGGCTTTTTTAACGTACGTTGTTTTCAACGTTTTAACTTTCAACCTGAGTTCTTTGTAGAAAGACCCGAATTTTAATAGTGTTAATAGTTGAACTTGAATCTTGAAATATAAAAAGTAGAATGATTGAATTTCTGAAAATAAAAGTACATTGACTAAATTACAAATTTACGAATAGTACAAAAACTTATGACATATTTTAACCTCAATGTATTTTCTATATTCATTTTATTGTTTATGAAGATCAATCCCTTTGGAGTTTGTGGTTGCTCCTCCTAATAAAATTGTTTCTAAGGTTTGAACATGTATTCTTCCATTGGAAGTGAAATGTATCTTATCATTGTATCCAACATTAGTTGGTAAGTTCGTATCTCCATCAATCTAGGTGTCACTTTTTACTAATCGTACACGACTCTCCGTGAAGACCAATGACAAAATCAAGGCACAGGGACAATATCTTCCATTGAAAAGTCCATTAACCCTCAAACAAACGACACTTCAAAGTCAAAGACTTTTCCTAAAAAATAAAGTTTGACTTCTCCTCAACAAAACTCTTTTAATATAAACTTATTAAATTTAAATCTCAAATTTTACTATTTTATATCAGCGGAATTCAAATGGATTATAACTAAATTATCTAAATTTAAAATAAACTTCGAAATTTTAAAATTAAAATTGATTATAAATTAAAAGTTAATTATTTAATTAAAATATGTCTACAATCCTTATATTTTTAAAAAATTGAAAATTTAATCTTTATACTTGTATTTTAAGGAATTTAGTCTCTTTATTTTTTAGATTTCAAAATTCAGCTCCAACTGTTAATAGATAGATTTAGATTTTGAAATATGAAAAGTAGATGAACTAAATTCCTAAAAATAGCAAGTACATGGACTAAATTCCTAATTTTTGAAAAGTTCAAGGACTGTAAGCATATTTTAACCTAATTAATTCTATCTATAATTAGGAAAGGTCTCACACATGTGAAAGATGGCTTGTAAACTAAGTGTAAGAAAAGAAAAAAAGAAAAAAAAAACATTGATGGCCTTAAATGTTTGATGCAGTGGGTGTGTGTTTATATCTGAGCATTTAATTCGATGGTAGGGTCTACTAAAGATGACAGCTATTTTCATTACTCTTCTTCAGTGCTTTCTTTTCTTATTATTTTCATCTCTCTTTTGAATCACATTCATGGCTTCTCTGTGCTCTCTTCTCTCTCTTTCTCTCATGTCTTCCAACTTATCCCCTTCCTTAATCACATTCTCTCACTTTTAATCCCTTAACTGTTTAACATCTATTTTCTAGTTACAACTGTTTATCTTCATTGAGGAAAGATAGGGATGAATGCTGGCGTGTCTCTTAAGCACAATTTCAGCATGTTGCTGCTTAAGCTGTTTGTGGTTCTTGCCTGTGAGTGATTTTTAAACATCTTGTTTCTCATTTCTCATTTCTGGGTTTTGCTTATATTGGTATCATCTATTTGTTTTAACTGTTGGGTTATTAAAATTGCGGGAAATGTTAGCCTGGAATTCTTAATTTTCTTTTTCTTGTAAATTTGAGCTTAAAGAAATAGATTATTCTTGAAATTCACTAAGAAGTCTGGTAAAGTTTTTACTTTATGTGTAGGAAGATTCTTAATTGAAAATAGTATTCAATTTTCAGTGATTTGGTGCATTAACTTATTGAACTTATACTTTCTTGCATTATTTGCGCTGATACATTTTAGGTTCTTTGTGTTTGCCAGCTTGAACTTTTCTTTATTATATTAGCTTTTTAATTTATGTTAAATACAATGTGATGGGTAGAAGTATCATGTAGGCCCTGTATCAGGAGAAAGATTGCCTTTTATCCCTTTGCTCTGCTTAAATTTAGTTGTTGTAGAGTAAACTGGTCTTATTTTTTGTTAAAAGCTTATCTATTTCTACTGTTTAAAAGTTAATGTCGCTGACAAAATTACCCGACAGTTACAAGTGATTACAAGTGATGAGCCATCTGTACCTCATTCTAACCTACATGGATCAGTTTTTAGTAGTAGAATTGATGAAATTTTTAACAGAACGAGCAGTTTGCTCTTTGATCTAATTTACATGGACTAATTTGTGTACTTTTTTGAGTAGAGGTGGCAAAATGCAATTTGGCTCTTAGTACAAGGGTGTCCAATGTACTTTTACCCAATGTGATGATATTAGCTTTGGACCTCTCTTATGTCCATTAGCTTGAAAAAATTATTAGAAAAGAAGTTAATGGAATTGGAATGTTTGATTCTTGTGAATAGTTATTAATTTTAGTTTGCTTGTGTTTTATTGTAGTTTTAGAAATCTGTCTGCTAACAAATACTTGAAATTTTAGTCTTCATAACTATTTATCACAAATAGGTCTTATAATTGTTTACTTATATATGTACTTTTTAATCTGTTTAAGCTTTTCGAGTGACCGTGAGGGTCATAAAAATACCATGGAGAATTAGTTTAGGTATTTTCCGTGCTTAAAAATGTATGATCATGATTTTGGAACATTTACAAAGAGGTTGATTTTGACAATGACTATCCTGCCTGGGACAGCTCCTGTTAGACCACGATAAATGTGGTTGAAACTTGATGTACGAGGAACAATTTGACTCTTCATTTCTCTTGTAATCCTTGTGTTCAACGCATGTCTTATCAATAACATTGTCATTTTGAACCATGCTAAGCAACACTTTAATGTTTAAGCACTAGATGAGTATAAGATTTTTGCGGTTTTATTATCGGTTGCCTTTGTGTAGCATAAGTGGAAAATTTTAAATTTCACATCTTACTTAATTGGTTATGTATGATATTTTCAATCTTTGTGATTCATCCCTTCATTTCAGGCTTCCATGAATGTTTATCTGATCCTCAAGTTCATCATAAAGGTTATATGTTAACCGGTAGAGAAACTGGTGATTTTGTACCTAAAATTACTCCAACGGCATCTCCTCAACCATTTCTTCCTCTACTTGCACCTTCTCCTCTATCAACCTTCACAAATAGCACTTCTCCTAAATTATCAGGTATGTTTTACATAAGGGATAAATATCAAGTTTATACATGAACTTCGTTTCAATTTGAAAAATGAACTTTGATTTGGTGCACTTATACGCATGAAACTTAAATTGTGGTTCATATGTATACATGAAACTTTGATTTTGATTCAATTGTACACACTTAAAGAAATGAATACATACATTTATTTTCATATTGGATTAGTATAATAGTCTGTGTATGCAATATATCAACATAAAATGATGCTAATTTGATAATATTGTTAGTGATTTCTGAAAATTGAATCAGTCAATTTCATTTATAAAATCGCACAAAGTTAAAGTTCATGTCTAGCATTGCACATTGGATCAAAGTTCATGTACAATTTTGATATTTATCCCTTTACATAATAGATTAAAAGCTTAATCTATTTGGATTTTAGTGTATAATTACATTTTTGTGTTGTGTTTGGTCTTCTGTAGGACTCTGTATGTTAAATTTCACTGCTGCTCAAAGCTTGATAAGCATTACGTCAATTGATTGTTGGGCTGCATTTGCTCCACTATTGGCAAATGTAATATGTTGTCCACAACTACATGCTACTCTTGTGATTCTTGTTGGTCAATTGAGTAAAGAAACTGGTGTGCTCGCTCTAAACAGAACCCTTGCCAAGCCTTGTTTATCAGATATTGAGCAAGTCTTGGCTGGCCAGGGTGCTGGTGACGGTCTCAATCAAATTTGTTCGATTCATTCATCAAACCTTACTGAAGCATCTTGTCCCGTAAAAGATGTTGATGAATTTGAGAACATGGTAAACTCTTCTGAGCTTCTTGCTTCATGTGAAAAGATTGATCCTGTTAAAGAATGTTGTGACCAAGTTTGTCAAGGTGCAATATCTGATGCTGCAACAAGACTTGCATTGAAAGCTTCTGATCCTCTAAGCATGGATGGACCTCATGTTTTACCTCAGCACACAACAAGGATAAATGATTGTAAAACCGTTGTGCTTCGATGGTTGGCAAGTAAACTTGACCCTTATCATGCAAAGGAAGTTCTTAGAGGATTAACCAATTGCAATGTTAACAAAGGTATCAATGCCCCCTCTATCTTATTGTCTTAGGTATTATCATTCTGGTTACATCTTTGGCTTTGTTGTGGGGTGGTCGCTGTCTGGGGCGGTCTTGGACCCTCAACGGCGGACGTATTGTGCCTGGGATGTCTATGGCTCTATGCTTGGCTAGTCTAGCTAAGTGGTAGTGTTCTTACCCACCAATGCCGTATAAAGGCATGGGTTCGAACCCCACCAAGGCCAAATGATAAAACATTTCCTTGGTGGTGAAGTGCTCCCCAAGCTCTGTGAACCCGTGTGGGCTCTCCTTGGAGTCGAGGGACAAAACGTAGGGCTAAAACTGAGTATAGACACCCCGGAAACAATACCTCCACTCTTTAGGGTCTGAGACCGGCCCAGTCGACCTCCCTTCAACAGGCTTCTTATTTAAACTATTTTCTTTGTTTTTGGTTTTCTTTGATTTCAGTTTGCCCTCTCGTTTTTCCCAACATGAAGCATGTGGCAAATAGCTGTGGAAACGGAATAAGTGACCAAACAGCTTGTTGTGATGCTATGAATAGCTATGTCTCTCACTTACAAAAGCAGACCCTAATCACCAACTTACAAGCTTTGGACTGTGCTACCTCGTTAGGGTTGAAGCTCCAAAAATACAATATCACCAAAGATGTTTATAGCCTATGTCACATAAGCCTTAAGGATTTTTCTCTTCAAGGTTGGTTTCCTTGCTTGATGCCACTGCGATGAGCAACCTGAATTGATCCTTAATGCCACTGCGATGAGCAACCTGAATTGATCCTTACATAAAAATAATGAATTAGTACTAACACTTTATTCTTTTTTCTGTCATGATTGGATTTGATACTAATTATCAACAACTTCTGTGCATCAGTCGGAAGTCAAGGTAAGATTCTTCTCCACTCAAAAATGGCAACATAAATTTGCTTTTACATATTGGGAATTTGTTCCTATGTGCATCTGTATCTTATACTAATTCTTTAGTTGGCACTTGAATCATGTTGAAAGCATTCTTCTCCCGTCTTTTTGTTGTTTACCCGTCATGGTTTAGGAAAGACGAGGTGGGAGTTGTTACAATTGAAAGAATCATGCCTGTTTCGAAACTAGAAAATTCTTTAAGTACTTGTACCCTTCATTTGCGAGATTAGCATATTCAATTATCTATTCACATTATTAACATGTCTAACTTGTTTGTTTCTTTTCACTGTTCTTAGAATCTGGATGTCTCTTACCAAGCTTACCTTCTGATGCAACATTGGACAAGTTTTCCGGGATCAGTTTCATTTGCGATCTAAATGATAATATTCCAGCTCAATGGCCATCTCTGTCACTACTACCAGCTTCATCATGCAATAAAAGTATGTACTCTCATTGGTGGTTCACATTGATTTTAAATTACTTTAATGCTATTTCCCTCATCATTTCCTTATTTTCACTTGTATTCATGTCATACAGCTATCAGAATTCCTGCACTACCTGCCGCCACAAATGCTCAAAGTGGTAGGAAATCTCCCTGTTTACTCAAGCGATTGTAATCTCTTGGAAACCCTCGAAACTTTAATGAAAGTCTCACCCTCTCTTTTGCAGGTCTTAATACAGAATATATCGTAGTTTATCTCCTCGTTGCATATTCAATGGCCATAATGATGCTCTTATAGGTCTAGTTTGAGGCTAATTCAAGAATCCTGTTATTCATTGAAGCTGAAGATAACTAGAAGAACGTTATACGCAATCATATAAGCATAACTCCTGGTTCAAAGATTAGTGTTAAAAGCTTGATTCAAGTTCATCTATATTGATCATATTAATTCAATATTCTTGCAGGTTTTATATAATAATATTTTGTAAAGTAAATAACATGGGAGAAAGACAAATATATGTTGTATTGTATCTATACAAGTATCTTGAGTACAAAATGTAAATTTTGATTGGTAGATTGAAAGGTTTTACCTTAATTTTATTGAAAATTTGTTTCTATTTTGTATAATATATTGAGCTAAGATTGCTTGTGAATGAATGAAACATTTGATGCTATGTAACAAAATTGGTTTTTTTTTTTTCAATAGGTTCTGATTTTTTTTTTATATAATGCCTAGAATTAGTTATAGTCTCTTTTCAATTCATAAATAAATAAATGGGAGGATAATGCGATTTTAATAATTGAATTAATTGCAAATAAAATATTTAATTTATTTATATTTAGAAATAAGCTTATATATGAATCATTATTTAAAGTTGATTTTAATTTTGTTTATTTTTTGGTATAATGACAATTTTTTGTTTTTATTTTTTATTTTAGCTATATTTGGTTCTCAATCAGTCAAATTTGATAATCTTTTTAAAAGAGAATTGAGAGAATCGAAATGATGTTTTTCTAATGGGAATATTAATTAAAATATTTAAATTTTGAACATTTGTACTCAATGTTAATTTAATTAAAAATAAATTTATGAACTTTTTATCTTTTTTAATTTTAATTTTAATTTTGATTTATTTTAATTTTTAAATTTTTATAAATTGTGAATTATTTGATAATGTGACATATAATACAAATGATATGTTATGTTAGCATGATGCGTACATAGATTGCCATTTGAGTTACCATGTCAACAACATTAAAAATTAATGTTTGTCACTATTTCACTTAAAAAAAGAAATGTTAAGAGTTAAATTTATCATTATGTCTTTTTATTTTACAACAATGATTTAAACTAAAGTTATTTCCAAAAAAATATCATCGGACCAATAAATCATAATTTGGGTTATTTTAATTTTGCTTATTGACGTATTAGAATCTTATTACAGCGTGTTCCAATCACTCTAAAGGAATAAGATGTGTCACTATTTTGTTACTTAAAAGTAAGGCTTTCAGAATTAGATTAGTAGTTAAATTAATTAGTTCATCGATTTATCGGTTTAATAGATTCAATTAGTCCGTATCGATTTTTGAATCAATCAATTCAATATTCTCTAAATTGATCCCAATCAATTCCTAATCCAATCAATTTAACCACCCAATTTAATCCAATTTAGCCTTGGTAATAAGCAATCAACGTTTTCACAGGCGGGTGGAGATTCACTGGACAAATTGTTGCCTTTCTACAGTTTTAACTTTCTTTTAAGAACTATCATTTTTTTAAAAATTTAAAAATTAACAGTTTTTAATTTTTTAAATAATTAACAATTTTATTATATGATAATTTAATTAAAAATATAGTTTTTTTACTCTACTTAATATGATTAATTAAATTATCACATAAATAATAAATAATATAAAATGATATTTTATTCATTTTTATTTTATTAATTCATAATTTTATATAAATATAAGTTTAATTATATATTATATAAATTTTATTATAAATATTAATATGATAAAATGATTTTAATGTAAATTTTTCGTTCTAATATCATCACCACTGCTATGATCCAATCCAAACATATTTTGCTATTAATTTTAATCTCTGCGACAGTAATTAATTTCATTACCATCATTTTTTCTAATCTCACTGCTCATTTAAATGGAATCTAAAAGTGATACTTATATATCACTCACCAAATCAGTACTTAATCGACTCAACCAACCGATGCTAGCATCATATAAAAATAGGTAAACTACACCCAAAGTCATTAAACAATTACTAAGTTTACGTTTTTGTCACTCAATTATAAAAAATTATAAAATGATCACTGAATTATTCAAAAGTTTTTATTTTCGAAATACAAGTACCACATTGGACAATTTATGAAAGTATAAGTACCGTAAAAAAACACATATTGATAATTCGAGTACCACATTAAATATTTTGTGAAAGTACATATACCAAATGTGATATTATCCTCAAAATATCTTCCGGATTCGATTCCATTTGAATCTAAATTTAATTGAGACCCAATTTAGATACTTTATAAAAAAGGGGAAAAAAGAATAGGTGCTAAAATAATGGCTATCCCCTTGTAAGATAAAAGGCATAATGATTTATTTGGTCCTCTAACTTTATAAAAAAATTTATTTTAGCTTTATATTTAATTTTGTCTCTTTTAGCCATTGAATTTGCATTATTTGTCAAATCACCCCAAAATGAATAGAAAAATTAACGTTTGTTAACTTTACTAGCGTGACATTCATGTGTATGTCACATTAGCAATTAATTAATTTTTAAAATTTAAAATATTAAAAAAATTTAATATATTTTATGTTTTTTTTAATAATTTTAAAATAATTAATCAATCGTTGACGTGATATTCACATTAGCAAATGTAATAAACGTTAATTAGTCCATCCATTTTAGGATGATTTGATAAATATTACAAATTTAAGGACTAAAAGAGACAAAAAAATTAAATAAAAAGCTAAATAAATTTTTACAAAGTTGAAGGGCTAAAAAATTATTATACTAAATTTAATTAAGACCCAATTTAGACACTTCATAAAAAAGGGAAAAAAAAAGAAAGAAAGAATAGGTGCTAAAATGATGTCTATGCGACAATGCCCCTTACAAGGTAAAAGGCACAAAGAATCACTTTATGTAATTTACAAAAAGATCCCTGAAAGAATATAAAGGCTGCCATTTTCCCTTAAAAGGCTGGCTAGCTTAATTAGTATCACCTATCTGAAAACACACCATGGATTCTCAACAGGAGCAGCTGCACCAGCCATTACAAAACTCCATGCATGGCCACCGGCCGCCCCCGCAGACACCCGAGCTGTCTTCTTCAGAATCCAGTGATGCTGGCAGTGTCTATGATGTGGACTCTAAGCTTGAAAAAGTCTTGTTAGACAACGAGCTCCCATATTTCAAGCGTCTCCGACTGGCTTCATGGATCGAACTCCGGCTGCTCTTCCACCTTGCGGGACCGGCGGTTTTCGTTTACTTGATCAACAATTTCATGTCTTTATCCACTCGTATCTATTGTGGTCACTTAGGCAACCTTGAGCTTGCAGCTGCTTCTCTTGGTAACAATGGCATACAGCTCCTCGCTTATGGCCTCATGGTATATTATATATAACCATATATATGTAAAATTACCATGGATGCCCTTGCACATCCATACACTAATAATCGGATTTCATTTTGTCATTTTACTAAAAAATTATTAAATTAGTCCCTGTACATTAGTACATGTATGGTAGATTAAAGACCAAACTAATCTTTTCCGTTAAAAATTTCATCTATTTTTATTGTTAAAAACTAGAGTGGTTGACAAAATAACAAGAAAGTTAGACTTTTACTTATATTCTTCTCTTGTTTATTTTACTAGGGTTTTTATAATTTTATTCAACTTTTTGCAGCTAGGTATGGGGAGTGCTGTAGAGACACTATGTGGACAAGCATACGGTGCTCACAGGTACTCCATGTTAGGGGTTTATCTTCAAAGATCAACCATTGTACTTACCCTAACAGGGATCCCATTAGTGTTAGTCTATGTGTTTTCAAAACCAATCATGATCTTACTAGGCGAATCCAAGGCGGTGGCATCGGGGACAGCGGTTTTCGTATACGGTTTAATCCCACAAATCTTTGCTTATGCCTTCAACTTTCCCATACAAAAATTCCTTCAATCTCAAAGCATAGTGAACCCAAGTGCTTATATCTCAGCTACTACACTCGTGGTGCACCTTGTTTTGAGTTGGTTAGCTGTGTATAAGCTCGGTTTGGGGTTAATAGGTGCATCAATGGTGTTAAGCTTATCATGGTGGATCATTGTGGTGGCTCAAATAGTGTATATATTGAGAAGTGAAAAGTGTAAGCTAACATGGGATGGTTTGAGCTTACAAGCCTTTTATGGGTTATGGGATTTTTTCAAATTTTCAGTTGGTTCAGCTGTGATGTTGTGTTTGGAGATTTGGTACTTGCAGATATTGGTTTTGGTTGCTGGTTTGTTGGAGAACCCTGAGGTTACATTGGATTCTCTTTCCGTATGGTAAGTAAGTTTATTTTTCCCATAAAATTCCTCCCCTAAAAGTAACATCGAGAAATTATATTAGGATTTAGATTATATTTTGTTTCCTTTGCTTGAAAAATAAGTAAATTAATCTTTATACATTAGATTAAAGAGCAAATTAGTTCTTTCCATTAAAAAATTTCATCTAGTTCTATTAGTAAAAACTGACATTGCTAACAGAAAAATCAGATAGTTACATATGGCATGCCATATGTACATCATGTTAACATATATAGACTAATTTTTAGCAATAAAAATAGACGAAATTTTAAATAAAAGGACCAGTTTGCTTTTTGATTATATAGGGATTATTTTGCCCATTTTTTGAGTAGTGGGGATAAAATGCAATCCTACTTCTAGTATAAGAGCCTCCATTGTACTTTTACCAATTCGTACTACTACTCATAATCTCATTAAAATCCTTGAATCAAAAGATAATATGTGCTTAAATAGTTTAATCTCACGTTCTATTGCATATTATAACAACGATATTAACCAAGTTAAAAATCAATTGAAAAATAGTATCTATATAAAAATTTACCTAATCTTTTTAGGGAGAAGTTTCTACTTTCATTTTTATGCTTTTCACTTAAGCGGAATATTATATCTCATTCATTATACAGATTATAATATTTGATATCAGAGTCAACTTTGGATAGCTGATACTAGTAATGTGTCATTTAAGATGGTAGACTTTTGTTCAAATAAAAAAAAAAATATCATGGTTCTAGAAAAGAGTCATAAATCTCAACTCGGTTACTGATAAAAAAAATCTCATTAGTTATGTACTAGAGCTGTTTTGAGATATAGTTAATGATGATAACAAAAAAAACCCAAACCCGACTTAATTCAATAGGGTCAATTTTAAAAAATTGACGTTTAAGATGGGTCTAACTTTTCAATAGGTTGATCGGGTTTAGAAAAAACTTACCTAAAGTATTACCAAAATGCCCCTTATATAATAATGAAATTTATAGTAAGATTTGTTCTACCATAAATATACTTGTGGTATGTCTCATATTTAGACTTAGAATTTTTTTCCTTGAAAAAGCTTTGGAATAGCTGTATGTCTCGTATTTCAATATTGGTCCATGCAATTCATGCAAATTTTAGATTAATTTATTATTATTACTACTACTATGTGGTCTTAATTAATTAATTAATTAATATTAGGGTTAGAAGCATAAAGTAGATGAAATGTAGTGTATCAACGTCTCAAGGGAAAAAGGTGAAATATTAAAGGGAATAAATGCTTGCAAAGTGCATATATATGGTTCCAATGAAAGTGGAGTTGGGGGTCATTCGTGAAACATGCCATAATCCTTTTTGCTTAGTTATTCTTTCTAATTTTAGCTTTTGCTTTTACTTTTTTTTTTAATGCTTCCTCTAATTAAATCTAATTTAATTTATTTATAAAAAGTTAGTCATTTAAACCATTTTAATTTTAAGGGTAAACTATTAAAATAGTCACTTTTATTTGAAATATTATGTTTTAGTCCCTTACGTTAATGTGTTATAACATTTTAGTCATTGAGCCGTTAATTGCCGTTAACGGTGTAATGGTAAGTTGACGTGGCATGTTAAATCATCATTTTAAACAAAAAAATTTAGGTTAAATTATACAATTGGTCCTCATATTTTTTCATTTTGAGCAAAAAAAATTCTTTTATGTTCTTTTAACTTTACTTTTTCTTTTTTTTTTTTTTCATTCTCTTCTGCTTCTCCATCTATTTTTCTCCTTTCTTTATCTCTTTTAATGTAAAATAAAAAATCAAATTGCTCAAAACAAAAAAAAATATAAGGACCAATTGTATAATTTAACCTAAATTTTTTATTCGAAATGATGATTTAACGTTCTACATCAGCTTACCATTACACCATTAATGACAATTAACACTCAGTGATTAAAATGTTAAAATACAATAACGTAAGTGACTAAAATGTAACCTGAGAGAAACAAAAGTGACTATTTTAACAGTTTACCCTAATTTTAACTCAAACTTAAAATTGATTGTAACGAATAAATGATTTAATTCTTAAAATAATTCACACTCGAATATATCCTAATACTCAGAGTTTCAAACATAGAATAATTATAAACCCAAAATAACTCAAAAATTTTAAAGCAAAAATTAATATGATCCAAATTTATCCTATGCAAAACTAGCCTATTCCACCATAACATCCTGATTCAATTCTACTTATTTTCTCGAAAGATGCCCTTTTTTTTGTACTTTCTAGCAAATATATATTACCATGAATTTATTGATGTTGGTTGAAATGGTGCAGCATGGGTATATCCAGCTTGTTGATGATGGTTTCGATTGGGTTCAATGCAGCTGCAAGGTTCGCCACTTTCACTAGTTTTACTCCGGTTAAATTTCAGTTTTGGTCCTTCTACTATATTAAAATTAGAATTTAACCTTTATAATATCATTAGAAATCAAAATAATTAACATTATTATCCATTCGAGTTAAAATGCTAATTTGAATTTTTATGTTTTTCCCTAAATCAGTGTTAGGGTGAGCAATGAGCTTGGAGCTGGGAATCCCAAATCGGCAGCATTTACAGTTAAAATTGTCACTTTGGTTTCGTTAATCATTGCTGTAGCGGAAGCTGTCGTTGTTTTAGCTTTACGCCATGTAATAAGCTATGTATTTACGGAAGGTGAGACTGTGGCTGAGGCAGTGTCGGAACTATGCCCATTCTTGGCCGTCACTCTTATTCTTAATGGGGTTCAACCTGTCTTGTCTGGTAAGCAACTTTTTTTTGGGTTAAGTAGCGCTGATAATTACTCTAATTTGGCTTAAGTAGCGCTGTTATTTGTTGCAATTAAACTAATGATATGAAGTTTTTTAAAACCAAATTATGTTTATGATTTGATTGAATTGCATTTACAGGGGTGGCTGTTGGGTGTGGATGGCAAACATTTGTAGCGTATGTAAATGTGGGATGCTACTACATTGTAGGGATCCCACTGGGCTGTCTTTTAGGCTTTAAATACCACCTTGGGGCAAAGGTAAAAATCGCGTTAACATCTAAATTGGCCCCTAAATTTTAACCTTTCTCTTATGTTGGTACATCTTTTCAGAAATAGTACATAAACTATCGATATTGTCTTATTTTGCCTCAAAGGTGTCTAGCATCCAAGAAGAACATGCCACGTTCTTATTGGTTGAAATTGGCTGGGACAAAATTGATAGCCTAATTACCACTTCTCACCAATATCGAGAAAAAGTTAAAGTTTAGGGACCATTTTATTAGTTGTAAAAAGATTAACCAGAAAACTAATATTAATTTGTGGATTAAATCGCTTTTTAGGACTTGAACTTGACAACTATTCCCACGTTGGAGCCTGAACTTTTTTTTTGTCCAAGTTCGTCTTTGAACTTGACAATTGTTCCCACGTGATGGCTTGAACTTTTATTTGTCCAAGTTAATCCCTATACTTGATAATTGTTCTCACATGGGGGGGGCCTGAACTTTTTTTTTATCCATGTTAGTCTCTCATAGTTTCTTCAAAACCCTAAAATTCAAATCCCAGTATGAAAACAATTCTCAAGTTCAACGACTAACTTGGACAATAAAAAAGTTCAAGCCCTATTGTGAAAACAATTGCCTAGTTCAAGCCCTATTATGAGAACAATTACCTAGTTTAGGGACTACCTTGGACAAAAAAATTCAAGCCCCAATGTAGAAATTATTACCAAGTTCAAACCCCAAATAGTTATTTAACCCATAATTTGTGAAGGACTTGCCCTAAACCTAAGGTATTTGACTCCTCGAGCAGGGAATATGGTCTGGGATGATCGGAGGAACATTAATGCAAAGCCTCATTCTATTGTGGGTGACACTTAGAACAGATTGGAACAAAGAGGCAAGTATTCAAACCTTAGTTCAATTTTTGCAGCTAAATTATAATTATTCATCCCTCAACTATATTCAAATTTGAGATTTAGTCATTATAATTTAATTAGTTAATCGAAATAAATAACACCTCTAACTATTGCGGTTAAAATATAAATGTCAATTTTTCTTACAAACATTCTTTCCAACAAAAACTTATAGACGTCAGTTAGCATGACAAGTTGAAATGACAGTTTTCAAGGAGAAAAAATCAACATCAGTATTTTAACCGGAATACTGAACTTCGTTAACTATTTAGACCAATTAAATCTCAAATTTAAGCATAGTAGAGGAACAAAAATCATAATTTGACATAATTTTCGTAACCTAGAGGGCATTCAATGAAGTTTTCATCTGTATTAAGTTCTTAATTAACACCCTATATGGGGCATTAATTCTCAAAGCGGAAACGATGGAAGCATTGATGAGCTTACTGAAATTTTCAGGTGGAGACAGCAAAGAAGCGGTTAGACAAATGGGAAGACAAGAGGGAGACGCTTCTCAAGAACTAATTATTGAAGGGATTATTAAGCTTTTGCCTGCATACGCATCAAAACAATGAAGAAATTAAGGAATCGATTGACCCACCACAATAAGCTAAAATGCTAATGTAATTGCATTTTGCTCATACTATTATCAAATGGTTTGCTTACTGGTAAGATGTTCAAAGGGCTATATGAGCCTTGAAATATGGTTGTCGCTTGAACTCACAGCTGAGAGTGTAGAACCCTAGAGTTTGATTGATTACATAAAATATAAAATAAGCTTCCCAATGTGTTCTAATTGTGCTTATTGCTCAAGAAAACAATATACAAAGTAATGCTAATCCAAGTTGAAGCTCATACTACTAAGTTAAAATTGTGTCTGAGAGAAAGCGGAGAGACATTAAGATTTCTGTTCACTATAGTAGTTAGCTCCTTTAAATGACGAAAACAACCAAAAGGTTTAGAACTAAAAGGGGATAATGTGAAATGTAAGGTACGGCTAATAATGAAAATCATAAGTGCTAATCAAACAAACATCAAGTATTAAAACGAAAAAAAAAAAGGAAACAATCTGTGCTCACCTTGAGCAATGATGATCTAAAAGCCCAAACAATTTTGTATCAGTCAGTATAAATCTTCATATTTCGAACGACAGTTGATTTGGTTGATTTTGAGTTTGTTGGTATTTGGTGTGATAAATTATATGCGTATCAGCATCGATCTTACTGCATGCCATCTGATTTGTCTCCTTGATCTGTTACATTCATATCATCCCGAGAAGCATTGGATCTTATCATATATTTGCATGTCCTGAACATAAATGACTCAAAATCATCAGATATTTAAAAAGATGCTACAAGAAAAAGAAAAATATTAGTAGCATTAGATTATTACGCTTCAAGAGCCTCCGCTTTTATCTTGATCTCACATGACCAAACCATCGGATCAACATCTTTGGGCAAGGAGTCTTGTTTTTGGGATTTCTCTTGTAACCACCTCTCTGCTTTATTACACTCATCAGTAACCTGCAAAAGGAGAAGATGCAAGTGTTTAACCAATGGACTAGCAATATCAATGAATTGAGCCAATTGAACATCAACAATCGTATACCGCATCTTTCTTAATAGATGAAAGTGACGCTGCAGCCTTCCGATAATCTTCAATACACTTTAGCAGATCCTTTGCTGCTTGTACTCGAGCTTCTTCATCTTTATAACGATTTTCGATAGGGTCAACAAGCTTTAAAATTCAAATCAATTAGTTGGTTTTATTACAGAGCTGAACTGGGGTAAATAGATAATTAGTCAAGTTATAGCTACCTTTTTTAAGTCCTCAAGCTTCTCTACATAAACATTTTCAGTTTCATCCATCCCGTCCTCATAAAGCCAATCTTCTGTCTGCTGAAGTTTTCTAGATATCTCTTCCCTATCTGACTCATTTGCAAAGCTTCGATATGCATTTAAAATCTATGCACACAATTGTGTTACTCTAATATGTAGCAGAACTTAAGAAACGGAAAATGAACATAATCCACTACACCTCAGAATATGTCAGAAATTAAGATTATTTTATAAGAATATGCAGATTAAGATTAGATGGCAATCACCAAAAGGTTCTTGCTAGGCCTATTAGATGACATGAATATATCATATTTTGCATTTACTATTCATGATAAATCATCCAATCATATGATGTTGCAATTTCCAATGCATTGAAAATCATCAAATTAACTACCAAATACTGCATTTAAATTAAAAGTATTACCATCTATAGTAACTTAACTAATCTTAAAAGGCAGGAGGGTGCATCCATCTTTTAACAAGAAGCAAACTTATTCTTAAGACTGACTTAAAAGTTAAAAGCACAGGCAGCGTTTATACTTCTAGACACTGGGTTTGGATTACAGAGACATTAAATTTCCCTTTATAAAATCATCATGTGAAAGGAACCATGTGAAATTCTTTACTTGTAAGTGGAAAATAAAGCTATTATCATTTTAAGCCAAAGCAATACCTTATCACGCATCTCATAAACGTAAGACTCGAGGGCATTTTTCTTATCTTTGGTTTGCTCCATCTTCAAGTCCTGTTGCATCAACCAACGTTCTTTCTCTTCAGCTTTAGCAATCTCGTCCCTTTTCATTCCATCACAGACACTCTCACTAATAGGGATTTCCAACCTTTTTACAGCTTTTCCTCTTCTTGCTACACTAGCCTGCACAAGAATACTGAATTGAACATCAACGCTCTTCAATGTGGTATATTTGAATTTTTGTCCAAATATGCTCAATGACATTGTCAAGAGTCAAGAAACAATAGATATAGGCATTGGCAGAACATCTTACTAAGGCACTCCACAAGAGGATAACTGCAAACAAATTAGTCTAAGGTTTCCTAACCATTTGTCATTTATTTCAATTCTGAATTGTGAGCAAACAGTAAAAGCAAGGATTTCACTGCTCTCCTCGTTCTTCTGGTTTATATCTATTTTTCCTGAAATGTGATAACAACTAAAATGCAGATGGAGGAAGAAGTCAAAGTGGGCAGTACTTCAACTGAAACTTACACCAGGACAAGATGGAGGTTCTGATTGTGAATTATCACTGACTTGAGCAATATTTTCTACAGAAGATATCCGATCAGATTTGTCCTCTACCTCTTCTGAAGTCAAATGAGGATCATTGGTTGTCACAGAGTTATCCAGTTGATCCTCTATTAGCTGATGCAATAAAATTTGGAGTTCACCACAGTTAATTTACTTGGGAAATGACTAAAGGCCAATATGATACAACATTAATTAGAAAAAAAAAAATCATATTTACCACAGCTGAATCCAATTTGACAATCCCATGAAGATTTAGCTCAACTCTGACCTTCACTTTAGCCATATTTGTGTGGCATTGGATAGGTCCAACCTACAGAAACATTTAATCATAATTCCAAGAGTGTTTTAACAATGAAAAAAAAAACTAAATATTCATAACACTAAATCAAAAGTTAAAATAGAAAAACCGTTAACAAAAAAATTACAAATTGCGACATGTCTACAAGAAGAAGCATGCAAATATAGTTATCATACCGTGAAAGTATTAATTTGAGGAGATAATTTGGAAGGTAACTCATTTGAATTGATATAGAATGCTTCCATATTGAACATATTAGTTCTATGCAAAGTAAGAATCTTAACACTTGGAAATGGGTGCCCTTTCGGGAAAAGCACACCATTCGAAAGAGTGCAAACTGGACCTTTGTCAGATGAGAATCCAATAGATAAAGGAAGAGAATCTTGAACCTACAAGAGAAAACATATGACAAATGTTATAGTTTCGTACAGGAAATAACCCAATTAAGCACCAGCATGCATATAGATGCAAGTATCTAAATGAAACTCCTCCTTTTTGTTCATTGGTACCCACAAAACACTGGACAAGGAAAAACCTCAGTGATACCTGAACTTACTATTCCTTTTCTTTCTAATACTGAGGCTAAGAGGTTAGAGATGACCTCCTATAGATATTCAATTAGTAAAGTAGCTCATCTTTCAAAAACATAATAGTGAAGTTACCCCTAGAAAGCTCCAACCTCCTGGACAGGCTTGAAGAGCAGGGAAATGGAACCAATAGTAATCACTCCTATAACAGTACAGCCAGAAGAAATCCAGCACAATGGAAAATAGTGCAAAGCAAACAGAAATTGAGGTTTGCATAAACATTAATAGAAATAAGTGGTATTCATCTACATAACACATTTCATTCTCACCCACATCAAAGAATTTCACCCAAAAGATGAAAAAGGAAGAAATTTAAGCATGAAGACATAATTGTATCACTCAGATGAGTGAGAGACTGTGCTTAAATAAGAAAAATGTGACAGAACTTGGAAAAGGATTTTTCTTTCCCAGATCAAGAGAAAACCAGTTTATTTCATAATACAAAATAAATGTATTTGATTCAGAAGTAAAAGCTCAATCTAACAGTGTGTCAAAAGCAACAATGTCTGGAAACACAAACCTCATACTCTCTGACACGGAATATTGGACTGAGCATTGCACACTGAAGAGCACAACCACGAGCCACACACTCACTAGCGTTTATTGTCCGGCTGGGCTCCCGGTTAAATATAGAAGCTAAAATCCGTGTAATAGCCGGAATTCGAGACCCTGATCCAACAAGCTCAACTGAATTGATTTTATCCAGAGTCAAACCAGAATCAGCCAAAACCTTGCGACAAGGAACAGTAATCCTTTCCAACAAATCAGAAGACAACTTCTCAAACTCCTCCCTCTTGATTAAACCCCTAACATCTTTCTCATCCATCAAGCACTCTATATTAAGTGGTGCTTCCGCATTAGCACTCAAGACCTTCTTCAGCTTCTCACATGATGCCCTCAACCTAACAGATGCCTTTATATTTGTAAAAACATCAATGTTATACCGCTCCTTAAATTGGGATGCAAAGTGATTGAACAGAACTTCATCAAAGTCTCTTCCTCCCAAGCTACAATCAAAAGCATGAGAAATGATTTTCATTTGTCCAGTCTCAAATAATGCAATACAGATCTGTGTGTCACAGTGACCAATATCCACAAAGACAGTATAAACTGGACTAGAGTTAGAGATATCAGTCTTGTAAATTCCGTATCCAAGGGCAGTGGCAGTACAATCATGCAACAATCTCAACGGTTTCAACCCAGCAATTGCCGCTGCATCCAAATAAGCACGCCTCTGTAAATCAGTGAAGTAGGATGGAATTCCAATTACACATTCCGAAACAGGCATTTCCAAATTCTTCTCAGCTATCTGCTTTAAATGTGAAAGCAACATCCCCAAAATCTGTACAGGTGTAAATTCATGAACCTCTCCCATAAACAGTAACCGGATCAAAATTCCGCCATCAGGGCTTTCAAATGTTTCAAAAGGGAACAACTTAAGTTCTTTCTCCAAACCAGGTTCATTAAACTTCCTACCAATCAATCTCTTAACCTGCAAAATAGTGGACCTAGGATTCATTGTTGCAGAAGCAGCTCCAGCTGAGCCAATGAACCTTTGTTTCTCACCAAACGAAACAGCAGCAGGTGTCTCACGCTTCGATTCATCATTCAACAACACATCAATACCACGTTGCTTAGCAACTGCAATAATGCAGTTCTCGTTCCCGATATCTAATCCTACCACACTCATTCTTTCCTACTAAATCCAAACAATAAGAAAAAAATTTCCAACAATTATACCCGCATTTATCAAAATTTTCAAATTTTCTTATCCCTAAACAACTACTTCAACTTTTCTCCAGCTCAAAAAGTAACCAAAAAAGCTTCAAGTCTCCAGAACCAAATCAAAACACCTAAAAATAATTAAAATTAAGTCAATCAACCTAATATTCGAATCAACTCTTATTATAGCTAAATGCACTTAACTTTTAGAAAATGAAACTAAAATACCAATTTTTGTTAGTAAAGTATAAACGTAAGCTTAAATGAGGTTAAGCTTCTATACTTAAATAAATTCAAAGCTCCATTATTATTACTTCTTTCTTTCTTCCTGCATTTGTGTTGAGAATCAAACCTATAATAGAAGAAATCGAGAGATACCTGCTGAAAATTGAAATGTAAGGAAGCAAAAGAAGATTGGGGGGACTGTTTGGCCTTTGGGGATCGAAAGTTTGCGATGATCGATCTCTTTTCTCTGTTTTATGAACAAAGCAAATGAAATTTTAAGAACATATTTACAAGTAAAAGCTTTTCCGATTGAACGGGAAAATGTTTGGCTGTTTGAATTGAGAAAACGTGTTTGTAAATAAGGGCGTGACGAACAGTACTAATAAGAAAGTAAGCATTCACCCAAACTCTTTATTTGATTTATAAGAATTTAATATCCTAAATTTGTTTTATTTAAGTATAGATTAATTAAAACTTTTTTCTTTTGGCGAAACCTCAAAAAATTTCTCGGTGCTCGTCTCTGAGTTAGGTATCACCCCACCTTTTTTTTCGGGCCATTAATTCTCTATTTCTTTCTTCCCATTTACTATATGTATTTTTTTTCTTCAATTTATAGATTTATTTTGCGGGTATAGTTGTTGTTTTCATAAATTGTGATGGAGATATGACAATACCTATTATCATTGAAACCCCACCGATCACCAACCGTTTCTTTAAACTAGGTTGCTCTTCGTTAGCATCTTCATCTGTCATATTATTTTGTTTTTCCATTATTTAATAAGTTTTCACTTTTAAAAGTTTTTGTCTACTCTTATAATATGCTTTTTAATCTTCCTTTTGCGAATGATTTTAGGGTTAGTTTTATTATTGTCCTTTAGTGGATGCTTTATACCCACCGCTTTGGACCATTTAGGGTTAATTTCTTTATTGTATTAAGTACTTGCAATCATTTTAGATATGTTGTGCTTGAGTTATGGCCCCTAAATTATATAGTCTCATTCATTTAATGAATTAATAAAATTTCCTTTCAACTTTTTAAATTCAAAATCATAATTAAAATAATCTAAATTTGAAATAATTATGATTCAACATCCTACGCAAAACCTTTAAATTCCAATTTTGAATAATTTGAACTCAAAATAATTTAAATCCAAAACCTTCTAATAGAAAAATAACTTTAAATTTTAAACTCGATTTGATTTGATTCATATGGTTCTTATATTATTAAAAAAAAAATCAAATGAGGGGCTAATTTAATCTTGTTCTTATAATAAAGACAACTATCAAGTACAATATTCATTAATTTTCCAACCCTAAAGTTGAAATTTATTAAGTCCGCTTTAGTACACAAACTAAGCAACTATACATAAACTCTCGTAACCTTGAAATAGGCGTATAGAACATGCTTAAACATATTTAAATTCACGAATTTTTATATTGACAATAATTTTGATACTAACTAAATTAAGATTCAATTCACGTTTTAATATTCAACTTAAATATTATAAAAATTTAATAAAATGACACTTAAAAATTATGTGTCGAAGTAAATTTAGTAACACGACACAATCTCGATCATATTAACTTAAAACAAATTTCATCTAATTTGTTGATTGAAAACATTTATTTTTCCTTTTTTTCTTTCTTATTTATAATTAAAAAGTCCATATCATCAACCAGAGAGTAGACCCAGCAGTGAAGCCATGCTCACCTTCGGCTCAAAAACAAAGCCTTCAGAATTTTGGGCAATAGCCTATTGCCCATAACCTAGAATTAGCCCAACCATCTTGAATTTTATATCAGAATTTTGGGCTCATTGTCACCCACTAATATATATACCTTTCAAATTCATGGAAAAAATATGGTTAAAATTAAAAATTAAAAAATTTATTACAGGCGTATGAGTAAAGATTACGTATTTAAAATATATAAATTAATTTAAAAATAATATATAATAAATAATAAAATGTATGATTTAAAACTAATTAATAATAACATGTGAAATATATATATGATATTAAAATAAAAAAATAAATTGGAAGTAATATAAAATTTAAACACGTAAATACATCATATTAAGAATGCATTTATTAAAATATACAATTGGTGTAAATAATAAAGTGTGCATTATAAAATTAAAATATATTAAAATATTAAAATAAAGTTTTGATTAAGTGATAAATTTAAAACATTACTAATGCATTTGACATGGTTCAAATACTAATAAATGTTTTTTTTAATTAAAAAGACAAATACTTTTAAATAAGAAAGGACATCAAAGTAATTTCCTTAATCAAATTAATATTCAAATAATAATATAATAATATAAATAGATGGACATAGACTCGCTACTAAAGTTGAAAAGTAGAAGTTATTTTGCTTATTTTATAGACTTATTTTAGAACTAATACAATGGACTTGACCAAATTGCCCACACTTAGAGATTAACCATTTACTAGTGTCACGGGGCTAGACCTTCCGTCTCGCAATCTATGCGGCCTTAGGCGATTTGCTCGTCCAAACTCACCTAAGTCAGCCTTTTTACCTACAACGAGGATTCCTCAAGAACTCCTCCAAGGTGCCAATTTGTATAGCGGAAGCGTTTGTGCCAAAATAAACTACAAATAAGCAAAAGAAAGCCAAAGAAAGAATGCACACAAGGTGTTTGAGTAAATGCACAAGAATTCTATTACTCTTAAGAATTCAACATACAATGGATGATCTACAAATGAGGGGAGGCTCTCTATTTATAGTTGAGCTCCCCCAAAACTGACGGTCAAGATACATTCACATCGACGGACGAGATTAACGATATCCCATGATTTAAGGGATTTACAAGATATGCCTTATCAAATCTAATCTAATCTTTACAAGATATGATTCCCTCTATCTTTTAAAATTAGTTACCCAAAATAACCTAGGTTGCCATATCTTTGCTATTGGGCCACCCAGGCTTTAATCTGACAGGCTTCTCCAACAATTCTTAAAATTGGGCCAGTTCTCTTGGGCTGAATGATTCACATCTAATCGATCGACCTCTATGAGGCGCATCTTGTGCCATGGTCACGGGCTTTGAACTTTGGCCCGTGACACTAGAATGAGGTTGGTACTCAATTAAATTTAAAATTAATTAAGTTTAATTTTTAATTATCTCAAGAGTATTTTTTAATTATAAAATTTGAATACCTTCGTTTTTTATTGTGAAGTTAAAAGGATAATAATTTGGATTATAGATTCGAATATTCGATTCATATATATATTTTACGGATTCAAATATTATTGTTTTAGATATTATGATTTTTAATTTTAAAATTATTATTCCGGATATATATCTAAATATTTATTATCTAAACTTATATTATTTATTCGAATAACGGATGTGGACTCCGATTTAGATATCTAAACCTATTACTTGCATAATGCTTGTATTTTGAGTATATATATATATATATATATAAGAATTTTAGCAGATTCAGAAATTACAAAATTGGGTAATATTATACGTGAACACTTATAATAATGATGATTATGCCTAACGTGGTCCCACTGCCAAGTCCCAACCAAGTTCCGGATAGGTGTGGGGTGCATGAATATGCCAATAGAGTAAGTGATAATTTTATTGCTACTTTGAATTTATAAACCATAGAATTAGACTATCTAATGATCTTTTCCATAACCTATTCTGATTTAATATTATTTTATTATAAAAGTAATTTTGTTCTTAAATATAAAGTTATTATGAATAAAAAAATTCAAACCCGTAACGATCTGAAGTTCAAATTTAAATAATTCGAATAAAAAATAATTTCAACTCGGATGATTAAAACTTAAAATAATGACTTGAAATTTATTTGCTTTACGAGACAAATGTCAATATACTAATTGTTATTTAAGTTTGGCTTTAATGTTCAATTTGGAACTTAAACTTTTTTTTTTTTATCTCCACTTAGGACATGGGTTTTTTTAGTTTAATACTTGAATATTAAAATAAAATTGAATATTAAAATCAAATTCATATATCAAATGATATATAAGCGTTGTACCTTAGAAATAACATTATTGAAAGAGATAGTCATTAAATTCGAATATTAAAAATGACTTCACTCTCTTTAGACATCCCATTAGTCCAGGCTTAAATCAGGGCTGTTAAATCTTTTGTTCAATTTTAAACACAATACAAAGCTATACCTGCTGGAAAATTGCACAAATGAAAAAGAAAAAAAAAGCTTATTATTCCAAAATCACAACAGTATCACTCTCCTTTTTTCTTTTAGCAGAACTCTCCTATATTTAACCAAAACAAAATCATAAAATCTTGTATATGCATGTATATATATACATATAATGTTTTAAGTGAGCAAAGGACGATGAATGGCAGCAGCAATGGTTCCATGATCATTACCACCACGGTTAAGCAATCGTCTCCAAGTTTTCAACTGATAAAAAACCTGTTTGTAAACATCAACTCTTAAACCAGAAATACTAACCATCGCAGTTTTCTTCAATTTCTTCAATTTTCTACCAACCTTCAGCTTCAGCCTACATAATTTGATTCGAAAGAACGATGGTTTTCTTCTAGAATCAGCTTGTTCTAGCACTTTGTAAATCAAGAACTGAGCTCGTCTATGGATTATCTCATCTGGGTCTTCTTTATTCACCTTTGAATAACCATATGATCTCTTCAAAACAGACATGTTTTGGTTGTTTCTGGGGAAAATTTTATGGCTGGGAAAAAGTTTTGAGAGAAAACGTTGGAGGTGGAAGCAATATTTATAGGAGAAAAGATAATATGGTGATGGAGTTGTGTATGTGAACTAACATTGACTTGCAAGGGGAATAATAATAAGGGTAAACTATACAAATGGTCACCCTACTATGTCTAAGTTTCTGTTTTGGTCATCTAATTTTAAAAAAAATTCAATTTAGGCACTAACGTTTAAATTCATTCCTATCTTGGTCACTCAAGGTTGAATTGATAACGAGAAGCCTTTTTATAACCTGTATAATAACACATTTAACCCTCAATATTTGCTTACTCTATCAATTTGATCCTAATTCTAAATAATTAAATAAATTTAACCTTCACATTTACAAATTCTATCAATTTTATCCTCAAACTTCCTAACCAAAGCTTTCCGCTTTTAAGACAGGGGATTCCATATCTATTAATTGTTTTATATATGGTTGAAATTATCCAATTCGATACATAACCCTTTTTGTTTATATTTTTAAGAAATAAGTGTTGAAAAATTAACTAAATACCATTAAAAATAATATAATATATAATATATAATAAAATTATATAAATAATATTTTTTAGAAGGAATATAAATAAATAATTTTAGTTTTTAATTAATTTGGTAAATGATTTGACACTAAAAATAAAAAAATAAAAAAATAGAACACATAATAATCTCTTAATCAATTTATAAAATAATAAAAAAGTCATTATTATCAATGTAATAAAAGGAAATTCAATTAATTCTTTCAATTTTTTTTTCTTATGAAAAATTAAATGTTCATAATTTTTCTTGTATAATTATTGATTGAACAATTGGATTTTTCAAAGTTATACTTTTTAACTCTGAATTTAATTTCCAATTTCAAGGACCAACTTCGAAGACTAATTCTATATTCTTTGAAGAAAATATCATATTGTTAATAAGAGTAAATCTAAAATACTTTTCTTAAGGTTTTTCTAATTTCTTTAGCCAAAATTTTATCGGCCAAAGGGTTATAATTATATTTAGAAGAAAACTAATGAAAGAAATAAAATGAAATAAAGTTTCAAGATAAACTCATTGATATAAGGAGAAAATAGCTCATTAATCGAGAGAACTTTGTTTTCTATTTTAGGTATTTAAATGTGAAAAACCTCTGTTTTAAAAGTTAAAAAGCTTTGATTAGAAAGCTTGATGGTCAATTTGATAGAATTTTTAAATAAGAAGGGTTAAATTTATTAAACTATTTAGAATTAGGATCAAATTGATAAAATATGTAAGTATTGAGGATTAAGTATGTTATTATATCTGTTAGAAAAAAGACTTTCAGTTATCAATTTAACTGTAGATGACCAAAACAAAAATGAATTCAAATGCTAGTATCTAAATTAAAAATTTTAAATTTGTGTGACCCCAAAACAATAATATTTATATAATTGGACCACCATTTGTATAATAATAATAACAATAATAATAATAATAATATAAAAAGAGAAAAGAAAGAAAATAGCTGGCCTGGCCTTTCATCAGCTTGAAAACTGACCTGCAACAGCACGCTTCTACACAACTACTGAATTTTCCTTCATATTAATATTTATTCAGGTTTTTATCAAATTAAATTTGTCCTTTTTAATGAATAAATAAAATGAATGCAGCAGGCTAGCATGAAGTAGGTCGAAGGTACTGACGTAATCCATACATGCTTATATATATATATATATATATATAATGTCAAAGTCGAATGAGTTTATGTCAACACTCAATTAAAAACCATCTCATTGACAAATATATATATATTTTTATATTATTTTGAAGGTTTATTTTATTATTTTATATTTTTTATATACAAAAAATATATACACAAAATAATAATTCAACTTAAACCTCTGTAGTTTTAAATATTTATATTTTTCTACTTTAATTAAAGCCTAATTTCTCACTTATATAAACTTTTATAAATATATTTGTTTTCTACTCACATCGTAGTTGTGTTTTAATTTAGTCTTTCTATTTTTAAAATTTTAAAATTTAAGTCCAATTATTAGTACTATTAAGTTGATCCGACATTGTAACTAAAAAAATGAAATTATAATGAATTTGAATTTTACAAAATAGTTTAAATGGTGTTAATAGTTCAACCCGAATTTTAAAATATAAAAGTAGAGGGATCAGGTATTGTGTTTATTGGTTGTCACCTGATTATCATCAAGTATCGATACTGGATTTTGATAATTATCTATTACTTTATCGTTTCATTCCATTTATAAAAAAATTCGTTGTTCTTGACAAAACGTTCTCATTTCACTGGACTCATCATTTCAATTATTCAAACTCTTATTAGAGTTGAAAAATAAACTTTCGATCCAAAATTATACCAACTTATTAAAAGTTTACGAGCTTTTGATAAACGATACTTCAAAGATTTTTATCGAAAAGGTCGGTCTCTTCCCAACAATATATATATAAAAAAACTCGTTGCGGTTGAATTGAGCATACATCACTACATATGATCCAACAAATTGTGAGGTATGAGAGCAGAGCATGGAAGTAAAAAACAGAGCATCAGAGTGTAAGAAAGACAGCATTAATTAAAAGGAAGCCAAAGACACAATGAGGTTAGCTATAAAAGTCAATGGGGCAGCTATTTATAATACATGTAGAGGGACCAAATTTCCACCGGCATGCAGCATAGTTGAAAAGGAAACATGTTAGTAATTTAAGCAGGATATGTTTGAGGAAGGAACAAAGTTGGCTGTGGCCGAGACAGGGGCGGCTGGTAGGCCCTAAAATGAAAAAATTTTCATGTAAGTCTTTTATAACTTATAATTTTTTTAATTAATAATAATAAAATTTTAATTTAATTTAAAAAATAATAAAAAATTAATTTTTAAAAAATATAAAGATATAAATTATTAAAATTGTGAAATTATATTTTTACAATATTTAATTTTGATTCTAAAAAATATTTCTACTTTCGACATTGAAAATAGTGGAGGCCAATGCCTAACTGCCAAACCGCCATGTACTGGAGCGGTTAAACAATTGCTTTCTTAATAAAAAAAAAAGCCTATGAATGATGGGGTGTATTGTGAAATAGGTTTTGAAAATTTTCAAAATTTTAAATTTACGCTAAATAAATATATAGATTTTACTGTTGAATTGCATTAAATGAAACGTAAATATTAAATTATTAGAAGAAGAAGAAAAAAAATTCTTCCTATGGTTTTTGAGAAACTGTAAGTGACAAGAATGGGAAAGAAAAAAAATATTGGTGGTTTATTTTTTAAAATTTTAATCAGAATTTGGTATGATTTAAATTCGAAATTATTTGAAAATATAATTCAAGCTCGGGTGATTGAAATCTAAAATAATTGAAACTCAATTTGATTCAAACTTCAAAATAATTAAAACAATTAAAATCTAAAATAACCTAATTAAGTAACCAAAATAATATGAACCTATAATGGTCTAAACTCGAAGTGATTAGAATTTAAAATAGTTTCAACCCAAATTGGAATGAGCAGAACCCGAAATAACTCTAGCCTTCGACAACAGAATCCAAAATAACTTGAACAAGTAACTCAAAATGGTCTAAGACTGAAGTGATTAAAACTCAAAATAATCTGAATTTATTATTATCGAAACCCGAAGCAACTAAAACTTAAAATCACTTAAACTCAAATTACTCGAACTTAAAACTAATCTAAACCCAAAACAAGTGAATCTAAAATATTCAAACTTAAAACAATCAAAACTCGAAAAAACTTAAAAGAAGTAATCCAAAATAATTTAAACACCAAATAATTAAAACCTGAAAAATCCAAATGGAGGACTCAAAACCTATAACTTAAAACAAAATATAAAAAATAAAATTGATTATTTTTCATTATTTGAAATTTGCTTTTTCTTGGCTAGAGGTTGTCACGTGGGTAACATGTGCACTTATCGGCCCATATGGCCCAATGGCTTAAGCCCAATTAATAAGCAGCCCATATAATTTACACTGTTTCCTGGTTTCCTCGCGTTTCGGTTAATTACACTGTCCCGCGAACAACACAGCAACTTCAAAAAATAAAACAATTAATAAACCAAAAATAATAAATAATAAATAAATAATCAGATAGAAAAAAAGGGAAAAATAATATAATTATGACTAATTAAATCTGGAAATTTTGGATTTGTTTATTGATTATCTCACCCCCACCCCCATTTTTTTTTTTTCACTCAGGTGATTTTGGAATCTCTCCTACAAGACGAAGACAGGTATGTAATTTTTTTTTATTTTTTTAAATTAAAAACTGTAGTTTATGTACTTTTTTTATGTTATCATTACGTTAATATTTTTCTTTGTTTAATGGAAAAACCTGAAAATAAACAAGAACTGATTAGTAAGTTATATATATATTATTTTTGGATAAAGGAATCAGTAAGAGATTTTGGTTTGGGATTGTGGGTAGTTCAAAAAAGGTGGTCACTTTAAAAAAAAAAAGGAAAAAAAATTGTACCCATTGTGACTTTTTCCACTTTTAAATCTATGAAATATTTTGAAAATGTGTTAAAAAGGGTGTTTATGTTTTTAATCTTTGCTTGAATTGGGGTTATGATTAAAAAGGGTTAAAATTTGTTTATATTTTTAGGGTGTACTTTTGATCCAAAATCAATTTAGTCCCACATTGTTTTCATTGAATGGTGTTTTCAGGGGTTTTTTTTATGTTTGTCGGTGTACGTGTATCTGAACTGTCTCTTTCATCTTCTGTTGCTATTTGTTATTTTCCCCCCATAATTTTTTTTGTCTCTGAAATGGTTTTTTTTTTTTTTTACCTTTATTTAGTTGATAATGTGAGATTTGGGGCTAAAATGTCATGGTTTGAAATGGGGATTTACTTATCATTTCAATGGCAGATAGGCTAAGTCAGTGCATTGCTGTATATTGTCACCTTATTCATTGAAACATAGCAACATACTGTTATGAATGTATATTGTTTGCATAGGTTCCGAAATTTTGGGAATTATGAATGTAAAGACATCACAATGGCTTGTTCTTGAATCTGGTTATTACATACATAACCATCTAGGCATGCATTTCGTAGTTTATCATTGATAGCTCCTTCATTCATTAGGTGATCTTAGCTGTTCAAAATTTGAGTACTTATCTATATCGTTATGGCTTTGAGCACTTATCGATATCCAAGTTCAAGACCAGAGCTATAGGCAATCTTATGGTAATAATCATCCAGAGGATTTCCTTATGTTATATAGTCTAGTATACTCCTATCGGTGAAAGTAGTATTAGTGTGTCGTTGAATGAATACGGTTTTGTACCGCTTTTCTAATTCACTCAGTTCCGAAAATTCAGGAAGTATGACTGCAAAGACATCACAATGGCTTGTTCTTGAATCTGATTATTACTTACATAACCATCTCGGCATGTATTTCATAGCTCATCATCAATAGCTCTTTCATTCATTAGGTGATATTAGCTGTTCAAAATTTGAGCACTCATCGATATCAAAATTTGAAACCAGAATCTGAGCCTACTCATCCAGCGGATTTCCCGATGTTATATAGTTTGGTATACTCCGTTGTGAAATATGGTTTACTAGCATGGTGAAAGTAGTATTAGTATATTGTTGATTGAATACAGTTTTGTACCACATTTCTAATTCGCTTGGTTATTTTATGGTCATATTAATGACAAAAGTTTTAATTGCTTATCGATTGCAGGTAAACTTGGGAAAACTATTGCAAAAACAAGTAAAAAGATAGTAGGAAGGTGGTTGTGCATCTATTTCGTGCAGGATGAGCAGCCAGAACCAAGGGGTTAGTTTATCTTCACCGGCAGACCCTCCTATGAGGCGGAAACGTGGGCGTCCACGGAAGGACGAGACTGTTCAAGGGGACAACTCGCCTGTGACACCTGTTTCCGACAATCTGAATAAAAACAAGCAGAGTTTGGACATAAGTGACCCTGCATCTGAAGACATGGTAGGTCAGATGGTGTCCGGTGTTATCGAAGGTTCATTTGATGCTGGATATCTTCTTAATGTTAAAGTAGGTGATACCAACACGCATCTTAGAGGTGTTGTATTTCTACCGGGGCGATTCACTCCGATTACTGCTGCAAATGATGTGGCTCCGAATGCTAAGATGTACAAAAGAAAAGAGATTCCTTTCCCGTTTGTTGGCCCTCAGGGTCATCTTGATGCTACGAGTCCATCCGGGAAAAGTGAGAAGCCCATTGAGCATAAAAACGACACACCTAAAGTTCTAGACCAAGGTCTACATATAGGGCTTCAGTCTGGTGCTACGCCTGTTAGTGAGAGCCAATCTGCCTCTATTCTAATTCCTCCGGCTAGTAACTTGCCGATGAATGACACTGGTCTTCCCTTGGGACAAAAGGTCCTACAAGACCTAATCGCAGATATCGGATTGCAGAACAATAAAGCTGTTGGTGTTGGACAAGATCAGTCATTGCAGGGATTTGAAGCATTCAAACTGATGAAAGGACCGAATATTAATGCAGAGGCACCTAAAGCATCTGCACCAATGTCGGCAACATTTACCGGTACGTTGCCAGTTTCCGAGACTGTAAATTTGAAGCCTCAAGTTGAACACCAGGCTGTGAGTTTTGATCTTAAGCCACAAGAATTGTTCGGTGATGGTAAGAGCCTTGACCTTGTTAACAACCAAACACCTAAATTTCCCGAACCTGAACCCCAAGCTATATCTTGTGAACCCACTGCAATTGACGTTTTTGGTAAACAGGCTTCTAAATTTCCCGAGCATGAACCTCAAGTGATGCCTTGTGAACCTGGTGGAATCAACATGTTTGGTAAGCGGCCTTCTAAATTTCCTAAACCTGATACTCAACCGATGACGTGTGAACCTACTGGAATCAACATTTTGGGGAAACAGGCTTCTAAATTTCCTGAACCTGCACCTCAAGGCATGCCTTGTGAACCTGCTGAAATCCACATGTTCGGGAAGCAGGCTTCTAAATTTGCTGAACCTGAACCTCGAGCCATACCTTGTGAACCCATTGGAATCGACGTGTTTGGAAAACAGGCTTCTAAATTTCCCGAACCTGAACCTCTAGCCATGCACTGTGAACCTGCTGGAATCAACATGTTTGGAAAGCAGGCTTCTAAATTTCCCGAACCTGAAACTCAACCCATGCACTGTGAACCAACTGGAATCAACATGTTTGGAAAGCAGGCTTCTAAATTTCCTGAACCTGAAACTCAACCCATGTACTGTGAACCAACTGGAATCAACATTTTCGGGAAACAGGCTACTAAATTTCCTGAACCCGAACCTCAAGCCATGCCTTGTGGACCAACAGGAATCAACATGTTCGGAAAGCAGCCATCTAAATTTCCTGACCCTCAAGCCATGCATTGTGAATCCACTGGAATCAACAATTTCGGGAAGCAGGCTTCTAAATTTCCCGAACCTGAACTTCGAACCATGTCTTGCGAACCTACCAGAATCAACATTTTCGGGAAACAAGCTTCTAAATTTCCTGAACCTGAACCTCAAACCATCCCTTGTGAACCCACTGGACTCAACATGTTTGGGAAACAAGCTTCTAAGTTTCTTGATCCTGAACACCAAGCCATACCTTGTGAACCTACTGGACTCAGCATGTTCGGTAAACAGGCTTCATCTAGGCAAGATATAGATATTTCCGAAGATACTCAATTGGAGCTTGCTAAGAAGATTATGACTGGAACCAACACGGCTCACATGGATGGACTTTTTGCAAGTGATGCTACTACAACTACTACTGTGGCACCTCCATGTTCTGTATCAATGACCAGCCTACCAATAATGATATTTGGGGCCGAAACTATCCTGTCTGCCCACAAGCCCGCCGCTGAAGAATCTGTTCTTCCAAGAATGGTAGTTCCTGAAGTTAGTAGTTCTTCAATGGCCATTAACACCAACAGCGTGGAATCTAATACTAAAGATGCCATTTCACCAGCACAGTCTTAGTTTTCTAGTTTCGTCGGAATAGAAACGAGTCTTACAAGTCGAGGCTTGAACGAAGGTAAATGCTTAATATAGGTACTTTGTCTCCAATTTGAATTATTTGTAATGGGTACTCTTTGAAGTGTACCTTTACATTCTGACTTCATTTCAAGTGCATCCCCATGCTTTTGCATTATGCTGAAGATTTATTGCAGTCTTTTTTACAGCATTATGTGCCTGTTTTCAAGCATTTCATTGAAATTTGTATGGATCTATGTCAATGGATTATTATGGTCATACATTTAGGGTTTATATATACCATTATCATTGCATGATATAATAGAAAAGTGTAGAGATCTTTATGTACTTCCATTTTTTTTCATCATTAAAAGTTAGATTCCTTGTATTGTATATTGATGATATAGAAAAAAATTGTGTTCAAATTCCACTATTAAAAGTTTTTCCCTTATTGACCCAAATTTGTTTTAACATCTGGTCACCTAGTTTTTCACAGGGTCTTAGTTTGTTACACGATTTAGTCACACAATCGTGTGATTTTTTTATGAAATTTTACATTTTGATCCACACGGCTTTAGTGAGTTACACAATCTGAACATACGATCATGTGATTCATATTTTGCATGATTATCTTCAATTTTTAAAAATGTTACAATTTAATCCTTGTTTGTTCTCGGGTCAACTCTAGAGTTCTCATAAGCTCATATAAGACTTGAAAAAATTTTAAATTAATTTTTATGATTAAATTGATTAAAGAAATTAAAATTTAACTTTTAATTGTTTATAACTATTCTATTTTATACCGTAACATCTCGTGTACGAGTGTCACATAGACAATAGTAAAAACGTCAAAATGATAATTACACTCTAATATAAGGGGCCCTATTGTCAGAAGGCAAAGACATAAACACAGGATTTTTTATTAAAAGAAAACGAAAACGGTCAAGAGACTAACGCGATAATGGAATAAAAACAATAAAAACACTAAAACAAGTGACAGGGTATGTTCATTTTAAAAAGTAGTTATATATTGTACCCTCTAGCTGATAACTAAATTACGTTTTGGACTTAATCGAAAAATATTAAACAATTTCATAAAAGTACCATCTTTTCAATTTTAATAAAGATCAAATTAATAATTATACCTAAAAATATTATTATGATTATGAATACATATTTTATTTTTATACTAAACCACCAATTGTTAAAACAAAACACAAAAGAGAGCTATAGTGCAGATAAAATGAAGGAAAAACCAAAGGTCCAAAATCCCTTGACCTGGATCTGAGTCCTTCGACAATTGGCCCGACCCGAACCATCCAGGGTTGCTATTGGATTACAAGGTCCAAGTTTTTACACCTGAGTCTATAGGCACATTATGATTTCATCATTTGCATGCATCACAGAAAGCAAACCATATGATAAAATCTGAACACCAAGAATAGTACAAAATTTTTGTAATAAAAGGAGGTTTATACAGTGCATATGCTATTTAACAAGTGAATAACACAGCCTTAAGTTTATATCCCCCTATAGCGAAACAAAGGAGAAATCAAGTAGCATAAGTTCATAATACTAGTAAAGAGAGAACAGCAGCCACGAAAGATGGTTAATATCAGCACTTAGCTATATCCGACTTGTTGCTGTTGCTGTGGCTGTTGATAATTTCCGTACCCAGGATACCCTCCATAGTACATGTTGGGGTCTTGTGGGGCAGCGCCATAGCCATAACCATATCCTTGGCTGTATCCATAATATCCAGCGTTCCACTGGTTTGGATCTGCTTGGACCTGAAATGCAAGACATGCCAAAGGCTTTCAGAGTCTATATGTTGAATACCAAGAAAAAGCAACCTGTTTGTCATCAAAATCCTAACTAACCTGCTTGTTTGATGTGCTACGACCCCATGAAAGCCGAATACTTTGTCCACCCAACTGAGTCCCGTTCAATATTCGTAGTGCTTCTTCGGCACAACTCCTGATGCATTGCACAAGCACAACAGAAAAATTAACATGAAATATATCCCTCTTAAATAGATCTATTCAGAAATATTAAGCAATGTATCTTTACCTATCAGCAAATTGAACAAATCCACAACGCTTGTTTTGTGGAATCTTCACATGCACCAACTGACCATATGGGCTGAAGACCTCTCTCAAATGGTCTTCAGTCACGTTAGAATCCAAATTACCAACAAATATCTGCATGGAAATATGTGAATCAAAAACAAATAACAAGAAACCACCATGTTTCTCAGTTAAAGTGACAAAGTACCCACAGTAGTATTATTCGGATCATTCTCGTTCTGAGTCCCTTGAGATGAAGCTGCATACAAAAAATGAATGTGTAACAAAAGGAAAATAAAAAGGAAATAGCATTTCCATAAAGAAACAATGAGAAAACATGGACAATGCATAGACAAGATTCTTTCCATGGAACTTTTACTTCACAACTCCAGGGGCTGTCACTTGAATGTTAAGAAATATATAGCCTGGAAAAAGTGTGATCTGTTCGAATAATATGTAAAAGACCAGGTCCCTCGATTCACAGAAATATGATTGGAGAAGCACATAAAGCACAAAACCAATGTAAGATCAACAACTCCCATGGGGTAAAAGGAAACAAGACAAGAAAAAAAAGATACAAAGTGCCGAGCAAGCACAAACAACGAAAGTAAAATAAATGTTGATATTCATGCTTTTGACCAAGCTACAGCACACACTCTGAGCTCTCACTTGACTGAAATCTTGAAGAACCATGACCTAAAACTCTAGGGGCAGTGACCAGAAATAGACATCAGGAGCAGCAGGACTAAGCAATAACATCAAGATGAAAAGTAAAAGGCAAAAGGAAAAAGCACATAACAAATCACCAATGTCATTATGTAAAACTGAAATGAAGGCTCTAATGGTAAACTGAAATATAACCCGACTGAAAGCGCTTACTAACCAGAGAAGAGTAAGTTGACTGACAGCTCAATCAATAGAACTGAAATGAACTTCGTAAATGTAGTAAGCTGACCGACATAAACACAAAACTGACCTAAGCGAGGGCACGGACTAAGGGGGTAACCATTTCAGCTGAAATCAGTTCCAGGCCCCAAGATGATAGAGCCTCCTGACGCCCTGCTCTGATACAACAGGAGTTCATAAGTTTTTGCAAGTTTCAAGATTTGATTAGAATTACGGTGACCAAATGTTAAAGGAAAGTACAGGCAGGAAATGACTAGTGGAAACTGCTGCTCAACTTCTAGAATTAACTGAAAGAAACGGAACTTTAAAATGATATTAAGCACTTCACAGCAAGTAATAATTGGAAACTTGCCTAACCTGCCTTACCCTTCAAAAAGGGAAATAAAAAATATAACTATCAATTTTGAAGGACACCAACATTCACATTACATGAACTGAAAGAAATGAAAAACAGACATCAAAGAGCACCAGAAGATACAATGTAGTCAAATTCAAATATGCAGCTAAGATGAATCAAAGTATCCCGAAGGACTTGGGTAAAACAAACAACCATCAGCAAACATACCTGCTGGATATTGCTGTGCAGCACCAGTCTTCTTGTTAGTAGCCGGCCCTATGCGCATAGGCCTAGTTGAACAAAAAGCACCATTCATCTCAGTCATGGCACGATTATATTCAGTTTCATCGCCAAACCTGACAAACCCATAACCTTTTGTGCGCCCAGTGATCCTATCAATCACAACCTTTGCACCCTTCACAGAAGGAAAGTGTGCCCTGAAGGTCTCTTGAAGCATGTAATCTGTAACATCAGCAGCCAAGTCTCCAACAAAGATTGTGAACTCAGGGGTCTCATCTCGCCTATCGCCTGAACTAAAGGATGCCCAGTTCAACCTATAGTTGCTCTCACCATTTGGCATAGGTGTACCATTGTATGTTTGTAAAACTCTCTCAGCAGCAGCTCTTGAAACAAACTCAATAAACCCATAGCCCTCCACTTGACCAGTTTGCTTGTTGCGGATAACTTTTACAGAAGCAACCTGTAAGATAACCAACAATTGAATCACTCGCACATACATCAAAAAGAGATGAAATTTACACATCCTCTAACATAAACAAAGTAAAAGCTTTAGCAATAATGACACATCTCAAATCACAATGCTTGCTAGTCTTAGCACAGAATGGTACTCTAATTAAGCCCTTCTACGCAATAAAAGACAGAACTTGACATCTTAGACCCAGAACATATCACATCTACATCAAAACACTTGTAAAAGAAAAAATATATAAAACCTTGAAAGAAAAGCAAATCCACTACCAAAATCTTATTTTTTATGCATACAATATATCAATCTGAAAAAACAAAAGAAAAAAGCAATCAGAGATTAAATCATTACATCAAAATAAACCCCGCCAAATAAAACATAGCATAAAAAAATCTTAAAACAATATCACATTAAAACCGTTGAATACCTCTCCAGTTTGGGCAAAACAGCTCAAGAGATAATTCTCATCCATATAATACTGCAAATCTCCGATCCACAAAGTCCGAACCTCATCTGCGTTAGCCGGTTGACCAGCTGGCTGTTGTTGAGCCGGTACCCCTGCCGAACCTTGTTGTGGGGGCCACATAGGTGGAGGATGACTCTGAGGCGGCTGCATCATGTTCATCATCATGTAAGGTTGTTGTGTCTGAGGAACCGGAGCCGGAGGTGGTTGCTGATATTGGTACTGTTGGGTCTGTGGAGCCATTGGTGGTGGTACCATAGCTTGTGCTGGTTGTTGCATCATCTTCAATTTGGGGATATTTTTGGTATTGAGAGAAACTCAGAAGGAGCAAAACCCTAACCCTAGATAAGGTAAGGTTTGGGAAATGTGAAAGAGGGGAAGCAATTGTTGGGAATAGCAAAAGCTCTTAAAGCAATGGGCTTGAAAGCTGGCTTCTTGAAATGACTAAAACGGGCTTCTCTCTTAGCTGTTTGAACGAGTAAAGGTAAGGGATATGTTGATGATTTTGTCGAGCTAAAAAAAGAGTTAATTCGGTTTTGGACAAAAAGTGTTTCAAAATTTCATGGAAAAAAACAAATATATTTTATAAAATGTTAAATTGTGGTTTTGGTCTCTTTATTATGTTAATATTTAGATTTAGTCCCTCACTTTTGTGGCCAAAAATCCCCATATTTGGTATAATTTGATTTATGATTAAAAAATTTTATTTAACAAATATATTTATCATATTATAAAAATAAATGAAACTTTGCTGATACAATTGAAATATTGAATTATATTACTTTAAATCCAAATTCTATCACGAGTATATATATTTTTAGATTTTATATAAAATATATAAAAAACAATAAGTTAATAACAAACACATAATAATATTTGTTACTTTATAAAAAAATATTTTTTTTATAATTTCCTAATTGAGTTGAGATCCAATTGTTAAGTAATACCAACCCAACCTAACACATATAATACTAACATGATTTTTTTTTTTTTTGTATTAGGAGTGTTTTATAAAAAAATTCATTGACATTTTAACCTAAATAATTAAAGATATTAACTATTTAAATTTAATAATAATAGTATTACTCTTTAAGAATAACCTAAGTTTAAATCATCGTTGTATCAAAAAACTTATCTCAAATAAAAATATAAAACCTAAATTTCAAATTTGAACAAAATAAAGGGACTAAAACCATAATTTGACATTTACAAAATAGAGTAATATTTTTCAACCGAGTCAAATTAGTTTTAACCTTCTATCTTCCAAGTTGGGGATAGTTAAATGATTTCTGTTTCTAATATTCAACTACAGATTGACACTACATCTTCATCTCTACAGTTGCTTAAACTAAAAAGATCAAACTAGCAAAATGACAGGCAACAAAATTGTCTATGTTAAAACATGCACAATTGAGCACGGATCATGCACCGCCAATTTAAACACATCAATGGCAGTCTGGCACACTATATATGGAAAATCTGGGGAGTTATTTAGATCCTAACTAAAGTGTAAATAAAATTTCTTTCACATCGCAAAAGCGATTGGCAATTTGCTGGATTTATAACCATTTGTTATTAGTTTAAGAAGTTCCACGGCCTCCTTCAATCTTCTTCTATCTGTGTTGTCCCTTACAGCAACAGCACGGGGATTCCTGAAAGGCAACATAATTTGTGGGGTAACAAAATTACGATGATGAGAGTGAGTAAAAGTCAATTAAAATTTATTTAACAGTTGATTTTTGGTTCAGTCAAATCAGTTGAGTGATTAAAGCGGTTTTGTAAGGATTAAAATTAGGTTATCTTCTTTATTTATCGGTCATGAATTTTTATGATTAAATGGATTAAATTAATTGACTTTTAATATTTAAGTTTTTTTGTCCACTTTAAAGTCTAAACTTGACAACTAAATTCATTTTAATTCTTGAACTTGGTTTTGAAATTATATCACGTTATCAATCTTTTATATTTGTCGAGTTTAAGGACTAAAATAGACCTAATTACCAAACTCAATACTAAAATAAACTAATATATATATATAAATAATAAAATAGACCTAATTGTCTATTTGAAGATTAAAAATTATATTATTATAAGAAATTTACAATATAATTTTTAACCAAATCCCAAATCCAACCCAATTCAATATGTACTCATTTAATGACAAATGATAAATCCTTTCGGTTAAATCAATTAAGGCCTTCCTTAACCTATTAGTTGATTAAATTATAAAATTGATCAGTTAAATTGATTTTTTTTAAATATTTTTTAATTGCACCAACCGAACCGACCGATTGGTCTCCCCGAGATTTAGTAACCGAAGCCTAACCTTTTTTCATTGTATGCTTTCCTTGTGAGTTCTTCAACAAGATTGTATAGTCTCTTCAAAAGAGCTGGAAACTTGTGTACAGTTATCACACCATTCTCATTTGAACATATCTTCTTCAGGATTTGTGAAGCAATAAAATATCCTTCTTCCTTGTTCCTGGAATGAGTTATTGACAAAATATGAAACAATTAAGAAATAACATATGATGTGCCATTTATCTTGACTTGTAATACAGTAGGAAATGTTAAAACCTGTGCAACTCCCATAAGATTGTCTCCACAGATGCAGGGGTGTCGATTAACACTTGTGTCAAATGCGGATAACGTGCGAGGTTTCGAAGTGTTGAGAGTGCATGCTTTAGAACCTGTTGATCGGGTATGCTACGACTGGCGGCACGAATCAGCTTTAGTAGAATGGTGATTGCACCGGCAGCCACAAGTTCTTCGCAGCATTTCAGAGAATGAGCTGTAGCCATATCTGCAATCGAGGTGTTTTTTACAAGCTTGTCATGTAGATTCATTGTCATTTTAGCTCATCAAATTAGACTATGCTCAGTACTTAGGTTTCCTTTTTATGGGGACCATATTATGCCAATGCACTATTCCCTAACACAGGTAAGGTTATCCAAACATTTTAATTTCATTAACTAAATCGACAGGCAAAAGAAAATCAGAAAATATAAGATTAGTAATAAATAAAGCAAGGGTCACTTTTTCTGAGGCATGAGAATACGAAGAAAGTATGGCTGATGTAGAACATAGCATGCTCACCTAAGGTCTCACAGTTGTGAAGAATGCCACGGATGCTTTTCATGCTCAGTAGTTCCGAAAGTGCTGACAAAAGGCGGTTAATAAGACGTCTGCTATCATCAACATTCATAGCAGACTTCTGCATTCTCAAGCGCAAATTCAATAGCTGCTCTCTTGATTCTTTCCGAGCAACATAACCTTTCCAATATGACTACCACATCCATAAGAAAAAGGAAATTAGGAGAACATACTTAAAATTTAAAATTGGGTTGGATAGGCAAGTTCATCATTCAAAATATGTATTAAGACAACTAGCAAAAGGATGAGGACTGATCGGTGAGCAATATTAACCAAAATGTGGCATGGGTCGGACCCTCAACACTTCAGGTATTATCTTCACTATTTGTCTCCTAAGAGCTCAAATGCCTGAAGAGACAACGAGTTCACATAACGGGAGTATCTCGTCAAGTGCATGAGAAGGTGAACCATGCGCAACTAGAATCCGTGATGCCCTATAGCTTGTAGCACTAGCCCAAGCGATAGCATTCTCACCCATTAAATGAGTTCAAGTCCAACAATGCGCATGGTTTTCCTGTTCAGTCACCTGACAAAGCGCTCCAACTCTGAACTTGTAGCGTCTTTAGATGCTCATTGGGGTCGTTGAGAGTTAGAAATCCTCAACAAAAAAACTGCTAGCTCAAGTGGTAGCTCACCCATTAATGCCCTAGCCCTATAAGCTATTGGCATTATGAGTTCTAAAAGTCAGAAGGTGAAAGGTTCAAAGTGGGAGCATCTCATCAGGTGCCTGAGAAAGGCAAACCATGCTTGTTATGCATGGTTAGACTTAAACCAGTGCTCTGTAACTTATAGGACATTAATGGGTAAAACTACTACCATTTGAGCTAGCTTTATTGAGGATTTTGGACCCTCAACAGTCATGATTCCAATTCAAAATTAAGTTGATATTAGTGTAAGCAGGTTCTATGAAGCAAAAAAATTGTAACTCTAGATGTTTGTAAAAGGCATCATCAAATGCAATCATGTAAATTGAACAAAAATAATGCAATTATATAAAGCATAGCTCAATGTGGAGACATCTTACTTGTATTACAACAATACAAGTCCTCTTTCTATACGCTTTTTGCCTAGCAATCCAGCCCCGTGCGTGAGTCTGGATAATGATAACTGACCTTGCTCTTGATTTAAGTAACAGAACACCTCTCCACCACCTTTGCAGTTTCAGAACTGAAATAATCACTAATGTTAATTCAAAACTCCGGAAGAAGCCTCCTGACATGTTACAATTGCAGGCACCACTACCAGCTGCCTGAACAGAAGTTGCCCCTGCAATTGCTCAACCCCATATATTTTTGTAAATTCTCAGATGGAACCACAACTGAAGCAAACAAATAACTTCTAGAAATAAAATAAGTGGATATTCAAGGGAAAACTAAGTACCTAAAAGCCTACTTCGAGCAATTTGTCCCCTGATAACACTTTGAATATCTATAGCTGCCAGTTTCTGTAAATGAAAGGCCTTCTGACATATTAGGCTTCTTATTGCTCTTTGGATCTTTATTACAGCATCCCTTCTCAACAAAACATCCTTCCTTACAAGCCAACCAAGGCTCTGTCTCTGTTGTAAGAAAAAAGGGTCAATGATCTATGTATTGCTGCAAGTAAACACCTTATGGAAATATATGCTGAAGAATGCCAACGGGTATGACTAATAAGGCTAAGTGGATACTAAGAATCAGAAAGGCATCATTTAATGCAACTATATAAAGCATAGCTCAATATGGAGATATCTTACTTGTATTAGAACAATACAATGCTTCTGTCTGTAAGTTTCTCGCTTAGCAATCCATCCCCGTGCATGACTCTGAATAATTATTGCTGATTTTGTTCTTAATTTAAGTAACATAACACCTCTCCACCACCTTTGCAGTTTCAGAACTGAAGTAATCACTAATTTTAGTTCAAAACTCTGGAAGAAGCCTTTTGACATCTTACAATTGTAACTGCCAGCAGTAGCTGCATGAAAGGAAGATGCTCCTGCAATTGCTCAAACCATATGCTATTTTGAGAAGGAACCACGACTTAAGCATACAAATGGGAACTGCTACTAAACAAATAAGTGGATATCGAGGAAAGAACCAAGTACCTAAAAGCCTACTTCGAGAAAGTTGACCCCTGATAACCCTTTGAATATCAATAGCTGCCAGTTTCTGTAAATGAAATGCCTTCTGACATATTAGGCACCGTATTGCTCTTTGGATCTTTATTACAGAATCCCTTTTCAACGAAAACTCCTTCCTTACGAGCCAACTACGGCAATGTCTCTGATATGTTAAAAAAAAAAAAAAAAATCAGTGATTTATGTATTGCAGCAAGTGGACACCTTATGCACGTTTAGTCGTTGCGTCATTTAATCCGACTATATAAAGCGTAGCTCAATATGGAAACATCTTACTTGTATTAAAACAATACAATGCCTCTCTATATATGCTTTTTGCTTCGCAATCCATCCCCGTGAATGACTCTGAATAATGATTGCTGATTTCGTTCTTAATTTAAGTAACAGAACACTTCTCCACCACCTTTGCAGTTTCAAAACTGAAGTAATCACTAATTTTAGTTCAAAACTCCGGAAGAAGCCCTTTGACATATTACAACCGTAACTGGAAGCACTAGCCGCACAAAAGGAAGATGCTCCTGCAATTTCTCAAACCATATTCTTTGTAAATTCTCAGATGGAACCGCAACTGACGCATACAAATGAGAACTTTTTGTAATCAAATAAGTGAATTTTCAGGAGAAAACTAAGTACCTAAAAGCTTAGTTCGAGAAATTTGCCCTCTGATAGCCCTTTGAATCTCAATAGCTGCCAATTTCTGAAGATGAAACGCCTTCTGACATATTACACACCGTATTGCTCTTTGGATCTTTATTACAGCATTCCTTTGCTTCAAAAGATCCTTCCTTGCAAGCCAACCGCGGCAATGTCTCTGATTTTTAAGGAAAAATATAGGTGGTTATGTATTGCTGAAAGCAAACATCTAATAAGAATATATGCTAAAGAATGGAAATAGATTTGAAATAGAGGTGATTATTATCTAAAATGTCAAGATATCAAATGGACCATGATATCATGGCAATGAAGAAAACATAAGGAAGCACCATGATCTAATCAGCAATGGAAGAGACAACTTACTTGGATTGCAACAGTAAGATACCTACATCTCAAAGCTCTTCTCTGAGCTATCCATCTACGAACACAAGATTGAATGATGATTGCTGATCTGGCAGCCATCTTATATTGCTGAAAAACATTTGAACATTTTAGCTGTCGTAATTTGCTTTGAATTGCTATTATTGCTTGCTTCTGGTTGACAAAACTCCTTCTTAACTGCCAACCACGGAAATGACTTTGAATTTTTGTTGCAGCAAATGTCTGATTTTGAAGAGATCTACAGACAAATTCCTTCTGAGCAATCTGAAAGGCCCACCAACACTTCAGCCGTCGAAAATTACTTTGAATTTTTATTATTTCTTGCTTCTGCTTTATAAAACTTCTCCTTAAATGCCAAGCTCGGTAATGGCTCTGAATTTTAGTTGCAGCATAAGTCTGTTTTTGTAGATATCTGCAAACAAAGTTCTTCCATGCAATCTGAATCCTGCTTGCTGCTTCTGTTTCACCAATACTTAGACTCTTCTCTTCGTACTTGAACGAAGCATTCTCAATACGAGCAGTTTTATATTGTTGAAAAGTACTCGAACATTTGAACTGTCGAAAATTACTTTGAATTGTGATTATTGCTTGCTTCTGCTTCATAAAACTCCTTTTTAACTGCCAGCCACGGAAATGACTCTGAATTTTTGTCGCAGCAAAAGTGTGTTTGTGCAGAGATCTGCTAACAAAATTCTTCCATGCAATCTGAATCCCGGTTGCTGCTTCTATTTCACTATTACTTAGACCCTTCTGGCATTTACTAGAAGCATTCTCAATCGTGTGAAGTGATCTTACCACCCAACCACGAAAACATTTCTGAATTACAATGGCAGCCTTGATGAGGATTGGACAGGATGCATCACGTCTTTGAGCTACCCAAATCCTTGCAACATGCTGTATGAGTAACACTGATCTTCTTAACTTAACAAAACTGTGTCTTTCACCGATAAACTTGACAAGTCTCCCAAGTTCTTGTGAAGCAAAGATCAAACAAGTGAAGTGAGAAACAGGTAATATGAAATATGCGTATAACCAAAATACTCAGATAAGAGTAAACACCAGATGAAACTTCCGGAACTCCGGCAAAACTGAATTTATTGAGCTCTGAATTTTTCTTGACAGTCAACCATGCACGCGTAACAGTTTGGATTAAGCCAATAGCTTTTGTCATCTTAAGAAAATTATGACGCTCTATGAATCGCCTGAAATGAGACTGTATGACTATTGCGGCCTTTTCTGAAGCATTATGCAGGGAGTGCAAGGTTAGAAGAAAAAAATTACTTACCACAAAGATGCAATAGAAGGCCATAAAGGTCAAAGATGCCATATTAAGCTAAAAGTGAGAAAGCCAAAAATCCATACAACCTTAGAGGAAATGTATAATTTGTCAAGTGAATTTTCCAATTCCAATATGATTTTAAATTTAGATAAAGTGTGATTCACCAGCACGTTTTAACTAACTCTGAAAATATATGGTAAATTATTGGGTTGGTGGAATAAGTGGGGTAACAATCCGGTGCTTTATTCAATGTACCAATATTCTAGAATGAGATAATAACTATCATTGTACTTTTGTTATACGGTATTGCTCAACATTTACGTCATTACAAACATGCACTTAGAAGCAAGGAAACACAAGTTCCCAAGATTGAGATCGAAAAGGAGTTGAATGTAAAATTGAGCCAAGTCTGAATATTGCAAATCTCAAGCTTGACTCAAAATTCAGAGCTCGATACTCAGCTCAAGATATAATCGAGCTACTTAAGCTCAATTAAGCTCGTTTCGTCATTTTTGTACTCAAGCTCAACTCAATAATTAATCTTAGGGTTAATAATATATATTAAGGGTAATAACATAATTTAATAATATAAAAATATTAAATGCTCGATAAGACTCGCAAGCCGTTCAAGCCAAGTATTACTATGCTCAAATTCAGCTCGATAATTACCAAATCAAATTCAAATTTTTTCGAGTCGAACTCAAGCAACTTGTGAGCATCAGTGTCTCATTTACACCCCTAGACTCTCCATTGCTTCTCCCTCTCATTTCCATCATTGATGGCTCTCCGCCATACAAAGGTGAACTATTCTAACCCCACCACTTTCTCTTCCCTTATTTATTTCTTGTATCAATAAAACCAAAAATATCAAAAATAAATTTCTTAAGAAGAAACATCATCTAATTAATAAGGAGAAAAATTTAGAGCAAAAGGTATAGAACTCCTAGTCAGAGTTGAAAATGCATCAAACTATAACAAAACAGACAAAGGACAAAGAAAAATAAAAGGAAAACTATTACAAAAAGCTAACTAGAGAAGGTTCACAATAACCTCTTAAAATGTCAATGCTTGTCTTCTGAGCTGGAAAGCAAGATGAAGTAGAAGCAGCAGGTCTTACAACACTTTTGTAGTTTCGTTCTGTCATATCTCGCCACCAAGCCTGAATGATCTTAAACTTTTTAGTAGCATCTGCATAAATGAAATGGAAGAGGGAGCAAACAAAGGTTAGATTTTAGTGCTCAATCTAAGGGCTTGAACATACAGTAAACTAGAAAATGCCAATTGGATTTAGGTTGGACACTTAACATGGTATCAAAGCCTCAGGTCTATTAAATTGTTCTCTGCCAGCCAATACCAACTTATTTTCTGGCTTTTTAACCCCAGGAAGCTAGGTTCGATGAGAGCAATTCATATGCGGTCCCAATTTCATGCATTTACGTATCATGTGATTATTTTCAGAATTTAAAGTGCACAGTCAACAACATTTAGCTGCATGAGAAAAGACACATGCAACATACATAACTCACTAAAATGAGGATTATCACTAAATAAAGAAGGACCTTCAGTGATATCTAAGTCTCTGTCCGTTAGCACAATTGCTTCAGAACTTGCTGACCGCCTTCGAGTTAATGAATGTCTCCTCCTCTCTAGGGTTTGGCAATTACAACCCAACAATTTATGGAAATTCAACTGATCCTGGCAAAAGTTAGAAGAATTCTTGAAGTAGTTGCATAACTATGGCACAATCAAGTGGTTCAAAAATAATTCCGCTATCAGGCATTACCACATTTTTCTTGACGATAAGCTGGGATAGAATGAAAGTCAGCAAAACTACCACACTCTTCTCACTAACTGCAACATTATGCTCAAGTAAGTCACTTATTTGCAGAACCTATACAACAAAATAGGCAAAGAGTAAGACATACAATAATATTGTATTGAGAAATAAAGATATGTTAAAACTCCACTTTTCAATTATGACAATCATAACCACAATGTATCATGAACACCGTTGTACCTCAAAACCCCCATAAGCTTTTATAAAATTAGCAGCTTCTCTCAAACCTCACTGTTTATAGCACGTATTCAATCAATGAGCATTGAACTAAACATTACCTCAGGAAACTTTCCCAATATTGCTGTTAGTTTCTGTGATAATACAAAATTGTGAACTGCATCTGTGTAATCAGTAGTGGACATGATTGACTTCTCATCTCTTGTTTCATGAGAGTCCTGTTAAGACAACAATAAGAGATTAATACAAATCACAACAGAAAAAGAAGAAAAACATTGGGACAGAAAAAAATGTGTACCACCTTGTTAGAACAAGAAAGCTCTCTGCGGAAGTAATAATCAAGCAAGCACCATATGGCTTTTCTATTAACCAGTGAAGAAAAGCTGTCAACCTTAAGACCATAATTTTCACAAATTGCCTACAAATATTCATTCAACTTATTAACAGCAGTAAAATCATAAAGATGCAAATTTAAGAGTGAACATGCATAAAATGAAAGAAAAACACAAACAAATATACCAGACAAAAGTTATCTAAAAGTGGAGAAGAGGAAAAACTAGGGTGTTGATATAACAGAATACCTGGATCCAGTTTAAAAGCATTCCCAAATTCGTGGAATTTATTTCATTCAACTTATCCTGTCATAATTGGAAAAAATGAAAAATAATTTATGAACATCAGGAAATCTTAATAAACAACAGAAAGGAATATAAAAAGAACTTAGCTAAGTTTTCTAGTATTTAAATATATAACTGGTTGCTAAAACTTCATGCACTTCTTTATTCTGTAATGAATAGAAAAACTAAACAGTTATCCATCGTTCACCAGAACTCGAGGAAAATATGAAGCATACCATATTAAAGCCACGTATTTTGGATATTTCACTAGCAATGGTTGTTCTGTCAATCAGAAGTGGCAACTGCAAGATCAATGAAATCATAAGTCACAGCTAAAGGACTAACAATGGAAAGAACTCTTATAAACATCTGAAAAATTCAAACAAAGAGGAGATTAGCAGACCTGTAAACGAACAAATATATTCCAGAGCAAGGATAGAGTGAGTTCCGTATCTCTGTCAGCAACATCATCTCTTGTAATCTTCAATCCATCTTCATCACATAGCATGACACCAGCCTCTCTCAAATATTGCAGGGCAACACCACAATTGGCCAAATTCTTTTTATGGGTGTCTGAAGGAACTACTATTTTCTGCTCATGCAACAAGCTATTAAGTTAAAACTACATTCCATGCACTGCTTAATTGTTATCAGTTGATCCTGTTGTGTAAACTTCAAGACGATAAGAGAAAAATAGCAACCATGAGGATAGAGGAATCATGTCGCAAAAGCTGAATAACTCTACAGAGCCGCACACCATCTTGAAGATCCAAGAATAAATCTGATACTTGGAAATCAAACTCCACAAGGGCAGACTGTACCAAGTAAATATTTGGACGGTAAAAAGAAGAAAAAGGAAAATTAAAATTTCATACTTCAGGCAAGGTAAATAAAATTGATGTATAACCATAGGAACAATGCCTAAAAATTAAGTTGCTAGAGTATAAGATTAGTGTTAAGCACTGTACATGGATTAAAATGTAACCAACATACCTGCTGATGAGAAACTTTATACCCTACAGTCACTAGATGTGCAAGAAGGTCACCTTCTCCATGCATAACATCAGATGATAAGAAATCTAGTTTCATATCATAAAAAGATGACAACGTTAGCCCATACAAACATAGCACGTGTAGGTTAAAACTAAGCAATAAAAACATTGAAGTAAGAAGTCGGAGAATTACTATTGAGGACTTGACGACTTGATTTTATACCAGACGGAACTGTGAACAGAAGAGGAGAACCTCCATCGACTCCATCAATACCATAATTAAGAGGAAGACTGGTCTGAGATTTAGCTCGGTCAAGGATAAGAACAACCAATAAAGTTCTTTTCAATATAATATTCCCCAGATTCTCGTAGTATCCCGGTCTGTACAAACCTTCCACCTTCTTGTTATAGGCATAAGCCTTTGCAAGTCCAGTGTGCGAGAAGAATTGTTTTTCTATTATCATCTTCAAAAATGAAATATCTTTCACAGAACCAAAATCTCCCTCGGGTGATATCTGGGAATCACCACCAAAAATAATATACAACCCAATTCGAAGCCAAATTGGGTTGTAGGACATTAGAATTTTAGTAGCCTTTTCCTTAATTCCAACATCTGTAACTATAGGACAATTTGCTTTCATCTTTAACCTCCCTCCATCTATATTCTGCCAATTAATCAGAAACAAAAATAAACTTCAATGTTATACCATTAACAAATTATAACCAACAAGAATACTTAAAATCTGTAGCAAAAGCCAGCATTCCTACAGACAAAAAGTTTGGGTACTTGAATTTCAGATTTTGGATTTGAATTTTAAAAATACATACAAATATGATACTCATAATTATTTCTCAAATCCATAATTTTTTTGGATGCCTACTTATTATTGAATTTGAAATTCCTACGGAATTTATGAATTTCGCAAACCACGCATTTCAATCTCATAATTTATACAGCAAATGAAATCAATTCACTTTCTAAAAAATTTAGAGAATTCAACCTTAGCTACTTGAGTCATGACATTGAAAACCTCTTTGCAGCTCACCAAACTCAAATAAACCTGCATCCGCTGCTTCAATTCATCAAAACTACATACTTCCTTCAACGAAGACCTCAAACTCGAGTACTTCAAACTTGAAACATCCGCAACAACATTTTCAGATTCCTCCCCTCTCCACCACAACTCTCTCATCCTTTTCGGACTTCTCCAGGCACTGTCCACTCGCACAACATTACTCTCATTGCATCCATTAATTGACAAATCACAGCCGCAAAACTCCGGATTCTGAAAGAGGAAATTGAGCCAAGCGGTGAGAGATTTAGCCAAAGACTTTAGCGATCGGTCCTTCTTGAGTTGCTCTTTGCAAGCGGACTGAGATCGCTCCAACTGGAAGGCTTTGAGCTTGGCTTTGACTTTGGATCGGGAAGAGGATGGTACAAGGGAAGGCCGAGAACGGTAACGAAATGACGAGGATGACCTCGGAGTTTCATTACAAGCGGTGAAGAATTGAGGATTCTTGGGAATGCGTTTTGGGGTTTTGAAATTGGAGATGTCTTTAAGAACGAAAGAAGAAGATAATGGAGGGAAACGCTCTTCTTCTTCCATTTTTTTCCCTTTTTTTTTGTTTAATTTGATCGGTGACTTACATACAGTTCAGCTGGCGCTGGTATCTTTGATGGAGTTTTCTTTTTCTTTGAGCAAATTAGAGAAGAAAGTTAATTGAGAGGGAGAAGAAGGGGAAATTTAGTACTTCTTATTTTGAATTTGAAATTTGGAGCGCGAAGTGATAGTATTGATTTGATGAAGCCGTGTGCTCAGGCACGTGATGGAGTCCGATAAAAGATTTCACACGTGTTTACATGCCTTTAAAAAAAAATTAAAAATTAATTTGGGATTTTTGTTTTTTCTCAATTTAATCACCCTATTGAACTAATTGCTCAAACTAATCACTCTCGTTACAATAATTCATTTTCAACTAAAAGATTCCTAACATTCCTTATTACTTTTGACGAAAATTAAGAACTTCTTTATAATTTGACTTATGCATCTTTTTTCTCTCTTTTTACATTTGTTCATCACATCTAAAATCCATCTTCCTTTCATGACGTAGTAGTTAGATAAAAAATCGCTTGAGCCACATCTTCTTCTACGTCGGTACGATTCTAGTATCGCTCGTATTGATGTTCTAGTAGTAAACCGGAACAATAAACCTTAAGTTCCAATGCAAATTTCGATCGGTAGTGATCGTATCGATGCATATTAGTTGTTTTCAGTCAGAATATAGTGTTTCAGTCGGTAACAAAAAAATTAAATTCATAATTCAATACTATGTATATTTTTTTAATTATTTATCTTAAATTTATTGAATTATGAATTGTTATATGCATGGTATGAGATGATCTTATTATTGAATTTATTAAATAATATTTTTGCTTGTTTATTTTGAGTTTATTTAACGATAGATTATATTTATGTAGTTTATTAAAGAATAATTTTATATAATTGATGAGTTTTTTTTTATATCTTAAAATTTACATACGGTGATATTTTAACTTATATCATCAACATTTTTAAAATATTTTCCTTACCACTTCAACAAAAACTTTATTTTTTATAAGTATTTTATATTTGAGATTTATTTAATTTCATTGTTTGATATTTGTAAATAATTTTTATATACATATATCAAATGTTTTTCAAAAATAGCAATAAATCCAAAATAGTACACCGAAACAGATTGATACCACCATGTATTAGTACCAGTAAAAAATTGATACATCCATCGATACCATACTGACTACCTTGCTTCCAGCACCACCGATTTTAGGTTTGACCCATGGCTATCAACTCCTTCACTTTCTCTTTCTCCAAGTTAATGAATGATTTAGTTAGCATCGGAGTTGCCACACTATGCAGTAGGTCCCTTAAATGAAAAATTACTATTTAAGTCCCTTATAAAATAATTAAATTAAAAATTATTCTATGGTAAATTTACACATTGACTCTTAAAAAATGAAGAAAAACATGTTTAATCTCTTCAAAAATTATGAAATAAAAAATTAATATATTATAAAATTATCTTTTGATCTCTCAAAAATTTATTATTCAATTCTGCCCCAAAAAGTTTTTGGATTCGTCCCTGGCTTTTATTCTACGAACATATATGGGCCACAATTAATAATGTAATTCTAACAATTTTTTCCTGAGCCAAAGTGACTTAACTCGGTCAAAACCGTTATTATTGCAACAATCAAGAATACATAAGATTAAACCCGTATTTCATCCAATTTAAAAGTTGAAAGAGATTACAGATATTGCACATCAATTATTCAGCAACACAATTACATTATAATGCTACAAGTTGCTTTAAGTTTTAATGGATTCTAACAGAGTCCTTAGGCTCAAATTCTATCAGCATTCCATCACTGAAAACTGGAAAAGGGTTTCTCGAAAATGAATTGTCCAAGCAACAAAGCTTCCATTTAAATCGAGTCACCAAGTAATGAATTGTAACCAACGTTTCGATCCTCGCAAACTCGTTCCCGGGGCAAATCCGCGCTCCACCTCCAAATGCCACAAAGCAATATGGCGGGATCGACGCTTGTTTCTCGAACCGCGCTGGATCAAACGTCGACGGGTCCGAGAAAATTCTCTCATCCATGTGTGTCATGTTTGCGGCCCAAATCACCTAAAATTCTCAAAAGATTGCATATGGTTTAGAGATAATTATGATACTAAAGCTACCTAAAAGAAACCAAATTATTAAACTAAGGACGAATAAAAGGGAGCCAAAGGGCCCTTAGCCTCCAAAATTTTTGAATTTTTTACTTAAAATTTCTCCAATTTTTTTTAAAATTCTAATCAAGCTCTACCAAAAGTTTTAAATTTTTAATTAAACCCTCTAAAACTTTCTCAATTTTTTATTATTTTTTTTCAAAAATTTTAAAATTTTAATTAAACCGTTTAAAATTTTTAAAATTTTTAATTAAGCTCCTAGAACTTAATGCTACGTGCCACTACTGTATTAAACGATATAAATTCTTACTTGCCATCCTTTGGGGATAGTGTATCCTTCATATTCAAAGTCTTTGAGGACTTTCCTAAAAGAACCTAACAATGGAGGGTTCATCCTTAAAGTCTCCATTGCTACTCTCCATGTGTATTTCATCTTGGCAAGGTCATCCCACGTTAAAAGCTCCGAACTTTTGGTATTGCCTATCTCTTCTTGTTCTATAATTTCAAGCTTAATTAGAAATACTATAAGCATGGTTAATAGAATCGGCTAGTTGAATTAAAAATGGATGATACAATCAATTCAATTGGTACCATAAAATTGAAAGAAGATTAAATTGGTGAAAAAATTAGTCGAATCAGATTAAAATCAATTAAATATTGTTTGAATCGGATTTAAGTTAATTTATTTTTTTTTAATTTATAAAATGATGTTTATGTTTCTAGCATTATTTATTTTTGTTTTTTTTTTCTATTTTTAATGATTTTTTTAGAAATTTTTGTTTTTTTTTTTATAATGGGTGAACTAGGGATTAGTGGTCTAACAAATTCGATCACAGTTTCTTTAATTTGGTCCCTCTACTATGCTCAATTTTGGGATTAATACTTGTAATTTTTTGCATAATTTAATCTCACTATTTTTATAATGTCATTAGTTAACTCAAATAACTAACACCATTAACTAGTCCAATTAAAATGTGAATGGGAATTTTTCTTAAAAAGCATCCTTCCCACAAAAAAGAAAATCCATTTTACATAATGGGTTGCAAAAGGTGTTAATTATTTAGATTAGCTAATTATATAGCAAAAATATAAGAACCATACCAAATCCCAAATTTGAGCATAGTAGAAGGACCAAAATCAAATTTTCCCATCTTCCTGTAATCAAACATGTTTGGAACTTGAATCATTCGCTTACCTTGCACGATTTTATCATAAACGGATCGATCCATACCCAAAAGCCTGACCAAGAAAGTAATGAGAACGGAGGATGTATCATACCCCGCTATCATCACACCTATTACGTTGTCCACGATTTCTTCATCGGACATACGGATCGAAGGCTCAGTTTTTCCGATACCGAGCAAGCAAGCGATGAGATCTTTTCGAGTATCAGCAACCCTTTGCTCCAATGCAGCCTTCCTTTCACTAATAAGATTCTTGATGAATGCTCTGAGTTTTGCACTAGCTTTAAGGCCACGGTTGAACCGTGTCAAGGGAAGGTTTATTGGTAACGACATTAAGCCGTTCATCATATGTTGAAGAAGCTCTATAAGATTGTTTCTTGTTTCTCCTTCTTCAATGCCAACTATGAGTGAGCTCATTATGTTGAAAGTGAGAGTCTTCATCAATGGCATTACCTATCAGGAACACCGAGTCACAAAATTGCTTTAAGGGAGCAAAAGATGAATTATAAATTTTTCGGAAGGCAAAGTGAAATTCTACTGTTATACTACTTTGTAATTCCATAAATTCTAAAAGGATTAAATCATAGATTTATCAATTTTGAGGGTCAAGCCAGTACCTACCCTTTTATCTATGCCCCTTTACGTAGGTCGTTATAAGAAAGGGAAAAAATGTCTGACTATGGATTTAGTCTCTCTACATTGCTAAAATTTTGAATTTAATCTCCCTAATTTCATTTTGAATATTTTGATCTTTCTACTTTTATAAAGATCAGTAAATTTAAATTGATAAGAGGGTTGCCGATTGAGTCTAAGTTCGATTGATATTGACATTGCTGCGAATTTGAGTGCGTTAAAGTTTATTATCCTCTCATATACTATTAATTAACTTAAATAGTCAATACCATTAATTATTTCGATTAAAATATCGATATAAATCTATTAATAATACCCATCCCAACACACACACAGAAAAAATTAACCCATATCAGCATCATGAGTCGAAATCTACCTCAATAAATTAAAGTTCAAATTTAAGGAGAAAAACTAAAATTTGACCAATTGTATCAGAACTTACCATAACCTTTTGATTCCCATGCCAATGCATCTCTACATGATTTCTAACTTCTTCATCCATCTTCCCAACATATTGTTTCAACATTTCAGGCTTCAAAAACGAAACAAGGGCTCCCCTCACACGCTTGTGATCATCGCCGATCAACGCGGTCATATTTCTCTCTCCACAGATCCTTTTAAACGACGGCGGTTGGTGGTTTCCGAGTACGTTACCGTCGCAAGTGAAGATGAACTTGTTAGCACTCTGCCCGTGTACGAAAACCGTCGGGGTACCGAAGAGGCTGAGTTTAGAAACGGGACCGTATTTGCTTGTTCTTTGTAGAAGCCATTGCTCGATGCTGTTGGTTCGCATTGCATGTAGGAAACTAAGGGTTTGGCCTATGAGGGGAAACCCCATGGAACCTGGTGGATGCTTTTTGGGTGTTGTTTTTCTTGTTAAGGCAAAGTAAAGAGAAGTGAGTAAAAGGAAGAAGATGAAACAGTTTGTAAGATCCATTGTTGAAAGTTGAAACCGAAAGTGTGATATGAGGGGATTGAAGATGGTTGTTCTATTTGTAGGAAAAAGTTGTGGTATTTTTGTCAAGAATAAATTAATATTGACCCCTGATAACTTTTTTTTATCTTCATCCCTAAACTTTTTATTAGTCTACATTAATTTTCCCATTGGTCTTCAAATTTAGATAGGATACGATTACATGATATTTTAAGATTGTGTCACGTCATCACTTGAATTTTTTTACAATTTCTTCATTGTTTAAAATAATTTAGGTGATGGCTATCTTAATGAGATACAAGTTCGAGACTAATATAAACTAATAAAAAGTTTGGAGACTAGTGTGGGAAAAGTTATCAAAATCAGGGACTAAATGTTACTTTATCCCTTTTTGTTAGTCACTATAAATATCTGATTGATAGTTATTCACAATGTTATTTGAATCGGATCAGACTAACCGGTCGAGTCAAAAACTGATTGAGTATTAGTCTAGAGAGTGATTTTGAATTGGTTAAGCCAAAAACCGGTATGAACCAGTTAAATTGGGTTTTTAATTTTTTTAATTGAACTGGTCTGAATGATTTGACAATTGGTTCGTTTTAAAAAACATTGGTTTCTTCGATCTAATTCTAATTTTAGTCTTTATTTTGTTGGAATTTGAGATTTAATTAATTCTTTTAACATGTAAGTTTTATATTCTTAAAAGGAAAAACATTAATAGTGTTATTAGTTTAGGTTTATTATAAAAGTAGAATGATTAAATTATGATAAATTAAATTAAAAAAATTGAATCTCGAATTTTAGCAAAGTAAAAGGACTAAAACTGCAATTAAACTCTAAAAATAGAGAGTTTTTATAATTAATTTTTCTGGGTGGTGTTATTCTATTTCTTGTTTTAAACCTAGTGTTTATTGTCCTTTTGCATTTGGGTGCCTTTCCAACATGAACATTAGTGAATGCCATTTTTCTTTTATGCATTTTCGATAAGTTGCTTCAAGCTACATATAAGTTTATTTTATATCGTCAAATTAGAGGCTTTTGCTAATTGAATTTTATAAAAATGTCAAATTAATAGCTCCAAAAGCTACATAGTATTTGACAGCTAAACATTATTGAAGAACACCATTCCAAAAATACAAAGATCAGTACCAGAAGATTCTTTCCCAGCAGAAAAGTATATGTAATGAAATTCATATTAAAATTTTCTTACGAGGTAGTCTTGCTGTTGTTGATATAAGATTTAGTGTTCATTAAAAGAGTTTAGAAAGTTGTGAGGATATTTGGGGTAAAGTTGTGAGCTTTACAAAAGTCTTTTTGGATGGTCGTTTTGTCGAGTGTTTTACTGAGATGTAATAAGATGTGATTTAATTATGATTTATAGAAACAACATAAAGTATTAGAAAGAAAAATATGATAAGAAAAGTCTTTAAGTGAACTCTGATGTGATATGGTGATAACCCACGTAAGAAGTACATAAGAATTCTCATTATGTTGTTATATCATACAAGGTGATTAAGTATAATAAATTGGAAAACAGAAAGAAAACCTGAGTTTTTTTTTGTAATATTGAACTAGTTTAAATTTACAATAGTATTAAATGCTATCTCAAATGGAAAGTGAATTATATTTAAAACATGTTTTATATGTAAACATGTACATACCTACTGCATAGACAACTTGAATATGATATGTTAAGAAAATTCCCTTAAATTTTTTTTTTTGTTTTTTCAACACATCAAATCTAAACTATCGATATTGTAAGCACACACATTTTTATAATTTAATGCCCGTGTTTAAAATACACTCTACATCAAATCTAAACCTCATTTAACGTCTAAATTGATAATTACATTGATGCAAGAACTTAATAGATAAAATATTGATACGTTAAAGACTCAATTATAATGTTTTGAAGTATACTTGAAGGACCAATTTAAGAATATAAACAATAACTTAATGAGTTTAGCGAAATTATCCCTTAGTAATATTATCAAATGCATGGGTTAAGAAAACTGATATCAGTTGGACCAAGTATTTGTAAGAACAAACTGATGCAAACAAGTACAAAATTGAATCTACAAGGAAGATATTTTCCTTCTACTTGTTATCGACCAATAATGAGGAGAGTGTCGATAAACCGACTATTCGATCACGTAACCGATGAAGAAATCAACAATGGTTTCCCTTAAAAGATTTTGTCGGCATCTTGACTAGGTCGAGTTCTACATCTGGATGGTTTTCGAGGTTTGCTTCCCTCACTCGACTGGAACAATCCAATGAACAAAGACGCATCCCGACTAACGGATCGGGTGATATTGAGCGGATATTCTCTTCGGAGGCAACTTACGAAGGATGTACAACACTAGAGCTGAAGGTAGGATCTCAACAAGCTGTAATTTGATGAAATATAGAAAATTACATGCTTAGGAACAAATAAATAGGATGCTGCAAATAAAAAAGAGAAGTAAAATACACCAAAAGTCACTAAATTATTAGCAAATTCATATTTGATCAGTCAACTTGAAAAAGTTATAAAATAATCATTGAATTATTTGAAAGTTTTCATTTAAGTCATTCGTTTGAAGCTCGCTAGCCATACTTAAAAAAACTCTTAACAGTGTAGTAACTTAAATAAAAAGTTTCGAATAATTCAATGACCATTTTATAACTTTTTAAAATTAAGTGACGAAAACATAAATTTATCAGCAGTTTAGTGACCTTAGTTGTAGTTTACCTATTAAAAAAGGGGTTCTTAAAATACCATGTAATAGATCAAGTTCAAAACTGGATGGTCTAAAACATCAAGCGATGCATCTGAATCAAAGGCCGATAAAACTACCTGCACATCGAGAAATCGGAAGATTTCGCAACCAAATGAAGAAAGCAGCATCAAAAAGTATGATTGTTATAACGCATTTTACGACGGTAAAAGTACTATAGAAGCCCTTGTATTAAGAGTCGTTTGCCTCTTTTACTAAAAAATAGCAATTTATTCATTTACTTATGATCAAAAAGTAAACTAATCATTTCTATTAAAAGTTTTATTCAGTAATCAAACAATTATACGTGGTTTGCCACATGTGTCTCATTCCAAGACAGAATTAATTTTTAACAGTAAAGATAGATAAAATTTTTAATAGAATGATCAGTTTGCTCTTTGATCTAATATACAGGGAACTTTTTTATTTTTTAAGTACAAGGGCAAAATGCAATCTAATTATTAGTATAAGGGCTTTTGTGGTACTTTACCATTTTATAAGCGCTGGATAATCTTAACCAAATTGTCTTTGCGAAGATAATCTTAAACCCAACCTAGGAAGAGGACTCGAAAGAAGATACACTCGGGTTTGGTCGGAAAAAGAAAAACTTACCACAGAGCATCTAATAAGGAAGCAGGTGAAACAAATGGCAGTAACTGATCCAACCTACAAGAAGGACATCAAGTATGAAATAGTCACGCCAAGAATGATTAACTATGCAGTGTAGCTAGGTGAACTATATAGGGACGAAAATACCTCGTTAAGCTTCTTCCTTCTTCCTTTTGACTCGATGGGGAAACGTTTTAGCATGAAAAATAATCTGAGAGGATTTGAGTTTGTGGAATTGGTATCATTAGAAATTTTAACTCTAAGCATAATAGCCATTAAAATCGCGTTAACAAACAACGATTACCTTCCTCCATACAACAAGAATCCTAATGCAGCTATAAAGGAGACCGCTGGAGAAAAGAATATGGAAAATACGCGGCACAGTTAAACAGAAGAAGTAACATTTAACGTCCATAATATCCCGAGATAAATAACTTGTTTTGATGGTTCATTATTATACTTACCGGCAATAAATACTTTTCCGATGAATTCCACCACGCTGTTGTCGTCTATCCAAAGGTACAACCAAATGCAGACCTGAAGTCAAATGTCAAAACTTCATTTTAACTTCACTTCAGTATCATGTATCAAAGCTAGTTGTAGTAGGAAACTCAGTAAACGGCTCACCTGTATGACGTAAATAACACCATTGATTGCCGCATAAGAAATTCTGAGTTTATCCGTTGGTAAGCTTCTTGCCTGTTCATAATGGCAAGGTAAAACGTCAAAGTTTCTCGCAACATTACAAGAGAGAACCGAGTGCACAAGTTTCTTACTCGGTTTACTGATCAAGGACAAGGCATACATCGTTTAAAGGAACGAGAAATCACTTGCCTGGTGATAAATCTCTGCCCAAAACAGGGCTAGTAACGTATACGTGGAGAAAAACAGAAGGCTTGGAAGATCCAAGAGTACGAATATAAGAACCTAGTTAAAGAAGAAACGGCTCATGTCAATATAAAACCCTTGTTGCTAAGGCTATTTTTAGTATTGTTGCTGCAATTGAAAAGTGTTCTTGAAGAACCTTTTGCATACATAAGCCAATGCAAACTTAAGAACTTTTCGTATACGAAACCGAACAGATATCTCCGAATTACATAGCAGACTAACCTTGGGATGCAATAAAAATACTTGTTTGTGAAACCCGAACACGACGGCGCGCACTGCAACAACGAGAAAACTCGTATTCAGATACTGAAAGTTACATCCTCAATCCTCATTACAATGCAATACAGGACATAGGATATCATATATCACCTCCATTCACAATGACATTCATAAGATGGAAAACCTTTTGCGTAGTCCAACCGTATTCGGGTACTCTCAATTCGATCCTTATTAATTGTATCTGCAAAATCATAAAACCCTAACTATTACAAGCAAACTAATATAGCTTCTGGAAATTGAAATCATTAACAATGATATTGACAGTTTAAAGCTTTAATTTCACACAGACGTTTTATACTTCAATCGTACTAATATAACTCAGTAAATAAGCAAACCAAATCAGTTGGATTCCTAAAATACTGGAAATCATTAAAATGAAAATAAATAACAACACTGATCCGAGAAAAACGAAATAAAACAGTCGAGTGAATGAAATAAAAACGCACAAACAGTGGAAAAATTGAGAAAATTGACCAGAGCAATGGAGGAAACCAAGGCATAAGCAGCGCAAAGTGTGTAAAATATGCCATCTTGCCAGTGAGTCGATTCATTGACTTCGTCCCACCAGCTAGAAACCAGAGCTGGAAACTCAGTAAGCGTTAAGTCCAGTGGTATTTTCCTTATTCTAACCATCTCTCTTATTTTTCCTGAACTTTCCTGGAAAGTCAAAATCCCAGAACCCAAACAGAACACCCAGAAAGAATACGACTTGGAAAGAGAAAAAAAAAGAAGAAGAAAGGATTTTGTATTTAAGGATAAACAATGGGTCCAAGCCGAAAGGGATGATGATGAAGTGATGAAGCCTTTATTATGCGCTTTTCCTTATGTTGGGTTCACTAAAGTCCAACCTAAGCTTCAACAGAGTTCAGCAATGAAATGTGGTGGTTGGTTGCAATTTGCAACGTTGTTTTGATTATAGAATGTGTCAAAAGTAGAAATTTTCTTTTTTTAATCTTAGATTTTGGTTGGTGTCATTAATTGTAGGAAAAATCAGTTTCTCCAATCAATCAATCAACTCAATCATTCTATTTAATCCTTATCTAATGTTTAAGTGTTTTTTGTCCCCATTTTCCAACTCAAAAATGCAAACAAAATTTTTTGTCTTCCATATGGGATTCTCTGTTCCGGCCATGAAATGATGAAGTGGCAGTAGCAGAAGCAGATGCAACTGTTACGATGGCTACCACCACAACTGCTGTCAATTTTCAGTTTTTTCTTTCCTAAGATCATTTCGATTTGAAATTAAGATTTCAGTCATTACAAGTTTGGTGTTTTTATAATTAAATAGAGTAATCGAATTATATGTGGAATCCATGCGTACACCTCACGGTAATTTTATATTTTTATAATCACTTTAGATTAATGTCACACCGTTGACTATGGTAATGATTTAGTGATCAATAACCTAATAAATCAGCAGTATTAGTGATTATATTGAAAATTTTTTAAATTTTGTTATTAAAATATAATTTAAGTTATACATAAATGACTAAATTATTTTAAAGTTTCCTAATAAAATAATATTTTTTTATTTTTTATTTATATAAAAAAATATATTTTTAGAAATGTTTATTAAATAAACTTTGAAACTTTAACAGATAATATTTAAAAACTATAAAATAAAATTTATATTGTTAAAATAAGTTTAAAAATTTAAATTTTAAAATTAATATGAAAAATCTAAGATCTAAATTGAATTATAATAATTAGTTTATCTAACCGAACTCATCCTTAGAAGACGACTTTATGGGATTGTTTGCATTGGGCCATGTAAAGGTGGAGTAATGTTAGCAAAAGAAATAGACGGATCGAGCTAGTTTTGGATTAGATTTGATTAATTTGAATAAGATAAATGAAAGTTTAAAATTTTGAAGTAATTTTAAGTTAAATAAGCTTGATTTTCAGGTTTGGATAAAAAATGAACTTATATAATCTAGTATTTGTTCCATTCCGATTTTGAATCATTTTGAGTTCGATTTTTTTGATTAACTCATTATGGATTTGAATTATTTTCAGATTCTTATCATTTCGAATATAAGTTTGAATATAAACTTTTAGGACTTGCTTGGTATAGTGGGAAGAAAATGGTAGGATGAAAAATATAAATTTTCTTTGTGCATATAAAAAATTAATTTATTTCCACCTTTTCATTTTCTTTTCATCCTTCCACTTTTCCACATTCTTAGGTCTTTGGGAACGTTTCTTTAGATAATAGCACCAACGGATCCGTGGCGCAATGGTAGCGCGTCTGACTCCAGATCAGAAGGTTGCGTGTTCGATTCACGTCGGGTTCAAAATCCCGGTCCAATTGGATCCATTGTCGGTTCATATCCATGTACTTTTTGAAAATTCGGAATTTAGTCCCTATAATTTTTATGCTTCCTTCCCTCGCTTTTTCTTTTTTCTTTTTTCAGTAAAATAACACTCCTTCTCAGTGATCACTAATCTACTCTCCGAAAAAAAAAATGGCCTTATTCTCCCGCATCCGTACACCGGCCACCACGGCTTTCCGCTTCCGCCACTTTGCAACCGTCTCCCCAAACTCCTCCACCTCTCTCACCACCCACCAAAAATCACGCGCCGCCCTCTCCCGCCTAAAATCCGAGCAAGACCCTGATTGCATCCTCGAAATCTGCCGCGCCGCCCGCCTCACCCCATCCTCCCATATCGATCGAATCGCTTTATCCGTCGCCATCTCCAAACTCTCCGAAGGCAATCATTTCCAATCCATCGACACTTTCCTCCAAGAACTCCGTTCCCGTCCCGACTTACAAAATAATCGTTTCGCTTCCCATTCTTTAATCCTCTACGGTCAAGCCAAGATGCTAAACCGCGCCGTGACGGTCTTTGACGAATTCTATAACGAGGGGTTTTGCCGTTCGACGAAATCATTAAACGCTTTGCTCGTTGCAGGGTTGATAGCAAAGGATTATGAAGAAGTGAAGAGAATTTTCATGGAGTTTCCACAAAGGTATAAGATTGATCCCGATTTAGAAACTTATAATAATGCTATTAAAGCTTTTTGTGAATCTGGGTCTTCGAATTCAGTGTATTCAATTTTGGTTGATATGAAAAAGGAGGGTTAAACCCAATTCGACAACGTTTGGGACTTTGTTAGCTGGGTTTTATGTAGAAGAAAAGTATGAAGATGTTGGGAAAGTGTTGAATTTGATGAAGGAATATGGGATTCCTGTTGGGGTTAATACATATAACATAAGGATTCAAACCTTGTGTATATTGAAGAAATCTAATGAGGCTAAGACCTTACTTCATGGGATGCTATCGAAAGGGATAAACCCAAACTCGGTTACTTATAACCATTTGATTCATGGGTTTTGTAAGGAAGGGAATTTGGAGGAAGCTAAGAGCTTGTTTAATAGCATGGTGAATAGAGGCTTGGAGCCTGATAGTAATTGTTATTTCAATATGGTTCATTTCTTGTGTCAAGGTGGGGATTTTGAGGCTGCTTTGAAAATTTGTAAGGACAGTATGGAGAAAAAATGGGTTCCAAAATTTTCGACTATGAAATCACTCGTGAATGGACTTGTTAGCATATCTAAGGTTGAGGAAGCTAAAGAACTTATCAAGAATGTTAAGAAGAAGTTCTCGAAAAATGCGGATTTGTGGGATGAAATCGAGAAGGGTTTGTTGTAACTAGGGTGACAATGGCATAGACTGTTCTTTAAATAATGATTTTGAGCTATTAGAGCTAGTTAGGTCTGGTCTTAGCCATTTTATATGGAAATGAAAATGAATTGGACAGTTTTTCATTATCGGGACAGATCCTTTTTCCTTCTGTTAATTAGTGAAAAGCTTGTCTTTTCTGAATACTAAAATGATGCTTTGCTTGGGTTATTTAGCAGTGGAATCCACCACTTTTAAACAGTAATGTCTTTCCGAATGAAATCCTGTTATCAAGTTGATATTTATAATAGAATTGAAGCTGCTGGTTCGGCTTTGCTTACTGATAAAACTTTACATTGATTTCAGTCTAGTGAAAGTTTTTCATATTTGAGGTCAGTGAAGTGGGAAGCAGTTCAGTTCATTGGATATCCTATGCAGTATACAGGTAAGGTTGATTTGAGACAAAATATCGAACTTTTGTGTCATGCCTCGTAAGCGAATCTATCGTATTCAGTTATGTGTATTTGTAGAATTAGCTAAACACCATGTGTTACCTCACATTCTCATGCTGTTAGGTAAAATTGTGGTGCATATACCGGTACATAACCTTAAAGGTTTATAAACGAACCGAGTGCCACATGCTTTTTGCCTATTGTAGCCCTAACTCCCAACTGAAAATTCTTGCCTGTTCAGGTTGTGCTTTGATTTACTAAGGCAATGAGATTAGAAATCTCGTATGAATTAAGTTTTTATCCAATTAGGTGATGCTTTGTGAATGATATATCTCCTGATATGAATGAACCTTTGTTTCTAGACTTGATTATTGGAACCGAAAGTTATGGATTTCAGTTTGAAGTCACTCTTGGCAATAAGTGTTCAAAACATAGAGACATGACATAAATCAAAATAATTTCTTAAAAACAAAGGTTATACAGTTTTGTTAGAAGATGGGTACAGGGAATTCACCAAGCAACCAATATCCTCCTTTGATTCTACATCCAGTTTGTACTCTGCAGCCTTTCCAAGCTGCAGCATTTGGGATCTTTTTGCATTCTGTAGATGTCTTTTGCCAATGGAATGCCATAAATTGAGTTCAATGATGTTGAAACCGGACAGGACTAGCCGATTGGTTCAAGAACCAGCTGGTACATGGTACGGACTACGGAGTAAGGGAAAGAACTGGTTGACTCATGAACTGATACTGAACAGATTGAACCAGATTTTATATTTTTAATATTTTTATAATTGAAACCGGATTGATAATCAAACTGAAAACCGATGATTTGATCGGCTCGACTATCGATTTGGTTCCAAAAACCATGATTGAGCTCAATTTAATTTTTTTCACTACACTTTTCAATTTGAAAGTTAGACTAGTCTTACGGTGTCATCCATACCCAGCACCAGATATAGACAATCCCAGAAATGCAAAACCATACATTTTATTTACAATCACCTTTCATCTTTCATTTAACTTAATTAATCACTGCAAAAACCAATAAATCTAAAATTTGGATTTTAGTCCCTCTATTATGTTGAAATTTTGGATTTAGTCTTTTTATTTTGATTTTACATAATTTGATTCATCTCCTTTTATCCAGTTATTAGTTTATTCAAATTATAGTAATATTAATTGCTCATGTTAAAGTGATGACTTGGTTTTATCTACTATTAATCAAATATGGTTAAAATCACATGAATATCCAATTAATAATGTACAACCAGCCAATAATGAATTTACATGTTATAATAACTTTAATGGCTTGAATTAATTTTTATCAGTTAAGACCTATTAATAATATTATAAAAGTATCGATTGAGTCTTAGTTCGATTGGTATCGGTATCATTGTCAGTATAGAAGAGTATAAGTTTGAGTGTGTAATTTGAAGTATTGTATCAAAAAAAAAAAATTTCCGTCTTTTAACTTCTCTCAAAATATAAATCATTCAAGTATTTGAGTTTTTGAATAAATCATTCAAGTATTTTAGTTTTTGAATAAATGAAAATTTTTAATTTTCAGTTCCTTTAAAATATGAATAGTGTAATTTAAGCATTGTAACGAAAATTTTGACCCTCTAAAATATTATGTTTTTATCTAGGTTTTCTTATATAAAATTTTTAACTTCCCTGTGAATTGGAATAGCTTACTTTATATAAACAGGTATCATCATCTTCCTATGTACTGCATGCCATGAATACCCAAGTTACATAATGGAAAAAAAAGAAAAGTTGTTGGGAAACTTATTCAAATTTGTTTAAATGGAATTTAAGGTGAAACGCGTTTCGTTCTTCTGTTCTACCAAACTTTATTCAAACGATTTTAACTCATTCTTTTTCTTCTTTATAGTTTCTCAGTGTTGATCTCATCTTCTTTCCATCCATAATCTAATTGAAAAGCTCCTATATTTAGAAAATTAATAATACTGACTCAAGCTATTATAAATGGAGTTAACTTTATAGTTAATCCTTACTTTTAATGAATAAAAGACGAAGTTTTTAGTTCTTTTTTCTAATATTTCAAAACACACCCATTGTTTCTTTGCTCCCCATTTTTCAAAAAATGAGCTGCTTCTCTTGTTGTGGAGTGGAGGTGCAGCACCGTACTGCTGGCCTTGGTGGCAATAGCAACAACAATGGCAAATCATTGAGGTCTTTGGTGAATAATTTGTCAGGCAAAGCAGGTATTAATCTTTTGTTTATTTTTTATGTAAATGAAATTCAGATAAAAGATTGGAAGTGTAGTGCTTGTCTATGTTAAAATGCCTCATTGGGGCTTGTTCCAGAGGTACATGAAAAGACCATATTTATCCTTCTTTTTTTTTTTTTATTGGTTGATATTTTTTGAGAAAGGTGAAATGGGTTTGGATAATTTTGAGTTTTTATAAGAAGAACAGAAGCTTAGGCGTTTTTGAGGGGAGTTCGGTCTCGGATCTTCAAACGGTGGAGAAATTTTGATTAGAGTGTCTAAGTCTAGTTTTAGTTCTAGGTTTTATCTCTTAATTCGAGAAAAGCCCCAATGGGTTTACAGAGTTTGGGAGTACCTCACGACTAAAGAAATATGAGCATTTGACCTTGGTGGTGGAGTTTGAATCCATGTTTTTTATATGGCATTAGTAGGTAAGAACCCCACTAAAGGCATGGGTTTGAACCTTATCAAGGCCAAAATTTTTAACATTTCTCTCCAAACTTCGTGAATCTGGAGACAAAACTTTAGGCTAAAATCAAATATAGATGTCTCGAGTACAATACCTCCACTATTTGAGGGTCCGAGGCCGACCTCCCCTCAACAGGGATAGATAAAACTTGTGCTTCGATACGTTTTCCAATACATACAACATCATTGTAATGGAGAAAAAATAGCTTAAAGTCGTAAGCAAGCATCAGAGTTGATTTCACCTTCCTTGAAGTACATCTGTCGATCCGATCTATAAACGATACTTATGTTCCTAATTCTGGGTACCTTTTATTTGACCATTTGAATCAATGTGCAGGTGCCAACAAGCAAAAAATAGCTGAAATACAAAAAGTTGGCAAAGTAAAAGTTTCAGCTCATATTTTCACATTTAGAGAACTAGTAGTTGCTACAGACAACTTCAATCCTGATTGTCTGATAGGTGAAGGTGGCTTTGGCAGGGTCTATAAAGGATACATTGAGAACCTTGATCAAGTATATATAAATATATTTACATACATACAGATATATATCTTTTTCTCTAGAATTGTTTCATGCATGTAACTTGTATGACCCTGAAAGTTGATAACTTTGTGCTTGGTTTACCTTAGATTGTGGCCGTAAAGCGGCTTGATCGGAATGGAACTCAAGGAAGTCGAGAATTCTTCTCAGAGGTATTGATGCTAAGTCTGGTTAACCATCAGAACCTCGTGAATCTAATCGGCTATTGTGCAGATGGGGATCAAAGGATTTTAGTTTATGAATACATGGCAAATGGATCTTTGGAACATCATCTTCTTGGTATGTTAAAAATGACACATTGAAACTTGTTTAGTACCAATTTATATACTACTAATTCATTTTGTTTGATGTTTATTTAGATTTGCCCCCTGGTAAGGAGCCATTGGATTGGAATACCAGGATGAAAGTAGCTGAAGGAGCGGCTAAAGGACTAGAATATTTACACGATTTTGCTGATCTGCCGATAATTTATCGCGACTTTAAAGCTTCAAACATATTACTAGATGAGAACTTCAATCCCAAACTCTCGGATTTCGGACTTGCAAAGTTAGGTCCTACTGAAGGGAAAGACCATGTATCAACTAGGGTCATGGGGACCTATGGTTATTGTGCTCCTGAATATGCAATGACAGGCCAGCTGACGACAAAATCCGATGTTTACAGCTTCGGTGTAGTGTTTCTGGAGCTTATCTCGGGGAGGAGAGCTATTGATCTCGAAAGACCGGCTGAAGAACAGAATCTGGTTCTTTGGGTATGTTCATGGAATCCAAAATCACTTGTTTTAAGCTCTGTTTTAAGTTTGTAAATTTAAGTTTATCATCGATTATCGTCCACATATGGCAGGCAGAGCCATTACTTAAAGACAGGCAGAAGTTCACGAAGATCATAGATCCGTTGCTCGAAGAGAATTACCCCGTAAAGGGTCTTTATCAAGCTCTTGCTATACCAGCAATGTGTCTTCAAGAGGATGCTAATAGCCGGCCATTGATCGGTGATGTTGTAACTGCGGTTGAGTTTCTTGCTAGGCCAAAGGTTGACGGTAAAGTTACAGCAGAGTCACAAAGAAACAGCAGCTTCCATGTTAAGTCCGTGAAAGAACGAAGTTTGAAAGGAGGCCGTGATTTGTAGCTACTGTAGCTGAGGTAACAATCTTGAAACTAGAAGAAATTGCAGAACTGAAAACCAACTGAAACTGGTACTTGGTTTTCAAGCTATAAGTTGCTCAAACTATGTTAGCATGTTGTTTGTGAAGATAATTGTGAGTTCTTTTATGTGTGTAATTGTTTAAGTAGTTTATCTCTAAGTGTCAAATACAAGTATGTGTTTAAATATAAGTATGTATAATCTTTTTTAAGGTTTTCATATATTTTGGATGATCATATTGTTATAATCGTGTTCAAATACATGGGAGAGACAATAGTGTCAAACATAGAACTAAATTGTAATATTTGAGATTTGGTATGTAAGCATGTAAATTTTATAGATTGTGCAACTCAGATTTAACACACAATGAAACCTTGTGAGGAAAATCTTCATGGTTGTATGTCACTGTTCAACATGAATGTGTCTCTAAGAAAAAACACATTGGATTGTGATTTTATGGAGAGAAGTCTATGTAACATCCAAAAACATTGTTAGTTGTAAATAATATGTGATAGATTTTTAGTGGAATAAGATATAAGATCGATAAAATTGAAGGTTGTTGGAGACCAAAGGGAGTTGAATCAAGAAGTATGACATGGCAGAGTAATTTAGGGTAGGAACTAAATTATAAAAATGTGAAAAGTGTTGTGGTTTTAGTGTAAATATTCAAAAATCATAGGTCAAGATAAAAATTATAAGGGAAATATGATTATTTCTCAATCAAGATAATCATAATTAATGATAATAATTAGTGAAAATAGTGTCAAAATATGATTGGTTAGAGTATTTTATTATTTTATTATTTAATCAATAAAGATGTTTTTATAGAAAAATGAAGGATTTTCTTCATGCTTCTTTACACAAACATCACCGCCAAAGAAAACTTTGCTTTTCTTACAATTTAGTCCATTATCATGTAATACCACTATTTCTTCCAAATTTCTTAAAAATTTTTATAGGCACCAAAGGAAAAAAAATGAAGTAGAGAGTCTAAAGTATGTTCATCAATTTAAAAGTAAGAAATTAGTAGATGGAAGTGAAGAAAATTAGAAGAAAAGAAGAGGATGGATTGATAGTCATGAAGTTGAAGAAGAAAAGGGAAGAGAAGCAAATGGGAGGAAATTATTGATAAAAGATTTAAGTTTTCATATTAACTTTATTTGTATTTCAAAGAATTGAGTTAAATATGTTGTGATTGAAATGAATGATATGTTAATTTAATCGAAATAGTAGAATTAGAAAATACTTTTAGAATGAATGATATATAAATATATTACGTTTTTATGAAAAAAAAAGATAGATGATTTGTATCATGAGAATTGTTAAGGTAAAGAAAATGAACACTAAAACAATTCTTTTTTCTTTTCTTTTTTTTTTTTTTTGAAAAATACTAGAATAGTTTTTAGACCGTAACAATAGCTCAACTTTGAAAATTAACCAACAATGGTAGAAATTGAGTTAGAGGTTGAACCATTATGAAATTAAATTTTTTTAAGTCTAGTTTTGTATAAAAAAAAGGTCTAAACAATAGAATTATAGATTAGAAGCTAAATAAATCTAAGTGAGGTAAGGTCAAATTGATTTCAGCTTTCCCTATTCTGACTTTGAAAAATTATTAAGATTAAAAAATATATATATTTAGGAGATGAAAAATAATCTGAGAGGATTTGAGTTTGTGGAATTGGTATCATTAGAAATTTTAACTCTAAGCACAATAGCCATTAAAATCGCGTTAACAAACAACGATTACCTTCCTCCATACAACAAGAATCCTAATGCAGCTATAAAGGAGACCGCTGGAGAAAAGAATATGGAAAATACGCGGCACAGTTAAACAGAAGAAGTAACATTTAACGTCCATAATATCCCGAGATAAATAACTTGTTTTGATGGTTCATTATTATACTTACCGGCAATAAATACTTTTCCGATGAATTCCACCACGCTGTTGTCGTCTATCCAAAGGTACAACCAAATGCAGACCTGAAGTCAAATGTCAAAACTTCATTTTAACTTCACTTCAGTATCATGTATCAAAGCTAGTTGTAGTAGGAAACTCAGTAAACGGCTCACCTGTATGACGTAAATAACACCATTGATTGCCGCATAAGAAATTCTGAGTTTATCCGTTGGTAAGCTTCTTGCCTGTTCATAATGGCAAGGTAAAACGTCAAAGTTTCTCGCAACATTACGAGAGAGAACCGAGTGCACAAGTTTCTTACTCGGTTTACTGATCAAGGACAAGGCATACATCGTTTAAAGGAACGAGAAATCACTTGCCTGGTGATAAATCTCTGCCCAAAACAGGGCTAGTAACGTATACGTGGAGAAAAACAGAAGGCTTGGAAGATCCAAGAGTACGAATATAAGAACCTAGTTAAAGAAGAAACGGCTCATGTCAATATAAAACCCTTGTTGCTAAGGCTATTTTTAGTATTGTTGCTGCAATTGAAAAGTGTTCTTGAAGAACCTTTTGCATACATAAGCCAATGCAAACTTAAGAACTTTTCGTATACGAAACCGAACAGATATCTCCGAATTACATAGCAGACTAACCTTGGGATGCAATAAAAATACTTGTTTGTGAAACCCGAACACGACGGCGCGCACTGCAACAACGAGAAAACTCGTATTCAGATACTGAAAGTTACATCCTCAATCCTCATTACAATGCAATACAGGACATAGGATATCATATATCACCTCCATTCACAATGACATTCATAAGATGGAAAACCTTTTGCGTAGTCCAACCGTATTCGGGTACTCTCAATTCGATCCTTATTAATTGTATCTGCAAAATCATAAAACCCTAACTATTACAAGCAAACTAATATAGCTTCTGGAAATTGAAATCATTAACAATGATATTGACAGTTTAAAGCTTTAATTTCACACAGACGTTTTATACTTCAATCGTACTAATATAACTCAGTAAATAAGCAAACCAAATCAGTTGGATTCCTAAAATACTGGAAATCATTAAAATGAAAATAAATAACAACACTGATCCGAGAAAAACGAAATAAAACAGTCGAGTGAATGAAATAAAAACGCACAAACAGTGGAAAAATTGAGAAAATTGACCAGAGCAATGGAGGAAACCAAGGCATAAGCAGCGCAAAGTGTGTAAAATATGCCATCTTGCCAGTGAGTCGATTCATTGACTTCGTCCCACCAGCTAGAAACCAGAGCTGGAAACTCAGTAAGCGTTAAGTCCAGTGGTATTTTCCTTATTCTAACCATCTCTCTTATTTTTCCCGAACTTTCCCGGGAAAGTCAAAATCCCCAGAACCCAAACAGAACACCCAGAAAGAATACGACTTGGAAAGAGAAAAAAAAAGAAGAAGAAAGGATTTTGTATTTAAGGATAAACAATGGGTCCAAGCCGAAAGGGATGATGATGAAGTGATGAAGCCTTTATTATGCGCTTTTCCTTATGTTGGGTTCACTAAAGTCCAACCTAAGCTTCAACAGAGTTCAGCAATGAAATGTGGTGGTTGGTTGCAATTTGCAACGTTGTTTTGATTATAGAATGTGTCAAAAGTAGAAATTTTCTTTTTTTAATCTTAGATTTTGGTTGGTGTCATTAATTGTAGGAAAAATCAGTTTCTCCAATCAATCAATCAACTCAATCATTCTATTTAATCCTTATCTAATGTTTAAGTGTTTTTTGTCCCCATTTTCCAACTCAAAAATGCAAACAAAATTTTTTGTCTTCCATATGGGATTCTCTGTTCCGGCCATGAAATGATGAAGTGGCAGTAGCAGAAGCAGATGCAACTGTTACGATGGCTACCACCACAACTGCTGTCAATTTTCAGCTTTTTCTTTCCTAAGATCATTTCGATTTGAAATTAAGATTTCAGTCATTACAAGTTTGGTGTTTTTTTAATTAAATAGAGTAATCGAATTATATGTGGAATCCATGCGTACACCTCACGGTAATTTTATATTTTTATAATCACCTTAGATTAATGTCACACCGTTGACTATGGTAATGATTTAGTGATCAATAACCTAATAAATCAGCAGTATTAGTGATTATATTGAAAATTTTTAAAATTTTGTTATTAAAATATAATTTAAATTATACATAAATGACTAAATTATTTTAAAGTTTCCTAATAAAATAATATTTTTTTATTTTTTATTTATATAAAAAAATATATTTTTAGAAATGTTTATTAAATAAACTTTGAAACTTTAACAGATAATATTTAAAAACTATAAAATAAAATTTATATTGTTAAAGTAAGTTTAAAATTTTAAATTTTAAAATTAATATGAAAAATCTAAGATCTAAATTGAATTATAATATTTAGTTTATCTAACCGAACTCACCCCTAGAAGACAACTTTATGGGATTGTTTGCATTGGGCCATGTAAAGGTGGAGTAATGTTAGCAAAAGAAATAGACGGATCGAGCTAGTTTTGGATTAGATTTGATTAATTTGAATAAGATAAATGAAAGTTTAAAATTTTGAAGTAATTTTAAGTTAAATAAGCTTGATTTTCAGGTTTGGATAAAAAATGAACTTATATAATCTAGTATTTGTTCCATTCCGATTTTGAATCATTTTGAGTTCGATTTTTTTGATTAACTCATTATGGATTTGAATTATTTTCAGATTCTTATCATTTCGAATATAAGTTTGATTATAAACTTTTAGGCCTTGCTTGGTATAGTGGGAAGAAAATGGTAGGATGAAAAATATAAATTTTCTTTGTGCATATAAAAAATTAATTTATTTCCACCTTTTCATTTTCTTTTCATCCTTCCACTTTTCCACATTCTTAGGTCTTTGGGAACGTTTCTTTAGATAATAGCACCAACGGATCTGTGGCGCAATGGTAGCGCGTCTGACTCCAGATCAGAAGGTTGCGTGTTCGATTCACGTCGGGTTCAAAATCCCGGTCCAATTGGATCCATCGTCGGTTCATATCCATGTACTTTTTGAAAATTCGAAATTTAGTCCCTATAATTTTTATGCTTCCTTCCCTCGCTTTTTTCTTTTTTTTTTTTCAGTAAAATAACACTCCTTCTCAGTGATCACTAATCTACTCTCCGAAAAAAAAAATGGCCTTATTCTCCCGCATCCGTACACCGGCCACCACGGCTTTCCGCTTCCTCCACTTTGCAACCGTCTCCCCAAACTCCTCCACCTCTCTCACCACCCACCAAAAATCACGCGCCGCCCTCTCCCGCCTAAAATCCGAGCAAGACCCTGATTGCATCCTCGAAATCTGCCGCGCCGCCCGCCTCACCCCATCCTCCCATATCGATCGAATCGCTTTATCCGTCGCCATCTCCAAACTCTCCGAAGGCAATCATTTCCAATCCATCGACACTTTCCTCCAAGAACTCCGTTCCCGTCCCGACTTACAAAATAATCGTTTCGCTTCCCATTCTTTAATCCTCTACGGTCAAGCCAAGATGCTAAACCGCGCCGTGACGGTCTTTGACGAATTCTATAACGAGGGGTTTTGCCGTTCGACGAAATCATTAAACGCTTTGCTCGTTGCAGGGTTGATAGCAAAGGATTATGAAGAAGTGAAGAGAATTTTCATGGAGTTTCCACAAAGGTATAAGATTGATCCCGATTTAGAAACTTATAATAATGCTATTAAAGCTTTTTGTGAATCTGGGTCTTCGAATTCAGTGTATTCAATTTTGGTTGATATGAAAAAAGGAGGGGTTAAACCCAATTCGACAACGTTTGGGACTTTGTTAGCTGGGTTTTATGTAGAAGAAAAGTATGAAGATGTTGGGAAAGTGTTGAATTTGATGAAGGAATATGGGATTCCTGTTGGGGTTAATACATATAACATAAGGATTCAAACCTTGTGTATATTGAAGAAATCTAATGAGGCTAAGACCTTACTTCATGGGATGCTATCGAAAGGGATAAACCCAAACTCGGTTACTTATAACCATTTGATTCATGGGTTTTGTAAGGAAGGGAATTTGGGGAAGCTAAGAGCTTGTTTAATAGCATGGTGAATAGAGGCTTGGAGCCTGATAGTAATTGTTATTTCAATATGGTTCATTTCTTGTGTCAAGGTGGGGATTTTGAGGCTGCTTTGAAAATTTGTAAGGACAGTATGGAGAAAAAATGGGTTCCAAAATTTTCGACTATGAAATCACTCGTGAATGGACTTGTTAGCATATCTAAGGTTGAGGAAGCTAAAGAACTTATCAAGAATGTTAAGAAGAAGTTCTCGAAAAATGCGGATTTGTGGGATGAAATCGAGAAGGGTTTGTTGTAACTAGGGTGACAATGGCATAGACTGTTCTTTAAATAATGATTTTGAGCTATTAGAGCTAGTTAGGTCTGGTCTTAGCCATTTTATATGGAAATGAAAATGAATTGGACAGTTTTTCATTATCGGGACAGATCCTTTTTCCTTCTGTTAATTAGTGAAAAGCTTGTCTTTTCTGAATACTAAAATGATGCTTTGGTTGGGTTATTTAGCAGTGGAATCCACCACTTTTAAACAGTAATGTCTTTCTGAATGAAATCCTGTTATCAAGTTGATATTTATAATAGAATTGAAGCTGCTGGTTCGGCTTTGCTTACTGATAAAACTTTACATTGATTTCAGTCTAGTGAAAGTTTTTCATATTTGAGGTCAGTGAAGTGGGAAGCAGTTCAGTTCATTGGATATCCCATGCAGTATACAGGTAAGGTTGATTTGAGACAAAATATCGAACTTTTGTGTCATGCCTCGTAAGCGAATCTATCGTATTCAGTTATGTGTATTTGTAGAATTAGCTAAACACCATGTGTTACCTCACATTCTCATGCTATTAGGTAAAATTGTGGTGCATATACCGGTACATAACCTTAAAGGTTTATAAACGAACCGAGTGCCACATGCTTTTTGCCTATTGTAGCCCTAACTCCCAACTGAAAATTCTTGCCTGTTCAGGTTGTGCTTTGATTTACTAAGGCAATGAGATTAGAAATCTCGTATGAATTAAGTTTTTATCCAATTAGGTGATGCTTTGTGAATGATATATCTCCTGATATGAATGAACCTTTGTTTCTAGACTTGATTATTGGAACCGAAAGTTATGGATTTCAGTTTGAAGTCACTCTTGGCAATAAGTGTTCAAAACATAGAGACATGACATAAATCAAAATAATTTCTTAAAAACAAAGGTTATACAGTTTTGTTAGAAGATGGGTACAGGGAATTCACCAAGCAACCAATATCCTCCTTTGATTCTACATCCAGTTTGTACTCTGCAGCCTTTCCAAGCTGCAGCATTTGGGATCTTTTTGCATTCTGTAGATGTCTTTTGCCAATGGAATGCCATAAATTGAGTTCAATGATGTTGAAACCGGACAGGACTAGCCGATTGGTTCAAGAACCGGCTGGTACATGGTACGGACTACGGAGTAAGGGAAAGAACTGGTTGACTCATGAACTGATACGAACAGATTGAACCAGATTTTATATTTTTAATATTTTTATAATTGAAACCGGATTGATAATCAAACTGAAAACCGATGATTTGATCGGCTCGACTATCGATTTGGTTCCAAAAACCATGATTGAGCTCAATTTAATTTTTTTCACTACACTTTTCAATTTGAAAGTTAGACTAGTCTTACGGTGTCATCCATACCCAGCACCAGATATAGACAATCCCAGAAATGCAAAACCATACATTTTATTTACAATCACCTTTCATCTTTCATTTAACTTAATTAATCACTGCAAAAACCAATAAATCTAAAATTTGGATTTTAGTCCCTCTATTATGTTGAAATTTTGGATTTAGTCTTTTTATTTTGATTTTACATAATTTGATTCATCTCCTTTTATCCAGTTATTAGTTTATTCAAATTATAGTAAATATTAATTGCTCATGTTAAAGTGATGACTTGGTTTTATCTACTATTAATCAAATATGGTTAAAATCACATGAATATCCAATTAATAATGTACAACCAGCCAATAATGAATTTACATGTTATAATAACTTTAATGGCTTGAATTAATTTTTATCAGTTAAGACCTATTAATAATATTATAAAAGTATCGATTGAGTCTTAGTTCGATTGGTATCGGTATCATTGTCAGTATAGAAGAGTATAAGTTTGAGTGTGTAATTTGAAGTATTGTATCAAAAAAAAAAAATTTCCGTCTTTTAACTTCTCTCAAAATATAAATCATTCAAGTATTTGAGTTTTTGAATAAATCATTCAAGTATTTTAGTTTTTGAATAAATGAAAATTTTTAATTTTCAGTTCCTTTAAAATATGAATAGTGTAATTTAAGCATTGTAACGAAAATTTTGACCCTCTAAAATATTATGTTTTTATCTAGGTTTTCTTATATAAAATTTTTAACTTCCCTGTGAATTGGAATAGCTTACTTTATATAAACAGGTATCATCATCTTCCTATGTACTGCATGCCATGAATACCCAAGTTACATAATGGGAAAAAAAAGAAAAGTTGTTGGGAAACTTATTCAAATTTGTTTAAATGGAATTTAAGGTGAAACGCGTTTCGTTCTTCTGTTCTACCAAACTTTATTCAAACGATTTTAACTCATTCTTTTTCTTCTTTATAGTTTCTCAGTGTTGATCTCATCTTCTTTCCATCCATAATCTAATTGAAAAGCTCCTATATTTAGAAAATTAATAATACTGACTCAAGCTATTATAAATGGAGTTAACTTTATAGTTAATCCTTACTTTTAATGAATAAAAGACGAAGTTTTTAGTTCTTTTTTCTAATATTTCAAAACACACCCATTGTTTCTTTGCTCCCCATTTTTCAAAAAATGAGCTGCTTCTCTTGTTGTGGAGTGGAGGTGCAGCACCGTACTGCTGGCCTTGGTGGCAATAGCAACAACAATGGCAAATCATTGAGGTCTTTGGTGAATAATTTGTCAGGCAAAGCAGGTATTAATCTTTTGTTTATTTTTTATGTAAATGAAATTCAGATAAAAGATTGGAAGTGTAGTGCTTGTCTATGTTAAAATGCCTCATTGGGGCTTGTTCCAGAGGTACATGAAAAGACCATATTTATCCTTCTTTCTTTTTTTTTTTATTGGTTGATATTTTTCGAGAAAGGTGAAATGGGTTTGGATAATTTCGAGTTTTTATAAGAAGAACAGAAGCTTAGGCGTTTTTGAGGGGAGTTCGGTCTCGGATCTTTAAACGGTGGAGAAATTTTGATTAGAGTGTCTAAGTCTAGTTTTAGTTCTAGGTTTTATCTCTTAATTCCGAGAAAAGCCCAATGGGTTTACAGAGTTTGGGAGTACCTCACGACTAAAGAAATATGAGCATTTGACCTTGGTGGTGGAGTTTGAATCCATGTTTTTTATATGGCATTAGTAGGTAAGAACCCCACTAAAGGCATGGGTTTGAACCTTATCAAGGCCAAAATTTTTAACATTTCTCTCCAAACTTCGTGAATCTGGAGACAAAACTTTAGGCTAAAATCAAATATAGATGTCTCGAGTACAATACCTCCACTATTTGAGGGTCCGAGGCCGACCTCTCCCTCAACAGGGTAGATAAAACTTGTGCTTCGATACGTTTTCCAATACATACAACATCATTGTAATGGAGAAAAATAGCTTAAAGTCGTAAGCAAGCATCAGAGTTGATTTCACCTTCCTTGAAGTACATCTGTCGATCCGATCTATAAACGATACTTATGTTCCTAATTCTGGGTACCTTTTATTTGACCATTTGAATCAATGTGCAGGTGCCAACAAGCAAAAAATAGCTGAAATACAAAAAGTTGGCAAAGTAAAAGTTTCAGCTCATATTTTCACATTTAGAGAACTAGTAGTTGCTACAGACAACTTCAATCCTGATTGTCTGATAGGTGAAGGTGGCTTTGGCAGGGTCTATAAAGGATACATTGAGAACCTTGATCAAGTATATATAAATATATTTACATACATACAGATATATATCCTTTTTCTCTAGAATTGTTTCATGCATGTAACTTGTATGACCCTGAAAGTTGATAACTTTGTGCTTGGTTTACCTTAGATTGTGGCCGTAAAGCGGCTTGATCGGAATGGAACTCAAGGAAGTCGAGAATTCTTCTCAGAGGTATTGATGCTAAGTCTGGTTAACCATCAGAACCTCGTGAATCTAATCGGCTATTGTGCAGATGGGGATCAAAGGATTTTAGTTTATGAATACATGGCAAATGGATCTTTGGAACATCATCTTCTTGGTATGTTAAAAATGACACATTGAAACTTGTTTAGTACCAATTTATATACTACTAATTCATTTTGTTTGATGTTTATTTAGATTTGCCCCCTGGTAAGGAGCCATTGGATTGGAATACCAGGATGAAAGTAGCTGAAGGAGCGGCTAAAGGACTAGAATATTTACACGATTTTGCTGATCTGCCGATAATTTATCGCGACTTTAAAGCTTCAAACATATTACTAGATGAGAACTTCAATCCCAAACTCTCGGATTTCGGACTTGCAAAGTTAGGTCCTACTGAAGGGAAAGACCATGTATCAACTAGGGTCATGGGGACCTATGGTTATTGTGCTCCTGAATATGCAATGACAGGCCAGCTGACGACAAAATCCGATGTTTACAGCTTCGGTGTAGTGTTTCTGGAGCTTATCTCGGGGAGGAGAGCTATTGATCTCGAAAGACCGGCTGAAGAACAGAATCTGGTTCTTTGGGTATGTTCATGGAATCCAAAATCACTTGTTTTAAGCTCTGTTTTAAGTTTGTAAATTTAAGTTTATCATCGATTATCGTCCACTATGGCAGGCAGAGCCATTACTTAAAGACAGGCAGAAGTTCACGAAGATCATAGATCCGTTGCTCGAAGAGAATTACCCCGTAAAGGGTCTTTATCAAGCTCTTGCTATAGCAGCAATGTGTCTTCAAGAGGATGCTAATAGCCGGCCATTGATCGGTGATGTTGTAACTGCGGTTGAGTTTCTTGCTAGGCCAAAGGTTGACGGTAAATTTACAACAGAGTCACAAAGAAACAGCAGCTTCCATGTTAAGTCCGTGAAAGAACGAAGTTTGAAAGGAGGCCGTGATTTGTAGCTACTGTAGCTGAGGTAACAATCTTGAAACTAGAAGAAATTGCAGAACTGAAAACCAACTGAAACTGGTACTTGGTTTTCAAGCTATAAGTTGCTCAAACTATGTTAGCATGTTGTTTGTGAAGATAATTGTGAGTTCTTTTATGTGTGTAATTGTTTAAGTAGTTTATCTCCAAGTGTCAAATACAAGTATGTGTTTAAATATAAGTATGTATAATAATTTTTTAAGGTTTTCATATATTTTGGATGATCATATTGTTATAATCGTGTTCAAATACATGGGAGAGACAATAGTGTCAAACATAGAACTAAATTGTAATATTTGAGATTTGGTATGTAAGCATGTAAATTTTATAGATTGTGCAACTCAGATTTAACACACAATGAAACCTTGTGAGGAAAATCTTCATGGTTGTATGTCACTGTTCAACATGAATGTGTCTCTAAGAAAAACACATTGGATTGTGATTTTATGGAGAGAAGTCTATGTAACATCCAAAAACATTGTTGGTTGTAAATAATATGTGATAGATTTTTAGTGGAATAAGATATAAGATCGATAAAATTGAAGGTTGTTGGAGACCAAAGGAGTTGAATCAAGAAGTATGACATGGCAGAGTAATTTAGGTAGGAACTAAATTATAAAATGTGAAAAGTGTTGTGGTTTTAGTGTAAATATTCAAAAATCATAGGTCAAGATAAAAATTATAAGGGAAATATGATTATTTCTCAATCAAGATAATCATAATTAATGATAATAATTAGTGAAAATAGTGTCAAAATATGATTGGTTAGAGTATTTTATTATTTTATTATTTAATCAATAAAGATGTTTTTATAGAAAATGAAGGATTTTCTTCATGCTTCTTTACACAAACATCACCGCCAAAGAAAACTTTGCTTTTCTTACAATTTAGTCCATTATCATGTAATACCACTATTTCTTCCAAATTTCTTAAAAATTTTTATAGGCACCAAAGGAAAAAAAATGAAGTAGAGAGTCTAAAGTATGTTCATCAATTTAAAAGTAAGAAATTAGTAGATGGAAGTGAAGAAAATTAGAAGAAAAGAAGAGGATGGATTGATAGTCATGAAGTTGAAGAAGAAAAGGGAAGAGAAGCAAATGGGAGGAAATTATTGATAAAAGATTTAAGTTTTCATATTAACTTTATTTGTATTTCAAAGAATTGAGTTAAATATGTTGTGATTGAAATGAATGATATGTTAATTTAATCGAAATAGTAGAATTAGAAAATACTTTTAGAATGAATGATATATAAATATATTACGCTTTTATGAAAAAAAGATAGATGATTTGTATCATGAGAATTGTTAAGGTAAAGAAAATGAACACTAAAACAATTCTTTTTCTTTTTTTTTTTTTTTTTTTGAAAAATACTAGAATAGTTTTTAGACCGTAATAATAGCTCAACTTTGAAAATTAACCAACAATGGTAGAAATTGAGTTAGAGGTTGAACCATTATGAAATTAAATTTTTTTAAGTCTAGTTTTGTATAAAAAAAAGGTCTAAACAATAGAATTATAGATCAGAAGCTAAATAAATCTAAGTGAGGTAAGGTCAAATTGATTTCAAATTTTTCCTATTCGACTTTTGAAAAATTATTAAGATTAAAAAATGTATATATTTAGGAGATGAAATTTATATGTTTAAAAGTTTAATAAGTCCATTTCAAGAGAAACAAACAACAATATTATATGAATCCTATACTGAAAGATAAATATTTTTTAACGGAGACGGGTTAATTTAGTTAGTTTTTCTATTTTGTTAATCAGTTATTTTCCTATTTTGTTCTTTGTCGTGTTTGTTAATAATTAATTTAGTTAATTTTAATTTTTGACCAATCACTCGGTAATTATTAATACTTTTAGTCTTCATGGAAAGAGAATTCAGGGTCGTGACAGTAGCCATAAGATGTCGCAACATGAGCATTAGAGAATCTAGTGTCGCGATACTAGCCCCATGATATCGCGACACTAGCCCCTGCTTTCCTTTGTCTTGTTCTTTTTATCCAAAAGAGTTCGAAGGAATCTGAATGCAATAAAACTTTAAAGAAAACTTAGAAATTGTCTATAAAATCTAAAATGACTTTAAAAAGGTATAAAAGATGAGAATAACTTGAATAATAAATTTGGTTCTAAAATAAAGTATTTGTCTAGAAATGTAGTATTCCTTGCTCGGGTAAAGGGTTTTACAGTAATCTAATAGAAGCACCAAAACAAAAGACCAAATTTGATTTTAAAAAGCAAAAGCTATCGGTTGAGTTTTAATTTAGTTGATATAGTTGTTCTTGCAACAATAAAGAGGATGTGGGTCTGAGTGCGTTTAAAAAATATTATAGAATCGAACCTCTAATTCAATATCATTCTTTAGACTGATATTTTAGCCGATTCAATGTCATTCTCTAAACTGATATCTTAATCAATTCAATCCAATTCAATTTAAGCATTATTAACTTTAAGGACCTATTATTTTTGTTTTTTTTTTTGTATGTAAAGGGTTTTGAAGATTATAGGCAGTAGTAAGACTTAGATTGTGTAAAAATAAAAGTGCAAAAGCTTACCTAAACTTTCTCTCTACCTGACCCATCAAATCGAATGTTAGTAATCTATGTAATTGAACTCACAACCTCACACGGAAAGGACTGCATTCTGGGTTCAAACAAAAAATACAATCCCGAAATCTGACACATGACTTGACAGATCGGGTCATGAAACAAATTATGATGTACTGAGCTTGAAGGGTGGGAAAAAGCACTGTTTGTTCCATAATACATAAACTAGGAATGACCAAAACTAGAGGCTGCTAATACATGCAACATTATAAAAATTTAAATTCCCATATATTTACTTATAAAGCTAAAAAATAATGATTGGAAACAAATATTTACTTATAAAGCTATAAAAATGAATGCTGCCTCTTATTCATGCACTTAATATATTTTACTAGCTATTTAAGATAGGGAAGATGACATGTATACCTCAGCTTCCTATGGCAAGCAAGAGAATTTTTTAGGGCAGCATCCACTGTTGCACCTTCACGAAATATTGAGTCATATAATTTGCAGACAAACCTTGATAGTTCCTCTTCTTCTTTATCCCAAAAGCTGGTACCATGGTCCGTGTTCTTCTCCATGTCATGATCATCCCAGTCGCTTGACGGACTGATAGTTTCTAGTTCGGATTCAGTTTCGGTTTCGGTTTGGAAGTCTTCGTCTTCTGGATCTTCCTCACCGATCTCGAACCTTCCCTTTCCCAAAACGTTGTACTCTCCTAAGTCATTGATCAACACATCCTGAGGCTCAGCTGTGGGGCATAAAACAGCTTTAGCACCAGAGTCTAGGAAGGCTTTAATTAAATTTGCAGAGGGGCCATAAGTTCCAGTGAAGATTATGATCCTGTCCCTCCAAGCTCCAACCTAGCATTGTTCAACAAAGTATCAGACACATAAAATGCTAAATTCGGGGCACCGCAGTTCATGATCTATGGAGAACACGAATCATTGGATTACAGCATCAGGTATACTGAGCATTGATGGGAAAAAAATCAAATGAGAGTAATATGCTTACCATCCAACGAACATCATCAGGTGTAATGTGCAAAGAAGGGACCGTGCGGCGGAACATGTATGCCCCGATTTCTTGATCATCTTCCGTAACCTTCAAGAAAAAGTTCATTAGTTTTGATACCATTAAACTAACAATTTTAAAAGAATGAAATCATTTGAAAAGCATGCACACTTGGGTTTGGCGTCCAATATATCTATGGCCAATGTTTCCAACTTGGAAGTATGGTCTACAACGAATCAAATCAGAAATAGTTGTTACTTGTGCAAAAGGTGATGCACCCTTACGGTCCTGGCTCCGCATCATTGACAACATGCTAACCTTGACACTTTGTAGAAACCTATCAGCCAGTTCTCCAGGTTCAGCTACAACAAACACCTCGTATTTCCAACTAGAGAAAATAAGCACTTAGCATGTAAGGATTGGGGCAAAGCTACGGTAAAAGTAATGCCTCGAAAAGCAAGGATTTTGTACCTTAATATTGAGCCAACTGAGTCATTTTGAAGGGCTAAATGTATAATGCCAACTTGTGGTAGATTCTGTAACTTTTCATGTAATGACTGTACCGGTAAAGATAGTTCCCTGGGTCCAGTAGGAGACTTTGGCTGAGATGTTGTCTTCTTTCCAGATAGTAATCCATCTAAGCTAAAAGGTGAGATCATATCAATTTGGCCAAGCCTTTGCAGGTCATCAGGAATGAAGGAAAGAGAGTTTGAGGGGAAACTTCCAGCGAGCAGAGGAGAGGTAAATGGTGTCGGAAATGTTGTTGTCGATACTGTCTTTGAAACTCCAGATATGTCATGCAAAAGAGTTAATCTGATTCCATTTTGTACACAAAATGACTCGAGTGCCCGAGCATGGTGCACTATTCTTCCTGAATCAGGACTAGACAAAGCTTCAACAAGTAGTACATTTCGCCTCCAACCTAATGAAGGGGTATTCTCATCTAGTACTACCCAAGAGAAAAGAATATAAAAGGTTCAGCAGAACATCCTGAAAGTTATAACATATGACAACTATCAAAAACGGGGGTCAAATACCTGCATTTGATGCTTTAGCCCTATCAAAATGTTGAGATTTCAATTTTTCTGTCCACTTCTCATCCTGTGCAAAGGGTACAAGAAGTCTTTCACATGCATTCTTGAAGGCATCTGAATTGTTTTGGATGTAGTCCTTTACAGAAGCTTCCAACTTGAGCCAAACTGTTGGATCAGTCTCATCTAGCTCCATGTCACAACGTTCATCAACTGCAAGGCAACCATATAAATTGAGTTATTTTGCTAAGCAGCTACTGCACAAGGATTTAATTTGGATATCAAAATAAAAACTGGTTGGATGCTAATTATGGAGACGTCAGCCAAGGTAAAAAGGACATAAAACTCTCATCTACGATAGCCACAAGGAACCAAGAAGTACCTGGATTAAACCGAAAGTATTGGATCTCAGGGAGCATGGTTAACATTGCACTCAATGCTTCCTCAGCTCGTTCCACAGAGCATGAACTCTCAATCAGCACTTGTCCAGTATCCAGGTAACGCCAACCTCCTTTTCGTGCCTAGAACAAAAGAGATGCACATGAATGCAGGGAATGAAGTGATGAATATCAAATCTCAATATGATCAGTAACGAAAAGGTAGATAGAGATTTAAATCTCTTGATTTTTTATTCTCCAATCAGTCAAAATATCAAAACTGCTTAAAACTGTATTTTGGAATATAAATAAAAGCACATATATGTAGTTTCCTGTTATTCTGCATGAATATCCTTATAAAAGGGTGATTGCAACTACACAAAAACAAAGCAGTTACCTTCGTAGGCACAGAACCACTGCCAATTGAAACTAAACAGTCAATTTTTGTATCAGGCCATAAAAGTTGTGCTTCTCGTATGGAAAATAAAGTCGGATTATTTGCCACTATAGCACCATCTTGCCAGCGGTTTACATCTATGTAAAGTAAAATAAAATAAAATATAATAAAGGTTAAGAAGTTTAAATATCCTTTAAAAATGAGTTAATTTAAGCAAGCTGAAGAAAAATACCATCTGAGAAGTCATCAAGATAATATGGGGCAGCAGAAGATGCTCTTATAGCTTTCCATACATGGTGTTTACAACTTCCAATAAAAGCATTTCGCTTGTAGCCAAATTGAGCACCTTGAACAGTGGTTACTGAACCTTCGAGTATTGCAAGAGGCACCTCTGGTGTTCCAACAGGGTACTGCACATTAAGAAATAGATTTATAAGCAAACTCATTGAGGTGCCAAGAAATTACCATAATGGATAATAAAACGGTCCACATATATCTACATGAACAACGTAATACTTGAATCCAATTAGAGTTCAGATTACATTATAGAAAAAGAAACTCTTGACCTCAAACCTGATAATTGCGGAATAAAAAAGGCTGAGCTGGCATAACGCTCACCAATGTCGACACAACAAAAACTTTTGGAATGTTTTTTACAGCAGAATCGATTAGTAGGTCACCATCCTCATCAGCACACATTTCCTTCAGCAACCTTTCAAACTGATCTGCACTGTGCTGCAACACTACATGTTATTGTGTCTTGTTGAAAGCAAAACTCTGGAAATATTCTCTAGAACCACAACAAGGTTCTTATTAGTTTCAGTCATGCTTTCACGATGTTCAACGCCTCTTCATGCATTCAAGACATGCATTCAAGGAAAGCAAGAGAAATTCATGCAAATTCATAGACACATTTTCAAGGAAAACAAGAGAAAGCAATTTTAGAAGCAATGAAGAATGAAACACAAATTCATCTACATACAAGAGAAATCCATACTTTAGATCCATGTACAGCAACTCTGATACTCTGTGATGAACTTTTATAAAGCTGATCAAATTTTTCTCTCCATGTTGCTGCTTCATCCTTTGGCACAGGTTCAGTGAAAACAAGTTTTCCTACAAAGCCAATACAGGGCAAGAATAAACAAATTGGACTACAAGTGTTGTCAAACAGAATCTTTGTGAGCATACTGACCAAGTTTTTTGTATATTTCTTCACATTGATCCAAGGTCATCAACTTAATGCCAAGGGCAACAGCGAGCATGCCACCGGTTGATGTTCCGCATACAAGGTCAAATAACTCATGTATTCGCTTTCCAGTTCCCTTCTCAATTTCTTTAAGCATCTGCACAGTTGCAAGACCTTTCATGCCACCTCCATCCATTGAGAGTATGCGTAGGCCTCGTTTTGGTACCTGTCTCCCTCTAATAGCACGTCGAAGGTTCTCATTCTCTCCTACGAAAGAACATTATCAGATGACTCTATGATCCAAATTCCAAAAGTTCTTAAAGAAAGCTAAAAGGATTAAATGGGAGAAATATACCAAGAATTGCCAAAGCACGAGCTGCAGCTTTATTCACACGTGGTTCAGACGTAAAAGTCAGCCGCATAAGAAGTTCCCTCAAGCTTTCAGAGGTGACAAGAATGCGGCGATTCTCCAGACAGAAGGCCAAATTTCCAACAGCTAGCAAAGCAAGCCTTTGCACCTAATTATATATAAGGGTTTAAGTGCAGTTCAATATAAGAATAATTTAAAATCAGAAAGTTACCTCTGGATTTTTATGGGCGCACAGTATTTTTAATGATCTCAAAACATCCCTTGATAGCATCTTCTGAGCTACAATATCAGATCCAAAGGCCAAAGTGCCCACAATTTGTAGCACAGAAACCTGTTCTTCTGGGGCAATAGACTTCATAACAAACTCAATGGGTTGCATGATGTCACATTTCATCAATTCCATGGCCACAGAAACATCTCCAGCAAGAGTTGATAGAGCAGAGCAGGCTTGATTGACCTGACACAAACCAGAACAATAGTGCACAATAGGAAGGGGAACTAAAAAGACAACATGTGTGATGTCACTGCATAAAAAGGAAAGTATATCCAGTGTACCACATGGCGGTTGTCACTACTTATCATGCTAATGAGCTGCCGCAGTGCATTCTCATCTTTACCAATAAGTGCACAGTTCCCTTGGTCTTGCATTATTATCTTCGTCAGTGCAGACGCTATCAACGGTGATGACAAGAGGAAAAACGGAATATGAGAGAAAAAGGCACTCAGCTTGTGTTTAGATGTACCAAAATAAGAACTGTTCTCCATCTGTAAAATCAACAAAGTGAAAACAATTTCATTGCTCATGTAAACTCATGAGCATGAGCATACAAACAGCTAATATCTGTCGACCTGTACCTCTATTTGCACGGTCACCGATCTTAGATTTTCATCAGCCACAATCCTGATATTTGCAAGGGACAACTGACTTAGCTTGCGTGAAAGGCAAGATCTCAGGAAGGAATTCAAGTGGATTACCAAACAATCTAAGAATTTCTAACTCAATCGTAGCCCTGCCATCCAACTGGAGAAAAACATTAGACAAGAGAAAAGTACCATACATTTTCAAACTTAAACATTGATTTCATTGTCAATAAAGTGACCTGAAGTCGAGAAGAAGCCGAACAATTTTATTATGCTCTAATGATAATTCCACCAACCCAATACACTGTTTCAGTTCCACTGCTCATAAATTGCCAACAAAAAATGCAGTCAGTAGGCAAATGGGAAGTAACATCAATGGTCTGACCTTCAAAATCACTCGACATATGAACATAAATTTAGATGTAAAAAACATGATCATTCTTACCAGGCACTGAAACAAGCATGTTGCAATCAGCCCTAAGTACTTTTAAGTTTTTTATATCACCAAGCTCAGGTGGTAACTGTGATAGCTTGTTGTAATCAAGGTATAATTTCTCAAGAATTGGCAACTGAGTTAACTCAACAGGCAGTGTCTGTATCAAAATGTAAACAACGAGTGCCTAAGTTTCTTCATTGAGCTCAGTTCAGAAATTCAAAACATTTATTTTGAAAAATTTTCATTCTCTAACAAAAATAAAAAATCAGTTACTGGTTAAAAATTAGGTTAAGCTAAGCCTTACCGTTAAACCGCAACCGCAAAGGCTAAGCGAAGTGATGCCTTTCCAATGATCATCACTCGCAACCGGATCCCCGTCAACAGAAGGAACCAAATTCGACCGTAACAACCGAAGCAAAACTCCGACTCCATCACTCTGCTGACTCGACCCAGTAGCCTTAACCACCGTAACCGCCCGTAACGGTTCCCTCCTCTTCTCAACATACATCTCCACCCTCACCACATTCTCTTCCGTCTCTTTCAATTCAATCGCCACCGTATCCTGTGACGAAGGGAGCGCCAACATTAACTGAGATTGAAGCCGGAGCGCTACCTGGTCCACGTCATCTCCCGATACCCAATCCAGATCAATCTTAAACCCCGGTTCTTGCTGATCTTGTGGAGGAGTTAACGATGCCGACGAGGAAGAACATGAACCTATCAATTGCGATGATGTACGGTCAAGATCTTCCCCAGATTCTTCGTACCCGTAATATAGCGATAAACGGAAGATCTCCGACGGTCGTTTCCATCCTAATCCCCAAGACATAGTGACACGACGGTTAAAATGCGCGGGAGAAGGTTGTTTATCACGATCCAACGGTTGATAATACTATTATATTTTACAATCTGATTATCATATAATGATTATGTGAAATCTACGAACTCTGTCTCTGACATTTTTTTTTTCATTTTGTTTATTTCCCGCTGTCGGGGTCGTTATTATCGTTAAGGGAGATATACCGAACAACGTCGTTTTACTTGGTTGAACAATACGAAACGCTGCTCATTAGCTTGGTTCATTGGAATTTGGATTCAACGACGCGGTTTCAAAGCTCAGTTTTCTTTTCATGGTGAGTGACAACGGTGATTGTAAGTGGGGGTGAACAAAATCTGATTCGATTTGAAAAACTCAATAAAAAATTTAAATTTTGAATTAACTAGTTCGAGTTATTTGAGTTAATCAAGTTATTCGGATCAACTCGAATAAAAAATTAAGTTTTTTTGTTTAACTCGAATATGAATTACACAATTCAAGTTATCTAAAAATCTAAATAAGAACTGATAAAATTACGTCGTTTTGATAAATGTTTACTCATTAAGTTAAAAAGTAAAACAATTATATTGTTTATGTAGTAACATAATTTTGTACTTCGTCTACTAGTTAAATAATCGATCCATGTAAACGCAACATTGAGTATAAATAATATGATTCGTTAACTCAACTTGACTCGAAATTTTTTGACTCGATTCGATTAAAAAAAATTCAAATTGAGTTTAGTTGCTAAAATAGAATTCGTCAACTCGACTAACTCGAATTTTTTTTATTCGATCGAATATTTACCCTTAATTGTAAGGTATATATTTTTCAATTAAGATCAATTCAACTTTTAAATTTTAGGGTTTATTTTAGTTGAAGCCAATCCCATTATTTCGGGTTTAATGCTTAGATTTTTTGGTTAGATCATTATAAGTTTTGACTCACTTCAAATTTTAATCACTTTGAGCTTAATTCATTTTGGGTGATTTCAAGTTTGAATCACATTTAAAATATAATTAATTTGAATTTACGTTGAATGAATTCAAATTATAGTAAAATTGAATTTTCGAGCTCAAAAGAGAGTGAATATAAAATTGCATTACTTTACTATAATAGTATTGACATGCCAAAGGCCCAAAATAGTGTCACCAAACCAACCATAACATTAACTAGTGGGGGCAACGCCCAATAGCTTGAATTTTAGATATGGCCAGCTAGAAAAAAAAAAAGCCCTATACTTGAGAGGCTCACACGTGCTTGAAGGTTCCGGGTAATTAAAAATAAACATATTATATTTTTTTTCACATCATTCATGATTTCTCGTTGTCAACTGTACATATGATATGAAAAAATATAATGTATTTATTTTTAATTGGTAGGGGTTATGGATGGTATGGTAAGCGTGGTTTCATAAAATAATTTCTCTTAAAAATTGGTAACGTTAATTTGATCATTTTCCAAATTTAAATTTTGTTATCAACCTTTCAAAAAGAATTAAATCATTTTTCAAATGAAAATATTGATTAAAATATTAATTTTTAATGATATTGGAGTGAAAATCTACATTGCAATTCACATGTACTTCATACTAATATAATATTATTTTTTTACATGTCACATCAATAAATAATTTAAAATTTATAAAAATATTTAAAAATTCAAAATTCAATAAATATTATAAAAAAATTCATAAAAATTAAAAAAAAAAGATAAGGATGAAATACATGTGAATTACCATGTAGGCGCTATCATGTTTGAAATTTTAACGCTTTAATCATTATTTTCATTACAAAAATCAATTCAACTCTTTTTGAAAGGTTGATTATTAAATTTAACCATTTTTAAAAAAGTTGATAATAAATTTAACTCAAGAAAAGAATAATAGCCAAATTCAAAAAGAATGTAAACATAAAAGGCTAAATTAAGGTAAAGTACCATGGAGGTCCTTATAGTAAGAGTTAGATTACATTTTACTCCATCTACTCAAAAAATAGACAAATTAGTCATTGTACATTAGATAAATGAGTAAATTGGTCCTGTTAAAAATTTCATTCATTTTTACTGTTAAAAACTGGTCATTGTATATCAACATAAGATACACGTGGTGTAATACCCTGAAATTTTTACAGTAAAATATTATTAGTAATATAGTAAAATAAGGAAATAAAGTGACAAAAAGAAGAATTTTGAGTTATGTCAATATTGAGAAGTATATTATGATATATTAATTCAAGAAAGGACTAAATTGTAAAAGTGAGAAAAGTTTTGTGGCCCAAGAGTAAATACTCAAAATTTAAAGGATTAAAGTGTAAATATGAAAAAGTTAAAGGACCAATAGTGTAAATATTTTAGGAGTGGAATGATCTAGAAACTAAGGAAAATGGATGAATTAGGACCAAATTGAATAGATGAAGAACTATGAGGGACTAAATTGCAATTTTACAAAATTAAATTATGACTCAAGGATGGAATTTTAAAAGATAATGAAGGGCAAAATGGTCAATTGGAAGAGAGAAAAATCTAGAAAGTAATAATGATGCTAGAGATATTTTGATATTTTATAATTATTTAATTAGATAAATATTATTTTATTAATATTTTAATAAGATATTTTAATATTATTTTATTAGTATATAAAGAAAGAAAGATGAGAAATTCTCATCCATATTTTCCCATGCACTAACGTGAGAGAAAGAGAGGAAGAAAGAAAGTTTTACTTTCTTTACAATTTGGTCCTTTTACCAAAAATTCATCATTTTCACCCAAAAATCAAATGAATTTCCATAGCTACCAAGAGAGAAAAATGTTAAGGAGAGCATGGGGAGTTAGAATATCAAGTTGGATTTAAGAAATAGAAGCTGGAGGGGAGAGAAAATAAAGTTAAAGATTGGTATCAAGAGAACAAGGTAAGTACATCAAGATTTCAATATGTTTTTAAGTTTGTTATTGTTGATAAAGCATGGAAATAATGTTATAGTAGAGTTTTCTTACATAAAGTCCTATGTTCTTGATATGTTAGTGAAGAGAAAATAAGAGAAAGTGATGAGAAATGGTGCAGAAAAAGAAAATAAGGATGTTATAACATGGTAATTAATATCTTGCACTAAAACAGTTATGGACAGCAGCAGTTGTCTAACTTTTAAAAATCACCATAAATTGTAGAAATCGAATTAGAAGATGAAAAAAAACATGGAATTAAATCTTATTGAGTCTAGTTTCTCATAAAAGAAACAGTGTAAGTAATAGATTTGTAAATTTTGAGATATAATGAATTTTGTGAGACAAGGTTAGAATGATTCTGGTTCCCTGTTCAGATTTTGAAAAATCATAAAAAAATGAAGAAAAATAATTAGGGGCTTAAATTTATATGTATAGAATCCTGAATGAGTCTAGTTTTAATAGAAACAAACTAGAACATCATTTGAATTCTGTACAAGGAGATAATAATTTTTTAGTGAAGAAGGGTCAGAACTGTCAGACAGCAGAACAGAGGTGACTTTAATGAATAAACTGTACTAATTGGATAAACTAAAAATTCTGAAAATTTTATGGTAAGAAAATATGTGAGTCTAGTTTCAGGTAAAATTTACAGATATTAATTTGGAGTTCTGTAACTCAAGAAATAAATAATTTAGTGACTATGACTCAAATGGACAGCTTTGAATATACATATAAATAAATAGTGAAATTATTGATAATGTTACTTATAAGCATATTATATAAATTTAAGGATTTGGAATGGAGAGGAGGAGGAGGAAAATATGTATGAATATTCATCTAGCATGGCTAATTTGCATGTTTTAGGCTCAGGGACTAAATTGAATAAAAGTAAAACTTTATGGGCAATTTTGTAAAAATGTCAGAAATGACTAAATTGCATGAAATAGATTATTTTATTATTTAAATTACAAAATTTAACTTAAATTATCAATTTAGTTCAAGATCGGGGAAAACATGTTTTAGGGATTAAATTGAAAAGTGTTGAAATTATGGAAAATTTTGATATTTTATAGAATTCATGGACTGTTATCAATACATATGAGAATAATAGTTGGAAATAAGGATTAAATTGCAAGAATTTTATTTTCCTGACCCTAAGGATGAAATCGTTATTAATTAAAAGTTTAGGGGTAAAATGGTAATTTTGCTTAGAGCATTAATTAAATTCATTAGAATATGAAATGAATGAAAATGATGATCAAATTTATTTAAAAGAGATCCGGGCGACTCAAATATGAGACTCGATCGTGAAAAAGAAAATATATCAGATTAATGAAATTATAAACACAAACAAGCAATGAGGTAAGTTCGTGTAACTTGAATTATATTCTTAAATGCTTGAGATTGTATGTAATTGATGTGAATATGATTTGAATGTTCATTGTATGAAAATTGATAAAACATTGATATATTTGATAAAAGAGGAAGAAATCACGGTTGAATGAAAGGAAAATTTCGATGGATCTCTGAAAAGGAATTGACGGTAAAAAGGATCTAGCTTGACGGGTGATCCTATCTTGATATAGCCCTCCCGAAGAATATGTGGAAAATGGATTTAGCCCTGGACGGTAATCCGAATTAGGTCCGAATTTAGCTCGGACTGTAATTCAGATCCAAGCTCATTAGAGTAATTGTCGTTAGCAGGATTTAGCTTGGACCGTAATCCCGACAATACTCTATGAGTTTATATTACAGGATTTAGCCTGGACCGTAATCCCACTGTAAGGATGAGGTTCATGGAGTGTGCTCTCGATATGAAATGTGTAAGACCATGGTTGAAAGATACTATGGCAACCTGATATGAAATGTGTAAGACCATGGTTGAAAGATACCATGGCAACGTGATATGAAACGAATAAGACCATGGTTGAAAGATACCATGGCAACTTGATATGAAATGTGTAAGATCATGGTTGAAAGATACCATGGCAACTTGATATGAAATCTGTAAGTCCATGGTTGAAAGATACCATGGCAACGTGATATGAAACGAATAAGACCATGGTTGAAAGATACCATGGCAACCTGATATGAAATGTGTAAGACCATGGTTGAAAGATACCATGGCAACGTGACATGAAATGTGTAAGACCATGGTTGAAAGATACCATGGCAACGTGACATGAAATGTGTAAGACCATGGTTGAAAGATACCATGGCAACATGACAGAAAATGAGTAAGACCATAGTTGAAAGACACTATGGCATCATGTCGAAGATAAATAAGATCGTGGAAGAGAAACGCCAAGATATCTGTTGAACAACTAATATTCAGGTAATATAACAAATGGTTAAATGAATTGGTTATACAAAATGGTAATGTGAAATGTTTACAGGAATTGGTCATATGGAAATAAATGTATAAAATAGTTGTATGAAATAATTAATAAGATAGATAAATGAAATAAGTATAGGTACATGGAATTTAAATTATGTTAAGTTTAATACTAACTATTATCAAATAAATATACCTAAGATATAAGGAAATGATGGTGCATGAAATGTTGATATAATAAAATAAATGATATATGTTATTAAAGAAACGGTAAGAGAATGATATATATCATGACATATACATATGAGATTATCTTTTATATGTTAACATAAGGAAAATATGTAAGTTAAGACGAGTATTAAATTCAAATATGACATATTGAGAAAATAAGAATTTATATGAAATATGTGTAAGTACACTAACAAGTGTTGTTGTTGATGCTTAGGCAAGTGCCAAGCCATTGATTGAATGGTAATATATTCATTGATGCATTGAATTGTGTTATAGCCCAATTTTACCTATGATGTATTTTACAAAATGCCCCAACCCCAAATACCCATCATAAACCCGAGCCCAATTAAAACCCGAATGGCCCATTTCAATACATTAAGACCCAAACCCTTTACAAACCCATCGCACTTTTACAACCCCAAACCTTAGCCCACCTAAACCAACCCTTACCCACTAGCCCAATACAAACCCAATAGCTAACCCTAAGCCCAATCAACCCAAAAACCACCAAACCCTAGCTCCCCACTTGTCCTCCGCCACCACCGACCCTCTGTCACCCCCACTTGCCTCTGTCAAGGTCACATCCATCGCTCCACCGCACATACCCATACCCCGCAATCAAACAGTACACGTAAGTAAATAACGAATATTTGTAAGGGTTATAAAAACCAAGAGGAAAATGTAAAAGGGATTGGACTTTTCTTTCCTTCAAAAAAGGATTCGATATATAGATTTATATACGAAAATCGTAAATAATAATCCCTTAGATACAAAAGCAAAGAAATCGAAGCATTTGAATATAAAAAAATGTAATCAAAACAGTTAAAAAGGTGAATATCGATTTCATTATTTCTGTTTCTTTCTGTTTATATGTACAAGTCCATATTTTTTCATTTATACCCACAAATATAATACAAATAAATAAAAAAATATTAAAAAAATGAAAAAATTTGAAAATTTTTAATTTTCAGTTCCTTTAAAATATGAATAGTGTAATTTAAGCATTGTAACTGAAAATTTTGACCCTCTAAAATATTATGTTTTTATCTAGGTTTTCTTATATAAAATTTTTAACTTCCTGTGAATTGGAATAGCTTACTTTATATAAACAGGTATCATCATCTTCCTATGTACTGCATGCCATGAATACCCAAGTTACATAATGGGAAAAAAAGAAAAGTTGTTGGGAAACTTATTCAAATTTGTTTAAATGGAATTTAAGGTGAAACGCGTTTCGTTCTTCTGTTCTACCAAACTTTATTCAAACGATTTTAACTCATTCTTTTTCTTCTTTATAGTTTCTCAGTGTTGATCTCATCTTCTTTCCATCCATAATCTAATTGAAAAGCTCCTATATTTAGAAAATTAATAATACTGACTCAAGCTATTATAAATGGAGTTAACTTTATAGTTAATCCTTACTTTTAATGAATAAAAGACGAAGTTTTTAGTTCTTTTTCTAATATTTCAAAACACACCCATTGTTTCTTTGCTCCCATTTTTCAAAAATGAGCTGCTTCTCTTGTTGTGGAGTGGAGGTGCAGCACCGTACTGCTGGCCTTGGTGGCAATAGCAACAACAATGGCAAATCATTGAGGTCTTTGGTGAATAATTTGTCAGGCAAAGCAGGTATTAATCTTTTGTTTATTTTTATGTAAATGAAATTCAGATAAAAGATTGGAAGTGTAGTGCTTGTCTATGTTAAAATGCCTCATTGGGGCTTGTTCCAGAGGTACATGAAAAGACCATATTTATCCTTCTTTTTTTTTTTTTTTTTATTGGTTGATATTTTTCGAGAAAGGTGAAATGGGTTTGGATAATTTCAGAGTTTTTATAAGAAGAACAGAAGCTTAGGCGCTTTTGAGGGGAGTTCGGTCTCGGATCTTTAAACGGTGGAGAAATTTTGATTAGAGTGTCTAAGTCTAGTTTTAGTTCTAGGTTTTATCTCTTAATTCCGAGAAAAGCCCAATGGGTTTACAGAGTTTGGGAGTACCTCACGACTAAAGAAATATGAGCATTTGACCTTGGTGGTGGAGTTTGAATCCATGTTTTTTATATGGCATTAGTAGGTAAGAACCCCACTAAAGGCATGGGTTTGAACCTTATCAAGGCCAAAATTTTTAACATTTCTCTCCAAACTTCGTGAATCTGGAGACAAAACTTTAGGCTAAAATCAAATATAGATGTCTCGAGTACAATACCTCCACTATTTGAGGGTCCGAGGCCGACCTCCCCTCGACAGGGGTAGATAAAACTTGTGCTTCGATACGTTTTCCAATACATACAACATCATTGTAATGGAGAAAAAATAGCTTAAAGTCGTAAGCAAGCATCAGAGTTGATTTCACCTTCCTTGAAGTACATCTGTCGATCCGATCTATAAACGATACTTATGTTCCTAATTCTGGGTACCTTTTATTTGACCATTTGAATCAATGTGCAGGTGCCAACAAGCAAAAAATAGCTGAAATACAAAAAGTTGGCAAAGTAAAAGTTTCAGCTCATATTTTCACATTTAGAGAACTAGTAGTTGCTACAGACAACTTCAATCCTGATTGTCTGATAGGTGAAGGTGGCTTTGGCAGGGTCTATAAAGGATACATTGAGAACCTTGATCAAGTATATATAAATATATTTACATACATACAGATATATATCCTTTTTCTCTAGAATTGTTTCATGCATGTAACTTGTATGACCCTGAAAGTTGATAACTTTGTGCTTGGTTTACCTTAGATTGTGGCCGTAAAGCGGCTTGATCGGAATGGAACTCAAGGAAGTCGAGAATTCTTCTCAGAGGTATTGATGCTAAGTCTGGTTAACCATCAGAACCTCGTGAATCTAATCGGCTATTGTGCAGATGGGGATCAAAGGATTTTAGTTTATGAATACATGGCAAATGGATCTTTGGAACATCATCTTCTTGGTATGTTAAAATGACACATTGAAACTTGTTTAGTACCAATTTATATACTACTAATTCATTTTGTTTGATGTTTATTTAGATTTGCCCCCTGGTAAGGAGCCATTGGATTGGAATACCAGGATGAAAGTAGCTGAAGGAGCGGCTAAAGGACTAGAATATTTACACGATTTTGCTGATCTGCCGATAATTTATCGCGACTTTAAAGCTTCAAACATATTACTAGATGAGAACTTCAATCCCAAACTCTCGGATTTCGGACTTGCAAAGTTAGGTCCTACTGAAGGGAAAGACCATGTATCAACTAGGGTCATGGGGACCTATGGTTATTGTGCTCCTGAATATGCAATGACAGGCCAGCTGACGACAAAATCCGATGTTTACAGCTTCGGTGTAGTGTTTCTGGAGCTTATCTCGGGAGGAGAGCTATTGATCTCGAAAGACCGGCTGAAGAACAGAATCTGGTTCTTTGGGTATGTTCATGGAATCCAAAATCACTTGTTTTAAGCTCTGTTTTAAGTTTGTAAATTTAAGTTTATCATCGATTATCGTCCACTATGGCAGGCAGAGCCATTACTTAAAGACAGGCAGAAGTTCACGAAGATCATAGATCCGTTGCTCGAAGAGAATTACCCCGTAAAGGGTCTTTATCAAGCTCTTGCTATAGCAGCAATGTGTCTTCAAGAGGATGCTAATAGCCGGCCATTGATCGGTGATGTTGTAACTGCGGTTGAGTTTCTTGCTAGGCCAAAGGTTGACGGTAAATTTACAACAGAGTCACAAAGAAACAGCAGCTTCCATGTTAAGTCCGTGAAAGAACGAAGTTTGAAACGAGGCCGTGATTTGTAGCTACTGTAGCTGAGGTAACAATCTTGAAACTAGAAGAAATTGCAGAACTGAAAACCAACTGAAACTGGTACTTGGTTTTCAAGCTATAAGTTGCTCAAACTATGTTAGCATGTTGTTTGTGAAGATAATTGTGAGTTCTTTTATGTGTGTAATTGTTTAAGTAGTTTATCTCAAGTGTCAAATACAAGTATGTGTTTAAATATAAGTATGTATAATCTTTTTAAGGTTTTCATATATTTTGGATGATCATATTGTTATAATCGTGTTCAAATACATGGGAGAGACAATAGTGTCAAACATAGAACTAAATTGTAATATTTGAGATTTGGTATGTAAGCATGTAAATTTTATAGATTGTGCAACTCAGATTTAACACACAATGAAACCTTGTGAGGAAAATCTTCATGGTTGTATGTCACTGTTCAACATGAATGTGTCTCTAAGAAAAACACATTGGATTGTGATTTTATGGAGAGAAGTCTATGTAACATCCAAAAACATTGTTGGTTGTAAATAATATGTGATAGATTTTTAGTGGAATAAGATATAAGATCGATAAAATTGAAGGTTGTTGGAGACCAAAGGAGTTGAATCAAGAAGTATGACATGGCAGAGTAATTTAGGGTAGGAACTAAATTATAAAAATGTGAAAAGTGTTGTGGTTTTAGTGTAAATATTCAAAAATCATAGGTCAAGATAAAAATTATAAGGGAAATATGATTATTTCTCAATCAAGATAATCATAATTAATGATAATAATTAGTGAAAATAGTGTCAAAATATGATTGGTTAGAGTATTTTATTATTTTATTATTTAATCAATAAAGATGTTTTTATAGAAAAATGAAGGATTTTCTTCATGCTTCTTTACACAAACATCACCGCCAAAGAAAACTTTGCTTTTCTTACAATTTAGTCCATTATCATGTAATACCACTATTTCTTCCAAATTTCTTAAAAATTTTTATAGGCACCAAAGGAAAAAAATGAAGTAGAGAGTCTAAAGTATGTTCATCAATTTAAAAGTAAGAAATTAGTAGATGGAAGTGAAGAAAATTAGAAGAAAAGAAGAGGATGGATTGATAGTCATGAAGTTGAAGAAGAAAAGGGAAGAGAAGCAAATGGGAGGAAATTATTGATAAAAGATTTAAGTTTTCATATTAACTTTATTTGTATTTCAAAGAATTGAGTTAAATATGTTGTGATTGAAATGAATGATATGTTAATTTAATCGAAATAGTAGAATTAGAAAATACTTTTAGAATGAATGATATATAAATATATTACGTTTTTATGAAAAAAAGATAGATGATTTGTATCATGAGAATTGTTAAGGTAAAGAAAATGAACACTAAAACAATTCTTTTTTCTTTTCTTTTTTTTTTTTTGAAAATACTAGAATAGTTTTTAGACCGTAACAATAGCTCAACTTTGAAAATTAACCAACAATGGTAGAAATTGAGTTAGAGGTTGAACCATTATGAAATTAAATTTTTTAAGTCTAGTTTTATAAAAAAAGGTCTAAACAATAGAATTATAGATCGAAGCTAAATAAATCTAAGTGAGGTAAGGTCAAATTGATTTCAGCTTTCCCTATTCTGACTTTGAAAAATTATTAAGATTAAAAAATGTATATATTTAGGAGATGAAATTTATATGTTTAAAAGTTTAATAAGTCCATTTCAAGAGAAACAAACAACAATATTATATGAATCCTATACTGAAAGATAAATATTTTTTAACGGAGACGGGTTAATTTAGTTAGTTTTTCTATTTTGTTAATCAGTTATTTTCCTATTTTGTTCTTTGTCGTGTTTGTTAATAATTAATTTAGTTAATTTTAATTTTTGACCAATCACTCGGTAATTATTAATACTTTTAGTCTTCATGGAAAGAGAATTCAGGGTCGTGACAGTAGCCATAAGATGTCGCAACATGAGCATTAGAGAATCTAGTGTCGCGATACTAGCCCCATGATATCGCGACACTAGCCCTGTTTCCTTTGTCTTGTTCTTTTTTATCCAAAAAGTTCTGAAGGAATCCTGAATGCAATAAAACTTTAAAGAAAACTTAGAAATTGTCTATAAAATCTAAAATGACTTTAAAAAGGTATAAAAGATGAGAATAACTTGAATAATAAATTTGGTTCTAAAATAAAGTATTTGTCTAGAAATGTAGTATTCCTTGCTCGGGTAAAGGGTTTTTACAGTCTAATAGAAGCACCAAAACAAAAGACCAAATTTGATTTTAAAAAGCAAAAGCTATCGGTTGAGTTTTAATTTAGTTGATATAGTTGTTCTTGCAACAATAAAGAGGATGTGGGTCTGAGTGCGTTTAAAAAAATATTATAGAATCGAACCTCTAATTCAATATCATTCTTTAGACTGATATTTTAGCCGATTCAATGTCATTCTCTAAACTGATATCTTAATCAATTCAATCCAATTCAATTTAAGCATTATTAACTTTAAGGACCTATTATTTTTGTTTTGTTTTTTTGTATGTAAAGGGTTTTGAAGATTATAGGCAGTAGTAAGACTTAGATTGTGTAAAAAATAAAAGTGCAAAAGCTTACCTAAACTTTCTCTCTACCTGACCCATCAAATCGAATGTTAGTAATCTATGTAATTGAACTCACAACCTCACACGGAAAGGACTGCATTCTGGGTTCAAACAAAAAATACAATCCCGAAATCTGACACATGACTTGACAGATCGGGTCATGAAACAAATTATGATGTACTGAGCTTGAAGGGTGGGAAAAAGCACTGTTTGTTCCATAATACATAAACTAGGAATGACCAAAACTAGAGGCTGCTAATACATGCAACATTATAAAAATTTAAATTCCCATATATTTACTTATAAAGCTAAAAAATAATGATTGGAAACAAATATTTACTTATAAAGCTATAAAATGAATGCTGCCTCTTATTCATGCACTTAATATATTTTACTAGCTATTTAAGATAGGGAAGATGACATGTATACCTCAGCTTCCTATGGCAAGCAAGAGAATTTTTTAGGGCAGCATCCACTGTTGCACCTTCACGAAATATTGAGTCATATAATTTGCAGACAAACCTTGATAGTTCCTCTTCTTCTTTATCCCAAAAGCTGGTACCATGGTCCGTGTTCTTCTCCATGTCATGATCATCCCAGTCGCTTGACGGACTGATAGTTTCTAGTTCGGATTCAGTTTCGGTTTCGGTTTGGAAGTCTTCGTCTTCTGGATCTTCCTCACCGATCTCGAACCTTCCTTTCCCAAAACGTTGTACTCTCCTAAGTCATTGATCAACACATCCTGAGGCTCAGCTGTGGGGCATAAAACAGCTTTAGCACCAGAGTCTAGGAAGGCTTTAATTAAATTTGCAGAGGGGCCATAAGTTCCAGTGAAGATTATGATCCTGTCCCTCCAAGCTCCAACCTAGCATTGTTCAACAAAGTATCAGACACATAAAATGCTAAATTCGGGGCACTGCAGTTCATGATCTATGGAGAACACGAATCATTGGATTACAGCATCAGGTATACTGAGCATTGATGGGAAAAAATCAAATGAGAGTAATATGCTTACCATCCAACGAACATCATCAGGTGTAATGTGCAAAGAAGGGACCGTGCGGCGGAACATGTATGCCCCGATTTCTTGATCATCTTCCGTAACCTTCAAGAAAAAGTTCATTAGTTTTGATACCATTAAACTAACAATTTTAAAAGAATGAAATCATTTGAAAAGCATGCACACTTGGGTTTGGCGTCCAATATATCTATGGCCAATGTTTCCAACTTGGAAGTATGGTCTACAACGAATCAAATCAGAAATAGTTGTTACTTGTGCAAAAGGTGATGCACCCTTACGGTCCTGGCTCCGCATCATTGACAACATGCTAACCTTGACACTTTGTAGAAACCTATCAGCCAGTTCTCCAGGTTCAGCTACAACAAACACCTCGTATTTCCAACTAGAGAAAATAAGCACTTAGCATGTAAGGATTGGGGCAAAGCTACGGTAAAAGTAATGCCTCGAAAAGCAAGGATTTTGTACCTTAATATTGAGCCAACTGAGTCATTTTGAAGGGCTAAATGTATAATGCCAACTTGTGGTAGATTCTGTAACTTTTCATGTAATGACTGTACCGGTAAAGATAGTTCCCTGGGTCCAGTAGGAGACTTTGGCTGAGATGTTGTCTTCTTTCCAGATAGTAATCCATCTAAGCTAAAAGGTGAGATCATATCAATTTGGCCAAGCCTTTGCAGGTCATCAGGAATGAAGGAAAGAGAGTTTGAGGGGAAACTTCCAGCGAGCAGAGGAGAGGTAAATGGTGTCGGAAATGTTGTTGTCGATACTGTCTTTGAAACTCCAGATATGTCATGCAAAAGAGTTAATCTGATTCCATTTTGTACACAAAATGACTCGAGTGCCTGAGCATGGTGCACTATTCTTCCTGAATCAGGACTAGACAAAGCTTCAACAAGTAGTACATTTCGCCTCCAACCTAATGAAGGGGTATTCTCATCTAGTACTACCCAAGAGAAAAGAATATAAAAGGTTCAGCAGAACATCCTGAAAGTTATAACATATGACAACTATCAAAAACGGGGTCAAATACCTGCATTTGATGCTTTAGCCCTATCAAAATGTTGAGATTTCAATTTTTCTGTCCACTTCTCATCCTGTGCAAAGGGTACAAGAAGTCTTTCACATGCATTCTTGAAGGCATCTGAATTGTTTTGGATGTAGTCCTTTACAGAAGCTTCCAACTTGAGCCAAACTGTTGGATCAGTCTCATCTAGCTCCATGTCACAACGTTCATCAACTGCAAGGCAACCATATAAATTGAGTTATTTTGCTAAGCAGCTACTGCACAAGGATTTAATTTGGATATCAAAATAAAAACTGGTTGGATGCTAATTATGGAGACGTCAGCCAAGGTAAAAAGGACATAAAACTCTCATCTACGATAGCCACAAGGAACCAAGAAGTACCTGGATTAAACCGAAAGTATTGGATCTCAGGGAGCATGGTTAACATTGCACTCAATGCTTCCTCAGCTCGTTCCACAGAGCATGAACTCTCAATCAGCACTTGTCCAGTATCCAGGTAACGCCAACCTCCTTTTCGTGCCTAGAACAAAAGAGATGCACATGAATGCAGGGAATGAAGTGATGAATATCAAATCTCAATATGATCAGTAACGAAAAGGTAGATAGAGATTTAAATCTCTTGATTTTTATTCTCCAATCAGTCAAAATATCAAAACTGCTTAAAACTGTATTTTGGAATATAAATAAAAGCACATATATGTAGTTTCCTGTTATTCTGCATGAATATCCTTATAAAAGGGTGATTGCAACTACACAAAAACAAAGCAGTTACCTTCGTAGGCACAGAACCACTGCCAATTGAAACTAAACAGTCAATTTTGTATCAGGCCATAAAAGTTGTGCTTCTCGTATGGAAAATAAAGTCGGATTATTTGCCACTATAGCACCATCTTGCCAGCGGTTTACATCTATGTAAAGTAAAATAAAATAAAATATAATAAAGGTTAAGAAGTTTAAATATCCTTTAAAAATGAGTTAATTTAAGCAAGCTGAAGAAAAATACCATCTGAGAAGTCATCAAGATAATATGGGGCAGCAGAAGATGCTCTTATAGCTTTCCATACATGGTGTTTACAACTTCCAATAAAAGCATTTCGCTTGTAGCCAAATTGAGCACCTTGAACAGTGGTTACTGAACCTTCGAGTATTGCAAGAGGCACCTCTGGTGTTCCAACAGGGTACTGCACATTAAGAAATAGATTTATAAGCAAACTCATTGAGGTGCCAAGAAATTACCATAATGGATAATAAAACGGTCCACATATATCTACATGAACAACGTAATACTTGAATCCAATTAGAGTTCAGATTACATTATAGAAAAAGAAACTCTTGACCTCAAACCTGATAATTGCGGAATAAAAAAGGCTGAGCTGGCATAACGCTCACCAATGTCGACACAACAAAAACTTTTGGAATGTTTTTTACAGCAGAATCGATTAGTAGGTCACCATCCTCATCAGCACACATTTCCTTCAGCAACCTTTCAAACTGATCTGCACTGTGCTGCAACACTACATGTTATTGTGTCTTGTTGAAAGCAAAACTCTGGAAATATTCTCTAGAACCACAACAAGGTTCTTATTAGTTTCAGTCATGCTTTCACGATGTTCAACGCCTCTTCATGCATTCAAGACATGCATTCAAGGAAAGCAAGAGAAATTCATGCAAATTCATAGACACATTTTCAAGGAAAACAAGAGAAAGCAATTTTAGAAGCAATGAAGAATGAAACACAAATTCATCTACATACAAGAGAAATCCATACTTTAGATCCATGTACAGCAACTCTGATACTCTGTGATGAACTTTTATAAAGCTGATCAAATTTTTCTCTCCATGTTGCTGCTTCATCCTTTGGCACAGGTTCAGTGAAAACAAGTTTTCCTACAAAGCCAATACAGGGCAAGAATAAACAAATTGGACTACAAGTGTTGTCAAACAGAATCTTTGTGAGCATACTGACCAAGTTTTTTTGTATATTTCTTCACATTGATCCAAGGTCATCAACTTAATGCCAAGGGCAACAGCGAGCATGCCACCGGTTGATGTTCCGCATACAAGGTCAAATAACTCATGTATTCGCTTTCCAGTTCCCTTCTCAATTTCTTTAAGCATCTGCACAGTTGCAAGACCTTTCATGCCACCTCCATCCATTGAGAGTATGCGTAGGCCTCGTTTTGGTACCTGTCTCCCTCTAATAGCACGTCGAAGGTTCTCATTCTCTCCTACGAAAGAACATTATCAGATGACTCTATGATCCAAATTCCAAAAGTTCTTAAAGAAAGCTAAAAGGATTAAATGGGAGAAATATACCAAGAATTGCCAAAGCACGAGCTGCAGCTTTATTCACACGTGGTTCAGACGTAAAAGTCAGCCGCATAAGAAGTTCCCTCAAGCTTTCAGAGGTGACAAGAATGCGGCGATTCTCCAGACAGAAGGCCAAATTTCCAACAGCTAGCAAAGCAAGCCTTTGCACCTAATTATATATAAGGGTTTAAGTGCAGTTCAATATAAGAATAATTTAAAATCAGAAAGTTACCTCTGGATTTTTATGGGCGCACAGTATTTTTAATGATCTCAAAACATCCCTTGATAGCATCTTCTGAGCTACAATATCAGATCCAAAGGCCAAAGTGCCCACAATTTGTAGCACAGAAACCTGTTCTTCTGGGGCAATAGACTTCATAACAAACTCAATGGGTTGCATGATGTCACATTTCATCAATTCCATGGCCACAGAAACATCTCCAGCAAGAGTTGATAGAGCAGAGCAGGCTTGATTGACCTGACACAAACCAGAACAATAGTGCACAATAGGAAGGGGAACTAAAAAGACAACATGTGTGATGTCACTGCATAAAAAGGAAAGTATATCCAGTGTACCACATGGCGGTTGTCACTACTTATCATGCTAATGAGCTGCCGCAGTGCATTCTCATCTTTACCAATAAGTGCACAGTTCCCTTGGTCTTGCATTATTATCTTCGTCAGTGCAGACGCTATCAACGGGTGATGACAAGAGGAAAAACGGAATATGAGAGAGAAAAAGGCACTCAGCTTGTGTTTAGATGTACCAAAATAAGAACTGTTCTCCATCTGTAAAATCAACAAAGTGAAAACAATTTCATTGCTCATGTAAACTCATGAGCATGAGCATACAAACAGCTAATATCTGTCGACCTGTACCTCTATTTGCACGGTCACCGATCTTAGATTTTCATCAGCCACAATCCTGATATTTGCAAGGGACAACTGACTTAGCTTGCGTAAAGGCAAGATCTCAGGAAGGAATTCAAGTGGATTACCAAACAATCTAAGAATTTCTAACTCAATCGTAGCCCTGCCATCCAACTGGAGAAAAACATTAGACAAGAGAAAAGTACCATACATTTTCAAACTTAAACATTGATTTCATTGTCAATAAAGTGACCTGAAGTCGAGAAGAAGCCGAACAATTTTATTATGCTCTAATGATAATTCCACCAACCCAATACACTGTTTCAGTTCCACTGCTCATAAATTGCCAACAAAAAATGCAGTCAGTAGGCAAATGGGAAGTAACATCAATGGTCTGACCTTCAAAATCACTCGACATATGAACATAAATTTAGATGTAAAAAACATGATCATTCTTACCAGGCACTGAAACAAGCATGTTGCAATCAGCCCTAAGTACTTTTAAGTTTTTATATCACCAAGCTCAGGTGGTAACTGTGATAGCTTGTTGTAATCAAGGTATAATTTCTCAAGAATTGGCAACTGAGTTAACTCAACAGGCAGTGTCTGTGTCAAAATGTAAACAACGAGTGCCTAAGTTTCTTCATTGAGCTCAGTTCAGAAATTCAAAACATTTATTTTGAAAAATTTTCATTCTCTAACAAAAATAAAAAATCAGTTACTGGTTAAAAATTAGGTTAAGCTAAGCCTTACCGTTAAACCGCAACCGCAAAGGCTAAGCGAAGTGATGCCTTTCCAATGATCATCACTCGCAACCGGATCCCCGTCAACAGAAGGAACCAAATTCGACCGTAACAACCGAAGCAAAACTCCGACTCCATCACTCTGCTGACTCGACCCAGTAGCCTTAACCACCGTAACCGCCCGTAACGGTTCCCTCCTCTTCTCAACATACATCTCCACCCTCACCACATTCTCTTCCGTCTCTTTCAATTCAATCGCCACCGTATCCTGTGACGAAGGAGCGCCAACATTAACTGAGATTGAAGCCGGAGCGCTACCTGGTCCACGTCATCTCCCGATACCCAATCCAGATCAATCTTAAACCCCGGTTCTTGCTGATCTTGTGGAGGAGTTAACGATGCCGACGAGGAAGAACATGAACCTATCAATTGCGATGATGTACGGTCAAGATCTTCCCAGATTCTTCGTACCCGTAATATAGCGATAAACGGAAGATCTCCGACGGTCGTTTCCATCCTAATCCCCAAGACATAGTGACACGACGGTTAAAATGCGCGGGAGAAGGTTGTTTATCACGATCCAACGGTTGATAATACTATTATATTTTACAATCTGATTATCATATAATGATTATGTGAAATCTACGAACTCTGTCTCTGACATTTTTTTTTTCATTTTGTTTATTTCCCGCTGTCGGGGTCGTTATTATCGTTAAGGGAGATATACCGAACAACGTCGTTTTACTTGGTTGAACAATACGAAACGCTGCTCATTAGCTTGGTTCATTGGAATTTGGATTCAACGACGCGGTTTCAAAGCTCAGTTTTCTTTTCATGGTGAGTGACAACGGTGATTGTAAGTGGGGGTGAACAAAATCTGATTCGATTTGAAAAACTCAATAAAAAATTTAAATTTTGAATTAACTAGTTCGAGTTATTTGAGTTAATCAAGTTATTCGGATCAACTCGAATAAAAAATTAAGTTTTTTTGTTTAACTCGAATATGAATTACACAATTCAAGTTATCTAAAAATCTAAATAAGAACTGATAAAATTACGTCGTTTTGATAAATGTTTACTCATTAAGTTAAAAAGTAAAACAATTATATTGTTTATGTAGTAACATAATTTTGTACTTAATCTACTAGTTAAATAATCGATCCATGTAAACGCAACATTGAGTATAAATAATATGATTCGTTAACTCAACTTGACTCGAAATTTTTGACTCGATTCGATTAAAAAAAATTCAAATTGAGTTTAGTTGCTAAAATAGAATTCGTCAACTCGACTAACTCGAATTTTTTTTATTCGATCGAATATTTACCCTTAATTGTAAGGTATATATTTTTCAATTAAGATCAATTCAACTTTTAAATTTTAGGGTTTATTTTAGTTGAAGCCAATCCCATTATTTCGGGTTTAATGCTTAGATTTTTTGGTTAGATCATTATAAGTTTTGACTCACTTCAAATTTTAATCACTTTGAGCTTAATTCATTTTGGGTGATTTCAAGTTTGAATCACATTTAAAATATAATTAATTTGAATTTACGTTGAATGAATTCAAATTATAGTAAAATTGAATTTTCGAGCTCAAAAGAGAGTGAATATAAAATTGCATTACTTTACTATAATAGTATTGACATGCCAAAGGCCCAAAATAGTGTCACCAAACCAACCATAACATTAACTAGTGGGGGCAACGCCCAATAGCTTGAATTTTAGATATGGCCAGCTAGAAAAAAAAAAAGCCCTATACTTGAGAGGCTCACACGTGCTTGAAGGTTCCGGGTAATTAAAAATAAACATATTATATTTTTTTTCACATCATTCATGATTTCTCGTTGTCAACTGTACATATGATATGAAAAAATATAATGTATTTATTTTTAATTGGTAGGGGTTATGGATGGTATGGTAAGCGTGGTTTCATAAAATAATTTCTCTTAAAAATTGGTAACGTTAATTTGATCATTTTCCAGCTAAATTTTGTTATCAACCTTTCAAAAAGAATTAAATCATTTTTCAAATGAAAATATTGATTAAAATATTAATTTTTAATGATATTGGAGTGAAAATCTACATTGCAATTCACATGTACTTCATACTAATATAATATTATTTTTTTACATGTCACATCAATAAATAATTTAAAATTTATAAAAATATTTAAAAATTCAAAATTCAATAAATATTATAAAAAAATTCATAAAAATTAAAAAAAAAAGATAAGGATGAAATACATGTGAATTACCATGTAGGCGCTATCATGTTTGAAATTTTAACGCTTTAATCATTATTTTCATTACAAAAATCAATTCAACTCTTTTTGAAAGGTTGATTATTAAATTTAACCATTTTTAAAAAAGTTGATAATAAATTTAACTCAAGAAAAGAATAATAGCCAAATTCAAAAAGAATGTAAACATAAAAGGCTAAATTAAGGTAAAGTACCATGGAGGTCCTTATAGTAAGAGTTAGATTACATTTTACTCCATCTACTCAAAAAATAGACAAATTAGTCATTGTACATTAGATAAATGAGTAAATTGGTCCTGTTAAAAATTTCATTCATTTTTATTTGTTAAAAAGCTGGTCATTGTATATCAACATAAGATACACGTGGTGTAATACCTCAAAATTTTTATAAGAAAAATATTATTAGTAATATAGTAAAATAAGGAAATAAAGTGACAAAAGAAGAATTTTGAGTTATGTCAATATTGAGAAGTATATTATGATATATTAATTCAAGAAAGGACTAAATTGTAAAAGTGAGAAAAGTTTTGTGGCCCAAGAGTAAATACTCAAAATTTAAAGGATTAAAGTGTAAATATGAAAAAGTTAAAGGACCAATAGTGTAAATATTTTAGGAGTGGAATGATCTAGAAACTAAGGAAAATGGATGAATTAGGACCAAATTGAATAGATGAAGAACTATGAGGGACTAAATTGCAATTTTACAAAATTAAATTATGACTCAAGGATGGAATTTTAAAAGATAATGAAGGGCAAAATGGTCAATTGGAAGAGAGAAAAATCTAGAAAGTAATAATGATGCTAGAGATATTTTGATATTTTATAATTATTTAATTAGATAAATATTATTTTATTAATATTTTAATAAGATATTTTAATATTATTTTATTAGTATATAAAGAAAGAAAGATGAGAAATTCTCATCCATATTTTCCCATGCACTAACGTGAGAGAAAGAGAGGAAGAAAGAAAGTTTTACTTTCTTTACAATTTAGTCCTTTACCAAAAATTCATCATTTTCACCCAAAAATCAAATGAATTTCCATAGCTACCAAGAGAGAAAAATGTTAAGGAGAGCATGGGAGTTAGAATATCAAGTTGGATTTAAGAAATAGAAGCTGAGAGGAGAGAAAATAAAGTTAAAGATTGGTATCAAGAGAACAAGGTAAGTACATCAAGATTTCAATATGTTTTTAAGTTTGTTATTGTTGATAAAGCATGGAAATAATGTTATAGTAGAGTTTTCTTACATAAAGTCCTATGTTCTTGATATGTTAGTGAAGAGAAAATAAGAGAAAGTGATGAGAAATGGTGCAGAAAAAGAAAATAAGGATGTTATAACATGGTAATTAATATCTTGCACTAAAACAGTTATGGACAGCAGCAGTTGTCTAACTTTTAAAAATCACCATAAATTGTAGAAATCGAATTAGAAGATGAAAAAAAACATGGAATTAAATCTTATTGAGTCTAGTTTCTCATAAAAGAAACAGTGTAAGTAATAGATTTGTAAATTTTGAGATATAATGAATTTTGTGAGACAAGGTTAGAATGAATTCGGGTTCCCCTGTTCAGATTTTGAAAAATCATAAAAAAATGAAGAAAAATAATTAGGGGCTTAAATTTATATGTATAGAATCCTGAATGAGTCTAGTTTTAATAGAAACAAACTAGAACATCATTTGAATTCTGTACAAGGAGATAATAATTTTTTAGTGAAGAAGGGTCAGAACTGTCAGACAGCAGAACAGAGGTGACTTTAATGAATAAACTGTACTAATTGGATAAACTAAAAATTCTGAAAATTTTATGGTAAGAAAATATGTGAGTCTAGTTTCAGGTAAAATTTACAGATATTAATTTGGAGTTCTGTAACTCAAGAAATAAATAATTTAGTGACTATGACTCAAATGGACAGCTTTGAATATACATATAAATAAATAGTGAAATTATTGATAATGTTACTTATAAGCATATTATATAAATTTAAGGATTTGGAATGGAGAGGAGGAGGAGGAAAATATGTATGAATATTCATCTAGCATGGCTAATTTGCATGTTTTAGGCTCAGGGACTAAATTGAATAAAAGTAAAACTTTATGGGCAATTTTGTAAAAATGTCAGAAATGACTAAATTGCATGAAATAGATTATTTTATTATTTAAATTACAAAATTTAACGAAATTATCAATTTAGTTCAAGATCGGGGGAAAACATGTTTTAGGGATTAAATTGAAAAGTGTTGAAATTATGGAAAATTTTGATATTTTATAGAATTCATGGACTGTTATCAATACATATGAGAATAATAGTTGGAAATAAGGATTAAATTGCAAGAATTTTATTTTCCTGACCCTAAGGATGAAATCGTTATTAATTAAAAGTTTAGGGGTAAAATGGTAATTTTGCTTAGAGCATTAATTAAATTCATTAGAATATGAAATGAATGAAAATGATGATCAAATTTATTTAAAAGAGATCCGGGCGACTCAAATATGAGACTCGATCGTGAAAAAGAAAATATATCAGATTAATGAAATTATAAACACAAACAAGCAATGAGGTAAGTTCGTGTAACTTGAATTATATTCTTAAATGCTTGAGATTGTATGTAATTGATGTGAATATGATTTGAATGTTCATTGTATGAAAATTGATAAAACATTGATATATTTGATAAAAGAGGAAGAAATCACGGTTGAATGAAAGGAAAATTTCGATGGATCTCTGAAAAGGAATTGACGGTAAAAAGGATCTAGCCCGGACGGGTGATCCTATCTTGATATAGCCCTCCCGAAGAATATGTGGAAAATGGATTTAGCCCGGACGGGTAATCCGAATTAGGGTCCAATTTAGCCTGGACTGTAATTAGATTCAAGCTCATTAGAGTAATTGTCGTTGCAGGGGGATTTAGCTTTGACCGTAATCCCGACAATACTCTATGAGTTTATATTACAGGATTTAGCCCGGACCGTAATCCCTTTGTAAGGATGAGGTTCGCGGGAGTGTGCTCTCTGATATGAAATGTGTAAGACCATGGTTGAAAGATACTATGGCAACCTGATATGAAATGTGTAAGACCATGGTTGAAAGATACCATGGCAACGTGATATGAAACGAATAAGACCATGGTTGAAAGATACCATGGCAACTTGATATGAAATGTGTAAGATCATGGTTGAAAGATACCATGGCAACTTGATATGAAATCTGTAAGTCCATGGTTGAAAGATACCATGGCAGCGTGATATGAAACGAATAAGACCATGGTTGAAAGATACCATGGCAACCTCGATATGAAATGTGTAAGACCATGGTTGAAAGATACCATGGCAACGTGACATGAAATGTGTAAGACCATGGTTGAAAGATACCATGGCAACGTGACATGAAATGTGTAAGACCATGGTTGAAAGATACCATGGCAACATGACAGAAAATGAGTAAGACCATAGTTGAAAGACACTATGGCATCATGTCGAAGATAAATAAGATCGTGGAAGAGAAACGCCAAGATATCGTTGAACAACTAATATTCGTGTAATATAACAAATGGTTAAATGAATTGGTTATACAAAATGGTAATGTGAAATGTTTACAGGAATTGGTCATATGGAAATAAATGTATAAAATAGTTGTATGAAATAATTAATAAGATAGATAAATGAAATAAGTATAGGTACATGGAATTTAAATTATGTTAAGTTTAATACGAACTATTATCGAAATAAATATACCTAAGATATAAGGAAATGATGGTGCATGAAATGTTGATATAATAAAATAAATGATATATGTTATTAAAGAAACGGTAAGAGAATGATATATATCATGACATATACATATGAGATTATCTTTTATATGTTAACATAAGGAAAATATGTAAGTTAAGACGAGTATTAAATTCAAATATGACATATTGAGAAAATAAGAATTTATATGAAATATGTGTAAGTACACTAACAAGTGTTGTTGTTGATGCTTAGGCAAGTGCCAAGCCATTGATTGAATGGTAATATATTCATTGATGCATTGAATTGTGTTATAGCCCAATTTTACCTATGATGTATTTTACAAAATGCCCCAACCCCAAATACCCATCATAAACCCGGAGCCCAATTAAAACCCGAATGGCCCATTTCAATACATTAAGACCCAAACCCCTTTACAAACCCATCAGACCCTTTTACAACCCCAAACCTTAGCCCACCTAAACCAACCCTTACCCACTAGCCCAATACAAACCCAATAGCTAACCCTAAGCCCAATCAACCCAAAACCACTGAAACCCTAGCTCCCCACTTGTCCTCTGCCACCACCGACCCTCTGTCACCCCCACTTGCCTCTGTCAAGGTCACATCCACTGCTCCACCGCACATACCCATACCCTGCAATCAAACAGGCACACGTAAGTAAATAACGAATATTTGTAAGGGTTATAAAAACCCGAAGAGGAAAATGTAAAAGGGATTGGACTTTTCTTTCCCTTCAAAAAAAGGATTCGATATATAGATTTATATACGAAAATCAGAAATAATAATCCCTTAGATACAAAAGCAGCAAATCGAAGCATTTGAACATAAAAAAAACAGAATCAAAAGATTTAAAAGGTGAATATCGATTTCATTATTTTGTTTTTTACATTTATATGTACAAGTCCATATTTTTCATTTATACCCACAAATATAATACAAATAAATAAAAAAATATTAAAAAAATGAAAAAATTTGAAAATTTACCTCTCCTACGCGGTGTCTGTACATGTGCCGGCCGAAGTCGACGGCAATCAGTCCGGTGTGCCGACGATCGCCCCCGCCAAGCTCCCCTCTCCTTCCTCCCTTCTCCCTTTTCCCTTTTCTCTTTCTTTTTTTTTTTTCTTCTGCTTGTGCCAAATGAATTTTTTAAAAATTTTTGACTTATATAGGGTTCCAAAACGCACCGTTTTGGACCCCCTCTGTTAATAGATAAAACGACGTCGTTTTGAATGCGGGTCGGGTCGACCCGACCCGCACCAGGGAGGGTCCGCGTGTTTTTGAAGCGGAAGGGCTAATTGCGCGATCAGCCCTTCCGCATTTTTGCTATCCCACAATCAGGTTCTTCGCTATTTTTAATTTGGCCCAAAAGTATGTTGCGTTTTATGATTTAGTCCCTGGCCAAACGCAGCGTTTTAAAAGCTTGGAAAATTTGCTTTTTTGACCCCTACTGTTCGCAATCGCATTCAAATAGGTCTTCAGGTTTGTCTTTTATTTTAAAATTAGCCCACAACTTAGTTTTCATTTTAATTCTAGTCTTCTTTTAGTTTCTTTTTATATATTTATTTAATATCCTTATTATTTTTATATTATTAGTATTATTAGTATTATTATTATTACTATCATGTATTAATATATATTATGAACGTATAAATATATATACATAATTTCATATTTAATATTTCTTATTCATTTTATTATAGTATTTTATTAATGCTATGTTTATTTCTTTTACATTCCAACAATGATAATATTATTATAATTATAATTATTATTAATATTAGTTCATGCTTTGGTATATATTTATATATTTATAAATACGTGTACATGTTTAATACATTTGTGTATACCTAAGTAATGTTATTGCTAGTTTTTTCATGTGTATATATTATCTAAAGGTTTTAGTATTATATATATTCTTCGTATATTATATGTATGTTTTTTAATACCATACTTTATATGTATCATGTTTTTAATGTTATATTATTATATTATATTATATATATTGTATTATATTCATATTTTTATATATATTACAATGTATATTTTTTGATAGTATTAGTTATGTGTATTGCTTATATATTTCCATGTACGTATCTTAAATATTATGTTTTCGTCGCCATACTTACTATTATTATATTTATAAATATTCACTGTTTTTATTTCATGTTTAATTCTTATTACGTTTAATATCGCGTATTGTCATTGTCTGTAATATTTGTGTTGTATGAATTATATGCCTTAATGTATTTCCGACTATCATCTTTCGTTTCCTGCCCATTTTTATATATTTCCCCGTTGTTTATTATTTTAAAATATTTATTCGTATTTTATTAATTTCAATACATAAGGCAATATATCGATTTAACGCCATGTCGTTGATTTCATCGCTATGTTGGGTGAACGTCAATCGACTCGTGTTAAGACGGTATATCCTTCTAAAAAAAGAAACTAAAATTTCTCGTATTCTTTTAATCGGATCACGACTAAATTTTGCATTGAACTCTTATTTTTGAAAATTAAGACAACACGTGTTTATGAGATACCAATTTTGGGCGTCGCGAGGGTGCTAATACCTTCCTCGCGCGTAACCGACTCCCGAACCCTAATTTTTCTCGAGTTTTTGACGTAGACCTTAACTCGGCCTTTTTCTTGCTTTTAAAGAAAATAAATCTAATAGGTGACCGATCACACCTAGAAAAAAAGATCGGTGGCGACTCCCTTCTTTATTTTAAAATCAAACTTCAATTTTCAATCTCAATAAATCGCCATAATTTAGCGACCGAAAGCAAATTTTTACGTCGCTACAAATTGGTAAGTATTTAAGTGAATTTTTTTTAGTGATCTGCAAATGGTAGTAATGTTCCGAAACCCTATTCTGGCAGCGGATACGGGTTAGGGGTGTTACACGTGGTACGCCAAATGTAACTTTTTGGTTATTTTGTTAGCCATGCTAGTTTTTAATAACAGAAATGCATGATATTTTTAATAGAAATAACCAGTTTGCTCTTTCCAACAAATATTAATTTGCTTATTTTTGAGGTAAGTGAATAAAATGCAACTCCTAATACAAAGATCTCTATAGTACTTTTACAGCTAAATTTATGACTTTAAAATATACAAAATTAAGCATGATTCAAATTTTACTTTTTATATTAAAATATGGGTAAACTGAATAAATGGTCATCTAACTATTAAAATTTTTTTTATTAGGTCACTCGACTTTAAAAAGTTAAAAAATGATGAAAATGATGTGTATTAAAAATAAATATTAAAAAAATCATTAATTTAACAGTTACATTAACCAACTGTTAAGTATTTAACGATTTTGAACTTAAAAAATAAAAATATACGTCGAATAATTATTTTATAATTTTTTAAAGTTAAATAACCTAATCATAAATTTTCTAACAGTGGAGTGCCCATTTATTTAGTTTACCTTTAAAATATTCGAATTAAATTTTACATTAAAAAAAGTTTAATATCACATGTTTTAAGCTAGTTGGACTCAGTTTTAGACAGAAGTGTGAAGCTCCACTCCTGGTCAAGAAACAATGTACATATTTGCTTTGATTTAGTGGCTGGAACAGACCAGCTGGAAGTTAACAGTTGGCTGTTGAATTTTACAATGGCATTCATGGATAGGTAGACTTGAAATTGTCACATTTTTGTGTCGGAGTCTGTGCCAACATTATTGCCAACACCTACCCTCATCATTTCAGAAAAGGAATGGGTAAGTTACACCCGAGGTCACTAAGTTATTATTAAATTTATATTTTAGTCACTTAATTTCAAAAAATTAAAAATGGTCATTGAACTATTTAAAAATTTTCATTTAAATCGCTAGGTTGTTAAATTATTGTTGTATGCCTTAATCTATTTGCACTACTTGAACCAACCAAAAGCTCTCATTTTCCTACTGTTCTACAATTTATTTTTTTATGAAACAACTCTACAAACAAAAATCTAAATAACTTTATTATCTGATCTTCAACACATTATGCCAAATTGCTTGGATTTAAAGCAGACCTATTCTTGACATTTTTGGGCTCTAGAAAAAACAATAAATTGGGTCCTTTTTAAAGAAATTTATAAAATGTAATATAATAAAAGCTAAAAAGTTTTCGAGGCCCTAAAAGATGAAGCATTTATGGTAAAAATTTGAAAGATCTGAGTATTTAATTAATTTATTTTAGTCTGCTATATTTTTCCACATTAAAAGCTGAAAAAAAAAGTTTGGGCCCCTTTTAACCTTGGGCCCTGGGCGGCTACACTCTCAAACAATCTTAGGGTCGGGCCTCATCTAAAGTATATTCTTCTACTCATTGATAAGTATTAATCCACTGTATCGGTCGTCCAATCCTCACTTAGAACTCGCTAGCTGGATTTTAAAAAAAAAAAAACTTAACAATCCAATGACTTAAATGATGAAAACTGTCAAATAGTTTAGTAACTTGTTTGTAACTTTCTGAAGTTGAATGATTAAAATGTAAACTTATTAATAATTTAATGGCTCTGGGTATAGTTTATCCAAAACAATATTAATGGATCTGAATATTTTCATCAGATCATTGAAAATTTTTGAACATTCCACTTAAGCTCTCCAAAAGTTTTTTTTCCTTTTAAATTTTTGAAAATTTTAGTCAGATACTCTTTTTAAAAAAAAAAAATCATTAAACCTCTTAAAATTTTAATTACCCAAAACATAATGCTAAAACAGGCTGCTGCATAACAGCACTTGTGAAATAACTGTGCATAGAATAATTATTCATACAAAGAATACACATACACATGATGGATGACTTGCATCATTTAGTGAAGCAAAATCGTTGTGTTATGGCCAATAAATCTCGGCCAGTTTGCCCAATGCCGATGCCATAAATGTTCACCTACTACTAGCATTTAAGAGAAAGTGAAGTTGCTTGGTAGCGATTTTATTGGCCCTGAAACAGGTGGGCGCTGTCTTTAAAGTTCCAAATTGAACGAAACAGATAAACTCCTTTCCCTTTTGTTTATGGAATGAGAAACATGGCGAGATCGGTGTGTGGTATAATCATAATAATAAACGTCCCATCAATTGGTGCAACAAACCAATGACACTGTAACAGCAATGCTAAGGCTAAAAGGTTCAGCCTTTCCCGCATTCCAAGGCATCATAGGAATTACATTTTATTCTTCTACTTAAAAATAATAATTTAGTCATTATACATTAAATTAAAAAATAATTTAATCTTTTTGTTAAAATTTGTATAAAAAATAATTTAATCTTTTTGTTAAAATTTGTATTTGTTTCTATTGTTAAAATCGATTCTTGCATATCAAAATGAGATAGACGTAGCACGCTACATGTAGTTATTTGATTATTTTGTTAGTCTCCCCAATTTTAACAGTAAAAATATCATATGACTGGTTTGCTCTTTAATTTAATGTATACGGATTAATTTGATTATTTTTTTAGTAAATGAGATAAAATGCAATTCGACTCTTACTGTAAATGCCTCCGTAACTTTTACATCCAAACTCATAATGATTTTATTAAGAAAAACCCTAAATTTTAAACCTAAGTTATCTAAACCCGAAACTTATAATCCAAAAAACGGTAAAAATACCATGGAGGCCCTTGTACTAGGAGTTAAATTGCATTTTGCCCCTACTAAAAAATGATCAAATTAGTCCCTATACATATGATCAAAGTGCAAATTGGTCATTTCTACTAAAATTTCATCCATTTGTACCGTTAAAAATTAACGTGACTAATAGAATAATCAAACAATAACCATAGCATGCCACGTGGGACCAATTTTTAAAAGTAAAAATGGATAGAATTTTTGTCAAAAGGACCAGTTTGCTATTTGATCAAACTTATAATGATTAATTTACACATTCTTTTAAGAAGAAAGAGTAAAATACAATACAATTCCAAATCCAAATTCCTTCGTAATACTTTTACTAAAAAAAACTTAGATACAAGTTCAACTAACTTAAAACCATCCTTATCCTCCAAATGGCAGGTGTGGTCAAAGTGAAAGGATTTGAGGATAAAATATTCCATGTTACCTTATGTAGTATTATTGCATTATTAAAGAGAGATAAATATGAAATCAGTAATGTGATGTCTGGTCGTTTATAAGTGAGTTTAGAAGCATCATTAGTCAAAAGATAGTCTTTACTTTTTAGCTCCTTTTGGTCTCTTTATTAAATGAAAATTTTGTATTTCGATTTCTCTTAATTTATTTAATCCATTGAATACAAGCAAAAAACAAAAGTACCATAAAGCTTTTTTTATGTTTTTAGCTATATTGATGGTGGATCTCTCCTTTATGAACCCATATGGACTGGCACTTAAATATTCCAATTAAGAAAAAAGCTAAAGACTTTATCTGTAAATCATTCACAGTCCATGAAAGTGAATGCAGCTCATGAAATTAAGAGGTTAACCATTAATACCATACATAAAATTATAACAAAAAAAGAAAGATGAAAAGAGCATTGAAGAGGATTTAAATCAACCAAAAATTACATCTTTTCATGACGCTACATCAAATCAAGTGATTTATAATTTCAGGGGCCAAAAGGAAATTATACTATTAGACTAATTTTTAATTTTTAAAAGGACTTAAAAGCAATTTCGCCATTTAAGGGATTTATACTCGGGGCAAGATGACGGCCTTGAGAGAGTTCTTCATCACGACGGTGAATGCATAAGTCTCGGCAGGGTCCGGTGGAGCATCCGGTACCGGCAACCACTTGAAAGCTTGAACCATCTTTGCAATCAACAAATTTATATGCAAAATGCCTAAGTTCCAAGCCGGACAAATCCGTCTCCCCGCTCCGAACGGCAGCATCTTCACCGCCCGAGTACCAGTCACGTCCACGCCGACCCCATCGCCGTGCAAGAACCTCTCGGGGCGGAACTCGCTCGGGTCCGACCAAATATCCGGATCCTCGGTAATCCATGCAGTGTAAATCTCCACGTAAACACCTGCCGGAATCGTGTAACCGGCGAGCTCAGTATCTTTTGTAGCTGCATGAGATAGAAGGAAATGACCCGGTGGGTGTCGCCGGAAAGTTTCTTTAACGATAGCTTCGAGATACGGCATTTTCTCCACGTCTTCTTCTTTGATTTCTCCATCTTTACCTACGCAATCAATGATTTCTTGGTACAGTTTTTCTTGAATTTCTTGATTCATTACCAAGTGAAGCATAGCCCATTCAACGGTCGTGGCGCTAGTATCGGTACCGGCACTGATCGCCTCCGAACAAAGAGTCACGTACTCTTCATCACCTAACGGACCTCGAGTCGGTGGCTCGAGTCCAAAGAGTGAGTCTACATATGCAGCACCGATTGGACTCACCATTTCTTGGTTAGGGTTTTCACCTTTCTCCACAAAAGCTCTTCGGTTCTTTATCAATGGAACCAAGCACTCTAACTGTTTCTTCCTTAAAGCTTTAGCTTCTTTCATTTGCCGGCGAAACAACGGTGTAAGTACCGGCAAGAAATCCGGCAACTGTGGCGATGTTATCAGCATTACATCTTTAAGTATACTTTCAATTGTTTTAATCCTTTCTTCAGAGATTTTAGCACCAAAACATAAACAAATTAAAATACTACATACAGTGAGTCTGCAATTACTCATCACTTCCAAAAACCCATTCTCAAACGCTTCTCTTTTGATCCTTTTCATATGATTTTCAATCGCCCATTTTCGTATCCAACTGCACTGTTTTACCCTTGTCGGTGTTATCAGCTCAGTGACGAAGTTCTTCCTCAAGGTTCGCCAGAGCGGTCCGTACACAGCAGAGTTGATGGCACATTTCCCGACGCTGAACACGAGCCGAATCGGCGAGTCCGGCGGCCGGGAAGCGAAGTCCGGCCCTCTTTGAACTAACGCTTCATGAATGAGCTTGGAATCCGTGACGATCACCATCGTGCGTTGCCCCATTTGCATGGTGAAAATCGGACCATATTTTTTACGTAACTCACGTATTATGAAGATGAAATGTCGACGTTGGAGGATGACTTGGATTAAGTTTCCGACAAGTGGCCAACCAGGTGGTCCTGGTGGGAGGTTCTTTGGTCCGCCGCCGGTGACTGACCAGTAGCGCCACCAGAAACGGATGAAGATAAGTGCTAAACCAATAATGAAAATGTCAATCAACTCCATTTTCATTTTTTTTGAGATGATACCACAATGTAGTGAAAATTTTTGTGGTGGGCTTTATAGAAGGTGAAGAAGAGGGAATTAAATGAATTTGGTCCACCAGCTATCCATATCTGTTAATTTCTTTCACCAGATACATTGACTCCATGTGTACAGATCATACGATGTCTGGGTAAATTTATGAAAAAAAGGATCCTATATAATTTTTTTATAAATAATTTAGAAAAAAAGGTATGAGTATTTTTTTTCTGAGAAAAGTTAATTATTTAAAAAAAAAAATAGTTTTTGAGGGGCACAAATAACATTAACCCAATGATGTTTTATAAAAATAGAAATTTTATTGATGAGTATGTACCTGAAACTTATGTATTTAGAATATAGATTTGTAATTTTAAAATAATATACAATAAATAATGAAATGTATGATTTGAAGCTAATTAATAATCACTGACATGGATTCAAATAATATACATTCTTGTCTCATCAAAAACATCTTTCTCACGCATTTCATAATGATGATTAGATGACAAGTCCAACACGTGAGCACCATATTATACAAGATCCCTATCCATAATTACCCTAATGAGTGATGGAGAGGAGATCGGCTCTTGATAATACTAAGCCTATATTCTGCCAATACTCTTCGAAGCTCTTATCTTCGACATTCTCTCCACCCTAGTTCTCCTTAACCATCGACTTTTCACCCCGACTGGGTGAACTGAATTCCATAACATCTACCAATCTCTTCTCTATACTCCTTCATTGTTGTATTGTTGTATCAACAACATCATTTGTTAAGATAATATTAATTATTTTTTACCTACATAATTCTTTTAAAAATATTATCATTAACTATTTTATATTATTACTTTAACCAATTTTTTATAATTAATTATTAGTCAATTATTAAAATTTTATTTATTATAATATATTTTGATAAGAATTTTTTATGGTAAAAAAAAAAAATCAAATCTTTAAAATTAAATGTTACATATCTTCTTATCCAAATAAAATAACCTAAAATACATGTTTATGGTTTCTTAAATTTTAGCAAACATGTATTAATAAATAATTAAAAATTATTTAATATTAAATATTAAATATTTAAAATTGGAATATAAATACACATGGCAAATTGTTTTTGGGATTGTTTCTTAATCCGCTATTGCTATTATATATATACTAAATTCAGGTCTAAAAATATTTAATCCTTTTTTTTTAAATTTAAAAATGATAACGTATTAAAAATAAATTTTTATTAGTATCTGTATATTTGTATAATTAAAAATAATTAAAAATTACATTTAAAAGTAAATTAAATCTATTTGAATTTAAATTTGTCGAATCAGTTCAACAAGGATTAATCGGACAAGTCTAGTGCTAATAATTAGCATATTATTTAGAAAGGAAAATTATGTGACTATTATATAGTAATAAATATAAATTTCACAAAAAATAATTTTGTAAATTTAGAAGTTAATTTGTTTTTAATTTATTTTTTTTCAAATTTTATTAATTTTTTTTATTAATGCTTGACAGGGTATTTATTTGAAAAATTAAAGAAACAAAGTATTCAGACTTGGTTTTAACAAGCCCATCAGCAACCCAGACCAGGCCTACTAATAATAAAAGGAAACTACTAAAGTAGAATTGAGCCGTGAATAAAAGAAATGGACAAATTGAAACAACCATTACTAAAAAGCTGCCTAAAAAAACTTCTAAATTACCCTTAGTCAAACTTTCAACGGTTGGAAGCAATTATCTTCTCGTCTTTTCAAATCACCTATCCCATCACTTCCAGCCTCTGACGATAGCTCTTCCTAAAATTTATTTTCTTTGCAATCTACTTGTACATCAGAATCTTTCCTTATCTTTTCAATCCGGATTTCTTGCCCATAGTTCTGTTACCCTCCCATGCTGGCAATTCAACTCTCCATCCTCCAGGTGAGTCTAGAGGTGTGCATGGGCCGGGCCGGGCCGGGCCCATAAAAAATTTTCAGCCCGTTTTTAAGGCCCGGGCCCTGCCTGAAATATGGGCCTAGAATTTTGTCCAAGCCCGGACCGAGAAAAAATGATAGGCCCGAGCCCGGCCCGGCCCGGCTTTACCATATTAAATTTTTTTTTACTTTTTTTATTAAATAAAAAACTTTAAAATATAATAAATCAAATGCATTTAAAACATAAAAACAAATATTAAAAAAATGGGACTAAAATAATTCTTAAAATAATATATAAATTAAAAATATAATAAAAAATAATTATATTAAAATTAAAAAATTGAAACAAATTAGAACTAAATTAAGAACTAAATTATATTAATAACAAAAATTTTACAATATCAAAATAACATTAAAAACAATAAAAAAAAACTAAAGTAAAAAAAATTAAAGTTACTTAAAATTTAAAATTAAAAAATTAAAAAAAAATTAATATTAAAATCGGGCCGGGCCCGGGCCAAAAAAATCTTGCCCGAGGCCCGGTCCGTTTTCTAAACGGGCCTCTTTTTTTGCCCAAGCCTATTTTTCGGGCCTATATTTTTACCCAAACCCTCCCATTTTTCGGACGGGCCTTCGGGCAGGGCCGGGCCGCCCGGCCCATGCACACCTCTAGGTGAGTCCTTTCACTTCTCTTTAATGTTTTCTTCGCAATGTTGTGAGCACTCATGTTCTTCATTTTCGGGATGTGCTTGAACTCTATCTTCTGAAAGCCCACTTTCTTAGCCTGAATATTTCTAATAATTGCTCCAATAACTGAATAATCGATCGTGGTTAACTGGCATTTCTTTATTACTGTTAATGAATCCCCCTGTATTTGTATCTCCTGGATGCCCATCTCGATTCCTAACTTAACTGCTTCTAATCCCGCATATGCTTCTGCTGCAAACGGAGAAGCAATATCATAATGAATAAATGATTTTGAAGCCAAATATTCGTTCCTCTTTCCCCAAACCACCAGCCCTGTCGCCGATCTGTAATTGCTGGAATCAAACGCAGCATCAAACTGGATCTTTATAATCGGTAAGTTCTCCTCAACTCTTTGATTACACACCATATTCAATAGACGCTTATTGGCTCTGACCCCTTCATATTCTGCAACGAGGTTCTGGACTTTTTGTGTAAGATCAGCACCTGTTGAGTAAACTCTTTCGTGTACAACCTGATTTCTCGCGTACCAAAGCAACCATAAAGCATAGCAAAAATATCTGCACTGTTCATCTGTTCCTTGTTCAAAGACCATGGTAAGCCACTCCCAACAATTTGATTGCATTATATTTGTGATCCAAGCTATATCTAATAAATGCCATACTTCCATGCTTGCAGGACATTGCCTAAAAATGTGATAGCAGTCTTCTTCCCCAAAACCACATCGAGGATAAATAGCATTCGTCACTATTCATCTCTGTCTAAGATTTGCTAAAGTAGGGATGTAATTCCAGGCAATACGCCAGATGATAATTGTAATCTTAGATGGTAGTTGTAGATTCCATAGCTTTTCAAAAAAAAATTTATTTTCGGTCTGTAATAAATAATTGCTAGGATCCAGGTTAGCAATTTGTAATAGTTTATAGGCACTACGTACTGAGTATTCACCGGTCTGTTCACCTTTCCAAATTTGGAAATCCTCATGAGCTGACTCCGATAATGAGATCTGTAGAATTTTTCGAGCAGTCTCCAAATGAAAGGTATGATTAATCAACTCTACCTTCCATTTTCTATTCACCCCATCAATAAGATCTGAAACTAACTCTGGTTGTAAATTGTCTGGACTATGCGGCCTTTCTAATGAATCAACTCCCTGGATCCAACAATCCTGCTAGATAGAGACTTTATTTCCTCTGCCGATTCGCCAACATAAGCCTTTCTGAAGGAGACCCTTATCAGCCCATATGCTCTTCCAGGTGAGTGAAGGTAACCTTCCTAACTGTGCCTCCAGAAAATTTGAATTCGGGTAATATTTTGCATTTAAAACTCTGGCTAATAATGAATTGGGATAAGTAATCAGACGCTATCCTTGTTTTGCAAGCAAAGCGATATTAAACTGACTCCAGTTTCGAAAACCTAAACCACCGCTCTCTTTTAAACAACAAAGATTCTTCCACGAGCACCAATGAATACCCCTTTTACCATGTCCCTTCTGCCACCAATATTTTGCTATGATACTTTCAATATCTTTACATAAAGAGCTCGGCAATAAGAAACAAGCCATCGTGTAAGTAGGAATAGCTTGGAGAATAGCTTTTATAAAAAATTCTTTCCCACCTTGTGACAGAAACCTGGTACTCCAATTATCAATGCGTTTTTTAAGACGATCCTTTAAATTTTGAAAGGCTTCCTTCTTCTTCCTCGCCACTATATTCGGTAGACCCAAGTAATGCTCAGGCTCACTTGAACTTCGAACACCTAAAAGGTTAACTACCATTTGCCTGTCTTCCTCCCTTGTGTTCTTACTGAAAAAACTGTTGACTTATCAAAATTCACACACTGCCCCGAGCAAAGTCTATATTCCTGCAAAATATTTTTGAATACCTGTGCCCCTTTTCTTGTTGCTTCCCCAAAAAGGATACAATCATCGGCAAATAACAAATGCGATATTGGCGGACCATTTCTACTAGCCTTCACTCCTTTTAAAAGACCTTCCCTTGCTGCTAATCGCATCAGACTCGATAAGCCCTCACCACATATAAGAAATAAGAAAGGGCTTAAGGGGTCACCTTGTCGAAGTCCTCTAGACGGCTGAAATTTCACTCCCAACTGACCATTAATAACCACTGAATATGATACAGTAGTAATACAGCTCATAATAGTCTCAATCAATCTAGTTGCAAAACCCATTCGTAACATTACCTGCTTTATGAAATCCCATTATACCTGATCATATGCCTTACTCATATCAAGTTTTACTACCATGAGCCCTTTCTTCCCCACTCTTTTCTGCTTTAATGTATTCAGAATTTCGTAAGCTAACAACACATTATCAGATATTAATCTTTCTGGCACGAAAGCACTCTGCGCAACATCAATACATTTTCCAATCACAACTCTAAAACGGTTCGCAATAACCTTTGCCAAAATTTTATACAAAAAATTGCAAAGACTAATCGGACGAAAATGAGTCATGTTTGAAGGATTAGAAGTCTTGGGGATAAGCACAATATTTGTAGAATTAATCAAACTAACCTCCATATCACCATTTAAAAGATGTAAGCAAAATCCTACGACATCATTTCCAACTATGGGCCAGCACTTTTGATAAAACAATCCAGGAAGTCCGTCCTCCCCCGGCGCCTTCGTAGGTCCCATCTCAAACACCGCTGCCTCTATTTCTTCTTTCGTATAATTCATAGTTAATTTATTATTGTCTTCATCTTGGATACACCGAGCAATACCTGATAGTAGATGAGTCGAATCACTCATTTGCCCTGTTGAAAACAACTTCTGGAAATATAGTCGAGCAATTCTTTCCAATTCATGTGATTCCTCCGTTACACCACTATCTTCATCTCATAGCTTTCGAATAAGATTTTTCTTTTTCCGTTGAGTTGCTTGGCTATGAAAAAAGGTTGTATTTTTATCTCCATATTGCAACCAATTCAGTCGAGCCCTCTGTTCCCAATAGCATTCGTCCTTCTCAATCTTCCGCTAGATTATTATCATCTCTTTCTGCTTCATATAAATCTGACAACTTAGCCGTACGAACCTGTTGCTTCCTCTTTCGATGCCATTGGATCTGACTAGCCCATTTTTCCAATCCTCTCTTCACAGCTTCTAAATTTTGCAATAAATCCCCTGAAGAAAACTCCCAAATTTGTTTCACTTCATTGAAGAAAGACTCTTCCATCGGCCACCACGCCTCAAATCTGAATAATTTACTTTTTAGCCTTTCCTCTTCTCGGCATGTGTTAATCAATATAGGACAATGATTTGAAAAAGAGTGTACTAAATGTTGTACTTTTACCCTTGGGAACATGGAAATCCAGCTATTATTAGCCACTCCTCTGTCGAGCCTTTCACGTATATTCGTCTCCGGAAGGTTACCTCTCTCCCAAGTAAACCATCTCCCAGAATATTCTACATCAATCAACTCACATTCCTCCAAAGTTTTTCGAAATAGATCCATTCTTCGTTCGCCTCTAGGTAAGCCACCTTTCTTTTCAGACCCATACATTATTTCATTGAAGTCCCCACAAACCAACCACTGTATGCCATTATCAAAACCTAGGCATTTCAATACTTCCCATGAATCGTTCCTATCATGTGCATAAGGAGACCCATAGAAACCGGTGAATCTCCATTTTCTTCGTATGTCAGCATCCTCAATCTCCACATCAATGTGTCTTTTAGAGAAAGATCGAAGTTGAATCGAGACGTCCATTCTCCATGCCATACATAAGCCTCCTCGACTACCCTCTGAATCAACCTCCAAACCATACACAAATCCACATTTCCGTCGCACCTGTTCCATCTTTCTTTTTTCCAACTTAGTCTCCATAAAGAAAACAATTTGGGGATTATGCACCTTCAGCGTATGCCGAAGTCGTCGAATTGTCCGTGGTCTCCCCAAACCACGGACGTTCCAACTTAGGATTTTCATTGTGACCGGTCGGCTTGCCTCTTTAAACGGATCTTTCCCCCACTGTAACTTATTAATGAGGAATAGATGATTGTTGAAAGTCCATGGAGAATCTTTAAGAACCCTTTCCATGTCCATTATATGAAAAAATTGAAATAAATACCGTTTTTCTCCCAAATCCCGGATCTGAACCCCACGAACTGGATGCCATAGATTTGCCATCTTACTTTTCATAGTTGGAAAGTGAATAATACTTGCCGTTAAAAAACAACCTACTAATTGAAATTCTTCCCTTACATTCCCCGAGCCATGGTCTAAAGGGATCTGCAAAATTTCATCATCTTCTTCATTGATTGATAGATCTGCTAACTCGGTTTCCATTGATGCAGGTTAATGGTGACTTGACGAAACACAGACTTGCAAAAAGATGAAAATATGGGACGAAAAGACAAAGACCTAAACGAACATACCAGCGGCGGCAGACTTAATCATGCTAGGGTAGCAGACCATTATCAAATAAAAAATTTTTGTTGCTTCTTAAATCATCTTGAAAATAGATGTAAATTCCCTGTTTCTGATAATAAAATTTTCCTATTTTTGAGTACTTAATATTCACTCAAACTTCAAAGTAATTCTTCCCCTACCACAGAGGTAATCTCCCGTGACTAATACTCATGTTTAATATCAATATCTCAATCTCGAAACAGGTTCCAAATTTTATTAAATTTAGATTCATTATAATGTTATTTTTTAGTTACATGACTACCAATTTAGTTTTTTTTTTCCTATTTTAAAATATCACACTAATAAATTTAATGAAAAAAATTTAACGGTGGTAACAATTTAACATGAATTTTAAATTTAGAAAGTAGATGAACTGAATTCCTGAAAATAAAAATATAAGGACTAAATTTTAAATGTGGGACAAGTAGAGGGATTGGTAACATATTTTAATATTTAAAATTTTACCATGTGTGATTTCTATTCAGATATATTTCGATTATTTTGTATTAGTATGGTTATAGACATATTCTTACTTGTAACTTAAAAAAATGTACAATTATTTGTAATTATAATGTAAGGATGAGTTAATTATTCGATTCAGTATTTAATAATTAATTTTAATGATAATTTTATATAAATTTAAGTTATAATTAAAATAAAAAAAAAAGTCAAAGGCGCAATTAATTTGGTATAAAATTGTAGCGTTTTATTAAATCACTTCTATTATAAGCTAAAAAAATTATTATCATGATTATTAAATTAACTCTATTATTAGCAAAGAAAATAGAAAATTATTAACATAAAAATTAATGTGAATGCATTTATTTCATTAGTTGGAAATCAAATCTGAGATAGTTAAACTAATTAATGAATGGGTCTGTCAAAATCTAAACCTAAATATTATATATTTTTTCTATTATATTTATTTTTACAATATCAAGTGGAATGCATGCTATAAAAGTTTAATAAAATTTTAAAATATTTAATTAAGATATAGATATGATTAAAATTTTATAGAATTTTAAAAAATAAAACTGATTTCCAATATTTTAAGTGAAAATCTGCCTGTCACAATCCAGTCCCTCTTATAAAATTAATTCAAATTAGAACTTCATATATACAAATTATTTTACTTGTACCCAAAAAAATTACTTATCATTTATAACAGAGGCGAAGTCAGAAATTCTTTTTAGGGGAATCAAAATTAAATTGTAATTTTTACGATAGTAAAAATGTAATTTCATCATTTGAATACCTTATATTTTTATAATTTTTAAAAGATTTAATCACATTTCTATCATTTTTAAGGGGTCAAAGTGTAATTTTAATTTTATTAATTTAACATTTTAAAAAATTTAAATGAAAAATTTTTTATTTTAGGAGGATCCGGTTTGAGTCTCTCCATTTTTAATATTACTTCATCATTAAAGACGAATCTAGATTGGTTGACAGGGAACCCGACCATCTCTAAAATAGAAAATTACTATTTAGACTCTTTAAAAAAATTTAAAATTTTATATTAATAAATATAAAATTACACTTTAACTCCCTAAAATTATAAAATTTAATTTAATATTTAAAAATTATAAAAATATACACTATAAAAAAATTAAAATTTCATTATCATCCTAAAAAAATTCTTCTAATTTTGCACTGTTCATCATTAATGAGTTGCCAATTTGATTTGATTTTTAAATTATTTTCTTTAAGCAACAAATTGGGTTGACAACGGCATGCATTTGGCAGGAAAATTTATGAGTTGCGTCGAAATTCACGAATTTTATGTCTCCAATAAAAAAACAAACCCTTTTATGGCGCTATATTTTCCTACTCTTATTTAATGCAAGGCTTACATCACTCTTATACGGCTATTTTACTAAAATAATTAAAAAAAATTAATATTTATAAAAATAACCTAAGTTAAAAAACAATCACAAAAATAATTTGAAATTAACAATAAAATTAGGTTTTGGCCTGTTAATGGCCGGTACTAACTCGTATTTTACACCCATGATTGCCAAATGATTGTGTCAGGCTTTAAAAAATTAATTTTTTTAGTTTTGGCCTGTCAATGGCTGAAATCATGGTATTTTTTTTTTAAAATCGTATCATATTGGTATACAAAATACGAGTTAAAATTTTTTTAGTCTTTTCTGTCAATGGCCAGCACTCAAGATAAACAAAAAAATTCGAATTTTTTTTCAAAATTTTTTTTTTCTCTCTAAAAATACGAGTTTTAAAAAAAATTTGGTCTTTGGCCTATCAATGGCAAGACTCAAGACAACCAAAAAAATTTGAATTTTTTTCAAAATTTTTTTAGGTGCTGGCTCATCAATGGTGGCACCCAAGATAACCAAAAAAATTTCGATTTTAAAAAAAAATTTTTTTGCTCTCTAAAAACTCGTATTTTTTTTTAAAGAGAGCAAAATTTCGAAATTTTTTTTAAAAACTCGCAGTTTTTAGAGAGCAAAATTTTTTTTTTAAAAAAAAAAATTCTAAATTTTTTTTTTGTTGTACTGGGTGTCGGCCATTGACAGGCCAACACCAAATTTTTTTTTTAAAACTCGTATTTTAGAGAGCAAAATAATTTTTTTAAAAAATTTGAAAATTTTTTAGTTGTCTTTGGGTGCCGCCATTGATGAGCAAAGACCCAAATTTTTTTTTTTAAATTCGTATTTTTAGAGAGGAAAAAATTTTTTTGAAAAAATTTGAAATTTTTTTTTTTGTTATCTTTGAGTCTGCCGCCATTGATGTGACCAAGACCAAATTTTTTTAAAACTCATATTTTTAGAGAGCAAAAAAAATTTTTGAAAAAAATTCAAATTTTTTTAGTTAGACTGAGTGCCGCCATGATTGTGCCAAGACCCAATTTTTTTTTAAAACTCGTATTTTTAGAGAGAAAAAAATTTTTTTTTTGAAAAAAATTCGAATTTTTTGTTTGTTTGTTGTACTGGGTGCCGGCCATTGACAGGCCAACACCCCAAAAAAAATTTTTTTAACTCGTATTTTATATACCAATATGATATGATTTTTAAAAAAAATACCATGGTTCCGGCCATTAACAGGCCAAAACTAAAGAAATTAATTTTTTAAAGCCTGACACAATCATTTGGGAATCATGGGTGCAAAATACGAGTTGGTGCCGGCCGTTGACAGGCTAAAACCCAATTTTACTGTTCATTTCAGGTTATTTTTGTGATTGTTTTTGAACCTAAGTCATTTTTGTAAATATCAAAATTTTTTAGATTATTTTAGTAAAATAACCCTTTTATACATAGGTTATCGTGATTAATTCACTCATCGTGAATATTTTAAAAAAGATAAATAATTAGTAATGAAATATGTTCTATATTTATGAGTAAGAATTAAATTCTCAACTTTATACTTAAGAGATAAAATGAAAAATCATTACATTACTGTCTCTCTTATAATTATTTGTAAAATATTCTAAGTTTATTATCATGTATTTTAAAAAAGTTTGGCAATGGGATTCTTGCTTCCATAAATCCTACATCATTTAACTTTTTTAGGTTAAAATATCTTGGAAGTCCTTATATTATAAGAATTAGATTAAATTAGTTTTTTTTAATATTAAATAGATTAATTTAATCCTTATGTTATTAAAAAGAATAAAATAACTCTAAATATTAATAGGATCACCATTTATTGTTTAAAAAATGTCTTGAATTTTTTTCCAATTGTAATTAAAAGATTTTATTTACAGAATCATAAAAACTTTGAAAATATTAATTCTGTTAGACAGTAAATGATTTTTTTAAAATAGTAAATATTAAGTTTATTCCGATTTGAATTTATTTTATTCTTTTTAATAGTAGAGAGACTAATTTAATCCAACCCTTAATAATATTAAGTCCTCTTAATACATTCACCCCTTTTTTTGTGTATAGTTTATATGATTTCATAATAACTTCGGCCTAAATTGATTTGACCCAAAACAATACAAACTTAAAAATAATAATCTAAACTAAAATAATTTAAATAACTTTTAAAAAGAAATACTCAAAATGACTTGAAATTAAGCTAAAACTAAATTTAAAAAACTTGAATCTCAAACTTGAATAATTCAAACATAAAACAACCCGAACCAAAACTATTCAAATCTAAAATCGACTCAAATTTAAAATAACTTAAAAAAAGCTTTTGAAATTTGAACAAAATCAATGCAGATTAACTTGACCCAAAATCAGTCTCTGAATTGGCAAATCTAATAAAAGGAGGGTAACTAATGATTTACATGAAAGAGATATATGTGGAATTGGGCCTAAAATATCCAGATTGATTATAGATAAATGGACCCAAAGGTTCAATTTCCAACCCAAGTTTTATATTTATCCTCATAATCTTAAACCCTCAAAACCCAAAGCTGAAAACTTTACGAACTATATGAATATGGATGGGTTCATCAGGCTTATCTTTAATATATATATATGTTTTATTTGAGCACAAATAACTCTGGATATGGTTTTTGCCTGCACGGCTACACCCAATAATTCATTGGAGCAAATATATAGGACCAAACTTAATACTAGAAAGGGCTGTCGTTAGCATCTTCTAGTTGCTGCTGGTCTGGTCCTTTACATTTTCGATGCTCTGCAATGAAGTTTTTGTACCAAGTTGCTGACATTTTTAGTCTTCTCATCAGTGTCTTGTGATCAACATGGTGAAGACCGAACCTAACTGTATAACCAGAGTTCCATTCAAAGTTGTCTAGCAATGACCAGGCAAAGTAACCCTTTACATTTGCTCCTTTCCTAATAGCATTCAACAGAACAACTTTAATCCCTTGTCTTCAATAAACCAGACAGGTTTTTAGTTTATGTTCTTACTTGATTGCTGTTGACAGTGCATCTAAGTGTCTATCCATGAAGTCTATTCGTTTTTCATCGTGTAAAAGTTCATCAATGGTGGAATCTGCTTTGATCACATCACCGTATCCTATATAGAAACACAAAACATTATGAGTGTATAGTTAAGATTCTTTGTGCATGAGAGCTTCGGTTTTTCGCCTACCGTTTTCGGTGATGATCATTGGTATGTTATGGTATTTGTGTTTAAGATATGTTACGATCTTGTCCATTCCTTGGGGATATACGTTCAGCCAACTTAACTCGGTCTGCATAATTGAAAAGCTTCGGTTGTTAGCTTAACCTGCTATGCAGCCTAGTTGTGATTTCGTAAATTCAGGTTACTTACAGGTTCTCCTATAGGGATGCCATTTTTCTGTGAGCTTTGAGCCCAAAATCCTTCGGTTTTCGAGGTCCCTGATCCTGGTTCACACGCGGAGAACATGCAATCCTTGACATAGAAACTTGTATAGTGGTTGACTCCGATGAAATCAAGCCCTTGGTTTAGTTTCTGCTTCTCTGTTGTTGTGAATTCGGGTAAAATGGATCCGAGAATGTTTTGCATTTCGCGAGGATATCGTCCGTATATGATTGGCTCTAGAAACCTATATGCAATTTTCGTATTAGACACTTAAAACTCGAATCTCCACACCTGCATTACCTTCCCTAATCTGAAACCGAGCGGCCTTACTGGTGAAGGAACGTACCAATTGATAGAGAAGGATTGAGCTCGTTCGGCTGCTAGCTTGTCGGCTACAGAGTTGCTCATCGGTTCATACCACATGCAATGCAACACGATTCCGATGCTACCTCTTTGTGATTCCTAGAGCTCGAGTTGGAAATGTTGTTTCGATTAAGCTTATAATGCATCGATTCGGAATTGGATGTTTAGTTCATTGATTGGTACCTGGTATTTGGTTCTATAAACATGAACAGCTGCTATATGTGCTAAGATAATATTATGGGCTACTATAAACGGCTCCTTCTCCGAATCACCATAGGTACAATTTCCGAACGGCCTAGAGCATCGCGACGGTGGGAATGTACCTAAACGGTAACCATACTTGACTTGGAAATCGGGCTCGTTGAACGTAACCCAATACTTCACCCTGTCTCCAAAGGACTTAAAACAGATATCTGCAAAGTATGCAAAATCCTCCCTGTGATTGAAAACAAGAAATAGAACCATTAGTGTCAAATGGCCATTTTAAGTCCCATGAAAGAGCTAAAAACTCAAACTAGATAGTTTACTGCGACTCCGGACTTAGCCAACTTCCGTATCTGTCTTCGAGTTCTTGAGGAAAATCGATGTGGGTCAATGTTACAAATGGTTCAATCCCTGCAGATAGTGTAAAAAAAACATCATAGGACCAATATGTAGAAAGCTTAAAAACAGTGATTCAAGAAAGGCAAATAAACCTTTAAGTAGGAGACCATCAATAAGGTTGTTGTAGAACTTGATACCAGCTTCATTGATTTCCCCAAATCTCCCTTCTGTTAAGAAATTGAATTACATACATGCATACATACATACAGATCATAAATGGGTGTTTTCAAAGGGACTTACTAGGTAAAATTCTGTCCCAAGAAATGGAGAACCTATAGCTATTAACACCAAGGGAATGCATGAGATCAATGTCTTCCTATATCACAAAACATCATATGCTTATGATTTTGGATCAGATGGTGAAAATCATGAGGGAATATGGTGAGGAAGTAGGTAGGCACATACCAAATACCTATGATAATGGTCCACTGCTATGTCTGCATTGCTTCCATCAACAATCAAATTTCCTGTACAAACGTGTCCTTAAATAATATTTTAAAAAAAATTAAAAGATAAACAGATGAGATATATAAATTTTTTTGTTTGTCTCTTCTTCATTAAAGAGTATATATCATACAATAATTCTTCACTAAAAGCCGAAAGGTTAGGAGGCTATGAATAGCAATTAATAGCCAAATTCTATTATTAATATTAACCCTTTTCTCTAATTTGATCCAACTTTATTAATTGTAATTTTTGAATTTTAGAATCTCAATCATAACCTAAATAATAATAGTAACAACATTATACGTAAATAGTAGACTTAATCTCAAATTGATATTTTTAATCCTTATAATTATGAATTTTGAAATTTCAATAGTATCAAAGGGAAGCCTTTGACACTTTGGCCAAAGGGTCAAATTGCTTTTTAGGCCCTCACCAAAATTAAAAGATTTAGTTTGATCTCTTTAACATTTGATTAAATGAAAAAATATATATAATTTTAGTATTTTCGAAAAATTAATAATTCAATTTAAGCTTTTTTTAATACAAAACTTTTAAGTTTGGTCTCCGAAATTTTATAATCTTATCTCGACATCCTTAAACAAAATTTTTAGCTTCAACTCTGATGACGTTATATATATGATAAAATATTTACAACATAAAATTTAGAAAATAGCAAATTTTTACTATTTGGGTCAAGACTAAAATTCAAAAACTTGAAAAATATAGAACTAAAAATATCAAATTAAAGCACAAGAACTAAACTCATAACTTATGCACACTATAGGGGCTAATAATAGAATTTGACCTCAACAACAACAAAATAAAGTCAAGAACCAAACAGATAACATCAAAATAACTAACAAAAAAAAAAAAAAAAAAAACCAACTACCCCCTAAGAACAATAATTGAAAGAGCAAAGATAACTTGAAAATGAAAGTTACCTGGTTTATGGGAATAAACATCCCAATTGTTCAATCCTTTACCATCAGCTAAGTAGCCACCTTCATACTGTCCAAAAACCCAGAATTAATACAACAACAACAACAACAAAAACAGAAAGAAAAAGTGTTTTAATTTGAACCTGGTAAGCAGAAGAGGCTGTTCCAAAGAGAAAATTTGAAGGAAATGCAGACAGGTTGTTCTTCTTCAAGCTTTGTCTAATAATTAGCAGCTCACAAGAAATGAAGTTGAGTAAGAAGAAGAACAATATCTGTAAGAGAATGAAGAAACTAATGTAAAGCTTTTTCATGGAGATAGCCATGGCTGATTCACAAACAAAGCCTGTTTGATCGGCTCTTATTTTGACGTGTATATATATATATATATATTTAACTTTATAATGGAAGAAATGGACCTGCCATACTTATCTGCCTAGCGTAATGATGTGACTGAAATTGTCACATTTTTTGTCATCCTATTATATTTTAATGCAATGGGATATAAAAATAAAAAATCAAATTCAATCATATTTTTTTTTGGTCTAAATTGATGTCAGCTAAGTTTTGAATATTAATAAACTTGAGCTCAAGCTGAATTAAATATTTATTTTTAAGTTTGAGTTTAATCAAAATATAATTGAGCTATTTTCAGCAACAGATAAAATATAATTTTTAAAGGATTAAATTAAAATTTTATTATTTTTGGGGGTCCAAATATAATTTTATTATTACTAATTTAAAATTTTATAAATTATAAAGAGTTTAAATAAAAATTTTTCTATTTTAGGGGGGCCAGGGACCCTGCAAGCCCCCTTGGCTCCGTCACTAACTACTTGTGTTTGAGCTCAATTAAGCTTGTGTATCAATTTTTATACTCAAGCTTGATTAAAGTCGTATGTATTCAAGTCCGACTTGATAATTAAGGCTAGAGTTAATAAATATATATTAAGAGTAAAAATGTAATTTAATAATATTAAATATATAATAAAAATAAAAAATTCGATAAGTCTCACGAGTTTTTAATGTCAAATATTATTAAACTTGAATTTAGTTTAAGCTCTACTCGATAATTACTAAATCAAGTTTAAAATTTTTTCTGAATCAAACTCGGGTAATTTACTACTAAAAATATAAAAGAAATCAAAAAAAGATTATACATATTGTTTGAAAACAACCAATAAGAGGAAAAAAAGACTTACTAAAAAAAGAAAAAAAAAAGGAAAAAGATGAAAGGCAAGAAGCTACTTTAAGTGGGGAGAGATTTGACAATGAAATATTTTTTATTAGTGATTAAGACTTGTTGTTTTAATTAATCCTAATAATGGAAACAAATGAGTTAACAAGTTGAACATTTCTTAATTAACAATCCAATCCTAGCTTGATTTCTATTCTCCAAATTTTCAAGAAAAAGATTTGATGATTGAGGACATAACCAATTATTTTATATCTAACTTGTGTACAAGAAAATAGATTTATATTTAAATTAGGTTTAAATAATTAAATTATACTTAAATTATACTAATTTTTTCAAATTGATAATTGAAATCTTTTGGTCAAAATAGGTACTTAACCTATTAAATCGTTACTTATTTTATCTCAACTGTTAGTCCTGTTAAAAAAAAATCAGCCAATCATAACTTGCTATGTAGATATCTATTTATTTGTTTTTCTAAAATATTAGTAACATTCATAAATGTATTTAAAAATAGTTAAAAAAATTAATACATTTTTAAACAGTAAGTAAAATTTTACTCCTTGAATATATCCTTAAAAAATTTCACTTAGGATTCTTTCTTTCTTACTTGGCTGGGTGTAGTAGATGTCGACTGCAAGCTCAAAAATTCATGGTGGGTTGAGGGTTGTTCATTGTTCCTCTGGATTAAGAGCTTCAAATACCCCTTGGAGCAAAGGGAAGAAATTCTATGCTTGTTCAAAGTATAAGAGGTATTTTAATTTGTTTTGTTTTGTTTTTTGTTCCATACCATATTGGGCATAAATAAATGTTGGGTAGTTGTATATATCTGTAACACCCCTAACCCGAATCCGTCACCGGAATAGAGTTATGGAGCATTACCAGAGTTATCTATTTATTTATCAGGTATTTCATTTTAACTAACATTCATATTTGGAACCAATTAAAATCAAACATATTGTCCCTTAACGTACTTATTTTTCTTGATATGTTTTACTTGAATTTATTACTCGTCTCGAAAGAATTGAAATATCGGAGATCGTTCAATTTAATTAATTTTCTTGTATCAATGTATCAAAAATAATCACCTATTTACATGTCATGATAAATATCATTCTCTTGCCATTTCTTCATAAACATAAATCGGGTAATTCATTATATCGATATTTCATGCATTTAAAAATACAATTCAAGTTACACTAACTTATTATATCGATATTTCATGCATTTAAAAATACAATTCAAGTTACACTAACTTACCTTGTTGCTTGTACATGTTTATAATTTCATTAATCCGATATCTTTTCTTTTTCCACGCTCAAGTCTCGTCGATTCGAGTTGTTCAGATCTTTATAAAGAAATTTGATCGTTTTTTCATTTATTTCATGTTGTAATACATTCAACTAATGCTCTAAACAAAATTACCATTTTACCCCTAAACTTTTAATTAATGACGATTTCATCATTAGGTTAAAATGAAATAAATTTATTGCAATTTAATCCTTATTTCCAGCCGTTATTCTCAAATAAATTGATAACAACCCATGAATTCTATAAAATATCAGAATTTTTCATAATTTCAACACTTTTCAATTTAATCCTTAAAACATGTTTTTCCCTGATTTTGAGCTAAATTAATAATTTCATTCAATTTTGTAATTTTAAATAATAAAATAATTCATTTCATGCAATTTGGTCATTTCTAACAGTTTTACAAAATTGCCCATAAATTTTACTTTCATTCAATTTAGTCCATGAGCCTAAAACATGCAAATTAGCCATGCTAGCTGAATATTCATACATATTTTCCTCCTCCTCCTCTCCATTCCACATCTTTAATTTATATAACATACAACAAGTAACATTATCAATAATTTTACTATTTACTTATATGTATATTCAAAACTGTCCATTTGCGTCATAGTCACTAAATTATTTATATATTAAGCTACAGAACTCGAAATTAAGATCCGCTAATTTTTCCTGAAACTAGACTTACATATATTATTACCATAAAATTTTCAAAATTTTTGGTTTAGCCAATAAGTACAGTTTATTCTTTAAAGTTATCCCTATTCTGTTGTCTGACAGTTCCGACCCTTCTTCACTAAGAATTAATTATCTCATCGTACGAAATTCGGATGATGTTTCCAATTATTTATATTGAAATTAGACTCATTAAGGATTTTAAACATATAAATTTAATCCCTTAATTATTTTTCTCCAATTTTTGATGATTTTCCAAAGTCAGAACAGGGGAACCCAAAATCATTCTGACATTATCTCACAAAACTTATTATATCTCATGATTTACAATTCCATTGCTTACAAAGTTTCTTCCATAAGAAACTAGACTCAATAAGCTTTAATTTCATATTTTATTCATCCTCTAATTAGTTTTATACAATTTTTGGTGATTTTTCAAAGTTAGACTATTGCTGCTGTCCAAAACTGTTTTAGTGCAAAATGTTGATTTTCATTTTGCCCCAAATTTCACAGTTCATACAATTCAGTCCTTACTCAATTAACCCCTCAATTAAGCTAATTTTCTCAATTAATACTTTTCCTAGACATTATAAGTTATTTCATAACTATTGAAATTCAGTATTTCCACATAAAACTCTAACTTCAAACTCTTTTACAATTTAGGTCCCAAACATTCACTTTCTATTCAATTCTTTCAATAAAATCAGTATATAAAAAATTTAAAGCTCTAATTCCATGCCAAAACATCATATACTTCCATCACATATTCGTAGCAACTTTCAATTTCTTTCATAGAATCAAAAACTAATGAATTCAACAAGTGGACCTAGTTGTAAAAGTCACAAAAACACAAAAATTTCAAGAAATAATAAAGAATTGAACTTAATTGCAGTAAAAATATGAAAAACCAGCTTAAGGGAACTCTTCCATGGTGTTTTTTCTGATGAGAATGCAGAAAAATAAAGAGAAATCTAGATAATTCCACTTTAGTCCTAGCTTTATTAAGTAAATTTTGCAATATTCTAATTTTACCCTTAATTCCCCTTATTTTCTTGCTGATTTCATGCACTTGCCATCCAGCCCAAATAGACCTTGGGTCTATTTGCCTTTTAAACCCTCTTTCTTTTATCATTTAAGCTATTTAATTATTTCTCATAATTTTGCATTTGATACAATTTAGTCCTTTTTGTTCGATTAGCTATCAGTATTTTAAAGTTTCTTGACGAAACTTTAATACTAACTTATTAACACTCCATAAATATTTATAAAAATATTTATGGCTCGATAAAATTCCTGAGGTCTCGATACCTCGTTTTCGATTCTAATTATTTTAATATATATATATATATTTTAGTACACTATTCACTATTTCAATTTTTTTCCTAACTTCACATTTAACTTATACTCACTAAATTAATAATATTTCCTACTCATTTGTCGGATTTAGTGATCTCGAATCACTGTTCCGACACCACTGAAAATTAGGCTGTTACAATATCTATGAGTTTTTATGTTGAAGGCTTAATTTGACATAAATTTAGTTTTGTTCTGAATTTGAGATGTACTAAAAATTGGTTAAGGAATGTTTACTATTAATATTATAGGGTTGATTTTATAAATGAGTTTTGTTTGATATGAAGTTTAGTTTAATGATGTTGTTTAGTTAAAATGAGATATTTTATTTTTGAATTAAATTGATTTGTATATTCGAATGGTGTAGAATGGTTGTAGTTTCTTTGAATGGGTTGAAAAACATGATGGCAATGAGAATCTTGGTGAATTGAAAGGGTAGATCCAAATGCTATTTATTGAGAATAGAAAAATTAGGATCAAGAACACGTAATTGAATAAAATGGTGAAGGTGGATGAAATACAAAAGTTAGAGAGGAAGATTGCAAAGCAAAAGGAGAAATTAAGATGGTATAAATTATTGGTTGCAAAGACTAAGAATAATGTGTACTTGTATAAGATTGGTTTCATTGAATCATGCACGGATTTTGTCATATTTAAATTTGTGGTCTAGAGAGTACAATAATTATTTGTAATGCTTTTGCGTTATTTATTGACTTTGGAATGGAAGGTACTTATGAAATGTAATGAGATGGTTTAGCTTTTGAAAATATGTTTATGAGCATATTTATGTCGGATTATATAACTTTGGCATCCCCTTTTATTAGGAGACAACAAAAATAAGATTTTAGAATTGCACTTACAATTATTGTTAGCTCAGTTAAACAACTCAAAATTTGCTAAGAGGGGGAGGGGTTAAAATTGGCCTTTTAAAATTTTGGTGAAACAATAAAAAAATGTTTCAATCGACCGTTTTCTAAGATGTTTGGAAGTTTTGAAATGATTTTTATGCTTTGAACTTCATAATTTTTTTTTTGTTCAAAAGCAAATTTTATTTAAAAACATTTTTATTTATTATATCAGAATAATTTATCAAATAAAGCTAGTTTAATAATTATTAACAGTTGATGTAAAACCAATTGCAAATCATTCATTAATACATCACAAGTAGTGATCAAGTATGACTGATGTAGTTGCCAAAATATTTAACTCTTGCAGATGTAAATAACATTCCATATAAAGATAATATAATACCAAAAATCTCAAAATTTGACATGTTGATATTGATGTTTTTCAATAATACAAACAAAATATAACACTAAAAATCTCAAAACTTGAGTAATTCACAACTGCAATCTAACTAACGGACTGTCTCTTTCAAGCAAGCCAATGACTTGATGAGGATGGTTGTGCAAGTCTTGATGAGATTATAAGCTAAGATAGTTCAGGTATTAAGAAAGTAGCAGAGGATGTAGATGTTGAGGAGACAACAAATTGAGGGGATGCTGGTGAGATTGATGAGGAGGCTGGCTTGATGAGAATTTTTTCATCAGATTTTGAAAGAGTGTTGGCCCCTACATCATGCTGGTAATTTATAGAGTACTTAAAGCAAAGTTATTTTAATTCAATTCTATACTTTTTGAATTTTGAAATTTTATTCCTAACCCAAAGGGTAATGGTTAAATTTGTTTGGTTTGAAGTAGAGGTGTGCATGGGTCAGTGGGCTGCCTGCCCAAGGCCCGCCGAAAAATGGGAGGGTTTGGGTAAAAATATAGGCCCGAAAAATGGGCTTGGGCAAAAAGAGGCCCGTTTAGAAAACGGGCGGGCCTCAGTAAGATTTTTTTTCATGCGGGCGGCTAGCCCAGCCCGATTTTAATATTAAATTTTTTAAATTATTTTTATTTTAAATTTTAAGTAACTTTGGTTTTTTTACTTTAGGTTTTTTTATTGTTTTTAATGTTATTTTGATATTGTAAAATTTTTGTTATTAATATAATTTAGTTCTTAATTTAGTTCTAATTTATTTCATTTTTTTAATTTTAATATAATTATTTTTATTATATTTTTAATTTATATATTATTTTAAGAATTATTTTACTCCCATTTTTTTAATATTTTTTTTTATGTTTTAAATGCATTTGATTTATTATATTTTAAAGTTTTTTATTTAATAAAAAAAAGTAAAAAAAAAATTTTAATATGGCCGGGCCAGGCCGGGCTCGGGCCTATCATTTTTTTCTCGGGCCGGGCTTGGACAAAATTCTAGGCCCATATTTCGGGCCGGGCCGGGCCCGGGCCTTGAAAATGGGCCGAAAATTTTTTATGGGCCCGGCCCAAACCCAGCCCGGCCTGGCCCATGCACACCTCTAGTTTGAAGTCAATTACTAGTTATATGTTATGCGTGCACTTGTAGATTTAGTATAGATTTTCCAACCGGATCATTCCAAGTCCCTAATTTTTTAAAAATTTAATCTTGATGCAAATTATTATCGTTAATCCATTAATTGGATTTTTAGTGAGTACTATATGCAAATAAAAAGCTAACATGGCATTAGACATAAATAATATGTTTGTCCTATCAGATTTTGAAAATAATAGAACTTAATGAATTTAATAGTTATTGTTGATGAGGACTGAAATTTTAAATTTTGAAAAATATAAAAACCAAAAATACCAAATTAAAGTACAGGGACTAATAGCATAATTTCAAAAAATACAGCATAATGCAAAAACCATAAAGGATCCATTCAACCCCTGGTTTTATCACAAATGACCCTATATACATAGTCTTGTGTACTCAAAATAGTATTACAGATAAGATTTAGTAAAGGGGGATTCTAAGAATGTTCTACTTTTGGTTCTTTTACTATGTGCTGTGAAATGAAATTTTTGTACCAAGTTGCAGAAGATTTCGGAGTTCTCTTAAGCGTCTCGTAATCGACATGGTGAAGTCCATATCGAACTGTATATCCGTTGTTCCACTCGAAGTTATCAAGCAATGACCATATAAAGTAACCCCTTATATCTGCTCCTTTCCTAATGGCATTCAACAAAACAAACATTAATAGCTTATCTTCGATGTCATGGCAACTTAAATATCGCATTTAATAGAGAACCTTACCTGATTGCTGTTGACAGTGCATCTAAGTATCTGGCAAAATACTCGACTCGTTTTTCATCGTGTAGACGTGCTTCAGTGGTGGAATTTGGTTTGTTCATGTCACCATATCCTACATAGGAACACTTACATGAGCATGTTACGTAAATGTATGCGTTTAAATGACATTGTTCGGTCTTGCCTACCATTTTCAGTAATGATGATCGGTATGTTTTGGTATCTGTTCTTAAGATAAATTACAATCTTCTCTATTCCTTCGGGATAAACATTCTTCCCGGCTAACTCGGTCTGTATAATCGAAAAGATTCAGCTGTTAGGGTTAAGATTCAGCATATATAGTTGTTGATATCATGTATTGATGTTACTTACAGGTTCTCCTATAGGTATGCCGTTTTTCTGTGAGCTTTGTGCGCAATATCCTTCCATTTTCGAGGTTCCTGGTCCTGGTTCACACGCAGAGAACATGCAATCCTGGACGTAGTAACTTGTGTAGTGATTGATTCCGATAAAATCGAGCCCTTGTTTCAGCTTCTGCTTCTCGGTTGTTGAAAATTCGGGTAAAATGGATCCAAGAATGTTTTGCATTTGACGAGGATATCTTCCGTATAAGATTGGCTCTAGGAACCTATATGTAAGTTCAGTAAGGTTCATATACCCCTGTAGGTTCATGTTGCCACCCTTACAAGGTAGCATTCGGTTTGAATGGTGAATAAACTTACCAATTGATAGTGAAGGATCGAGCTCGTTCGGCTGCTAGTTTGTCAACCAAAGAGTTGCTGATCGGTTCATACCAAGCGCCATTCAAGACAATTCCGATGCTACCACCTTGTGTTTCCTATAGTTTAAACCAGAAATGTTATTGATTAAAGCTTACATTGCATGATGTTTAGTGCATTGATTGGTACCTGGTATTTGGTTCTATAAACATGAACAGCTGCTATATGTGCTAGGATGATATTGTGGGCTGCTATAAAAGGTTCCTTCTCCGAATCACCGTAGGTACAATTGCCGAATGGCTTGGAACAATGTGACGGTGGGAATATACCCGTAAGGTAACCGAATTTGACTTGGGAATCAGGCTGGTTGAAGGTGACCCAATACTTTACCCTGTCTCCAAAGGACTTAAAACAGATATCTGCATAATATTCAAAATCCTCCCTGTGATTGAAAACGAGAAAATAAAGCCATTAGTGTCAAATGGCCATTTTAAGCCACATGAAAGAGCTAAAACTGAACAAGATAGTTAACTGCGACTCCGGACTTAGCCAACTTCCATATCGGTCTTCGAGTTCTTGAGGAAAATCGATGTGGGTCAATGTTATAAATGGTTCAATCCCTGCAGATAGTGTAAAAAAACATCATAGGACCAATATGTAGAAATCTTAAAAACAGTGATTCAAGAAAGGCAAATAAACCTTTAAGTAGGAGACCATCAATTAAGTTATTGTAGAACTTGATACCAGCTTCATTGATTTCACCAAATCTTCCTTCTGTTATACATATACATAAATACAATATTAGATACAAGTACTTAAGCTTCAACAGATCATAAATGGGTGTTTTCAAAGGGACTTACTTGGTAAAATTCTGGCCCAAGAAATGGAGAACCTATGGCTATTGACACCAAGGGAATGCATGAGATCAATGTCTTCCTATATCACAAAACATCATATGCTTATGATTTTGGATCAGATGGTGAAAATCATGAGGGAGTATGGTATGGAAGTAGGTAGGCACATACCAAATACCTATGATAATAGTCCACTGCTATGTCCCCATTGCTTCCATCAACAATATTATTTCCTAAGATATCAACCAATCATTTATTATGGGAATCTCGTGGGACTCAAAAATATATTTTTTTTCCCTCTTGTCCAAAAACTTTTTCATTAAAAGTCAAAGGATAAGGAAGCTGAGAACTAAACAGATTCATACACCATAATCACAAAGCAAAAGCAACAAGTACAAGTTTACCTGGTTTATGAGAATAAACATCCCAATTGTTCAACCCTTTACCATCAGCCAAGTACCCACCTTCATACTGCCCCAAAACCCAGAATTAATATAATAAAAAAAAGGTTTGCTAGGGTATTAACAGATTGAGTCACAAACCTGGTAAGCAGAAGAGGCTGTTCCGAAGAGAAAGTTGGAAGGAAATGCAGACAGGTTCTTCTTCTTCAAGCTTTGTCTAAGAATTAGCCGGTCGGATGAAATAGAGTGAGGTAAGAAGAATATTTGTAAGAGAAAGAAGAACCCAATGTAAAGCTTGTTCATGGACATATCCATGGCTATTCAGCACAAGCATTGATCAAAGCATGGACAGAGATATTTTAAACTAATTTACTTTTTATAGACCTAAGAGTAAGGATGAAACTTACCTACTACTTTTTTTCCTGCCGCCCGCAACTTGTGACGGAAACAGTGACGTTTGGTTATTTTATTTATATTAATGGAAGGGATATATTCACCATTGATGTTTGTTGTTAGTTTTGGAAAATCAATAAGAAAACAGAGAGCTGGAGTTGAAAGGAGACTAGACGAGAAAAATATCAGAAAATGTTTTGAATAGGGAAAATGCTCGGCTCTTTCGCTGTAGTTTTGGTGAAAGACTTGTCCTTGCTACGGATCAGCTGGTCGGTTAGATTAAAAATTGATTAGGAAATTGATCCGAAAGATGGTTTTGAACCAGGTAGATTGATAAGGTCGTTAAAAACTGGTCGAATGTTCTTTTTTAATTTTTTTTAAATTTCTAATAATTTTTTAATTGGACTAATTGTACCTACCTACAAAATCTATTCAACCACCAATCTATTTTAAAAAGCATTGGACTAAGTTAAATTAAAATTTTAAATGAGTATTTTTATCTCTGGACTCAATTAAAGGTGTGTATAGGCCGGGCTTAACTAAAATTTTAGGCCTGTTTGTTAGGCTTGGGCTCAGCCCTACTTTAAAAATGGGCTTAAAATTTTATCCAAGTCCGGCCAGAATAAAAATGTTAAAACTCGAGCCCGACTCGGCTCGCCCATATTAATTTTTATATTATTTTTATATAATTTTAAAATATATATAATACATCAAAAATACTAAAAACATCAAAATAAATATTTTTCAACAAATTAAAAATAAATTTTAAAAAATATGTATACTTAAATAACACTAAGATAGATCTAACTTAACAAGCAAATACCTCTAAAATAATAACAAAATTAATAATAAAATAAATTTTATACAATATCCAAACATTAACAATAAAATAGTAACAACATTATAGTAAAATGGTAGTAAAACAGTGAGAAAATAATAAGAAAATAATATTTAAAAAAATAAATTTTTTTTATCATTTAGTAAATCCAGGTCCAAGCCAAAAATACTTTACATAAGGTCTGGCCTGTTTTTTAAACGGGTCTTATTTTTTTATCTAAGTCCATTTTTCAAGCCTATATTTTTATCCAAACCCTCTCACATTTCAGGCAAGCCTTTGGGCCGGACCAAATAACCCGACCCATGAACAAATCTACGACTCAACTAAAATTTCAATTTACATTTTCCTTTTTAAAGTCTAATACGACTTACTATTACGTAACATTTTATTATATTACCAAGCTGCACATTCATAAAAAATATTAGCCCTATTGTACATTAAATAAGCGTGGTGAATGAAATAAAATAATTTAAAAATAATAATTATTGATAAAGTAATAAAAAATATAAATAATTATGCTAATTAGAGTTTGATAAAATAATAAAATAAATTAAATAAATTTATTAATTAGATTTTGATTATATTGATAATGTTGAATTTTTAAAACTTAAATCATCTAAATTCAAACCTTTTTAGATTTTGACTCTTATTTTTTTAATTAAAATTTGTCATTAATGTTTTAAAATAGTTGAATTTAACCATTAACATTTTAAAAAGAGTTAAATTAATTTTTTTAACGAAACTACTAACAAAAACGTTAAGTTTTTAGATATAGTAGCCTGTATGACAATCCACGTGTAAGTCATGCTAATTTTTTAAATTTTTATGAGCTATTTATAATTTTTTATATTTTATTTTTTTAAATATTTTTAAATTATTAGTTGACATGACATATAAGACAAACCATGCCATGTCATCATGAAATAAACATAAATTGCCTTGCCAATATCATTAAAATTTTAATATTTTAGTGAATATTTTCGTTAAAGAAAAGCAATTTGACTATTTTGAAAGATTAATGGCCAAATTTAATTTAAAAAAAAAGGTCAAATTGATAAAAAAAATAAAAAAAATATTGAAGACTAAATTTATCATTATACCATTTTCTTAAATAGATTAAATTACATATATAACCTTTTAGTATATAACTTTTCTTTTAAAAGTTTAATTCTTCGATAATTTCTTAAATAAATTAATATCCAATTAACTCGTGACATCAATTTAATTAAAAACTTAAATAACAATATAAACCTATATTATTCGTAAACACTAGAAAAAACCTCACATATCAAACATTCCTCTTTGAGATTTTTCTTGGAGATTTCAAACAATTTTTAGGAGTTCAAATTTACGTCTTGAAATAGTCTTAATATCCTTTCAAATGGACAACAAGATTGAGTATTACGAAATTAAAAATAACGGTGAAGATTTGATTAGTTATTACAACGATAATTTTTAGTATGCTAATAGTTAATATTAGTTATATTTATGTTATAAATAGTATAAAAAAATTTATAGCATATTAGTAAATCAAAATAATATAAAATTAATTCCTACTAAAATATTTTGAACTTCATCTATGTTGCATGTTCTATAAATTAGTTCTCTTTAATATTTCTATTGCATTTTAATATCCCTAATTTTTATTATAATTTTTAAGGATTTTTTTCTTAAAAAAAGGAAAGTTTATATTTAAGTAAATTACATCAATATTTTAAATTATTTGTATTTGTATTTTTTGTTTTTTACCAATTGAGTTAGTGTTCCGTTAATTTATGACACTTGCTCAGCTAGGGATTTAATATTAGTAAAAATAAATCCGCATGTTATTGAATATTTTAAGAGATAAATTTTAAAATTATACATAAACTTTGATTTGTGCAATTTTCATAAACAACTAACATCATTATCAACAAAAAATCATTTTATGTTACATATTACACACACAAATACTTATATTTATTCAATATAAAAAATAAATTGATGCATTTATTTCTTTAAACGTGTACAATTGGATCAAAATAAAAGTTTTATATATACATTTAAACCAAAATCAAAATTTAAGGTGTATAATTGCACAAAATCAAAGTTCATGTATCAAATTGCAAATTATATCAAAGTTTATGTATAATTATGATATTTATCACATATTCTAATAATAATAAAGAAATAAACAAGGACCAGGGATTGAATAACCTGATTTTATCTTTGACAGTTCAATCGGGAATCTGCTAGGATATACAGCAAGAAAGCAATAGGATTGAAATATATCCTTCTGATATACCAGAATTGAACAATATATCATAACCAGACAGGACCATTTTAGTCCCTGGTTTTATTTATTACAATTAAACCTATAACATAATCTTGTCTAATCCACAACATTATTACAGAACATGTAATGTTTTTTACAGTCTTTTACCATATGCTGCGAGATGAAGTTTCTATACCAAGTTGCTGAAGATTTCGGAGTTCTCCGAAGCGTCTTGTAATCGACATGGTGAAGTCCGAATCGAATCGTATATCCATCATTCCATTCAAAGTTGTCTAGCAGAGACCAAACAAAGTAACCCCTTACATCTGCTCCTTTCCTGATAGTAACATTCAATGGAACAAAACAATAAGTTGTTCAGGTTCTTGTAATGAACCAGTTAATGGTTAATTATAGAATCTCACCTGATTGCTGTTGATAGTGCATCCAAATATCCGGCCAAGTACTTGATTCGTTCGACATCGTGTAAAAGTGATTCAGTGGTGGAATTTGGTTTATTCATATCACCATATCCTACATGAGAACACTTATATGAGCTTGTTATGTAAACGTATGTGTTTGAATGACATCGTTGGTCTCGCCTACCGTTTTCGGTAATGATCATCGGTACGTTATGGTATCGGTCCTTAAGATAAGTTACAATCTTCTCCATTCCTTGGGGATAAACATTCCTCCCGGTTAACTCGGTCTGTGTAATAAAAATTCGAAAAGATTCAGCTGTTAGTGTAAGATGCAGCATATATAGTCGTTGATATCATGTATTGATGTTACTTACAGGTTCTCCTATGTCGATGCCATTTTTCTGTGAGCTTTGAGCCCAATATCCTTCCGTTTTCGAGGTACCTTTTCCCGGTTCGCATGTGGTGAGCATGCAATCCCGGACGTAGAAACTTGTGTAGTGATTGATTCCGATGAAATCGAGCCCTTTGTTCAGCTTCTGCTTCTCGGTTGTTGAAAATTCGGGTAAAATAGATCCTAATATGTCTTGCATTTCTTGAGGATATCTTCCGAATATGATCGGGTCTAGGAACCTGTAGTACTGTCTCTAATTCGTAAACTACGGCCTCGTTCGTATAGAAAATGAAGAAAAGAATGGTGAAAGGAACATACCAATTGATAGAGAAAGATTGTGCTCTTTCGGCTGCAAGCTTATCAGCTACCGAGTTGCTGATTGATTCGTACCAAAAGCAATGCAAGACAATACCAATGCTACCGCCTTGCGTCGCCTACGGTTTAAAATGGTTTTAACTCCGATATGTCTTTAACTAGGCTTTAACATGAATGACAATGTGAATAATTAGTACCTGGTATTTGGTTCTATAAATATGAACAGCTGCTATATGTGCTAGGATGATATTATGGGCTGCTATAAAAGGCTCCTTCTCCGAATCACCGTAGGTACAATTCCCGAAAGGCTTGGAGCAACGCGACGGTGGAAACGTACCGGCTTGGTACCCAAACTTGACTTGGAAACTGGGCTCATTGAACGTGACCCAATACTTTACCCTGTCTCCAAAGGACTTAAAACATATATCTGCATAGTATGCAAAATCCTCCCTGTGATTGGAAACAAGAAAATAAAGCCATTAGTGTCAAATGGCCATTTTAAGCCCCATGACAGAGCTAAAACATGAACAAGATAGTTAACTGCGACACTGGACTTAGCCAACTTCCGTATCGGTCTTCGAGTTCTTGAGGGAAATCGATGTGGGTCAATGTTACAAATGGTTCAATCCCTGCAGATAGAGTAAAAAAACATCATAGGACCAATATGTAGAAAGCTTGAAAAACAGTGATTCAAGAAAGGCAAATAAACCTTTAGGTAGGAGACCATCAATTAAGTTATTGTAGAACGTGATACCAGCTTCATTGATTTCACCAAATCTCCCTTCTGTTATATATATACATACATTTATACAATATAAATACTTAAGCTTCAACAGATCATGAATGGGTGTTTTCAAAGGGACTTACTTGGTAAAATTCTGGCCCAAGAAATGGAGAACCTATAGCTATTGACACCAAGGGAATGCATGAGATCAATGTCTTCCTATATCACAAAACATCATATGCTTATGATTTTGCATCAGATGGTGAAAATCATGAGGGAGTATGGTATGGAAGTAGGTAGGCACATACCAAATACCTACGATAATGGTCCACTGCTATGTCTGCATTGCTTCCATCAACAATCAAATTTCCTGCAAATACACCAATCTTATTATCATCATTTCCATTTTTTGTAGAACATTGAGGATCAATTTGGGAATTTGACCTGGTTTGTGGGAATAGACATCCCAATTGTTTAAACCTTTACCATCAGCCAAATAAGCACCTTCATACTATCAAAGTTCAAAGAAAAGCATTTTAGTACTACATCTAACATTGGTTATAGTTTAAAACGAATTAAGGGTATGTTTAGATAGCAAATGATGAAGTAGCTGATCAAATCGAAACCTGATAAGCAGAAGAGCTTGTTCCAAAGAAAAAATTGGAAGGAAATGAAGATGAATTATTAGCCAAGCTTTGTTCCAAAGACAACATGTATAAGAGAAGGAAACCAATGTAGAGCTTCAAAGACACATCCATGGCTATATTACAAAGATGCTATTTGTATGTTACTATTACTTAACATATTTATATAAACTCTATGCGGAATCGAAATAACCCGAAAATTTTAAAATTTAAATTGATTTAAATCGAAATTGACCTAATCATTAGGTATACTGTTATGGAAGCAAAAGGTGAAGAAGAGCTTATCTATATTATGTTCTAAGAAGACAGTAAGAGAAATAAAACGACATGAGGGAAAGATGAGAGAGCAACTCTCCTTAGCTAGGAGATTTTGTAAAGACTCTTTCATGGTTAGGACTGGTTTGGCACTTCCCACATGCTCTACTTGAAATTAAATATTAATTTATTCGTTTCGAATTTGATTTGAAATATCAACAATATATTCGATTATGACTTGATTCGATATGTCGCAATTTTTAATTTTTTAAATATTTTTATTAAAATAGAATTTTTTTTATTTTTAATGATGTTATTAATTGGTTTTTAGGTATAATTATCTATGGAAAATATTAATATAAATTTTGTTATCATATATTTTGAACCAATATTATATATAAAAGGATATTTTTGATAATTATATCAAATGAGATAGTCTTTTCCTAAATCAGGACACTAAACCAACTCAACTAATTGAAAAATTAAACCCTATAAAATCGAGTCGAGTTAGAACTTACCTTGTCCAAATTTTTGGCCATCCCTCTTATTAATTCAATGGTTCCTTACTATAAAATTATTTTTTTTTTGCATATATATATATATATATATATATTTTGATACATTACAAATAACTAATGTAGTTATCATCCTATGGTACACGGACCTATTAGCTAGTTTAACCTAATATTTCATGTTTTTAAAGATTTTAACATTTTTCTGCATCATAAATAAATCATAACTTAAATTTGTGCGAGTCTAAAAACTTCATATTTCACATTGTCAGTATACCGAATATTTTCCGAAACGGATATAATTTCTTTTGCAATTTGCAAAATTCGGCAAAGAAAACAAGAAAGAAGTAAAATCTACTAATTAATCGGAATGCCGTGCACTTCATCAAGGCTGTCCTCTTTCATCTTTTTAAGGTAAAATTCATTTTTAAGTCCCTTTCAATTTTGATATTAAATAAATTGGTTATTCCTAAAATAATCGCTATCAATTTCAAAATTGAGTAGTTTGAGGACATTTAATTATGGTGTTAATATTTTCTACCAATTGTAAATCATTTTGATTGGTATAATAATAAATTTAGCCATTAATATTTATATATTCTACGTAAATGTTAGTAGAATGTGTAAATATTGCAAATTAGATTTATTATATCAAGACTAATTGACAGAATGTGTAAACTTTGAGAGCTAAATTTATTATTATACCAATAATAGATATATACATGACTAGACTTGTTTATGGAGTGAGAGGGTTTAGATAAAAATATAGGCCCAAAAAATAGGATTAGACCAAAAAAAAAAGCTCGTTTAGAAAACGGGTCGAGCCATTTTTGACCTGAGCCTAGCCTAAACATGCAAACAAAAAAATGTTGTTTTCTTTTACTGTTTTGTTGTTTTATTTTTTTCACTATTTTGCTACCATTTTACTATTATGTTGCTATACTATTTTGTTGTTATCGTTTGAATATTGTATAACTCTTGTTTTATTATTAATTTTGCTACTATTTTATCTTAATGTTATTTAAGTATACATATTTGTTTTTAATTTATTTTTAATTTGTTGGGAAAAAATTATTTTGATGCTTTTAGTATTGTTGATGTATTATATTTTTTAAAATATTTAAAATATTTAAAATTTTCAATTAGTAAAGGTAAAATTGCCCATTTAAGCCTTTTAAAAATTTTAAAATTTTAAATTGGTAAGTCACTTTAACCCTCTTAAAAAAATAAATATTTTGATTTAATCTTTTAAAAATTATAAATATATAAACTATTAAAATTTAAAATTTAATTCCAACCACAATTCCTAGCTGGGTTTTGAAAAGTTCCAGTACACCAAGCATGAACCGGTGCACCATAGCACGAGATCCAAACTCGGCGGCTACTCAGGCCTCCATCTTCTCAAACCAACGTGTGTACTTAGTTTGTTCTTCTTTCATGGCAATATCCTAATTAGCTGTTTAACTAAGGCAGTGATATATAAGTTTATTACTGTAAAATAAAAACGTTAACATACAAATAATAAAGGAAAAATAAATAAATAAATAATGTGTCATGGAGAACTATTATCTTAAAAATAATTTCGTCTTGATCGATGTAATCGAAAATAAACGTCCCTTCCAAGATTAACACAAAACTCCTAAATTCGTACACTCCTTTTTTATTAGATCGGATTAGAGGATAGTTTTTCGCATTTCTTCTACCCCCACCAAAATAATAGCAGCCACTATTTCATGTTAGCAAAATTCAGTGATACAACTGCTAAAGCCATCAAATTCCCAATAATATTTTACCAATTATATACTTCATGCCCCCATGATTGATTCTAGGCAAGAAAATTCCTACTTGATTTTCATGCATTATTGTTTGGATAGATAGAAAATTTTTCAAACTGGGGAAGAAAAAAAATATATAAGACAAAAGCTATTCATTAATTTTCAAAGATACCAAAAACATAAAACCAGAAACCAAATGTTTGCCAATGGCTACTGTGGTCTGTGAGTGCCAATAATACTTCAAAACACAAAAACATAAAAGAAAAGAAACGACGAAAGCTCTCATTGTCTTTTTCCCCCGAGAAAGTCAATACCCGAACCAAACTAATTCTCCTTGCAAGGAACATGGAAGGTGCGTTCTTGACTTTCATTATTACTGTTGAGCTAGTCACCATTTTTTGTTTGCTCGGTCAAGCGTCATTACACATGACCGCAGTTCTGATCCTTTCAAGAGTGCATTTGATTAGGCTATTCACAGTAGCCACTGATCCCACAGAGATTTTCGAATTTGGAGCAGAATCAACTAAGATTTGGAACGCAAGGGTAACGAGTGACCCGCCGGAGCCGATTTCCGTGATCCCTATTCCTCTGTTAGGTCCTTCACGGTCGGGAAGTATCGCGAAACCAGAAGGTAAAAGCGCGACGTAATCAGGGTCTCCACCGGTTAAGACTATGTTCATAGCGGCGAAATCGACCGGGGCATAAATCACATAGGACCCTGTAGCATCATTGCTGCTCTCTTGTAGGATTAGCATGTTGCTTTGGCTTGCGTTTGCACTCTACAAAATTGGAAATGTTAGAATATTGATATCGAAATTAAAGAAAAAAATGTGACTTCGTTGTATTAGAACGTACATTAACCCTAAGTAAGGAGACACAGTTGCCTGGATCACGTCCATTAGCTATATGAGCCATTTCATCAACAACACCACCGTTTGAAAGGATATCCCACTGTAAAACTCAAGTGTTAATAAAAAAAGTTACTCTATATTTAGGTTTTGGATTTAGGTTTATCTTCTTTTTAACTACCTCGCTTCGAAATTTCTCGGACCTAAGGATATTGAATGCTTTCCTTGGCGGAACAGCGACCCAGAAGGAAGTTGCAGCACTTAGAACAATACCAGGAGGTCTGCCCGGATCGTCAATACTCTTCCTGGTCATGACCCTAATTTCATCGGATCCCGTTAAAGTCGTCCAAGCATGAGCGGTCGAAGCTCCGACTCCGGTACAAAAGCTATTCACCATCCTTTCAGCCAATTTCAGGATACTTTTCCTTCCATCAGAGCTATTTAAAACTGGCAAAACAATAATTGAAATGGTAATACATGATAACAACATGAAGTATGCTACTACAATGGCATTAATTTTATTTATATATTACCGCCTAGATCCCCAGCTGGAATGTTATTAGCCATTGCACTTGCAAGACGTTCACATTGTCGATCTAATGTAGCCACCCATCGTTTAGCCCCAAAAGCTAAACTAGTATTCACTAATGTTTTGTATATGTCACTGACACCTCTATCATCCACTTCAACATTTTCCACCCATATAACCTGTAAGTATATACATATATATATCATTGAATGAATAGATTTTGTTTGGTGCATATACAGGGATTAATGTGAAATTAAAGAGTTAAGCTTATTATACCTTTGAGTATCCATTTGGTAATTCTTGGATCAAACAACCGGAGGGTCGTCTTCTACATCTAGTGAATGGAGCATGGCGTAAATTATCTAATGAAACATCGACCACCGCCCAAATTCCGTCATGGTGTCGCTTACAGTACCTAGCGAAATAGTTCTCCCGAGTAGGTACCAGTGGTGAAGGGAGTTGAAACTCAGCTGTCATCTGAAAAATGTACGGTCTTAGGATATATATATGTGAAGACTTACGTCATCATACACAAATATATGTGCATAGAGTAAAATATTAATTGACTAATTATTTTATGTCACATCACGACACAGTCGATATATGTGAAGACTTATGCCGTCACACACAAATTAATACACGTAGAATAAACGCTAATTGACTAATCATATTATGTCACAACACGACACAACAAGATCGATATATGTGAAGACTTATGTTGTTGCGCACAAATGAATGTCTGTAGAATAAAAATTAATTGATTAATCATTTTATGTCACGACACGACAAGATCGAGTTGGATTTTTACTTATCATTGAATGTGTAGTATACAATTAATAGTTACCACTTGCAAGGCTCCATTGTAGTTTCCTGCTACACCAGTTGATAGAACATCTAAAGTCATAGCCCTTGAAACAATACCACAAAACACCCTAGACCATTGATTCTGGAAAAGGAAAACCAAAAAATCAGAAAAATAATTTTGGGGGTGATCAAAATTAGCTAAATATTTTGTAACAATAAAGAAAAAAAAGGAAAAACCATACCACATCCATGAGAATCTCAACTAGGTTAACAGGGTTCATAATAATAACAGCAGCTTCCCTTGAAGCTTCAGATCTGAACCCTAAATTCGCAAATGGTTTTGATCCAATACCCCTAGGGAAAATTCTCAAGTATTCATTTTCATTCAACACATCAATTGAATTCTCATCAGTAACCCACAATGGTTCACCAGATTGAGCCATTCTAATTAGTTCCTCCATTGCTGTAACTGCGAGCTCAACAATCAAAGGCTTATCAGCTTCATTAGTCACAGAGACTGGCCTTAAAACCTCACCAAGACCACCACCAGGACCACCAGCACCAACACCAGGACCACCAGCACCACCACCAGGACCACCATACTCTCCTAGAAACCCTGGTTGGGTTCCAAAACTGATAGGCGCTCTATCAGCAAAGCGAGAAAACGAAGGGCCTATAGGCTTGCCAACATATTTTGCTGTCACTCCAGATATCCTTTCAATCTGCAACAAAAAAAATATATATATATATCGAGCATCAAAGTAATAACAATAGATTACAATTACAAGTGTTATTTAATTTTAACGTTTTTTTTTTTTTTTTCTTTTCAAGAACCTCTTCTCTTAACCGAGCATTTTCGAGTCTCAAATGTTGTTCTTCAAATGACATCTCTCCGAGAGCAGCAGGTCCACCACAGGTGGGGCATGAAGCATTGTTAAGAGCTTCCTTGTACCTATGGTTCTCAGCACGAAGCTTTTCATTCTCAGCCTTTAACAAACCATTTTCATGGCGTTCAGTTTGGGCCTGTCATTTTGCATATAAACATACGTAAGCACATATGTATGAGAAATCTATCTATCTATATATATGTATATATACCTTGAGTTGGGTACGCTTGTTTTGGAACCAAAACTTGACTTGCAGTGGGTCTAAACCTAACTCACGACTGAGTTGTTTCCTTTGCTTATCATCTGGATGAGGACACTCTTTGAACAGCCTGACAAAAAAAAAAAAAACATAAGAATCTTATCACTTTCATGTCCAATTAAACAACAAGGCATAAAAAAGAAGAAGAGACATACGCTTCCATTTCTTGGATTTGTCGCTGAGTATGACGGTGGTAACGCTTCCTTTTTGCACGACGACGGCTAGGTCCACTAGAAGCAGGACCTTGATTATCATCATCAGCAGATGGTGCATCTACTTCAGTACCTGATTTTGTATCGTTATTATCATCGTCCCCGTCCCTTTCCGTCTGGTCACTATCAGACGGCCTTTGGAACATATCGAACATGTTGGGATTTTCATAAAAGTCCGAGTTGAACATGGATACAAATATAGCCAACCACCAAAGCTATCGGTTTCTTTCTTTTCTGTTCTACAAGGGAAACATAAACACCATGGATATATATATATATATATATATAATCAAATCTTAAGTCAAAGATAAAGAGAAAAGCAGTGAAAAATGAGTGAAAAACAGTAAAGAACATTACCTTTAGACAAAGGAGATGACTGAAAAGAACATTTAGCAAATGGAATTCTCTTGCTTTGCTTGTGAAGTGCCTATCAATGAAGGAATTTGGGTTTTTTATAAGCAAGTAAAGCCAATGGGATTGTTACAAGTTGCGACAGAAATGAAAGGACCGTGGAGGTTTCTGTGTAACCAAAAACAAATCTTTGGATTTTACTACGTGCAGATATGACTCGACTAAAGCAACTGAGTTCACACAGTGTTGAAAGCACGAATTTTGAGAATACCTACGATACTCCAACTTTGTAACGCTCAACTAAAGCTTATGCCAATATGTACTGTATCGAAAACCCATTTTTTGTACTAGAATAACTGATAAATTTCTTTGAAAAGGGACAAAAAACAGGTTGATGGCATATCTGGAGAAGATGCATCAATATTGGTGTTTTTTGAGGTTTGTTTAGAATGGCGGTTTTTTAAGTTTAGGGTCACCTGAGAAACCAGCTATTGGAGGGTTAAGTATGGAGGAGATGAACTAAAAAGGTAACGAAAAAGAAAGGCAAAAACAAAGGAAGGGTAGGAAAGGGGGGAAATGCAGGGAAGAGGAGAGAAAAGGGTGTATGGTAGCTATTAGAGTTATTGCAGAGAGTGCAATGGCATTTATGGAGGGTGAAAGTGAAGTGTAATTGCGAAAGAGAGAAGGGGGGCAGCTTTTCGCCCTTTTCTTTCTTTAAATTTCACTTGTAAGAGTCTTATTGGATTAAATAAGTTTTTTAAAAAATTTTAAAAATTCGATTTAATTTTTTTTCGAATCAATATTTAATTAATTCGGTGTATAATTTGACTTTTTTTTCAACTCTAATTAAAACTAAATCGAATATAAAAATAATTGAATTGAAATAATTTATTAAGTTTTAAAAAATAATTATATATATTCTTTTGATATGGTTGTCAAAATAAGATTGGATTAATCAATTGAATCGAGAAGAAATTATTTAATGGATTTAGTCAGTATCATAAAATAAAAAAATATTAATCGATAAAAAAATTAATCGAAGTGATTAAAAACCGCTTGAATTTAAATTAATTAAATATTTAATTTTGTTTTTTAAATTTATAAAATAAATATTGATGTTTCTATTATTATTTTTTTTTTTTTTTTTCTTTTTAAGAAAATCAGATTAGTCCAACCATTTCTCTAATTCTTACAACATAATATTTTCACTAATTTAATTATAAAATATATGTAATAACTAAATATAAATTAAATAAAAATTAAATTTTAATTCTTTTAATTTGTGAAAATAAAAAAGACTGAACCAAAATTAATAAACCTTAATTAAAAACCAAAATGATTTTTTTTATTGGCCCTGTGAATGATGGTTCTTTCACTCCATGGCTTTCACCTACTTTCACTGTCAATTCTTCCAACATTGATAGTTTTTTTTTTCTTTTTTTCAGATAGGCAATTTAATAATCTAAAATTTTAGGTCCACTTGCTCTCTTTTTTTCATTAATAAATGCATAAATGTTTCACAAAATTAAATATATTTACCAAAAGAATTAATTAGGTAAAAATTAATTACTTCTGCATATCCACTAATTTTCTTTAATTATCTAAAGGTTAATATATATATATATATATATATATATATTTTCCCATACACATATAGAAAGCAAATCCTATATCTAAACAAGATGTCTTAAATAAATAAAATTTACCAAATTTGCATAAATTTAATGATTTTCTTGCCAAAATAATGAGATTATTAGAAATATAAACCTAGATTATTATAACTGCTTACCAAATTAAGACCAATATTAGTCATTCTGTGGGCGGAAATAAAAAATATTAAGATAAATCTTAAAATTACACTCGTACTTTAGTCAAATGTGTAATATTATATATGGACTTTGATTTTGTGCAGTTTTATATATTAAATTTTGATATGATTTAATTTTTATAAATTACTAGTACAGTTGTCAATGAAACACTGTTTTAAGTTTACACATTGGGTACACAAATAATTTTATTTATATATTATAAAAGTAAATAGATGTATTTATTTGAATGTATACTATTGATTCAAAATTAAAATTTCGTGTTTACTTTTGAACTGCAATCAAAGTTTTATGTGTGTACGTAATTGTTCTGAATGAAGGTTCATGTATCAAATTGCATATTAAATCAAAACTCATGTATGATTTCGAGATTTATCTAAAAGTATTTGAGAAAAGTTAATGAAGTGGTTTTTTTTCCTTAAAAGAATTGCATGATAAATGATGGATAAGGTTATTTTTCAAAAAAAATTATCTTATAAGGCTCAAATTAATTTTATTATAAGTTTTTACTATATTTGCTCTTTTTAATATAATGTCCAAAACTACTCATAGTCCCTCCTTAACTCTTAAATAAGAGGATAATACGCTTTAATCCAGTCGAAACTACGTCTTTCTGCACTGATAACAATATTGATGCCAATTGAGCTAAAACTCAATCAACTGTAATGAATACACTTAATTGGTGACAACTTTATATTATTATGTAACCCACCAACTTATGTACAATATAGATAAATATTATCCTCTTTCATGTATATATGATCCTAAGTGACCCTAACTACATTTTCTCTTACCCATTCCTCTCAAATCATCTATTAAATGTAGTGTATGAAGTTGTCCAAAATAAAAATGATGTGTCAAGTTCAAGTCAGAGTCGAGTTTAGTCTCAAAAATTATTAAAATATTCTTTTAAGTTGATTTTTTTTTATTTTTAAAAGATTTGATAATACTTTTAACTGAAAAAAATTAATAGTATCATTAAAAATAATAAATAATTTTTTTATTTTAATAAAAAATTAAAAATATGATACATCGGGTCAGAATCTAATTGAGTATAATTAAAATTTTTAAGATTAAATTCGAAATAGATAAATTAAAATTTAATTTAAAATCGAGTTGAATTACTATACTTATCAACCTTTTCAAACAAAGAAATATTCATGAAATATATAATTATACAAAATGAATTTTGGTTGTAAAAGGAGAAAGAGATGCACATAATAGGAAGATGTACAAGAGAGCAATAAAATGGGTGTTTGGTTATAATATTGTTAATCATCATTAATGATAGGTTTAAAAATTCAGGATGTTTTAAAACATTTCAACCAAATTATTAACCAAAATGTCCTTTCATTCCTTCAATATTCTAATGTGTACTAAGTTTTTCTTCTCTTCTTTTGTTTATTTACTTGAGATTTTTTTGTTTATTTTGGACAAAAAAATGGAAACAGGGTTTGTAATTATTTAGCATTCATTTTTGGGCATGCAAGAAGTGACATTACATAACAATTATACAACAATAGACATTTTTGGCCGGCAGTTTTTTTTTTCTTTTTAATTATAGGTTATTTTTGGATTAATTTAAAGAAGTAGTTTAGTTATTTAAATTCGAGTTAAATTAAACTTTTACAATATGGATATTTGAAAAATGAAGTAATAAATAGATATAAATAGTATCCTTGGGTCCTATTCAATTTTTGAAATGACTAGATTGATCCATTTTTAAAAAAAATCAAAAATAAAAATTTCAAAAAACAATAAAAACTCAAAAAAAATTTAAATTATATAATATTTAAAAAATATTAATAATTTAATCGAATCCCAATAATACTTGTTTATAAAATAAATTAGCTTAAATGTCCGAAATTTTTTATTTTATCTCGGGTTCCATTGCACTATTCCTCACTTCACCACAGGACAGATTCTCTCAACAATATTTCACAATACTCAAATTCAAAACTTTACTTAAAAAACATCGACTTTCATAGAAATTTCACTCATTTTATTAGTCATGAATGCATGCCACCACCAATAAAAATGGGCTTTAAAAAGCCTCTTTTATTATTGGGTTTCCACCACGAACTGGCTCGAGGCCCAAACTCTTCTCTGCTATTATCAGCTGAGTAATGGGGCTTTAACAAACTAAAACAAACAAAAAATTCGATATTAATAAAATTTTATTCCCTAAGCCAAAATATCTTCATACCCTTTTTGGACCATAATCATTCCTTATGTTCATAAAATCAACATATGAAAATCTAATTTACACAAGCATTTGCTTTTTAAGTTCCTACAACTTACTTTGTTATCTCCATGAATATACCTTGAATCAGTTGTTTGAAAATCAAAATCCGCAATGCTGCATGATGATGATTTTCTAAGCTTCAAAGTCTGTTGATGAACCCAGTTGAGTGTATGTAGCCTTTAGTGAAGATTTTGATGAACTGCTCTTCTTTTTCCATTTTTGTTTCTTGGGAACATTTGGCATGTCCTTGGCTGATAGGTTCCTTATCATCTCTGTTGCAGGTTGGGATCCCATGGATTGTCCAAAATCTGTCACAACATATTGAGATCATAGTTAAAAGAAGAGGAATATGACAAAAAAGGGTCAACTTATGGTTTTAATCTCTCTACTATGCTCAAATTTGGATTTAGTCATCATGCTGACATGAATTTCTTTTGTATTGGAAAGGGTGTTTTTAAGAAATATCCAAGTGACTATTGTAACTGGAATAGTTAAATTAAAGTATAAGGACTCAATCCCACATTTGATCACATTAAAGGGATCAAAACCAAAATTCGACATATGAAAAACAAGAGTGAAGTTATTGCAAGGGACTAGAGAAATGATCTATGATTAGGACAAGGTAAACCTATATAGATTCCCCTTGAGATGAAAGTTTTGTCTCGTGACAAAAGAGCCAAAACTCTTCCTATTGGGAGCAAATAATCTAAAAAACTTTCTTCATATCATTCAAACTTAGCATCAACAAATTGAGACATTCAAAAAAAATCCCATGATATTTGAAAAAAGGTCTTTGTTTTTACTATTGTCTCATTATGAAACTACGCACATGATATAACCTTGACTTTTTGCCTACTATTCTCTGTATTTTAATATTCTTTTCTATTATTTATTTACATCTAAACGTGCATGCATATATATATATATATATTAATTATATTTGAGTGTAGGGTGAAAGGCCTTTACCTCTTAAGTTTACTACAAATTTCACTTTTCGTTTTCGTTTCAAGGGGAAAGAGATTACGCACAGAAAACAAACACAAACTTGAACACGCTTAAATTATTGTAACTGGACCAATATCTTGTTAGCAACGTGCACACATATAACTCTACACACAAAAAAATAAGGTAAATTGAACCATGTTGAAACAGGAAACTTATACCTATTGATGTTGTTGTGAAATCAGGGACTGTCTTGAATTCATTCATCTGCAATCAAGGGAGCCGGGCCAAGGCAACAAATTAAGAGATAAAACACAACTCACACCACTTTGGCCTACAATGATAGTAGTATTTGAATATCCAAATGTATGTAAAAGTAATGCAAATATTTAGAAAAAACATACCCAACTTGGTGCAGTGCCACTGCCAGGAGGGCCATCCCAGCCAATATGTGCTACATGTTTAACATCTGTGGGGTACCCAATTTCCATCTCTCTCTCCTTCACAACTACAGCAAAAAAAAAAGAAAGAAAAAAACCCTTTTCCTACCTTAGTTGCAAAGCAGTAATACCAGAAAACATGCTCAAATATATGCATACAGAAGTGTATATGAAAAGGGAGTTACCAAAGAGTTGAGAAATGTATTTGAAACTTTTGTAGATCCCTTTGATCTTGGACTTGGTAGACATGATAATGGACTAAGAACACAATGGAACAGGCGTTTTCAAATAAATGTGAGAGAGATTATGTTTTTGCCTGGTGGAAAAAAGTTGTAATTTAGATCACCAAAAACACTTAAAAAACAATAGAAAAAGGACAAAAAGTTGCTGCATATCAAAGGAGTAAAATACATGTGACTGAGGGAACTTTATTATTATTGCCCGTGAAACAAAGCTTGGTATTTATCGAGTGATATAAGAATTTACCTATAGAGCACGTTGATGATAGCTATAAGATTCAAGAGAGAAGCAACTATTCCTTAATCTCCTCCAAGCATTGATGCAAGGTTCCTTTGTTCATGTTGTTTACTAATGGTATTGATGAATGGGCAAAAAGATGCAAAGAAGGGAAGGTCTAAAAGGAAAAAAATCAAACAGATAGAGACCAATGATCCTTTTTTAAAAGAAAATGGAAGCAAATGAATGAAGACCATGAAATGAAGAAGAATGAGAAGGTGTAAAAGGTGAGATAATTGGGTTTTGAAAGACGAGATTAGAAACAACAGAGAATCGAGTAAAATGCGGAACTCAGGTTTTTGATTATGTGTTTTTAAGGCAACAATGAAAAGACAAATGCAAAATACTATCTCGTTAAATGCGGGCAAAAATAGCTGCAGATATCGGAGAGAGATAAAAAAGAAGTATATTTGACCATAGTTCATACACAACTGTTGCAGTTTTGAAGATTTCTTGTTAACTATGACGTAATTTTGTGAATTAACCATACCAAATTTAGATTTTAAATTCATCTCTAAATTTAAAAATATATCTTTTTTAATTAAATCATCAAAATATTAATATTATATCAATTACCTGTTTTTGTCAGTTTCAGGATCGAATCTTATATACCAAGGTAGGTAGGGGATTAGGTATAAGGGTGCAATCGAGTCGAACTCGAATATTGACAAGCTCGAGTTTGGCCTCAACTCGAATTTTCGGAGCTTGATGCTTGACTCAAGCTCAATCATAAATATATTTTTAAGCTCGAGATAGGCTTGAAATATAATTGAGTTATAAGCTTCAAACTTGAGAATAACAAAGTATATTAAGGTAAATAACGTAATTTAATAATATAAAAATATATATATTAAAATGAAAAGTTTAATAAGGTTCACGAATTGTTTGAATTGAGTATTATTAAATTCAAATTCGATTTGATTAATAGCTCAAACTACTCGAGCTTGGCTTGATAATTACTAATTGAGTTTGAGCATTTTTCGAATTAAATTTGAGTAGCTTGCAAGCACTAGATTATCCCTACTTTGGTCCCCCTTGGTTGATGGTATAATTCCAACCTTAACCCCTCCCAAGTATTAATAATTCAATTTAAACCCTTCTAATTTCTTTGTGAAATAAAAAATTACATTTTTAGCCCCTAAATCTTTTTACTTCTATCTTGACCCCTCATCACACAATTCTTGTCTTTTGCCCCTATTGACATGGAGCATTTTTAAAACACGTGCGTCAAATTATAAAGATATATGTACTACCATATAGAAAACTCAAATCTAATTTATTTTTAAAAAAATACAATATCATTAAAATTTAAGAGTATTATTTATTTAGTATATTAAATCCAAATCATTTGTGTAGTAGGTGGATATATATTTACAATTTGACCAAGTGTTTTTAAGTATACTCCAAATCAAATAATTTGACCTCACATTTAATGTGACAAAGAAAACCTAATTATACAAATAATCATGCTTTGAGGATTAATTTAAAATCTATCCTACAAAATATAAAAAAAAAAAAAAAAAAAAAAAAGAAGAAGAGTAAAGATAGAAATGTGTTGGTTTTACACGTAACACAAATATGGTAAAATTTCGAGGATGGTCCCTATAGAGGAAAGAAAGTATCAAAAAATTCAAAAACATGAAAGAATCATTTCATATTATTTGGTAATTAACATATACATATATATATATATATAATTTTCATCAACTATGGACCAATTTGAAGTTGTATATTGCTTATGAAATTCTTTTGGGGTTTATTTTTAAAATATCATAAATTGATTGTGACCAAATCATATTGCAATCCAATACAGCTATTTGGAAATTAATAGCTGATTAGGTTAGTTATGGTGAGAATTGTTGATTGTTGCAGCCACGTTAAGGGCAGCTGTCTCGTTCAATGAAACACAACTTTTATTATTATTATTATTATTAACATGTTTTCAACTCAAGGTTTGATATTTAGTTTAAGATTAAGCTTTAGCTTGAGATTTAATTGAATTACCCGAGTATAAACTTAATTAGTTCGTTCATACTGGAGACTTTTTTTTTTTGCATAATAAGGGTAAAATAATAAGGGTAAATGTAAGTTTATAATATAAAAATATATGAAAATGAAAAGCTTATTAGGCTCGCGAGCCATTCGATCAAGCATCATAGTGCTCCAATTCAACTTAGTATATGGTTTGAACTCAGCTTAATAATTATTAAATTGAATTTAAATTTTCTTTGAGTCGAACTCGAATAGTTTGTGAACATTAATATCTCATTTACACTTCTACCAACGTCTGTTGAGTTGAGTGATAAAAAGCTCGATACCCAAATAAAAATTTCAAGATAATATATCTTTAATAAAAAAATCGAAAAACTCCAGATTTAAGAGTCCATTTCACTTGCCTATGGACTACCGGTCCAAATATGAGTTTACTTTATACTTTGTGGCCCATCTTTCTTGGGCCATATGTCCACCACGGAGCCACTGCATTGGCGAGAAAGCCAATAAGCCGTAGCCCATATAGTATTTTAAGAGAAATCCAAATTTAAACTCGATTTGATCTAAGTAAAGCAATAAAGGGGATAAAATGTGTGAAATGATTGATAATGGCATGAATGAAGATTATCAGAGTTCCCTAGTGAATCATTTGTCGACTTTGAAAAAATTGGGACAAAGTCGAATTACACAACAAATGTATATAAATAAACGAAATGCAAGGCAAGGCAACTTTAGCTTTTATTTTATTCAAGAAATAAAAATAAACATAACAGCATAGATGATTGATCCATATGTAATATCAACATTAATAATTAAGGCGGAATATATCATTCAGCACGAAGAAGTTTCCTTGAGGAGTGGGACTTAAATGAAACATCTGCATTACATATAATCGTAATTAAGTCAAAAATTAAGTAACATCTGAGAAGTTAAAAGTACTTTTCTATAGCAGAAGCAATGAAGAATAACTGACTTTTGGCGTCAAAATTACAGTGGATTTAAGTGTTTTTTATTTTTGCCTTAAAGCAAAAATTATCAAAATACTCTTATTCATATTAACTATTTAAAAGTATATAGAAATTAGATTAATTTATAATTTATGTATTATTATATTAAAATTTTAAATATAGTTTATTATTATATTTAAGCTTTTAAAATATTTTATGTACAATTATATTAAATTATTTAAATATGAAGTAAAACATTTGGGTGTAATTCTGCTTTTAGTCCGTGTACTCTTTGTATATTTGAGTTATTTTTAATCTTCTATTTTTAATCAATGATTTTAGTTCCTCTACTATTTAATTACGTGATATTTTTAAAATAAAAGAAATTTGTTAGTACGTTGCTAATATTATACATGTGGAAGGCCAAATAAGTAAATAAAAATGTTGGATATAGATTTCGAAGGTTTTCAATTTTGAATTTGAGGTTGTAAGGTTCTTCAACACTATTTTAGAAAGAGAGTAAAAATCGATTTTTTTTTCTTCTATGGCTTTCATGTGTTTTTAAATCGGTCGTGAGAACAATTTTTTTTTAATTTTAAAAATGATACATAATCTAATTTAATGAAAATTAGATTTAATTATTAAATCAAAATTAAATTACTGAAATTAAAAGAAGGAAACAGGGACTGTAAACATGATTACACCAAAACATTTGAGCAACGAAATAGCAACGTACCTGGCTGAACTGTAGAGGATGGTTTTCGCCGGGCAATTGTAGACTACCACTGACGAAAACAACAATGCCACCGGTAACCGAAGCCGGTTGCGAATCGACGGTGCTGATCACATGTCGGCATTGATCGAACGGCAACTGCGTAAGCTTAGTAATGATGTCTTCAACCCCTTGTAATTTCTGTCCCTCGAACGTCAACATGGAAGTCGGCTGGTAAAGGGAAGACATCGCCGCCCGATCGTTATCGAAAAGATTGTAGTAATGATCGACGAAAGCTTTCCCCACCGAATCGATCTGTTCTTCCATATTGCCTATATCGCTCAATACGCAAGCAAGAAGGGTTCCTCACCATGGCATATTGAAAATATAAGGAAAATGAATATGCCATAAAAGAACATAGCTTGTAGGTAAAGCAAAGCTAAAGGGTAAATTGGAAGATGGGGGAATCGACGCTGCTGCATTGATACGCAATGTTGGCGAGGTGGATTGAAATTATAGTATAAAGAGTTCAGTATAATTCGTAGCCTTTTTTGTGATGAATGTTTAAAAGCCATATCAGCTCAGTTGTCACATACGAAAAAGTGAGGAAAAAAGGGTAAAATATGCCATAAGTCACTATATTCTTTGTAAGTTTAAAATTTAGTCTTTATATTTTTATTTTTAATATTTTAAAATTCAGGTCCAATTGCTAATATTTTAAAATTTTTTTTATTAAATTCAGGTTCTTTATAAAATTATTTTTTAGTTACATAGGAACAAAATGTTTTTTTAATTTAAAATGACATATCAACAAATTTAACAATGTTAATATTTTGACCTAAATATCAAAAAATTAAAAAATATTAAATTCTAAAAATAAAAATATAAAAACATATTGAAAGCCAAATGGTTAAAAAAGTGAGTAACTTGTAGGTGGGACGAAAGTAAGGAATATATCCTTTTTCACCTAATCCACTTTAGATGGATGCTATTATCATGATGAAAGAGGGTCATTAGATTAATCTTCTCCCATATGATATTTAAATAAAACCCTTCTACTAATAACGATTTCATGACTCGAATTTAATTTAAATGTTTAAAAAAGAAGTTTATTTACATTTTTTTTCCAATCATTTGTAGATTATTATTAGATACTAGGTCTTCGCTCAACAAATAATCTTATCGTGGAGTTAGTTTTTAGTTGAGGAGTTAATTTAAGTTTTAAAATTTTCAACTTATTTTAATTTAAAGTTTGAATCATTTTGGATTCAGTTTAATTTTAGGTTCAAGTTTATTTTATTTTAAGTCGTTCGATTTTGGAATTTAAATTTTTTAAATTAAATCATTAAAAATTTAGATTCACGAATTATGATTAAATTGAATTGAATTGAATTGAATTTGGATACGAAAATATGTTTCCTTTACCTACCTAGTCCTCTTTGAACCAAAACCAAATGAAGGCAGACAACAAGAACCAAGCAATATGCATCAATAAATCTAGTTGAATGCGTGTATGTATATGTATTAAAAATTCGGACAGGGACTAAAGGGTATGTTTGACAGTTAACAACCCATGTTTCTTATTACATTATTGCATGTGATCCCCAAGGATTATAAATATGGTGCATGTGAGTGCCACATTATGAGCATGTGTCAATTCCCTATCATGTGAAGATGTGTTTTAACTATTATTAATCTCTCTTTTGAATAGTTTTTATGAGATGAAAAAAGAGAGAGACTAAATTAATGGATAAAAAAAAGACTAAATTTTAATACAAAATGAGTGCCATACATTTGAGAGCTTATTGGGGGATAAAATATATGAATGAGAAAAAAAAATCATATTTTTTTAATGCGTTAGAAGAATTTTTCTCATATCTTATTAATAGAATATTTGGGTATTTATATATGTTATTACAGCTCAAGATAAGACATTTACTGTTTTGTTTTGACTCCGCCGTTTTTAGCACTGACATTCTATGCGGACTTTAGACCTGTTGAACACGTGTTTCACTCTGAGTTGCCTGAGGAGCACGCGGCCCTTTTTATTCCTAGTATTGACATTTCGTGTGGGCTTCAGGTCTGCTGAACACATATTTTTCTCTGGGTTGCCTGCGGAGCATGCGTCCCCTTTCTGCGAGCTCTTTTGACACATGCAAGCTGAGATTGCAACATTCCCTTAGTTCGTATGAGTTAGATTTACGAGCCTACTATGCAAGCTGAGTCCGCGAATACCCCTTACTGTCCTCTCATGATTCTCTTCTCACTCAATCAATTGGTACGACCTATCTAAATCTCGGGTAATTAACCCGAATTCTATTCAAGACTCGGTGCCATTTTTCCTACTTCATTAAAGAGTTTAATTTTTATAAACATATAAAAATACATTAAAAGAAAAATGGGGAAAAGATTAATTTTGAATCTAATGTATTGATATATTCTATTTTCAGACAAGTCGATAACGATTGAAGGAATCAATTAAAGTGATCTGCTCCGGTGACAGTGAACAGCGAAGTAAGCAGTGTCGGTCTCGAAATTCAGACCGCCAAATCCAGTTGTCAAATCCACGAACTTTCTGATTATTTATTTATAAAGACAAAATAAAAACACAGTCATGTTATGACATGTAAGAAATGGACCCCACTCTCCATTTTTATAACTTGTAAATTCCAATCGGACTGCAGCCTGGCTTTTCATTTTTCTGTTCTCCATGGGTCATTCCCTAAAATACCCTTCATCCCTTCTAAATTTAATTACAAATAATATTCTAATATTGTCTATTAAATCATCTTTATAAGATCCGTTTGAGTCAAATTTAATATATTCGATTATTTTGATATTTAAAATAAATAAAAAGACTTTTTACCTCTCTAATTTCAATATTGAAAAAATTATTTCATCTTTTTATTAATAGACACATTTTTAATAAGAAGCATCATTCCTCATTGCAGGGCAATTTTGAACATTCAATTCATTATCAAAATCATTAATAGACACAAATACCATTCTACCCCTTTCATACATGAACTCGCCCATCGTCAAATACTCATCATTCAATCCCCATTCCGGCCCCCTCATAGATCCATCAATCTCATCAAGTCTAACAAAATGAAGAAAAGGGTCTCTCCAATGGCTTCTCTCTTCTTCATTTCAGCTTTAGCAGCCGCTTTTCATTCATCATCTGAAGCAGCAGCTAGTTCACAATCTCCATTTGAAGACAACTTCAGTATAATGTGGTCCGAAAATCATTTCAAAACCTCTGAAGATGGTAACACCTGGTTCCTCTCCTTAGACAAAGAAACAGGTATGTCATTAAACTTCGTCTCTTCATAGAATTTGGTTCCATTATTGAATTTGATTGATTGATTTACCAATTTTTCAGGGTGTGGATTTCAAACCAAGCAAAGATATAGATTTGGGTGGTTCAGTATGAAACTGAAGTTAGTCGGAGGTGATTCTGCTGGCGTTGTTACAGCTTACTATGTATGTGTTTTCTATGATAATTTTTTATATTATGATATATATATTTTTTTCCGTCAGTGAAGTTCTAAAAGGGTGGTGGTGTTACAGATGTGTTCTGAAAACGGGGCAGGACCAGAACGAGATGAACTGGATTTTGAGTTCTTGGGGAATAGGACAGGACAGCCGTATTTAATTCAGACAAACGTGTATAAAAATGGGGTCGGTGGTCGTGAAATGAGGCATATGCTTTGGTTTGATCCTACTGAAGAGTTTCATTCTTATTCCATTCTGTGGAATGACCACCAAATTGTGTAAGTCCCTAAATTGGTCGAATTTTGATTTGGTCCCTCTATTATTATGCTTGAATTTGGAAAATATCTTACTACGTCAATTTGGTCTAATGAAAACTACCATAGAGGTAGTTGTAATATAATTTAGATTGCATTTTGTTTTTTTATTAAAAAATTAAAAAATTAATCTCTATATATTAGATGATCAAAGAGCAAATTGGTCATTCTGTTAAAAATTTTATCTATATTTTACTATTAAAAATTGGTCTTTGTATCTCAACATAAGGTATACATGGCACAACAATTTTGATTAAGTTTTTAATAAAAATGACTAATTTATTCTTTGATCTAATGGATAAAAATTAGTTTACACATTTTATGAGTAAACAGACAAAATGCAATCTAATTCCTATTACAATAGCGCTTATAATATTTTTTACCAAATCTAAATATGACAGTTAATTATGTCACTATGATGAATTGGATACTTTTAAGAAAAATTTTAGGTCATAATTTGGGAGGGGGGTTAACAGTTTTAGTTAACACTGATATTAGGATTAATTATACTTTCATTCCTTGTATTCTTCAAATTTTAGAAATTTTGTCTCTTTATTTTTAATTTGAGAGATTTAATTCCTTTATTTGTTTGATTTGAAAATTAAAATTCAATTGATAAAACTATTAATGGAATATGCAAAGGTTTGATATAAAAATTAAAGTTCAATTATTAACATTTGATTATATATTATCAATTAAATTTTAACTTCTAGAGAATATAGAAACAGAGAGCATAAATAAACCAAGAAAATAATAGTGACTAAATCGCAATTTTTTGAATTGTAAAAGGACCAAAACCAGAATTCGACCAAATAAAATCAGTCATTTTCAATTGAGTACTACTCCAGTACATTGTTATTCAAATCTGAAAGTGAAAATTCAATCATTGAAAATACAGATTCTTCGTAGATAGAGTTCCGATCAGAGTATTCAAAAACAACGGCGAGAAAAACGATTTCTTCCCCAACGAGAAGCCGATGTACTTATTCTCCAGTATATGGAACGCTGATGACTGGGCGACTAGAGGTGGGCTCGAGAAAACCGACTGGAAAAAGGCTCCGTTCGTTTCATCTTACAAGGATTTTAGCGTCGATGGGTGCCAATGGGAAGACCCGTACCCTGCTTGTGTATCGACTACTACTAAGAAATGGTGGGATCAATACCAGGCTTGGCATTTAACTGATTCTCAAAAGATGGATTTTGCTTGGGTACAAAGAAACCTTGTGATTTATGATTACTGTAAGGATACTGATCGGTACCCTAAATTGCCTGCGGAGTGTTCGTTGAGTCCTTGGGGTTAGGATTTTTAAGAGCTATTATCAGGTGAGAATTTTTTTTTTTGTATTTTATTTATTTATTTTCGAAATGGAGTTAAATAATGTAATTATTATTTATTTACTCTTTATGAAATGAGATCTGAGATGTTTGCATATTCGACCTGTCTTATATATAATTTAGTATGATAGAGATTTTTATACATTAGATTAAAGAGTAAATTAATTTTTAAAATTTTTATTCTTTAAAATCCGTTCGGGAATAAACCGGAATCAATAAAAATTTTCCGATAACTTAAACAAATCAAAACAATTTATTTCATATTTCATAATAAACTGTCCATCTGCGTCATAGTCACTAAATAAATCATAACTCGAGTTACGAAACTCGAAATCTAAATCCGTAAATTTTCTCTGAAACTAGACTCATATATCTTCTTACTAAATTTTTTTCAGAATTTTTGGTCTAGCCAATTAGTACAGTTTATTAGTTAAAGTTTTCCCTGTTTGACATCTGTTCACTACGAAGTAATTTTCTCCCTGTACAGAATTCAAATAACCATGCCGTTTTTTCTTTTAAAAGTAGACTTAATAAGGAATCTATACATATAAAGTATAACTCCTAGTTATTTTTGTACAATTTTTAGTGAATTTCTAAAGTCAGAACAGGGGATTCAGAAATCACTCTAACCCTGTCTCACCAAAATTTAAATATCTCATAAAATACAACTCCTTTATGTACTCTGTTTCTTTCATATAAAAATAGACTCAATAAGATTTAATTTTGTATCTCATTCACTATCTAAATCCATTTTTACTATTTTTAGTGATTTTCTAAATTCACATCATTACTGCTATTCGATACTGTTTTAAAGCTAATTTCACCTTTTTCATGATTTCCATTGAATAACTAGCATTTAGGCATACATAACACCAAACATGTCCTTGATTAGCCATTCCAATAGCTAATCATTATCAAGCATTTACATACCATTCATTGGCCATATCATAAGATCATACACACAAAATGGCTACGATGCTATACATGCCATACTCAAAATGAAACGTCTAGCTATACCAAAATAATCCTTGTGATAGTGTGCCCGGACCTCCGACGTACTTTACGATCCCCGAGTTAGCTTGACAAAACTATTAAAAGAAGGAAAATAAAGGGGTAAGCATTAAGCTTAGTAAGTTTGCATGCAAATAAATAACAACATTCAAAAAAATTATCTTACTACTTGGCATGATACTACTTAATGCAACTTCATTAATTGTCATAGACATATTTTAAATTTCTTCACTTACTCACTTACTTAAATGCTTCCTTACTTAATCAAATTAATTAATATATTTTACTTACCTTTTTCCTTATCAAGCATACATGAACATTATATACTTACCTTTGCTCTTCTAGCTTGAACTTGTCTTACCTTTTTAGCATAACTCGTCTTACCTTACTTTACCTTACCTTGATATTTTCTTTAAATTTTCCCGTTGAACCACTTGGAATACTAAGGATACATGAGTACCTTACCATTGCCATGACTTGTCATGGTCGGTGTAATTGATAGAATAACCAAACAATTACATGTGGTATGTCACATGCACCTAATTCTCACATATATGAACTCGTTTTTAACAATAAAAATGGATGAAATTTTTTAAAGAATAACTAGTTGCTCTTTAATTTAATGTATAGAGATTAATTTATTTTTTTTAGTTGAGGGTAAAATGCAATTCGACTCCTAATACAACGATCTCCTTGGTACTTTTACCTTTTACTTTACTTTGGATAAAGAATATTTTCAATTTTAACTAATAAAATTATAATGTTTAACATAATAGTTAGGTAAAGCATTGATTATTGATTGAGTCTTAATTCGGTTGATATTGTTGTTATTATATTATTAAGAAACTATCCGATCAATTTTGCTTAAGTGAAGAAATAACGTTATGACTAGAAGTAAACATTGTATAAAAAAAATGTTAAATTGATTTAATTAAAAAATTGAATATCAAATTTAATTGACTAATCCCTAAATTTAACTAATTAATTAATAAACATAAATCTTAACCAATAGTCGATTGAACCTTCAGTTAGTTGACACCTTTGTTATTATAGTAACAAAGAAGACATAAAGTTACAAAATGGTTATTGAATTATTTGAAAATTTTTATTTTAGTCATTGAGTTGTTAAAATCACTATTGTATGACCTCTATTCGCACTGCCTATAGCTCTTCTTTCCCTTCCCTTCTATAGTTCAGTTTTTTTTACATAAAACAATTTTGAACGTCATGAATCTACGAACCAAAATTTAAATAGTTTTCTTTTTTTTTTTTATCTCGGACATTAACCGATAGATCAACTTGGATATAAGATATATTCCTCTACTTGTAGATAGGTACTGATTCATCGTATCGAAATTCAAATTGTTGTTTGAAGCTCACTAGCTAGAGTATTTAAAAGAATTTAATAGTCCAATGACTTAAATAAAAAATTTTACTTTTGAATAGTTTAATGATCATTTTACAACTTTTTAAAATTAAGTAGCCAAAACGTAAACTTATTAATAGTTTAGTGACCTTGAACATAATTTATTCTAAATTAATTATTGAATCAATTTTTTATAATTAATAAAATATATATTAGAGTCAATTTTTTTGGTAGTAATATATTACAAATAGTCATTCAACTTTAATAAATAAATAAAAAACAATTACTAAACTTTCAACTCAGTCACTAAATTTTAAAAAAATAACAAAATAGCCACTAACGTTACCTAAAAATGATAAATCAGTCACTTATTAACATTTTCCGTTACAGGCCTAATAAGATAGGTGACATGACTCATTAACTAACTGACGTGGCTAATTAACTAGCCACGTTGGACATGAGCAGTTGGAGTGACAGGAAGGGAAGGGACAAGCAAAAAGAAAGAAAAAAGGAAGACTGAACTTTGGGAAAAAGGTTCTAAAAGATTTTTCAAGCTGTTGAAAACATCATCCATGGCAGCAGATCATCTTTCATCTTCTGCTTTTGTTTCCACTGAAGCACCAAAAGGTTGTCTCAAGTTCTTGCTCCCTCATTATTCTTATTCTTCTTACCCTGCTGCTATTGCCAATTGAAATTAAGATGAGGAAAGGGAGGAGTTTGGCTCCTTACAGTGGCGGAGGAGGAGAAGGTGTCGTTTGAGGTGGTGGGTTGTCTTTTTGAGAAGTGACTCGAGTAAGGAGAAGTAAAGGATTTCTTTGCTTGAGAAGAGGGGAAAACAAGAGAGAATTGAGAGGAGATCAGAGGGCAATGAATGAAGAAGATGGCAGGGAAATGGATTGCGGGAACAATTTGGATCTGGGTTTAGAGCAGAAATGGAAGGAAACATCGGGATTAAGTGAGAAAGGAGTGGTGGTGACGGCAATGAAAGAGCAATGGAGGGCTAAACTCTCTATTGATTGAACGCCGAGAAAATCAACAGAGAAAATGAAAGAAAATTTAAATCAATAGTAGGTATCTCTATTTCTTCTTTTATGCTTCTTCCAACAACTAAGATTCTTAAATTAGGTTTCTACTATGGCTAATTAACGTTTTAATATATTAGAGCCAATTAATGCAGTTAGAAAAATTCATTTACATAACACATACGTCACATAATCAATTGATTGCCATTTTAAGTATAATTGATAATAAATTTATATTTCTTAATTTCTAAGTTGAAATAATTTCAAGATTAATTTTTCTCTAGTTATTTTGAATTTGTTATTCAAATAATCATGTCTAAACTTGTGATCTGGCTTTTTTGAGGCCTAATTGATTCATTTGTTCGTCTGATCTAAACGTTGAAATATGCGCCGTCGGGAGCGGATACTAGGCACCAGTCAAGAGCAGAAGCTCCGATTTGATTTGAATCCGCGTTAGAACTGTTCCTACGCACATTTATTCCAAGGATTTGGCGATTTTCTTGAAATAGCTTATATTTCTCTGATTTTCTCGATGACAAGTGTTTATACTGTATTCTCTGATTTATTTTTCTTTGAGCTTAAAAACTTTCTTAATTACAGATTACTGGAAATCTTTCACATCCAAGAAAAATAGTTTACGAAGATCAGAGAATATAGGTAAATATGCAAATTCCATTCAAAGAGAAACCATACATAGTTGCAACAGGTAAACAAAGACTAGAAATTATTTAAAAGGCCATCACAGGGCACAATCCTTCACGTAAAACCAGAAAACCCACATTAAGGGAGACCTTAAGGCTCAGAACCCACCACGAAGACGAAGAACAAGGTGAAGAGTGGACTCCTTTTGAATATTGTAGTCAGCCAAAGTCCTTCCATCTTCCAGTTGTTTCCCAGCAAAAATCAACCTTTGCTGATCTGGTGGAATTCCTTCTTTGTCCTGAATCTTCGCTTTCACGTTATCAATCGTATCCGAGCTCTCCACTTCTAAAGTAATCGTCTTACCGGTCAAAGTCTTGACGAAGATCTGCATCCCACCTCGAAGACGTAGGACCAGATGAAGAGTCGATTCCTTCTGGATATTGTAATCGGCTAAAGTCCGCCCGTCCTCGAGTTGCTTTCCGGCGAAGATGAGACGTTGCTGGTCTGGCGGGATGCCTTCCTTGTCTTGGATTTTGGCTTTCACGTTGTCGATCGTGTCAGAGCTCTCGACCTCGAGAGTGATCGTCTTTCCGGTAAGAGTCTTAACGAAGATTTGCATCCCGCCGCGCAAACGAAGGACAAGGTGGAGAGTTGACTCCTTCTGGATGTTGTAGTCGGCCAAGGTACGGCCGTCTTCGAGTTGTTTTCCGGCGAAGATGAGACGTTGCTGGTCTGGGGGGATGCCTTCCTTGTCTTGGATCTTCGCCTTAACGTTGTCGATCGTATCGGAGCTCTCGACCTCGAGAGTGATTGTCTTGCCGGTCAAGGTTTTCACGAAGATTTGCATCCCACCGCGCAAACGGAGGACGAGGTGGAGAGTTGACTCCTTTTGGATGTTGTAATCGGCCAAGGTCCGGCCGTCTTCGAGCTGTTTTCCGGCGAAGATCAGACGCTGCTGGTCTGGAGGGATACCTTCCTTATCTTGGATTTTGGCCTTCACGTTGTCGATCGTGTCGGAGCTCTCGACCTCAAGAGTGATCGTCTTGCCGGTTAGAGTCTTAACGAAGATCTGCATCTTGTTTGGCTAAAGAGAAAATCGAGAAAGAAAATTTCAATATACAGAGCAAACAAATTGCTTGAGATGGAAAATAAGGTAAGCGGTGGGCTTCCTTTATAGGAAAACTTCGAAAATGACAAACGAATAAAAAATTGACACGTAAGGAGACGTGACGTTTAAATGTTATTGGACACGGTAACGGTTACTTAATCCATTGGGCATAGGGAATAGGAATCTAATAATGATAAGGTTAAGTGGTGGGTCTCACTGCCGTTAGTTATTCCGTTTAAAGGTGTTTGGTTTAAAGTGAAAGAAAGAAAAGGGAAGGAGACGTCGTCATTGACGGAAAGTTGCTCGTTAAAGTAAAGTGGGCCCACTTGTCTTTGTCATTGGGCCCACATGGATTTAATTTTCTCTGCAAGTTGCGGGGTTGGTGCTTGGTGGACTGACTTTACCATGCTTCCAAGAAGTTTAAATTAAAGAATCAATTTGTTTTTAAAATATTTTTATGGAAATAATAAATAAATTTTTAATATTTAAAATAATAAATGGTAATTTTGGGGCTTTTTCTTGAATGGGCTCATGAAGCTAGTTGAAATGGGCGAATGGTTATTCTGAGGGAGACGATGCCCATTTTTTGTTGCCAATGGGTTGTGCTTTAAAATAAGATCAGGGAGGAGTGAAATGAACAAAATTTAAATTTTATATGTTTTTGGGATAAACATCAAATTTATACATGAATTTTATATTAATATGTAATTTGATACATAAATTTTGATTTAGTGTGATCATACACGTGATTTAGTGATTTCTGAAAATTGAATCAAATCAAAATTTTATTTATAAAATCACACAAAATCAAAGTCTTTATGTATGTATACGATAGTATTCATAAATTTTAGTTATCGTGTATATACAAGTATCCGACTATTCATAAGCGGAAGATGGTGTAGGATCATGTTTTCTAATTTGGTATCTAAATTTAATACTTTTTTTTCTAATATAATACTCGTGTTAGTTTTTGGACTAATGTGGTACCTATATTTGACAAAAGTTCGTCATGAATTTTGGTACAGGAAGATAGTAATGCTTAATTCTGATTTTAGAGTTAATTTGATGAAAATTTATATTAATTAGCTAATAATATTAGCATTTGACTTTCATCAAATTTACCCTAAAACCTAAATTAATTCAGGTCTGTAGAATTGTATTTGACAAATTAAACATAAAATTAAACAAATTTACAATTAGCACTAAATTTATTCAATTAACAAAATCATGAAATATTCAAACCTAATAATATTAACAATTAACTTTTATCAAACCTTAAAACTCAACTATTAAACACTAAAAAGTTAACACGGTTAGCTTTGAGTACCAACGATTGTCCAATACAAGTATCAGATTGGACAAAAAAAATAACCCAAATACCGCATTTAAAAAAGTCGAAATTATATATTAATCCTATATAATATAATATTTAGATTCTATTCATCCTTACTTTAAAAGGTAAATTTATCTTTACCATTTCAATGTTAAACCTTTCTCATCATAATCCCACATTGGATAAAACCCTAATCATCCACGCACCTAATATCTTTAATTTTGTATAGAGATTGCTTCATAACAAAAATCATATGGTTTCCTTTTACAAATTAAACAAAAAAAAAAAAAAACCCAAAATAAAGGGGTAACACTATTGATAACAAAAATATAAAATTTTGTAAAGAAAACCCAAGTATTATCATCTTTTCAAAATCATCCTAATTATCACTAAACTAGTTTAAAATCAACACTGGAAAAAGAAAAAGAAAAGAAAAAAAAACATTTCATGATCCACCAGTAACACTACCATTAAAGATTTCAATGGTGTCACCTTGTCCAACTTGATGCCACCTAAACGACCGATCATCGTCCATAACATTTTGTTTATAAATAAAGAAATACCCTTCTTGTGGTAAATGAAACTGGAGTCTTTGGTGCAACTTTTGCAGTTCTTTTCTCAGTTCACTCACATTATCCGTCGCATTCACTTCCACCGGTATCTTCGTCGTCCCACACTTTGGCAAAACCAACAGCTTCAGTTTCTTCGCCGCCGTCGGAGTCCCAGCCGCTGTACCCGCAGACCCAGTACCGGACCCGGTCGGGGATGGCTTTATATTAACATCAACATCACTATTCTCCGCCAGTTCACATTCCCGTGACGATCGGCTGTCAACGGGAACCGGGTCCATTTGGCCATGGATCTTCTCTTTTAATCGTAAAGGGTTGTCGTTTACGTCCGTTTCTGAAGGAACAACGGTTTTCGACGAAGGGGTATTGCTGTTGAGCGGTACATTCTTGGCCGGCGAAGGAAGTTGATGGTCGGCGGCAGCTGCATTGGGTTGGGGTTGTTTAGTACTGTTACTAGCATCGGAATCAGAAGAAACCAAGAGTTGGATACGGGAATTTTGAAGGATTTCACAGTACTCAATGTCACGATCATCTTGAAGGACATTGCCATTAAAGATTAGGGTTTGGTGAGGGATAGGGATACCATGGTATTTATGAATCTTTTCTTTGATTTCAAGAACAGTATCAAAGAAACCAACTTCAATGGAAAACGGTTTGCCTTTTTGGGTTTCAAAGATGACATCCATTTGAAAAGATTGAAGAAAAGAATGGTTTGGTGGTGAGAGTGGATTTAGAGAGAAAGTTGATTGTAATGCGAGTAATGTGGTGTTTGTTAACAGCTAATATCCGATATATTGCAACTGTGAGGCCGATTTTGCTGCAGATTTTTTGTTTTTATTTTCTTCTTCTGCTCTGGATTTCTTTCTTTTTTTGAAGATTTTGAGGGTGGAATTTATGTGATATAAATGCTCTTTAAAAGGTTCGGATTTTGTTCTTGTAAGTTGAAAAAAAACAAAATCATGATGCATGCATGCATTTATAATTGGCGGAATTTTTTGCTTTTTATTCCTTTCACTGGTTTTGTAAGAGTTAGGGTTAATTCTGTTAAACGTCCTTAAACTATGCTTTTTATTATAATTGGGTCCTCAGCTTTAAAATCATTTAATTGAATATTCAATTTTCCGCCAACTCATGGAGTATATTTGTGAATCAAATTGAAAATATGTTTATATCTAAAGAATGAGAAATTGGATTCTAAATTTTATTGATATATCTCTATTTTTAACTCAATTTATCAACAATTTCTTTTATTAGAAAAAAGGATCTATAATAACTTATCATTGACCATAAATTTTACAAAAATGTATTTTATTAGGAATATTATATATATATAATCGTTTGTTTTTACTATAAAGAAAATCATTTGTTTTCAAGAGAAATAATCAAGAAACTTTTAGGCCATGTCTTACAAATTGTAAATTTTGATAAACAAGATAATTAGTAAGAATAATATTTTATATAATATTATATGTTTTTGAAAATTCATTTTTATATAATATTTTAAAGGTAATTTCACTAATTTAAAAGTTATATGCTTTGTATTATAAAAAAATTTAAAAATAAAATTCGACTTAATTAAATAGTTACATTTTTTTAATTTGTAAATAAAAACCCAACTAACCGAACCAAAACCAAATGAAACTGCAGTTTTCAATTTTCTTGGTTTTTGTTTAGCCCTACACTATACAAAATCCATATGTGCAAAAATCTAAAAGAAATCAACAATGAAGATGATGATTCATTTAAACAGCACTACAGTTGAACTTATCGAGGCCAAACTTGACCGTAAACATCCTTCTTACTGTATCGCCGGTCCCATGACCATGGAATATCTGCACAGTAAATGTACATATATATATATATATAAGTTAAATGAACTACAAAATGCAGTTTATAAAGATTGAAGGTGATGATGGCATGAGAGAAAAGCTGTAGGAACCTTGGGATGAATATGGTTCAGGAGGGAGTTCGTATGGTACAGGCAATTGAATTACTTCGGATGTCTTGCTTCCTTGCCAAGCAAGTGTAACTAGCTTCGTCATTGCTGGTACGGGATTTCCGGGTGAGTTTGATTTACCGGTACCCTGATTTAGATAACAATGGTAATGGTTAAAAGCCATTTTGTTTATCGCATGACGTTCCTGGTGAAATTCAGGTATTTTTACCTTTGATGAACCTCCCTTATCAGTGCAGGAAAATTCACGACTGGGCCCGTCTACTTTGATACGACATGGTAAAAATAGCACACCCAGCTAGATGGATATTTACAGAAAACATAGTGTCAATACAGTCAGCACAAACGAGTGGAGGGTTCAAATTATGAGAAGATTATAGACATTCGGGTCAGATGTATGCACCTCGTAAGAACGGATCATCAACTGAGAATTGTTCTTCTGAAGGGCTCCCCAGGCAGCTTTGCTAAGATTTGCTGAAGTTAGTAAGAACCAACTGCATGCATGAAGAAGTTTCAGAAATCCGGATGAGAAAAGGGAGCTACATCCCAGTTTTCTTTTTCTTTTTCTTTTTTTGTGGTTAAAAGGTGTAGCAGAGGAAATACAAATCTTGAAAAATAAAAGCTTTTACAAGCATAATATGTAGGGCTTGAATGAATTCTTACGCCAGATTTTGTCCCTTGTAGCGTGTATATGTCTTGATATGCGGCATTGCACGACTGAAACACCAAGAAAAACAGGATCTTAAGAATCAACACTAATAACTCGTATTTACAGCTTAATCTTTCACAAAGGATGAAATAGGCATACCAGCGTCCGGTATGGCTTGCCTTCCACTTTGCCCAATACTTCTTCAAGAATCCTTTTTCGACATTCTTAAGTGGACTCGGAATTGCATTTCCAGCTGCATAGCCCTAGAAAACAAGGTAGAATAACAAAATATAACAGAAACCCGATGAGAAATAGTACCAAAATCAAGCCAGAGTGAATTGGTTCAACACCAAATTCATAATATGCTTTTAAAAAGCGAGTAGTTTTAGCTTATGTTTAGAACTAACAATAGTTGGTGGACAACCATGCACTTCCGTATATAAACGGCTAATAGGAAAAACCGACTTGATATTACCTCTAAGGAGCATCTGACATCTTCAACGGTGGGCCATATTATTAATGACTCCCCTAAACCGAGGGGTGTTTTATCTTCTGAATAGCCTGATGACATTGACGATGCTAGCTCAGCCATCCATTTCTCGTCCAATGAACCGAGGGAGGAGAACTGTGTATGCCGAACAAGAAAAAAATATTATCAACGAAAGCAAAATATATACGACTAGTTCTTCTTTTAATCTATATGGTGAAGAACCCACACACGAGAGGACATATAGAAAATAAATTCACCCGAAACCACTGCATGACTCGACATGACAGAACTCCGACAACAATACCTGATAAACTAGAGGAGATCTCTGAAACTCTTTATCAAAAACACAGTCTTGGAGAACATTTTGCAGCTTCATATGGCCCCATTTTTTCAGATTGGAACCCGTATGATATCCAGGGACAGATGCAATTAGTCGAACCTGAAAAATTATCAAAGAGTTTATATGGTCCCATGTAATTATGAGATGGAAACAAAATTGGTTACATAAACAGACAAAATTATACCTTTGCCTCACTGTAATCAAACTTCTTGAAGAAGGCGGAATTGATGTTTAAGTTTCCCAGAGATGGTAAATTAGCAGTGAACTCGGGCCACTATGAAAATTCCAGAAAATAAAGGCATTATTATATGATAATACCCTGGCATCTGCCTACCAATCTACTCAAACTTGATTAGTAACGCAAAATCGTATTTAGATCCACATATTGTACGAAAATCTGGTACCTTCAATGTGCTGAGATAGTCAACCAAGTCATTTTCAAATCCACATCCTTTCGTAGAGTTACTTTGATCTTTCCAAGGGAAATCTTGCATCCATAAACCTTGACTTTTATTATTCCAGTCAACGTATATTAAGTTTGCTGTATGAACAATAACTCTCACTCCTTGAGGATACACAAGGAGCATTGCCTTCGAATGGTGTGTCCCAAATGAAATAGGTAATGGGGGCTTGTGCAGAATCCAATTGGTAGGCTTGCTTCTCTGTATAAGGGGCAGCAAATAACATGAAAATCCACAAGCCGTATAACTCGAGCTAAAATAATATATTTAGACCCTTAGCTGACCTTCATAAGATCCAGCCTGCTATCACCTTCTCCATGAATAACCAATACATTGGGAATTTTTGCAAGTTTCGGACATGCTACACAAAGGATGACATGAAAGCCGTATAAAACAGATAAGCAAAAAAAAAAAAAAAAAAAAAAAAAAGAAGCTCATATTCAAACAAGAACTACACCAAAGTCGAATTCACCTGATATTAACCAATCAATATCTACCATATAATTTGAGAGGACTGCGAGTAGAACATCACCCTAACAATGTAAAAAACAATCAAGCAGCAACATATGAAGTTAAAATAGGTTATTCATAACATGAATCACTAATATTACACTACCTCAATCACATCCCCTATAGAAACAGAATTAGTATTTGCCCATGTTGGCAAGCCTTGAACTTTCAATAATCGAAATGTATGCGGTAACTTATCATTTGAAACGCGAAAACCCCGAATCCCCTCGACACAGTTTTGCTCTTTATTACTGTCTTTGTCCTCTGCCTGTCAAGTAAAAACCATAAAAATTAAAGCTTTTAAAGGAAAAAAAAAAGCAAAAAAATTTCAAATTTAATTAATACCTTCAATTTGTCAGCTGAATTTTCTTCATTTTTGGGACCTTGATTTCGTATTTTCTTTCCAGAAAGTTTCGGGCTTTGGTCATTGCTATTAGCTTCACTAAAATTTCTCTTTTTTTCACCAGTTGAAGCTGATATATATTTGAACGAGTGATTACCTGGAATCAGCTCTATGATATCACCATTGTTAATAGCTGTTTTCTCGCGGGAAACGAGCTTCTTTCTCACCTCGCCGGACCTAATGACCACTGGGTTAGTCCCTTCCTACAAAAATTCCACTAATTGATGAAAAACAGAGGGTGAGAAGGAAAAAGAGGAATAAATTAGTTAAGATAACGGAGTTTTTACGACGAGTAAATCGGCGGAGCCGTCAGGGGAGGTGGTTAAAGCAATGTGTTTGCGGCTGAGTCTCTTATCGGGAACGGAAACATCGTTCCGGCCGATGAAATTAGGGCCGTGAAAGAGGGGGAGCTTAGGGAGTGAAGCCACCTCTTCGAGATTCTTATTTACAGCAACCAAGTATCCAATCTGTTAAACAAAAAAAATTAACCATGAAATTTAAAAGAAAATTTGAAAAAGAAAAAGAGGGAAAAAAGAGAATTATTTAAAAGGGAATTAACCTGAGATCGAGGCATGGGTGAAGAAGTGGCGTTTGGTGCATGAAAGTTGAAAAGAAGGTAAACAGAGAAACAGACGCAGTATTTTGGAGCGGGAGGGTGGTATGGTTTCTCCTTTTGGGATTTATCTGAGTAGGGGACTCCGGTGCGGTGCGGTAGCAATTCATACTATTGAAAAATTAATAATAATATATTTTTATATTAAGAATTAGATTAGATTATATTTTTATTTAAAAAATATATTAATTTATTTACGGTAGTTCAGAAAATATATTAGTATACAAATATCAAATTTTAATAAAATAAATAAATAAAAATTTTAATTGGAATAATTAATTTATTTTTTAATTTAGCATGCATGAATTAATTTACTTATTTTAAATTAAAAAGAACATAAAATTCAATCTAATTTCTAATACAAAACCTGCAGTCATACATTACACACCTATACTACATTCATTATGCTAAATAATATAAATAATCCACAATTATAATCGCATATATTTGGATCACATATGGTATATAAAATGATGTAAATAATCTACAATCATATATTACCCCGTACAATCCACAAATTCAATAGCATACGGTAGGGGAGTTCTGGTTGATGGAGGGTTCCAATTCAGATTGATGGTTGATGAAGATCAATGGTGTTCGAGATCAACGATAGATCGATGATAATTTGAAATAATTTGAAAAAAAAGAATTTCACGATTTAAGGTAAACGGTGAAAGAAAATCAATAATGAACAATGAACCAACTTGATAACTCAAATTAACGATTTAAACCGAGTTAGTTTTCGAAGAAAAAATGTTTTTCCATTTCAATTGCTTTGCCCGATTGAGTTATTCACCAAATTAATTTAGATTTAAAAATAAAATAAGTTGTATTTTTTTAGTATTTTTTCATTTCTATTTTATGATCCATGTTCGAGTAGATTATAGATTATATTTGTTATAATAAGAACATTGTTTCAACAATCCAATATTCTACATCATTCAATTCATTTTTCCAAGTTACCAATCCATGTTAGTAACATAAAATATCGCATAAGTACAAAATTTTAAATACAATTGAGGAAATCATATATGTGAAAAACTTTTATTTTCTCTCGTTTTATAGCTCATATTCCGGGTTTGTCACTATCTCTTCCTAACAATATTGTCTTCAAAACTCAAACCTACGTCTTTTTCTCTTAAGGGTAGTGTTTTATTACTACACTCAACATTTTTTAATGTAACCTATATGCACGATTGGACAAACGCACATTTAGTTCCGCAACCTGCCACAACTACCGAGCTGCAGTCCGACAATATAAATGGGCAGTGACAATGAATGATTAAGTTCAAATAAGTGATATAAGACCTCGAGTCATTTACTAACTTAAGCATCTGAATATTCCCACTCTTCGATGATCGAATCGGATGTCCAAACATTTCTCAACTTTGGAATGAACATGACAACATTCTAAACTCATCAATTTTCATCTCTAGAAAAAGAAATCAGTATCACAAACGAGTAACTCAAAGAATTTATACTCAGTGATACGAGTTAGCATGATTCCATATATGAATATAGCTGATCAGCAATTACTAGAACATCAACACAGCTATCTAAAACTATAACTTCGTATTTAGAAATATAGAAGATTATGCTAGAGTACCCTTGCTAGAAGAATTAGATTCGGATGCTTTCCTTATCAAAATTTGGTGATCAGCAATAACTGTCTTCTCTTCTTTCTAGTATAAATAAAATCGAAATCACTTATGAGTAAAAAGTTTTTTTTTTTTTTGCTTGAATGTTGAAGTTTCCGTGAACAATCTCAAGCAAGCAACGTGATAAAGCTTTCCTATCTTCTGCGTTTATGCTCTTTCCGCATTTCTGATAAGTAGCTATCTAAGTTGGACTTTATCCATAACCGCCTCTGAAGAAGATCCTCCTTTGTTGATTCATCTAATAAACACAAATAATAAGCTTTGATTAAAATACGAGTTTAAGGGGAATGGATGAAACCCGCATTCATCTAATTAGTATAAGAGTACAAAATTACTAATCACTATGTTGCTCAGCACATATGACTGTATGAATATATGACTACCTTGATGAGTCGTTCACTCATTCTATGGTTCTATCATCTATCAAACCTCGTTTAAATGCCTAAAAGGGTGTGTTGCCTCTAAGCGAAATGGAGGAACTTAAGCATAATTACCAATGTTTAGCCATGCATCAAGAGGCACTCTGAGGGAGTTTCTCGTCAAGTAAGCTGCGTCTTCCCAAGAATATGGAGCTTGTTTGACTTTGTATCTCCAGAACCAACAGCCATACCACAACAATAGCTGGAGAGACAGAAATTTAGCTAGTAACCAATTTCAGTTTAAAAACTAGGGTTGAAATTTTTTGCTAATATAAGAACAGCGAGACCAAACACTCAGCTATAACCAACATATTTGGTATTCACAAAATTACTAATCTTAACCCGAAATTGCAGCTATTTTAGCTTAATAGCTGGTATCCTAACCTTGCCAATAGTGTAAGGGAGGAGAATGAAACGGACACCAATTAATTCCCAGATGGAGGGCTTTTCAGCTCCCTTAATGTCCAGCTCAAGTTCATTGCTGAGATCTTCCTCCTTTTTCCTACAATGAAAATATGGTAACTTCTATTAAAAAAGAAAACAAAGTGTTATAAATGACAGCATGTGCACATTGCTCAATGTGTTTTTAAGTAAACAAAACCACATTACTCTATATATGGTTAGCGTAAACAAAACCACACTACTGTATATGTGCCTAATGTAAACAAAGAGCCACAACACTGGAGTCTAATTTTATGGGCCAAAAATGAAAAAGGTAAATGAGATATACTTGACAATTTGCCTGTTACTCTTCTTCTTATTTGTGGTTCCTCCACTGCGTTCAAGTTCCAATGCCCGCAGTCTGTTTTTGTAAGCAGGTGTCTTCTTCACCATATCTACAGCCTGAATCCAGAAAAGGGAAAGCAGGGAAAAAAAAGGGTCAAATGTGTAACATGTAAACTACTAAGGTTACAGTGTGAAAAGTTCAATCTTATAAGTCTATCTACCAATATTAAGCAATCCAAAGTTGACCAAATACGATTGACATTCAGAAATGCCAATATTTAGATAATACTTGATGGTAACTCACCTGATTATACCTTGTCAACCGATTGAAATATTGAAACACCGAAAGAATCAGCAGAACACCAACAAGGACAGCACGAGTATCCTAGAAAGCACGCATATAGAATTGTAACAAACAAGTAAATCCAAAACCCTACTCCGAATCAGAAAGATATTTAGTAATCACAGATGTAATAAAATAATCCTCACCGTTTTGTGACCATAATATGCACGATAGTAACGAGCTGTATTGTAAAACACCTAAAACAAACAGAAATTAGATGATTAATCATACAGAGTAATGTACAAGGTCAGCTGCAGTGAAATCAAATGATCCATGATAGTAACAAGAGTGACAAAGCTAAACGAAAGCATAGTTTACATATTACATATCATAATATATTTCATAAAATGCCTTAAAACAAAAACTTAAAATTCACCTCCTCTGGATGTGCAATTGCATAATCATACTGCTCCCTTGTGGCTTCATCTTTCAGAATCTGCAACCAAAAAATCATTACTTTTAATCACTAGCTTTCACAGTACTGATAAGAAAAATCTCAAATTCAATGTAGTGCACAAATTGAAAGACAAGGGAATGTAATTTACCTCATACGCATTGGCAATTTTCACAAACAGCTTTCTAGATTCCGGATCTGGATTCTTATCCGGATGACTAAAAGAAAAATAATAAAAATTCTAGTTTAAGATACAATTATATCAAGAAAGAGATCGAAGAAATTTAAAAAAGGAAAGAAGAAAAAAACCCACTATTTCAAGGAGAGCTTATAATAAGCTTTCTTGATCTCCGAGGCATTAGCAGATTGAGAAACCCTATAAAATATAAGCTCAAAGTTAATTAAAAGAAAATACGAACGGAGAGAGATAAATTCGAAGTGAGGGAGCTGACCCTAGGAGATCATAACAATCGTCTTCGTCACAGTAAATGGCGATCGACGGTGAGATATAGAGAGATAAAAAGAGCGTCAATACGACCGCGCACCACCGTATAGTTGCCGGTGGCGCCATCTTTGATTTTCCCTTCTCTGGTTTTCCTTCGAAATGGCTTCGGTTTTTTTTTTTTTTTTTTTGTTGTTGTTGTTGTTGTTGTATAGATGGAAACAGATTTCTTTTGCATAACTAAAAAATATACACCGCTTGATCTATTTGACTACAAAAGTCAACGTATTTACTGATTCAAACTTCGGGCTGGGCTGGGTGTCCATCAGATGCTGGGCCTTCTCATGGTTTACATGAGTAGGCTTAATTCACCGGGCCTTCTCATAGTTCGTATCTTTTTTTTTAACATGAGCCCACTTTTCTTTTGAGGGTTAATTCCATCAAAGGTCCTTGAACTATAGCCCAATTTTAAATTTGTTCCTAAACTGCAAAATGTTTTAATTAAGAACTCAACATATTAATGTTGTACCAATCATGTCCTTTCACCAGCCTAGCCTTTATTTTTATTTTTTTGAGGAAAAACACAAGGATAAAATTATAAATATATGTATACTTATCCCATAAATAACTTAGATGCAAGTTTAAATTAGAAACGAGCATATTTAAAACAGATTGATAAAATTATAAATTTGTGTGTATTTACCACATGAACAACTTAAATAATGCATATTTAAAAAAATTTGTGTTAGTAAAGCTTAAGAGGGTTCTTTCTTTCTTCTTTTTTTTGTCAAACGTGATAAATCTAAACTGTCCTTTTATAGTAAATACATGTATGTACAATTTGATTCACATGTTTTAAATATATTCCACATCATATTTGAACTACCATTTAAGACCAAAATTAGCACGTAAGCTAACAAAAGGGCTTAATTAATATTATACTAATACGTCGAAGATTCAACTAAAACGTTAATTTATACTTTTTTTCCCTTTCCAATACTGTTGAAACTTTTTTTTTCTTAATTTCCAAAGGACTAAACTATACTATAGGATGATATAAGCATGAAATTACTTTGAATAAATATGGTTTAATATGTAAATTTAGTTTTAGTTTAATTAGTATTGGTATTATTACAATAAAATTTGAAGGACGTTTATTTAAATACGCTTAAGTATGTAATAACTTTTATTCCAAAGGGCATAATATTGTTGTTTCATGGATGTATAGTGTGCATCGCATTTAGGGTTTGTGTTGTTTCAAGTTTAGATAATTTAATATTCGATTTATTAAAGTTTGTGAATCGAGTTTTTAATTGAGTCATTTCAAATTCAAATCTTCTTAAATTTAGATTATTTTTTATTTGAGTATGGATTATTGAAGTTTAAATTAAAATTTAAATTTAAATAAAATCGTGTTAGGATGGAGTTTTTTCCTTCTTTCTAAATCGTGTTGGAAAATGGGGATAAAAAGTTCAGATTATAGGTTTTTGAATAGACCAAAATTAGTTTTAAATAAAAAAATTAAGGAAATTTCGAAGAAATAGTGGTTATATTTGTTTCGTTTGACACAATATTTAGAGCTATTCATAATCTCTTCTCAACTCATAAATAAGAAGATAATACATTTCAGCATACTCACACTCATATCTTTCAACATAGACAACAATACCCATACCAGTCAAATTAAGACTCAATCCACTATCTTTTCTCAAACTTTAATTTTGTTTATGTACCTAAATTGGCAAACTTTATTGTAATGTTGCATGAATTGTGGTTTACACTTATTATCCTATTAAACGCTATATATTTGTAATTACAAATGCTAATTAATAAATTAATATGATCGTCTTATTTGAATTAGAATTAGAAAAAATGAGTTAAATTAATTTTAAACTCAATTAATTTAAATTGAACAAATTTAAATTTTAAAATAATTAACCTCTTTAAGTCAAATCATTGATGTTTAATCCTTAAATAATTCCGGTTTTGAATAATTTTAATTGGAATCCCAAATGGAGGCAAATGCACATGAGATGTTGAGCAGTTCGGCATGGGTGAATGGCCGAACAACCGCGTGCCAGAAATATTAAAATTCAAAAGGTTTTAAAAAGGGACTCTTAATGATTAAGTGGGAATACAATGAATAAAAATAGGGACCAACAGTGGGCCCAATCCCACCACTCAAACATTGAACCTACTAGACTCGTCAATCCTCCATGTGGGTAATAATGGAGGCAACAAAGTCACCTGCTCTTTTTTTCTCCCCGACAGAGTGTTTAATTGATTGCAGATTTTTTTGTTTTGGTCCATTGAAAAAGATCCACTTCCTAATAAATTTCTACATGTTTCAGGCTGGCTAGTTAGCTCACTGGTATTGACAGGACCTGAAACTTTTTGATGGCCCATTTGTAAGCAGCTATAATGTGCTGCTCTTCCTGGATGGTGGCTAGTTGGGAATTATCGACACTGATCCTCCACCATTTCATTGTCGGCCGTGATTGAGTCAAGGTTATAGGGAAACAATTTTTTAAAAGAATATATATACATATAATTTGTGTATGAGCTATGATAAAATATCTAGCAGCACTAAGGCATGCAAGTAGGCATCAGTGAGGTCTGTTTGGACATTTTTCCCAGTCAATCTCGCAACAATTTGGTGTTTGGATAAACATGAGTGTGTTGAGTTTAGCTGAAACTTTTCATCGGAGCTTCTAAGTCTATTTGGACATTTTTCTCATTCTATTCCTTTTCAATTATTTAATGATATTTCAGTCATTTTTTTTATATCATTCATACATAATTTTGGTAAATTTTTTTATCCTCAACCTTGAACCAAAACCCCGAACCTTGACCCCAACCTTGAATTCGAATTCAGAATCTTAAACTTAAATCTCAAACTTTGAATTCAAAACCCCAAACTCTAAACACTAAACCGCAACCCTAAATACAACCCAAAACTCTAACATGAACTCAACCTCTGACCTCAAACCTCAAACCTTATAATTAGTTTAAGATTCGAGGTTTCAGGTTTAGAGTCAAGGTTTGGGGTTCGTATTCAAGGTTGGGGTTTAGGTTTAGGATTTAGGGTTTAAAGTAAAAAAAAAAACCAAAATTATATATCAATGATATGAAAAAAATTGTTAAAATATCATTAAATAATTAAAAAATGATACAGGATTACATGACGCCCTTGTTTCATACAATTTATTCTCTGGTGGGTAGAGTGATAGAAAAAAGAACTAAGTTTACCTTAGCTTTATTTCCTATCAAGTTAATTAAAAATAATTTCCAAGTAGATAGTTTAAAAAATCATCCACGTATGATTTTTTTATTTTTTACTTGTGGACATTGTAAACATCTTAATTAATTATAAAAAATAACTAAATGATTTATTATTTAATATAATAAATAAATTAAATAATTATAAAACAATTAATTAAAATTTCAAACTTGTAAGCCTAGCTTCATCATCACTGCGCAAGCGTCTAAGTAACTCATAGTAGAGTGCCGCAAGTTCAAACACTTTACTTGAACTCGTGACTACGTTACCATGAGCTGAAAGCCTGAGTTGCAACGTGACATCTTTTAGGGTGATGGTGTACTCACTACACGGTAAATAAAATGTGTGGGTCTCCGGGCGCCATCGCTCAACTAATGTGGATATTAAGTCGGCCCTCAACCTAAACATCCATATCAATGTCGCTGGTCCAAATCTGATGACATCCAAGTATGGCATAATACGTTCGTCCAGCCGGTAGCTCGGACCATGGACACGCGCCTTCAACACATGGTACTCACCCTATCCATATTAAATTACCGCATTAGTTAAATTCTTCTAATTAAATAAAAAATGACATGCAACTTTATAAATATACATGTGAATAACAAATAACAAATTTTTTTTCCAGCACATTAATCATCATTGTTGTGTGATGGGTTGCTCTAACAAAAAAAAAAAACCCATTTTTATATCTGCACAAACAATAAAAATTTTAATCACTGACTAAACAAAAAACCAATAATTTATCATAACTCGTATTTTTCCAATTGAAATTCAAGTATCTTTATTAAAAAATATATAAATATAAACAAAAAAAAACTGTAATAAACAACCCATCCTCGTAATTAAAATTTCTACCTATTTAATTTTTTATATTATTTTTATTATCTTAAACATTATATTTAAATATTATAATATACAAATTATTATTACAAAAAACAACATACACTAAAATTATCTTAATGTATCCGTTCATCTTAAACACAAATCAGTTCTTTAAAACAAAAATATAGTCTTAAAAATTATATCTAACAATTGACAATAATCTAAAATATAAACATATATCTTTTATAAAAAATTAAAATTAAAAAAAAATATATATATATATTAATAATTACAACACTTTTTCCCTAAACTTCCTCCCAAAATTTCAACACTAAACACACACAAAAAAATAAATAAAACAACGCACTTTATTCTCCCCACCGGTGGTGGATGATGGAGTAGGGGGACCAAACCCCACTTTATATAGAAAGAGAAAAAAAAACTGAAAAAAGAAAATAATTTTTACATGGTTAATTTTTTTTACTTTGACCAGTGTCACTTGGCACATCGCTGGCAACATTGAAAAATAAATTTTTTCACTTACATACTTTTATTTTCGCGGGTATTTTGAAAAAAAATTATTTTGGTGTCACTTGACATAGTAGCGACACAAAAAAAAACCCTTTTTATTTAAAACACATAATTGGGTGATGATTAAAGGGAAAAGAGATGGTGCTGTCGCTGTGCCAGGCGGTCTTGACAAGTACTATTCAAAATAACCCATTTTAGTAATTAATTTTTTCTCGAACTTATTTTTGTAAGTAATTATTTTTTTAATATTATTTTTATAAAAAATCCTACATAATTGCCCTAAATTTGACAAACCTTAAATTTTATTTTAAGCTGACCTAAATTATTCCTAGTTATTTATATAAAAAAAAAACATGTTAGAATAGAACAACTTGATATTTTTCGATACATAGTATTATATTATTCAATTTTTATATAATATATATTAAAATCTAAACTTAACCTATATTTTAAATATACTTACTTTTTTTTTATCTGAATTTATTTTTCACGTAGGTGGTAAGGTAGGGTTCGAGAAGCTGATCTAGGAAACTCAGTGCCCTTATCCTCTCCACCAGTCCCCTCAACTCAGTGACTCGAATAATATTGTATCACTGTGAGTCCAACATATATTTCCATATATAGATGCAAGTTGACTTAGGTTAGGTAACGATCAACAACCAAAGCCTGTTCATATACCCTGTGCTAATGATCCATTAGGACTTACCGATAAAAAATTACAGCTGAAGTGATAAATAAAGTTATTGTTCATAACATTGGAGGACACACCTGAATTAAAAACCAAAGCCTGTTTATATCCAGCCCCGCAAGCCATGTTGCTTTAATTGCAACCTTTGGTATCTTCTTAACAACACAAAAGTCAGTGTGTCCATTGAATAACACTGAGGGAAAGGGATATATTTTGTTAAGTCCCATTGCTTCAAGTATTTTAAACAATAAATCCTTCAGTAAGGATCCTGATGTCGTTTTATATCAAAGCATTGCACATGGAAGCTCTTCTACAGAGAATTTCTCTGTAAAAATCACATATATATAAAATAAAAATATTCATAACCTGCATGTGAGTCTGGTTTGTGCTACGTATATTACCGACATGCTACTTTTTATATCTCAGAGACCATGGGTTCTTTTTTATGATTGGATTCAATTGGTGTAGATTCAGCCAAGTATATATAAACGTATACCAAAATTTTCCCTCACAAAAATTGCATGAAAATTTTCATTTGGTTCTCCTTCTTCCAAGTCTCCCCTTTATCTTTCACTCCCATTTCAAACACTAGATATAAATATATATATATATGTATATGTTTGGAACAACATGACAGTGCAGCCATTTGCATTTTCTCTGATAATCACATAAGACGCGTGTTCTTCTGTAAAGCATAAGCTCACAATCACCACCATTGTTTTTGCCTAACCTAATAATTTACATCAATAATTATAATGATTGATATCTTTACTATATATAGAAATATCTGTCCTTCAGTCTTCCTCAACTACACGATTTAAAGCATTCACACGGTGTCTCCCCTTCACCTATATATATAGGTGAATATGACTACTTTATATATATATGTATATACATAAGCATTAAAGCATCGTTTTCCTTGTAAGTACAGTTGTTTTCAATAAGGATATATAGATAAGCTGAAAATGTATTGGTAGATGTAGACATTTACGTACAGTGACGTTCTAGTTGTTACCTGATACTTGACTTCAAATTTCGTCCTTTAATTTTCCATTTTTGTTGTTTTTTTCTTTTTTTATGTTCATACAGGTAAATACCATATTATAGCTCAGCACGTTTTCAACAACATGGTGGAGACTCATAGCCATAAAGACAAATATTAACCAGGTTAGATGAGATTACATGGGTAAAATTATTAAGAGTATTTACTTGAAAAATGGTCAAATTAAAATATCTTTTCTACTTTGTTGGAAAAGAAAAGGATATTCATGTACCACAGCTTGAAGGGGTCGCATTCTTGATTTGATTTTAATGAATGAAATTTATGATTGCTGATTGCAGCACACTATATCTAAATTAATTTCAAATTTTGTAAAAAAATAATGCGATAAAGAATTTAAATTTGTATGTAAAATTTAAAATCGAGTATTATAAATAAAAGATTATGTTAAAATTTTTTATATTTTATTTAAGAATCTTATTTAACAATTACCGATTGGCATGAGTATTATTATTAATACAGGAGAACGTAAATTTGACTATGCTAAAATGCATTACCCTTATATTTAAAAATTTCCACTCAATAATTAATTAGAATGTGGAGATATATATTTCAAAAATTGGTGTGACATCACCTAAATATTCTTTTTCCAACTAAAAGTCAATTATATTCTTTTATATAAAAAGGATAATGTAATTTTTAGCTTCTAAATTTGGTTTTTTCTCAATTTGATCCTGACTTTTTTTTTTTTAATTTAAAGTTTACAGCAGTTTTGAAACTTAGACAAACTTTTTTCTAATTCTGATCATTGTGAACACATGGGCTAAAACCAAGAAAAATTGTTAAGTTTTAGACTAATTAAACAACAAAAAATTTAAGGACTAAATTGAAAAGAAGGCTATTAATTAAGTTCAATGAATGATTGGTGCTTTATCCCTGTATAAGAATCCAATAGGAAGATTTGTGCCACTTTCCCGTTGCAAATCCACGTGATGTGAGTGTGCCCAAAATGGAACATTGAAATGACCCAAATGGCCATTCATCAATCTATGCTAAAAAACAAAGCTTGTTGCTCATAAAGAAATTTACCAACTTCCAACTATAGTGAAAGATATAATGATAATTCAGTCCCTATGTTTATTTATTTTATTATTTTGAACTTCAACTTTTAAATTTTAGTTAAATTATCTTATTTTCGAAGGATAAATTTATTGGCTTATTAAAATTTTAATGGATTTAATATGATAATAGGTACTTCAGTCTACATATACTTTATTATTGACATGGATAAATTAATTTAATGTGATAGTATGTGGGAATCGAAATGACATTTAGCATTAATAACAATAACTTTTTGAAAGGGACTAATAAATAATAATTTTAATAAACTGTCTTTTATGATCTTTATATGTATAATATATAGTTGGGAATGACAGCCGACATGGAAATAAGGTCCTACTCAATGAATGCATTTTGCATGGGTCTCTTCTCTTGTAGCTGTCAAATTCACTGCCATTTATTATTACTTTACATCCCCTCCATATGCATCTTAATTTAAAGTTTAAATTTATCTAAATTTTGATAAAACAATTTGTTTTTGGAGATAGTTTAATTCTAAGTTTTATTCGCAGGGACGAAGTCAGAATAATTATTTAGGGGTCGAATGAAATTTTAATTTTTTATAATCTATCTTTATAATTTTTAAAAGATTAAATCAAATTTTTATAATTTTAAGGGGTCAAAGTATAATTTTACCTTTACTAATTTAAAATTAAAAGAAATTTAAGAGCGTGAATAGTTTTTACATTTTAGGGGGAGCCCTCCTAGATGCCTCTGTTCATTGATTTATTTTAGAAAAAAATGAAAAGTTATTTGACTGTTGATTTTTGTTAATTTGTTGTTTATAAATTGTTTTGTAAATAAATTGTTGAAGCGTTAATTCTTTTAATTATTTAATGATAAGGTTTAATAATATTATCCAATCGATTTTCTAAATATGAGAAACAAATTTAATAAAATGAAATGAAAACACTAACTTCTTAATTTTACTTTTAATAAAATTTATTAATTTTCGTAAAGTAAATGAAAAAATTTCGAATTTCATCATTTTAATACATATCACGATATAGGTGAAAAATAAATTTATGTAACAAATAAATTTATAAATAATAATTAAGGATTTGGTTGAATAGTAAAATATAAATGTGAAAAATTAAAGAGGTATGGGTTCAAATTATATTTTGTGTATATTTTTTTTTATTTTTTATATAAAAGATATTAAATGATAAAATACCTTAAAATATAAATTACTTTAAAATAATGAGGGAATTTTTATTTTTTTAATTAAATAGATATTCGATTAACCCATGATATTAACTCAGTTAAAAGTTTTATAATAGATATATGGGAAAGTAGCATAATTACCAATATTAATCCGGTGTAATATACATATAGCGAATATATATTACAAAGCTATGATATTAGTATAAAAACATTTTGCATGATAGGTTGAATCCGTGCATCGCGCAAGTATAAAATTAGTATATGTCTATATCATTATACCAAAAATATATATTCAATCTATATATTTGGTTTGAAGGTATCTATTACAAGATTAATATTATTCATTAATGGGGAGAGATGCACTTATATTGCTGCAATACTAACATAGTTTTATATTTTCGTAATTGTTTTTACAATTGATATGTTAACAAATCAACAGTTGAATTCATCAATGTCATGCGTGTAACTTTTTAAATCGATCTGATATTTTTATCATGTTGATTTAGAATATTATCTATATTAATATGTGTACTAGTTGAAAGTTTTTTTCTTCATAAAACAAATAATTTTATATAGATATACTCTTAACTTTAAAAGAGATTTTACCTTTTGCTTTTCGGTGAATTATAAGAGATGGGCAAAACCCTAATAACAACTCGACTAATACGATTCAAATCTAGATCATATCTAAAATGATGAACACCCTGCCTATTATACCAACACAAATAGATAATCCTATTACCTTTTCACAATCCTTATCTATGTTTCATAATTTGATATAGGAAAATGGGAAAGTAAAATCTTTAGAATTCAAAAACCTATGATTGGATTAGAAAATTAACAAATTAGTGCATAGAGAGAAAATAGTAATAATAAATAATATTAAAAGATGGGTAAGAAGAAGGATGTAGAAAGATGATAAACATAATAAATGCATAAACATATACCAATATAAATCTATTGACTCCACCAAAAGTGCTATAAAAAACACATGCAAATTCATCTTTGTCTCCAATGTCTTTTAAAAAGAATTTGGGGCAATAATTATAATAACATAATGTTTTATCTTGATTGAAATCATCATCAGTCCTTAGGCATGGATTCGGACCCACCATTCCATGAAACCTACAAGACCCTTTTTGCAGCCACTAAGCCTTTAAACAACGACTGGCTCGCGGCGGTGACGGCTGTGGAGGAACTTGAGCTTCCCTCGATTGATCTGACCCGGTTAAGCCTCGGGTCGCCGGAGAAGGAGAGGTGTAAGAATGATATAGCTAGGGCTGCTAATGAGTGGGGTTTTTTTCAAGTGGTGAACCATGGGATTTCGAGGGATGTATTGGAGAAGATGAGAGATGAGCAAGTCAAAGTGTTTAAGCAACCGTTTCAACATAAGTGTACGGAAGACAAGTTCATGAATGTGTCGGCCGGTAGTTACAGGTGGGGAACGCCGACGGCTACTTGTTTAAGGCAACTGTCGTGGTCTGAAGCTTTTCATATCCCCATGACCGATATCTCTAGCCTTGGTGATACTTCTACTTTCAGGTATTTATGAATGAAATCCTTCTATCTTTTTTTTTTTTCTTTACAATCTTGAAACTTTGCATGCATTTATATTGAACTTTGCATATGGTTCCTTTCTTTTTTCAATCTAACAAGAAAATAATAATAATTTGTGATTTAAAAAATGGGTAAATACTTAAATTAAGATATTATTTACATAAGCGTCAAACCTTTTAAAATGGTAATATAAGGGTCTAACTTTTACATGCAAGATGAATCAAATATTGCTTAAAAAGAAAATAAAATAAAAAAGAAACATAATTTGAAACATAATATACGAATTTGATAAACCCTTATTTGAGCACATATGAAAATGTTTGATCCTTATTTGACCATTTTGAAAGATTTGATCTTCACTTGAGTATTTTTGTAAAGGTTCAATTCTTATATGACTATGTTTGAAAGGTCTGACCATTATGTGAGCAACCCCTAAAAGATTAGGCTTCACTTTGAACATTTAACCATTAAAAAATTCACTCAACCTTTGACTAATGAATGTTTTTATTGTAATATAAACTATTTGGATTAAGTCATAACATTTATAATAGTAGTAGGTTCAAATTAGCTCAAATTAAATTATATGAACTAAATATAGGGAGCAAAATCATTTATAATATAGTAAGTTGGCATGGTATTATATTATAATAATATATTTGTCACATCAAATTTAATAGCTACCATTTGATCAAGACTAAAATTTTTAATTTTAAAAGTACAAGGATTTTCATGACCAAAAATTAAGTATGCATAAGTTTCCGTGCTCTTCAAATATTTAAATTTTAGTCCCTAAATTTTTTATTTTTAAAAATTTAGTTTTTTTACTTTTCAGGTTTTAAAATTCAGGTCCAATTGGTAAAATAGTTAAGTGGTTTTTTTTTGTTAAATTCATGTTAATTATGTCTTTTTTTTTACTTAAATGGCTACAAAGTGAGTTTTTTTTTTAATTCCAAAATCTCACATAAACAAATTTAACAAAAATTTAACAGTGTTAACAATTGGATTTAAATTTTTGGAATCTTAAAAATATAGGGACTAAATTCTTGGAAATAAAAGTATACGGACTAAATTCTAATTTTTTTACAAAGAAAAAGGACTTATGGCATATTTTAATTATGACCAAATTAAAATACAATGATTAAATTCAGAACTTATGCATGGTGCGAGGGCCAATGACAGAATTTAACCTAAAACTTATTACCATAAAACCATTCAACGTATCATGAGGATTTCCTTATCATGAAATTGCATGCATATGTTCTTTTCCTCTCTCGCATGCATCAGCCAGCAGCATCGGCACCCTTCTCCCGTACCAAGTCTATTGCTAGTTAAAAAGCTCTTGATTAAAATATTGTAATATTTTTTGGAAAATGAGAATTATAGTTTGTTTTTAGAAATTTAATTTATTTATTTTTTATATTTTAAAATTCAAGTCTAACTATTCGTTTATGATATTATTTTGTGTGTGTTAAATTAAGATTAATTATACCGTTATTTTTAATTACATATCTATTAAGTGAGATTTTTTTTATTTCAAAATGTAACAACAATAAATTTAACAAAAAAATTAATAATGTTAATAGTTATACTTAAATTTTTAAATATAAAAAATTGATGAACTAAATTCTTAGAAATAAAAGTATAAACACTAAATTAAAAATAATTTATGACATATTTTAACCAAAGCATAATGATTTAAAAAAAAATTGGAACCAAACAAAAAGTTAAACATTTTTTTATGATATTTAAATTGAATTGGATTGGTCGATCGGATTGGTTGGATTAAGAATCAATTGAAATATCGATCTAGAAAATGATTTTAAACCAGTTAGATCGGGAATTGATACCAGTTCAATAAATTTTTTTAATTTTTATTAATTTTTATGAATTTATTTTTTATAAAACTAGTACACCGATGAACGGGTGAACTAGTCAGTTCCACCATCTCTCTGGCATTTTTTACCTTTGCATGAGGTTCCGTCAATACAGTATTACCGTTTTACTTTGGACCCAACTCTTCACAAATAAAAGCAATAATAATAAGTCTCAAACTATTATTATTTTACTCATTTAGTTTGTTGTTTTTTTAATGTGTTAAACCAGTTCATCATCCCTACACCAGTTCGCTAAAAAAGTTGCCAGTCTTGCTCAAAAACTAGCCGAAATTTTAGCAGAGAAATCAGGTAAAAAATCAACGTTCTTCCAAGAAAATTCATTACCGAGCACTTGTTATCTCCGGTTGAACAGATACCCACCATGTCCGATCCCTTTGTTCGGTCTAATGCCACACACAGACAGTGATTTCCTCACTGTACTGTACCAAGACCAAGTTGGAGGGTTACAATTAGTGAAAGATGGGAAATGGGTTGCAGTTAAACCAAACCCTGAAGCTTTGTTTATAAACATTGGAGATTTATTTCAAGCATGGAGCAATGATTGTTATAAAAGTGTACAACATTGTGCGGTTACTAATCCGACGAAAGAAAGGTTCTCGGTTGCTTATTTCCTTTGTCCATCGTATGACACCGTGATTGAGAGTTGTAGTAGCAATAAGCCTTCGGTTTATAGAAGGTTTAGCTTTAAGGAATATAGACAACAAGTACAAGAAGATGTTCAAAATTATGGTTATAAAATAGGGCTTCCAAGGTTTCTTGTATAAAAATAAATATTTTCCGAGTAAATATCGATCAGGGAAAAATTACTTGATATTATTTTCTTCGAACAGGAGATTTTTGTTAAAAGTACATCGAGTTCTGCACCACTTTTTTTTTTTTTTCGCTCATTCAAAGAACAAACACAAAAGTCAAAGACCGGGGAAATAAGCCCCCATGAAAACCAGCACCCGAAACAAAACCCCACTCAAAAACCAAAATAATTGAAACCATGAAAAACTAACACACCCCCACATTATCACTGCCCACAAAAGACAGAACACAACAATAAAAACAACCAACAACGATAAACTAAACCAAAAGTACTGCAACAGTAAAACCAAAAAACAACTAAGGCAGAAACAGCAACCAGTCCCCAAAAAGAACTCACCACCAAGCCTTGTACAAACCAGGTCTTCTAATACCAGCAACCACTAGAGCAAACGCCAAATCGTTTCCATTTTTCTCTGCAATCGCAAAACAAACATTATTTAAACTGGCCACCTTCGAATCAATTTCCCTTGATCGATCCAATGGACAATGACCTTCTAGATATAATTAAAAGTTAAGTTATTATTTGTAAGTTAAACTATGTCATAAATCTTTGTATTATTTTTTTGTAAATTTGAAATTTAACCCTTTACCAATCAATACGAGATTCCACTAAAGATTTGTCCTAGTCTACTCATGTTTATGTTATGCTATTAGGCTAACATTAATTAAGTCTCAAGTGTATAATTACAGTTGAAAGCAACATCAGCCCTTTTAAATGGTTGTCCATTGCCCAAGAAATTTGCAATATAATCTTTTCAGCCCAATTTAACTTTTGGGCTACTAAATTCTGTTAGTATGTTTCCACTATTGTTTTAGGTACAAAGTAGTAATTTGTCATGGTGTTGAAGCCTGATGGGAATTAATTTGTATATCAGTCTAGATGTTTAAATTGAACATAGAGTAAATTGCTCGGAATCAATAAAATACCAAAAATAAAGACAAAAAAAAAAAAACAACTATTGAATTGATTTAGAAACTTTTTAATTAACTTTTTAATTGTTGTTGGATTTACGATTGAACTGGTTAAACTGAGAATTAATGATTTTATCGATTTGATGACTAATTGAATTTTTGAAACATCATTAATTTGAAAAATAATCTTGTAACTACACCCTTTAATCCTCAAGACCAATTTTTGGTAAGAAAATGTAAGAAGCTTCAAAACCTAGGGAAAGTTATTTTGACTTTTAATCATTTTATTTTGGATACTTGTATAAATTATTTTCCATTTAGATTGTTTTGGGTCTATTTGGATTCAAGTAATACGATCGAGTTTAAGCTGGAATGGAACCGAGTTGAAATTTCTAAATTTGAATGCTCATAGTGCAAATATACATTTTTTTTTCTTCTAAAACTTCGGAAATTTTCCTTCACTAACCGGTGTTATATAATTCTCATCAACAGCAAACATATTTCTTAATAAAGAAAGGAAGAAAACACTCACAATCAACCACTTGCACCCATTATATTTGTCGGGCATGAATTAAACTCCCATGTGTGTGCTACATATAGCAACATACATTTTAATCGGCTTATATAGGTTGGCGAGAGAGTATGGTTCCTAACTACGCACTTAATCTAAAGCATTCTCATCTGCATTTGTTCGGCTAATTGTCAATGTGAAGTATATCAGCAAAATTGTACCCATGCTCGACCTGCCATTAAAAAAAGAACAAGAAAATTTTCATTTTCAATATAACATATTGTTGATGCAGAATCTAGGGTTGACTGTTAAAGGCGGTTCACGTTGTAGTTTTAGGTGCCGAAAACTGCTAAGAAAGATAATCATATCATATATATACCCCAAAGAAGGGATGGAAGTTCGTTTTATAGGCCAAAAGAGAACTAGGGATCTGCACACATATGGATGATTTGACTGGATAGTACGAGTTAGAAATCCGCTAGATGAGCAGACATGACGGTAAAGTCCTTTTATGGATGATTTGATTGGATTGTACGAGTTAGACAAAGGAAACTGGCGGTGGAAAGTGAGTGTTTTCAGTGTAATGGACGTGACTTGCAGACAAGCAGACATTTGTATTGATGAGGCCTTAAGTGAGTGATCAAAGGAGGCCTAGGGATCTTGCACACAAGCCCTAACGAAACATACTTTCATGGATGATTTGATTGGATGTGACTTGAAGGTCATAATAGTTTAGGTTAAAAAAAACTTACAAGGTGGCAAAGAACATGAGAATCCTCTTGGGATCTAATAGCCATGGTGGAGGAGATCGCTTGATACTATTTCTCCTTAAATTGGATCTACTTTCAGTTGCTCCTGTGATATTATTACCAGATGTCATACTAATGAGCTGATGATGGACTTGTGGATTGCTTAAATGATCGCTGAACTCTTCCGCCACCGCCATTAGCTTTTCCGGCGACCCTATCATGTTTTAGTTCAACATTTAATAATTCCATCCCCAAATTCAGAAATAAAATATATATGCAAATTAACAGTTAATTTTTAACATAAATTTCACAACAATACGTGCATACAAAGAACATGCGTCCAAGAGAATCTATACTTCAAACCAAACAATAAAAAAACAGACATGTGATACATATACGTGATATACGTGATATACGTGTTTATAATTCGATCCCACGTACATCATGATATTTGAGTTGATATTTCATGGAAAAATTCAATAAATATTATATAATATTTTGAAAAATTCTATTAAAATATTTTTAAACTCAAGAGTGTATTGAACTACTAAAATTGACATTACGTGAAACAACAAACATGTCACTATTGTCTACTAATTGTTCACAATATGCAAATTAAGAAGCAACGGACCAATATTCAATACAGGTCGAGAAAATTAAACCATTATAAGCTTGGGAAAAACTGGTAAATTCCGTCCATTATTTTCCGGGAAAATTTTCTCAAGAACAAACAAAGTAACAATGGGATGATTTAAATTTTGTACCTCCTGATGAAGAAGAAGAGTTGGAAACAAAAGAATCTCTATCACCTCTCTGAGACCCTTTGCGAGAAAGGCTTCTCTGCAATTAACAAAAAGAAAAAAAAAAATACAAAATATAATTCTTGAGAATGACATTTTAATTATATATTATTATATTGATATGACTAAATGAAAAATAAAACTGGGAAGCGAAATAGCATATTGGAGATTTTCCCAGAAAATAAATTAAAAAGGGAAAACTTACTGTGATTCTTGAATTTGGGTTGGTTTCTTTAATATTGGATCCTCCATGAGAGAAACTTTCAATATCAATAACAAAACTATCGGGTTTGTTATCTCCATTGATATGATCCGAACCCGAATTCTTTTGTGTGGATATCCTTTCTTCCGACCCACCACCATCGTAGGAAGATACGAAATCCTAAATCAAAATCAGAAATTAATGGAATTGAATTTTCCGTACTCGGGAAAAATATTTGCAGAAAACTGAAAATCCCGGAGAGAGATATTGTGCTTACCAACTTTGGATTTTCCGTCATGGCCATAATTTTCTCGGGAAAATGAAGGGAAATTAATAATTAAATATAATAACAGAAGAGATTCTATTGCGTTTTCCAATGGGGAGACTTAATTAACACCTGATTGAAATATAAAATAAGAATTATAAAAAAAAACTTTGAACACACACATATATATATGCATGTATATGTATATGAATATATGAATCAACCAAACCTGTTCAACGAAGACAAAAAAAAAAAAAAAAAAAAAAAACCAACTCTTGTTCTTTGTTGAAAAAAAAAGACAGGTAGTTTAACTGACATATATGGTGTCAAATGAACTGAGTTTGCTGAAGCTACCAAAGAGAGAGATTTTGTTTCAGTTTTTTGTTAAAGAAAACGAATTGGGAATTTTGGTTTAGGAGAAGAAGACGATGATGATGATGATGGTGATGGTGATGGTGATGTAATTGAAGCATGCAAATAAAAGAATAAAAGAAAATTTGGAATATATATAAAATGGGATGAGTTGGTGGTATGGCACTGATTTGATTGGAATGGAATGGAACATTTGTGTACTTTATAATAAAAAAATTTGTGAATATTTTTTATAATTTATTTATAGTAAGTAAAATATACAGAGTGGGCAGATGATCATGTGGAGTTTGGTATATAATAATTGCTTATATACCCTTTAGATTATTACTTCTATTAAAAGATAAAAAAATGTTTTACTTGTTGAAGCAATGTCATATCTTTTTATATAAAGAAATTGTTTAAGATGGGTTTTTGGGATATGTTGTCGATTGAATCTTAATTCAATTAATATATGTATTATTGTTGATGTAAGAATATGTGAGTTTAAGCGTGTTGAAGCGCATTATCCTCTTATTTATTGGTTGGGGAGGGACTATAGATAAATTTAAACATTGTATTAAAAAGAATAGAAATAATTAGAAGCTATAATGAGATTCTTTCAAATATATATGAATTATGTTATATAAAGTGAAGAAATAAGAGTTGATATTGGACTTTATTTAGTATTATTTAATATTATAATAGGTTAAGTTTCCTTAAAAAAAATGGTGAATGTGACGTCCTTTTGTTGTAACATAGTTATTTGAAAAAATTTATATTAGATTATCCATAAATCTTGTTTACTATTATTTGAAAACTTAATCGAGTTGATATTGATATTGTTGTTAGTGTAAGAGGACATGAGTTCGAGTGTGCTAAAACACATTATCCTCTTGTTTAAAGGTTGAGGAACGGTTATGGATAGTTCTAGGCATTGTATCAGAAAACAAATTAATATTAGGAATGGTGATGTTACATTCTATGAAAGGAAGTAAAAAAAAAAAAAAAATCAACCTGAAGATTATATGTTTTATATTTATATTTATCTTTTTATTTTCTTATATTTTACTAAAAGAATTTATTTGTAAATTAGCTAAAAAATTAATACCAATAAATAAGAAGTATAAAAAAAACTAATTAATAAGAACGTGACGCATGATATATTTTTATTGGACACTATATTAACTAAAATGAGACAATATATATGATAAATTGAGGTATAATTCACGAATCAATTTACTTGTAAAACATTATTAAATATATGATTAAGCAATAATTAAGAAAGAACTATGCCAATCGAATTAATGCTCGTTAAGTAATTATATAATTGTTAGGTGGGTGGGTATGAATCAATTTTATGTATAAAATAAAAGGGACAAATTTATACTTGAAGGCCCTACCAAAACTTAATGTGCCAATCATGGGTTCATTAATTATCTCTTTCAATTGGAAATTTTTATGTTTTTTCCTATTTGGATTACAATTTTGATAATGTCTGCTTGCTGGTATTCCTTCAGGTTTCGACCACCTAATAAATTTATATATATGTATATATATGGAGATAATATAATATAATATAAATCAATTAAATACTTGTGTAATTGCAAATTATGGGTGTTGTTGTTTAAGTATTTATTGATATTAGATTTATACTCTTGCTACACCCTGATTCAAATAATTAATTAAAAATCATAATTTTAATAATAATAAATAAAAATTATTTTTATATTTTATGTAAACTATTTAAAATTAAATTTAAATTGAGATCGAAATTATACAATATGATGGAATTAAAATATGATATGACATTCAGTCTATTAAAAAAAGGAAAAGAATAGTTGACAACAATTTAATGAAATCCAAGATTAAGGATCAAATTAAAAATATATTGTTAAATTCTACAATTAACGTGGACAAAAAAATTTAAAGACTAAGTTAAGAAAAATTGAAAAAAAAAAATAAAAGATTAAATATCTATAATTACATATAAAATGAGTATAATAACACTTATTATACTCTTAATTCGTTTATAAACAAAAAAAAAAAATCGAGAAATGATGTGTCATATAATTACCCGTAAAAATATATAGGTTATTAATACATAAAAACAATAAATCTTTAAACAAATAATTAAATAACACAAAACAAAAAAGAATCTTTTGTTTTTCCAATTTTTTCTTCTTTTTATCCTTCCTTTATCTCCAATTTTTTCTCACCCACCCATCCTCCCCCCCCCCCCAAAAAAAAAAAAAAAAAAAAAACAAACAAACAAAAACAAAAAGCGCTACTATCCAAAAATTTATAAAATTTTCCTCAAGCTTTTGGATTTTTCAAAAAATAAAATTTTTAAAATCATCATTAAACCCTCAAATATTTAATTAAATCCTTTCTAAAACATTTTTTAATATAATATTGAAAGTAGAGATGAGGGTCACACGATTTGAATACGTGTCAAACAAACGTCTCTAACAAAATTTTAACAATCACTCCATTCAAGTCAGGATAAATCCTTTGAAAACTTAATACCACGTACCACCCCTTCCTTATCTTCAAATATATAATAGATATTCTCTTTACTTTGCTTATAATTTTCTTAAGTGTTAGGTGATGGAAGTTAGGAGATTAAGGAAGAGAAGAATGATTGGAGCTTCCACTTAGATTTGGTGTAGGCTAAATAATGATGAATATTTACATAGTTTGATAATCATATGGTAATACTTGTCCCTTTAACCCTAATCACCACCAATAATTATCAACCATAATTGATGCAGATAATCAATACCATAATCATACACATGTTGGCTATCACTACAACCACAAAACACTGTGCCTGCAACTTTGATGAATGCCATCATTAGAAAAAAACACAAAACACCAACTTAGCTTATCTTGTGTAATAATTTTTTAACAGCATTAACCAAGGCTATAATATATAGCAACTGCTAAGAAGACAAAACAGTTCCATCATGGGCCGGCATGAATATATATATACATATAAAACTGAATGTAAGACAAATGTGTTTGACGGAAATGGACAATGTATGAAACAAATAGGAATTTTGTCCAATGCAATATGTTTTTGTCAGCATAGTTATAATTGTTTTTGCTTTAAGTGATGGATGTTCCATCTATTATGTATGCGGTTAACATCCATTTCAATGCCTAACACATATCTGCAAGCCTGTTTATTTCGGGTTTAACACTTCATATTTTAAATCCTTTTATTCTTATCATTTAGGTTTCAAGTTATTTCGTGTTTAGATCAATTTTGAATTTAATTTATTTTGGGTTTTAATTATTTAGGTTTGTAAATTAGGTTTTTCGTAAATTATTTTTAGTCCGGGTCAATTTCGAAATTTAGTTAAACGAGTTTATATTATTATCTTTTTTAGATTTGAATTTTTGAGTTTGAATCAAAATTCATGAATATTTACTTCAAATTATATATAGGTTAATGGGACGTTCACCCTCGAGCATACCCTATTTGGTCACATTGGATCGGCAATTGGAAAGAATTCATTTCTATAAAACAAGATGAACCAAAATTGGTACTATTGGCATGAAATTCTTATATCTTCAATGGCATTATTTTTGTTCGGCATAAATTTTGATATAATAGAAAATTTGATATTTAACTTTGATTTAGTACAATTATATATATAAAACTTGAGTTGTTGTTTGTGTGTATATATAAAAATTTGATTCAATTGTAGACATTTTAAGAAATGAATATGTCAAATTAATATAAGTGTTTGCATATACAATATATCAATGTAAAATGGTACTAATTCCAGAACATTGTTAGTAATTTGTGAAGAATGAATCAGTTCAAAATTTAATGTATAAAGTCGCATAAAATCAAAGTTTATGTATGGTATTGCACATTCAATCAATATTCTTGTATAGTCTTGATATTTATCCCTTTTCGTTTCTATATTAATATAGGATGTGTTTGATAATCATTTTAATTTTTTACTTAAATTAAAATTTTCAACGAAAAAGTGTTGAATAAGATAAGTAAGTAGATAACTATTATCACTTAATGTAAGTTAATTTAATTTTATTAAAAAATTGAAATAAATTATTCTTTTATAAAAAATCTAAGCCACTAAATCTAATCCAAACATCAATCATTTACTTTATAACATCAAAATTTGAAATTTAAATCTTTTATTTTTATTTTAAAATTTTAAGGTTAATTGTTAATCGATTAAAAATTTTCACTTAAATTTTCTGGTATAATATTTTGAAAAAAATTACTTATTTAATAACCATATAATAAAAAAAATGTTGTATTTAACTTAAATTTAAAAGAAAAAAAATTTAAAGGTATTAATAATTTTAAAGGTGTTAATAAGTTGTAAAAAAATAAATATTTTGAAATAAAAATAAAGTAATTAAATTTCAAATATAAAAATATAAAGACTTGGATTCTATTTTAAATAATTTAAAAAAAATATTCTTTCTCCTAAAATATATACAAACTTTTCAGCTCCCCCATGCCATAGCCCATAGATTTCAAGAAACCTTTACATCTTAACAGCTTTAACATTTCTTAAATTCTTCTTTATCCTTTTCTTTAAAGTTTCGATATTCTTTTATATACTTAAATAATTCATATCCACTGTTATTCAACCTCAATCACAAGTTATTAGCTATGATATTGGAAAGTTTGTTTAGGGTCAAATTCAATTGTAATTTTTAATAGTTTATATTTTTATAATTTTGAAAAAATTAATTTAAATTTTTATAATACATATGAGTATTTGTTTAATTTACATTGTTATTATCGGTAGGGGCGTAGTTAGGGGGCTGGCAAGGCCCTCGGCCTCTCCTAAAATAGAAAATTGTCCAATTAGATCATTTAGAATAAATGTAAAATTGCACTTTGTCCCCCCATAAAAATTTGATTTAAATTATTTTGTCAATTTTTGCTTGCTGTTTTGGACCATTCGGAGTTGATTTCATTATCGTATTAAATGCCTGCAATCACTCCAGATATGTCGTGCTTGAGTTGTGACAAAGCTAATTGTCAACGTGTGATAATATTCTATTGATGCAGACACTAAAGCATTTATTGTGTTGATAGAATTTATCCTTCACCATCTACAAAGAGTGTTTGCTATTTTTTTGTCTCTAAATTGTATGATTCCATTAATTAAATGAATTAATGAATTTAACTTTAAATATATATATATATATATATATTTATAATTAGCTCTTGAGCATATATTCTGATTTTGCAGCATATAATCCAACACACAAACTAAAAAGTTGATGCAATAGAATATAACGATCATACCATAATTTAAGGTATCCATAACCCATTAATTGAGTAAACAAAATGGCTGTTTGATTTGATTCCTTTCTTCCACCATAGCCATGCAAAAGAAAAGAAAACACTCCAATTTCTTCAACTTGCACCCTTCCCTACAAATACTTCCCTTTCATTCACCAAACCTTCCTCGGAAAAACCCTTCTCCGATTCATCGAATAACAATGTCCAGTTCCGACAGGTTACCGGTCCGAGACACCCGGCCGCAGCCACAGCCCGTCAAACACCACCACTCTGCTCGCTACTACGCGCAGCGTGTTCGTGAAAGCTTCACCACTAGAGTCACCAAAGTACTATGCTCCATTTTCTTGTCATTCCTTTTAGTTGCTCTAATTGTTTTCTTCATTGTATGGCTTAGTTTACGCCCTCATCGTCCAAGGTTCCATATGATAGATTTCACGGTTCCTGGTTTGGCTCAAAAACCAGGGCTCGACAATGCTGTCATAACGTTCAATGTCACAGCCAGAAACTCCAACCAGCATATTGGAATCTATTACGACTCAATGGAGGGTTTCGTTTATTACAAAGATAAACAAATCGGGTCGACCCCATTGTTGCACCCGTTTTTCCAAGAACCGAAGACAACTACGGTTGTGTACGGTCAGTTCGGTATTGGTGCAGCTACGCTTGCTGTGGACAGCAGGCGGTGGAAGGAGTTTGTGAGTGATAGGCAACATGGGACTGTGTATTTTCGATTAGGTATAACGTCGGTGATTAGATTTAAGGTTTCGACATGGAAGAGTGTGCACCATAAAATGCATGTAAATTGTGATGTTGCTGTTGGTTCAGATGGGTTGATATTGCCAGCTTGGAAGAACAGGAAATGTTCTGTCTATTTCAGTTGATTCTTTGCATTTTCGTTTCTTGTTTATTTCATTTGATTTGTAATTTTTTTATGTTTAATGAAATTATGATTGATGCCACTTTTTAAAGTCTTTTTTAAGCTTTGAAAATTGAAATTCTTAGGCTTTAATTAAGTACAGTATTGGAATTAAATTAAATTTTTTTTTAAAAATTAAACATTAATTTAGGATTTCATTAATTTTTAAAGAAGTAGGGACCAAAATATAAATATTTTCTTTCCTATGGGCAAGCCCCTGCCTGTCACCAATGTGGTTAGGGAATTATGTTTCTTCTTCTTTACTAATATACTAAAAAGGTCTTTAATTGCTACACTTTGTTTAAATAACTTGTAAATCAATCCCTTTAAGATGTAATACTACTAATAAAAATACCAGTGATTAAATTTATATAATTATTTTTTTATTTTGAAAATTATATATATAATTTCAATTTTACTAAGTTAATTTTTTTAAATCTATTACCAGTTTTAAATGATTTAATAAAATTCAATCATTCACTTTTTATTACCATTATCAAATATATATTGTTACAATTATATATATATATACAGAAAAGTAAAAATAAATGTTACATTTCGTAATGTCTCCTCAATTTGCTACAATTAAATCATTGAATTTATTATAAATTTTCAAATTATTTTTGAAAAAGAATAAAGTTTAAACAATAATTAAATTAAAATAAAAACGAATTTCAATAATATGTATACACTATATATCAAAATTGAACAATAAATCAAATATTGAACTATGTAATACATAAATCTCAAAATAATAGATCAAATGATGTTCAGTTTTTAATTTTTTATTATACATTTAATGACTATAGATATTTATATAATGAAAAACATTTATGTTGTTCATTGTTGAGGTACCACTAGTATGCTTTATTTGTATTTATGGACATTGATAAGCACAAAATAAGTACGTAATCTAATGATACTACTAAATGTGACACGATTAAATTGTCAAATCTAGATGTATGATATTATATTACATTATTGAAGCGACTCGAACTAATTCAATTCATATCATTGATCAACTAGACATTCAAACACAATAAATTACCACACATTCTTATCTACACACAACGAGAGATTAAATGAATTTCAAACCACTAAATTCTATGTATTTAGGGGTTTAACAAGGTCAATGTAGAGTTAAAACTTGAATCCAAAATTAATTCGTAAAAATTTATCGGATAAAGAGTCTCATGTTGATATGCTTTTCTCTCAAGATAATGAGCATCTCACAACCTTACGCATCTGAAATTATCCAAGTATCCAAAAAAAATACAGGGGATCCAGTGATTTTTCTTTAAATAATGAATAAAAACCCCTGTAATTCATGTTTCAATACAACAACTAGCACTAAAAAATTGTAATTGACATATTACACGACAATGGACAAATTATGGTTCAATTAATTACATTGAACAATATTAAAATAAAAAAGAATGTCCTCTTAATATTAGCAACGGAGAAATTATCAAGTTCTGCAACTTAAGCACAAATTGTTAAAAATACATACATACATTTATTTTTAGCTAAGCATAAGGACAGAGATGCCGTGGAACAAAAGACAGCATAGTCCAAAGGCAAACGAAAAGTAGAAACAAACGGAGCAGATCAGAAGAAACCACCCAACAACAACAAAAACAAGTCCAAATTTCAAGTCAAAAACACACCAAAGGGAATACAAGAAAGCATAATAAAGAATAGAGAAACAGTATCACCACCAAGCCTAGAAACACCAACATCGCTCAACTCTTGCCTATTTTAAGTAAGGAAAGTTTTATATATGACTTGGTATAAATTTTGGTAAAATGAAGATTGAATTCTAGTTTTTACCTGTAAAAACCCTGCGAGTTCCGTCTTGAATCCAGCTGCGTTCAATGTGAGCAATATTAGGCCAGTCCAGACCAGTATTCCTTTGGCATCTTTTCGATAATTGGGGACAATCAATAATTTCCAAGTGGGACAAACAGGTGAGACGACGAATCCCCTCTGGCATTGATGTCAAGTTAATGCATTCTCTAATCATCAATGTCCGAAGAGAAGTTAGGTTTTGCAGAAACTCCTCTTGTAGAGAATGTAGATCCTTGATCTCTTGTATGTTTAAAAATTCCAGTTTGGAGACAGAATGTAGAGTCGATGATGATGGTGCTCCTATTTTGGTCATCTGCAACTTCATTGTCTCTTGAAATGGCTTCGAGCTGGTATTCTTCAACTTCAACGTTTTAACAGATGGAAGCAATGGCATAGTGGTTAGATTAGGGCAATGCTGGATAATTAAATGTGAAAGGCAAGGAAAGCACGGCAAGCGTGGATTTGAAGCTTCACCAACATCACCCTTCCACCATCCTTTAAGATTTGGGCAATCGTTTATCTCTAGTTCTTCCAAGGATGGAAGAAATATTATTGTTGATTTCCCCGAAACCAACTCCTCTTGCATTTCAGTCTCCGAAACATTCTCCAAAGCTTCTAACCTTGAAAGCCTAATAACTTTAAGGGAATACAACTGATGCAATGGTGGCAGATGCTGGCAATTAGCAAAACCCTCTAATATTAGTTCACTTAAATTCGTGATGGAAGACAGCCAGCTTGACATCTTGCTTCCTGGATACCCTACCACCTGCAGCTTCTCTAGATTTGGGTGTGGTTGGAGGCATTCAAGAACCGTTTCATCCTCACCTCCCCTGCACCCCCACTCCAATACTAAGGATTTCAAATTCAATTTGTCTAAGTAAGCAGATCCCTGCTTCGCAATAGCATTTTGTAAACATAACATATGCAGCTCTCCTTTAAGTTTGTTCAACCCATTTAACTCACTTAAGCGACCAACATTCTTACCTTTTGTTCTCCCCACAACAAAACTAGATAATGTTTGCAGGCGAGTCAGCTTCCCTAGTCCACGTGGCATGTAATCCAATTCACCACAACCATCAATTAGAAGATGCTTGAGGCTGACTAATCTGCTTGTTTTGTTAGGCAATGTTCCAAATTTACTGCACCCATTGAGATCTAATGTTTCCAAGAGTTGAAGCCTCGACAATGAACTAGGCAATTTTAATAGATATCCATTTCTAGATAGATAAAGAGCCTTTAGATGGTTCAAGTTTCCAATGGAATGCGGTAACATCCTAATATCTAAGCCAGACAAATTCAACATGCGCAGATATTTACAATTGGCTATGGAAGCCGTATAATTATGTAGATACAACAGCAAATCCAAATTTCCAGCAAAAGACCTCACTTTGGTTGCTTTAAGTAAGGTGTTCCCAGTTTCCCGAACGAAATCTGAATCATCGACAAATGAAACATGGCTAAAATCATCGTTAAATAAAACATGGCGACTTCTTTCATTTACATTTCCTTCTTCCAAACTCACGATGCAATACTCTTTCCCAGCAACAGAGCAGGCAAGATCATGCATGAGATCATGCATCGTGAACGAACTGTGACCTACATCATCCATTGATCTACATTCAAGAAATGATCTCCAAACCAGATCCTTGAAATACTCATAGCCGGTGTCTTCAAGATCTTCGTCTTCACTTAGGGGCTGGATAAACCCTAGGGCCACCCAACGCTGGATCAAATCTGGCACCCAAAACGAAGTATCCTTTGGAACTAAAGAGCAGTAAGCAAAACATTGTTTCAAATGCGATGGAAGATGATCATAACTCAACTTCAATATTGGCATGATACCATTTTCTTCATGAGTTAGGTATTTATGCACATTTTTATTCACCTTTACCCATTCTGCTTCTGTACGTTTATGTAATACTTTTCCTATTGCCCTTAAGGCAAGAGGGACCCCTTTACACTTGTCTACAATCTCCATTCCAATCGCTTCTATGCGTGAATTATTAGATTCTCGACTTTCTTCTTTGAAGGCCGTTTGCTTCAATAGAGACCAAGATTCACTTCTTGACAGACCTTGAAGATTATGATATGGAACAGTGCCTGTGATTTCTGCAACCAATCCACTGCGTGTAGTGATAACAATCCAACTTCCTCTCGCACCACCGGATAGCAGATTCCGTAAATTGCGCCATTTTTCAGGATCGTCGTTCCACACATCATCAAGAACCAGCAAGTACTTCTTTCCATTAATGCTGTCTCGAAGATCATGTTGCAGTGTTTCCAGCTGAAGCTTCCTTTTAGGCTTTGTCTTAGTCGCAGCCTCAAGGACTTTCTCCACAATGACTTTTAACTCAAACTTCTCCGAAACACAAACCCACATTTTTAGCTCAAAATGATCTCCAAGCTTTTCATCATTGAACACCATTTTTGCTAACGTGGTCTTTCCTAGTCCCCCGATGCCTTTTATGGGAACAATTGAAACATTTTGTTTTGGTTCTGATTCCAGCAGTAGTCGTACAATTTTGTTTTTATCATCATCTCTTCCAATTATTTCTTCAGAACGCTCAAAGGAATATGTTTGGTCCCTCTCCCTAACTTCAATTGGTGTCTCTACAGGGCATTCACTGAGCTTAAAATTGGCTCTATCAGCTGCAATAGCATCTAGTCTCTCTCTGATGGCTTTAACTTTAGGAGCCATCTTGAGACCATAAGCAAGTTGGTTTGATTTCGAGAAGAAAAGGCGTACCTTTTTCAGCTTGCCATCGCCTGCCACTATTTGCTGCCGAAGAGCATCACAAGAGAACTCATCCAACAAGTCTTCCACATCGTAAAGCACATCCTTAAGCTCTTCCAGCCAGAGACGTACTTGTTGATTGTTGCTGTTGCGCTGATCTTCCGCATCATGTAGCACTGCTCTTATAGCCGAACCAGTTCTGGCCAGCTTTTTTATTTCCTTTTTCAAACCCAATGCCGCTCCAAGCTCTTCTGCTGCTAATGATCCCAGACCCTCCAACACTTTTCCAGCAAGATCGAACAAAATGCCCTCTGCCATTGGAAACACTCTTTCAGATGGGTTTTCCGGAAAGAAGGAAAGGCTGTGGTGAAAGAAATTTGATGCCAAGGTCAAGGTCAAGGTCAAGATCTGATCAGTAGATTATAGTGAAGTGAATTCGTTTTCCATGTTTCTTTTTATTATTTTTATTGCAAAGTGGATATGAATATCCTTCACATACATATTCTTTTTTTTTAGCTAAGCAGAAATTTATTGATGAAAGGGAAATAACATAATTATAAATGGATACTAATATTTCGTAAAAGAGTTCCATTTACTTTTGTTATGTGCTTTTTCAAATTAAAGGTTGGTTTGTTTACTGTAAAAAATTTTATGAAAAATATTTTTTATATTTTACTGTATTTGTTTCATATAAAATAGTTTGGTTAACGGAAAATGGCTTACAAGTTAAGGTAAAATAAACCGTTTTCCTATAAAATTACTTATCCTTTTGAAAAACGTAAGTCATTTTCCGAAAAAGAGCTATCTCTAGATAATTTTATTTTTTTATAAAAATTAATTTAAATCAAGCTTAATATTATTATATTGATAATAAATTTTATTTTTATTTTTAAAAATATTTAAAACATACATATTTAATAATATTTAGTCATATAATAAATTATTAATATAATGAATATAATTTATTATTTTAATAAATTAATTAATATTTCAATTTTATTTTAATAATAAATTTTAAAAACAATAATTTTAAATAATATTATTTACATATTATTGAAAATATTCAATATTAATATTTTAATAATAAATATTTATTACAATTATAAATATATTAATAATAAATGTTTTGTAGTATAAATGTTAAAATATGTCATAAGTCTACATACACTTCACAGATTTATAATTTAGTTTTTGTACTTTTATTTTCAAGAATTTAGTCCCTTTACTTTTCAAATTTAAAAATCAAGTCTAATTGTTGACATCGTTAAATTTTTTTTGTCAATTTTATTGACGTCACATTTTTAAATAAAAAATGCTCACTTAGTAGTAATGTAATTAAAAAATGACGTTATAATGAATATGAATTTAACATAATATTTTTAATATATGCAAAAATAATGTAAAATATAAAATTATAGATAAAAATAAATTCAATTAAATAATAAAAAAATAAGAAAATCTCAAATATATGTTTGTTTAATTGAAAACAACTTTTATGAAATATTTTTAAGAAATCTACCAAACAACAGAAAATATTGTACACAGATTCATCTAAACACCAGAAAATATTAGCTTTTCCAAAAAAGTAAATCATTTTTCAAAAAATTATTTTCCGGAAGTTATTTTCAGTGAAACAAATAAAGCCTAAAAGTAAAAATGAAAATGGACAAAAAGAGAAAAATAAATAAAATGAACTAAATATTCCATCCTTTTAATAATGAGTTCTCATAAATAAAGTCAACTCTCTGTTATTAATTTATATTTATAAATTATTTATTTATACACCAATTATTCTAAAAGATTATTATATAAAGGAAGACTGGATCTTAGTTTATATCTTTCAAACTAATGCGAGGTTGTTCCATTAAAGAGCACAAATTGCTTTAACGAGCAATAATAGGCCAGTTCGGACCAGTATACCCATTGGAGTTGGGTACAATTAATAATTTCCAAGTTGGTCAAAGAGGTGATGTGACGCATCCTCTCTGCCATTGACATTGATGTCAAGTTAAAGCCCCCGACAAGTATCCCACCTTAGAAGAGAAGTTAGGTTTTGCAGGAACTCTTCTTGTAGATCTTCAATGTCTTGAATGTTAAGAGATTCCAATTTGGAGAGAGGAGGTAGCTGTTGCTTCTATTTTTGTCATCTTCAACGTCATTGTCTCTTGGAGGGGTGGGCTTTAAGCTGGTATTCTTCAATGTCAACTTTGTAACGGATGGAAACAGTCGCATAGTGGTCAGATTAGGGCAATCATTGATAATTTAAAGTTATACAAATAAATTTTGGTAAAATGAAAATTGAATTTTAGTTTCTGCCTCTGGAACCCCTGTAATGTTCCACAATGCCTCCCTCTTCAATCCGAATGCGTTCAATGTGAGCAATATTAGGCCAGTCCAGACCAGTATTCCTTTGGCATCTTTTCGATAATTGGGGACAATCAATAATTTCCAAGTGGGTCAAAGAGGTGAGACGACGCATCCCCTCTGGCATTGATGTCAAGTTAATGCATTCTCTAATCATCAATGTCTGTAGAGAAGTTAGGTTTTGCAGAAACTCCTCTTGTAGAGAATGTAGATCTTTGACCTCATCAATTTCCAGAGATTCAAGTTTGGAGAGAGGATGTAGAGTTGATGATGATGGTGCTTCTATTTTGGTCATCTTCAACTTCATTGTCTCTTGAAATGGCTTTGAGCTGGTATTCTTCAACTTCAACGTTTTAACAGATGGAAACAATGGCATAGTTGTTAGATTAGGGCAATGCTCGATAGTTAACTGTGAAAGGCAAGGAAAGCACGGCAAGTGTGGATTTGAAGCTTCACCAACATCACCCTTCCACCATCCTTCAAGGTTTAGGCAATATTTTATCTCTAGTTCTTCCAAGGATGGAAGAAATATTGTTGTTGATTTCCCCGAAACCAACTCCTCTTGCATTTCAGTCTCCGAAACATTCTCCAAAGCTTCTAATCTTGAAAGCCTAATAACTTTGAGGGAATACAACTGATGTAATGGTTGCAGATGCTGGCAATTTGCAAAACTGTATAATATTAGTTCACTTAAATTCGTGACGGAAGACAGCCAGCTTGACATCTTGCTTCCTGGATACCCTATCACCTGCAGCTTCTCTAGATTTGGGTGTGGTTGGATGCATTCAAGAACCGTTTCATCCTCACCTCCCCTGCACCCCCACCCCAATACTAAGGATTTCAAATTCAATTTGTCTTTCAAGTAAGTAGATCCCTGCTTCGCAATTGCATTTTGTAAACCTAAAATATGCAGCTCTCCTTTAAGTTTGTTCAGCCCATTTAACTCGCTTAACTGACCAACATTCTTACCTGTTGTTCTCCCCACAACAAACCAACGTAATGTTTGCAGGCGAGTTAGTTTCCCTAGTCCACGTGGCATGTAATCCAATTTATCACAACCATCAATTAGAAGATGCTTGAGGCTGACTAATCTGCTTGTTTTGTTAGGCAATGTTCTAAAGTTACTGCACCCATTGAGATCTAATGTTTCCAAGAGTTGAAGCCTCGACAATGAACTAGGCAATTTTAATAGATATCTATTTCCAGAAAGATAAAGAGCCTTTAGATGCTTCAAGTTTCCAATGGAATGCGGTAACATCTTAATATCTGAGCCAGACAAATCCAGCATGCGCAGATATTTACAATTGGCTATGGAAGCCATATAATTCTGTAGATACAATGGCAAATCCATATTTCCAGCAAAAGACCTCACTTTAGTTGCTTTAAGGAGGGTGTTCCCCATTTCCCGAGAGAAATTGTCAAATGAAACATGGCGACTTCTTTCACTTACATTTTCTTCTTCCAAACTCATGATGCAATACTCTTTCCCAGCAACAGAGCAGGCAAGATCATGCATGAGATCGTGCATTGTGAACCAACTCTTACCTAAATAATCCATTGATTCACAATCAAGAAATGATCTCCAAACCAGATCCTTGAAATACTCATAGCCGGTGTCTTCAAGATCTTCGTCTTCACTTAGGGGCTGGACAAATCCTAAGGCCGTCCAAAGCTGGATCAACATTGGCACCGAAAACGAAGTATCCTTTGGGACTAAAGAGCAGTAAGCAAAACATTGTTTCAAATGCGATGGAAGATGATCATAACTCAACTTCAATATTGGCATGATACCTTCTTCTTCATGAGTTAGGTATTTATGTACATTTTTATTCACCTTTACCCATTCTGCTTCTGTACGTTTATATAATACCTTTCCAATTGCCCTTAAGGCAAGAGGGACCCCTTTACACTTGTCTACAATCTCCATTCCAATCGCTTCTATGCGTGAATTATTAGATTCTCGACTTGCTTCTTTGAAGGCCGTTTGCTTCAATAGAGACCAAGATTCACTTCCTGACAGACCTCGAAGATTATGATGTGGCTCAGTGCCTGTGATTTCTGCAACAAATCTACTGCGTGTAGTGATAACAATCCAACTTCCTCTCGCACCACCGGATAGCAGATTCCGTAAATTGCGCCATTTCTCAGGATCGTCGTTCCACACATCATCAAGAACCAGCAAGTACTTCTTTCCTTTAATGCTGTCTCGAAGATCATGTTGCAGCGTTTCCAGCTGAAGGTCCCTTTCAGGCTTTGTCTTAGTCGCAGCCTCAATGACTTTCTCTACAATGACCTTTAACTCAAACTTTTCCGAAACACAAACCCACATTTTTAGCTCGAAATGATCTCCAAGCTTTTCATCATTGAACACCATTTTTGCTAACGTGGTCTTTCCTAGTCCTCCGATGCCTATTATGGGAACAATTGAAACATTTCGTTCTGGTTCTGATTTCAGCAGCAGTCGTACAATTTTGTTTTTATCATAATCTCTTCCAATTATTTCTTCAGAACGCTCAAAGGAATATGTTTGGTCCCTCTCCCTAACTTCAATTGGTGTCTCTACAGGGCAGTCCCTTAGCTGAAAATTGGCTTTATCAGCTGCAATTGCATCTAGTCTCTCTCTAATGGCTTTAACTTTAGGAGCCATCTTGAGACCATAAGCAAGTTGGTTTGATGTCGAGAAGAAAAGGCGTACCTTTTTCGGCTTGCCATCGCCTGCCACTATTTTCTGTCGAAGAGCATCACAAGTGAACTCATCCAACAAGTCTTCCACATCGTAAAGCACATCCTTAAGATTTTCCAGCCAGAGACGTACTTGGTGATTATTTCTGTTGCGCTGATCTTCCGCATCACGTAGCACTGCTCTGATAGCCGAACCAGTTCTGGCCAGCTTTTCCATTTCCTCCTTCAAACCCAATGCCGCATCAAGCTCTTCTGCTGCTAATGATCCCAGACCCTCCAACACTTTTCCAGCAAGATCGAACAAAATGCCTTCTGCCATTGGAAACACTATTTCAGATGGGTTTTCCGGAAAGAATGAAAGGCTGTGGTGAAAGAAATTTGATGCCAAGGTCAAGGTCAAGGTCAAGATCCGATCAAAGATTACAGTGAAGTGAATTCGTCTTCCTTGTTTCTTTTTATTATTTTTATTGCAAAGTGGATATGGATATCCTTTACAACCAATCATCATTTATTAGAATAATTAAAGGTTACAAATATATCATGAGTCCTTGAACTCTTAGTAAATTTAAAATTGAGTTCATGTACTTTTATTTCTTACTTTTCAGAGTTTAAAATTTAAGTCTGACTGCTAATACTGTTGAAATTATTTTGTTAAATTTAGATTTAAAATAAAACTATTTTTTAATTAGCTTACTACCAAGTGAGTATTCTTTTATTTCAAAATGTCCTACTAATAAATTGAATAAATTTTTTTTAACTAATTAAATTCCAATAAATAAAATTATAAAGACTAAATTATAAATTTATGAATAGTAGATAGAGTTATGACTGATTTTAACCGTAATTAAATTATGGAATCAATTACCTCTTTCCCTTAATTCTGTCTCGAAGATGATGTTGCTGTATTTCTAGCTGAAGGTCCCTTTCAGGCATTCTCCAAGTCGCAGCCTCAATGGTTTTCTCCACCATGACTTTTAACTCAAACTTCTCCGAAACACAAACCCACATTTTTAGATCGAAATGATCCCCAACCTTTCCATCATTGAACACCATTTTAAATAACGAGGTCTTTCGTAGTCCTCCGATGCCTATTATGGGAACAATAGAAACATCTTGTTTCGGTGAAGTGAACTCGTATTCCGAGTTTCTATTCATTAGTTTTATTGTAAAGTGGATCGGGAGAACCATTACAGCTAATTACTAGAATAATTAAAATCATAATCAAAACAAAAATTATATAAAGTTTGATGCAGTAGAATATAAGAGCATACCATCATTTAAGACATAGATAACCTGTAGAGTAAACAGATATACTGGTTCCTTTCTTTCAACATCGCCATGCAAAAAAAAAAAAAAAAAAGAAGAAAGAAAAAGACTCGAAATTCTTAATTCTTTCCCTGTGCCACCTTTAGATACAAACACCCGTCCTACATATACTTCCTTTTCATTCACCAAGCTTCCTCGAAAAAACCCTTCTCCAAATCATCGGGAAAAAAAACGATGTCCGGTTCCTATAGGTTACCGATCCGAGACACCCGGCAGTAACCTCAACCCATCAAACACCGCCACTCCGCCCATTACTACGAGCAGCGTGTTCGTTAAAGCTTCACCGCTAGAGTCACCAAAGTACTATGCACCATTTTCATGTCTTTCCTTTTAGTTGCTCTCACTGCTTTCTTCATCGTATGGCTTAGTTTGCGCCTTCATCGTCAAAGGTTCCCGATGATAGATTTCATGGTTCCTAGTTTGGCTCAAAAACCAGGCTCGACAATGCTGTAATAACGTTCAATGTCACAGCTAGGAATTCGAACCAGCTTATTGGAATCTATTACAATTCCATTAAAGGGTTCGTTTATTACAAAGTTAAACAAATCGGGTTGACCCCATTGTTGCAACCATTCTTCCAAGAACCAAAAGACAACTACGGTTGTGTTCGGTCAGGTCGATGTCGGTGCAGCTACGCTTGCTGTCAACAGCCGATGATCAAAATTAAAAAAATAGAGTAGACATCAACACCTATATCTATGGTGCCAACTGTGAGGTACCATTAGTATACTTTATATGTACTTATCAAAATAAATGAGCATATACTTAAGCATCTGAAATTTGCGAAGTATTCCTAAAAATAATATACTCGCAAAGTAATTCATGTTTCAATACATCAAGCAACTTGCACTAAAAGTTGGAATTGACATTTTACACGAAAGTTAGCAAATTATATATGGTCAATAATCAAATTAAAATAGGGTCCTCAATATTAGCAACAAAGCATATTATAAATTCTTCCATCATTCATTTCTTAATCTCATCACTGCAAATCAAAACTGATTCTTAATAGTTTACATACATAAATGCATACATTTATACATATTTTTTTAGCTAAGTATAATGATAAATGTCAAAAAATAACATATTTTAGCTTCATTTTTAATGTGTTTTTGAATGATTATTCGATTTAAAATAGTTAATTTTATGCTTTTAATCATTTAAATTCATGATTCTATACTTATGAGAGCATTTAGGAGCAAAAGGAATGAAAAACGAGCGAAAATCGAGAAATTGCATGTGGAAATCGCGAATCGCACTTCAAACATGCGGGAAAATGCATTTTTTAGTTTTTTTTTTTGACATTTTAAGACCTATATATGACAAAAATAATAAGATGAAAGGGAGTCGTCACAGCATATTCAAGAAAACAACTCGAAAAATACTATTTAAGCCGACTCTGAAGCAAATTTCCATCAAGATTGAAAATCTCCTTTTGATTTCTCTGAAGTTTATTATGATTGTCTTTGTTTCTTATGGTTATACTGTATTTAGGATGTTTTTATTTGCTATCATGAACTAAAATGTTAACATAATTTAGGAATTTTTACGGATCAAGATACTAAGTGAAAAAAATTGCGTAATTTAGATTGATAATAATAGATAAAGTCTTGGTGAATTCTTTATTGGGTATTGTCTTATTTCTTGGTTTTTAACCAATTATTTTCTGAATTTATTTTTTGCCGTGTTATTTAGTTAATTAATTTAGTTAATTTTAACTTTAATCAATCATTCAAATTTATTGGTTAAATAATAGAAAGACGGTAAATACTAGTATTTTTAGTCTTTGTGAAATAATATCTTTACTCATTGTAACTATACTATTATTTAATAGGTGCACTTATCTTAGTCAAATTTTTAGTTACATCGTATAAATACAGAGATTTCGTGGAAAAAAAGACAGCATAGTCCAAAGGCAAAAGAAAGTAGTAACAAAGGAGCATATCAAAAGAAACCACCCAACAACAACAGAAACAAGTCCAAACTTAAAGTCAAAAACACACCAAAGGGAATACAACAAAGCATAATAAAGAATAGAGAAACATTATCACCACCAAGCCTAGAAACACCAACACCGTTGCATATTTAAAAAAAACGACACTAATGCTTCGTAAAAGAGTTCCATTCACTTCAGTTCTGTGCCTCTTCACTCTGAAAATCAATTGAAAATGAAGTATTAGAAAAGAGAAAAATAAATAAAATCACCTAAATATCCATCCTTCCATTAATTAGTTACTATAAATCAACAATATCACATAACAGAATTTCAGTGGTGAGCGTGTGAGATGAGCTCCACTTATTTTTCTATTTTTTTACATTCATTAGTCTAAATGATTACTATATTTTTGGTAGGTAAGTAAGGAAAGTTATATATATGAATTGGTATAAATTTTGATAAAAGGAAGATTTTTAGTTTGTACCTTAGAAACCCTTGCGAGTTTGCACAATGCCTCCCTCTGCAATCTGAATGCGTTTAATGTGAGCAATATTAGGCCAGTCCAGACCAGTATCCCTTTGGCATCTTCTCGATAACTGGGGACAATCAATAATTTCCAAGTAGATCAAGGAGGTGAGACGATGCATCCCTTATGGCATTGATGTCAAGTTAATGCATTCTCTAATCACCAACATCCGAAGAGAAGTTAGGTTTTGCAGAAACTCCTCTTGTAGAGAATGTAGATCTTTGACCTTATCAATTTCCAGAGATTTCAGTTTGGAGAGAGGATGTAGAGTTGATGATGGTGCTTCTATTTTTGTCATCTTCAACTTCATTGTCTCTTGTAATGGCTTTGAGCTGGTATTCTTCAACTCCAACCATTCAACAGATGGAAACAATGGCATAGTGGTTAGATTAGGGCAATGATTGATAGTTAAACGTGAAAGGCAAGGAAAGCACGGCAAGTGTGGATTTGAAGCTTCACCAACATCACCCTTCCACCATCCTTTAAGATTTGGGCAATCATCTATATGTAGCTCTTCCAAGGATGGAAAAAATATTGTTGTTGATTTCCCCGAAACCAACTCCTCTTGCATTTCAGTCTCCGAAACATTCTCCAAAGCTTCTAATCTTGAAAGCCTAAAAACTTTTAGGGAATACAACTGATGCAATGATGACATAGAACCAAGATCTTTGACCTCATCAATGTACAGATATTCCATTTTGAAGCGAGGATGTAGAGTTGATGATGGTGCTTCTATTTTTGTTATCTTCAACTTCATTGTCTCTTGGAATGGCTTTGAGCTGGTATTCGTCAACTCCAACCATTCAACAGATGGAAACAATGGCATAGTGGTTAGATTAGGGCAATGATTGATAGTTAAACGTGAAAGGCAAGGAAAGCACGGCAAGTGTGGATTTGAAGCTTCACCAACATCACCCTTCCACCATCCTTTAAGATTTGGGCAATCATCTATCTGTAGTTCTTCCAAGGATGGAAAAAATATTGTTGTTGATTTCCCCGAAACCAACTCTTCTTGCATTTCAGTCTCTGAAACATTCTCCAAAACTTTTAAACTTGAAAGCCGAATAACTTTGAGGGAATACAACTGATGCAATGGTGGCAGATGCTGGCAATTAGCAAAATAGTCTAATATTAGTTCACTTAAATTCGTAATGGAAGACAGCCAGCTTGACATCTTGCTTCCTGGATACCCTATCACCTGCAGCTTCTCTAGATTTGGGTGTGGTAGGAGGCATTCGAGAACCGTTTCATCCTCACCTCCCCTGCACCCCCACTCCAATACTAAGGATTTCAAATTCATTTTGTCTTTCAAGTAAGTATATCCCTGCTTCGCAATAGCATTTTGTAAGCCTAACATATGCAGCTTTCCTTCAAGTTTGCTCAGCCCATTTAACTCGCTTAACTGACCAACATTCTTACCTGTTGTTCTCCCCACAACAAACCAAGATAATTTTTGCAGGCGAGTTAGTTTCCCAAGTCCACGTGGCATGTAATCCAGTTCAGCACAACCTTCAAGTTGAAGATGCTTGAGGCTGACTAATCTGCTTGTTTTGCTCGGCAATGTTCTAAGGTTACTGCACCAATCGAGATCTAATGTTTCCAAGAGTTGAAGCCTCGACAATGAACTTGGCAATTTTAATAGAGATTTAATATTAGAAAGATAAAGAGCCTTTAGATGCTTCAAGTTTCCAGTAGAATGTGGTAACATCTTAATATCTGAGCCAGACAAATCCAACATGCGCAGATACTTACAATTGGCTATGGGAGCCATATAATACTGTAGAAACAATGGCAAATTCATATTTCCAGCAAAAGACCTCACTTTCGTTGCTTTAGGTAAGGTGTTCCGAATATCCAAAGGGGAAACTACATGAGCATCAAATGAAACATGGCGACTTCTTTCATTTACATTTTCTGCTTTCAAACCCACGATGCAATACTCTTCTCCAGCAACAGAGTAGGCAAGCTCATGCATGAGATCATGCATTGTGAACCAACACTTATCTAAATAATCCATTGATTCACAATCAAGAAATGATCTCCAAACCAGATACTTGAAATACTCATAGCCGGTGTCTTCAAGATCTTCGTCTTCACTTAGGGGCTGGATAAACCCTAGGGCTATCCAAAGCTTGATCAAATCTGGCACCGGAAACGAAGTACCCTTTGGGACTAAAGAGCAGTAAGCAAAACATTGTTTCAAATGCGATGGAAGATGGTCATAACTCAACTTCAATATTGGCATGATACCATTTTCTTCATGAGTTAGGTATTTTTGTACATTTTTATTCACCTTTACCCATTCTGCTTCTGTACTTTTATATAATACTTTTGCTATTGCCCTCAAGGCAAGAGGGACCCCTTTACACTGGTCTACAATCTCCATTCCAATCGCTTCCATGCGTGAATTATTAGATTCTCGGCTTTCTTCTTTGAAGGCCGTTTGCTTCAATAGAGACCAAGATTCACTTCTTGACAGACCTTGAAGATTGTGATGTGGAACAGTGCCTGTGATTTCTGCAACCAATTCGCTGCGTGTAGTGATAACAATCCAACTTCCTCTCGCACCACCTGATAGCAGATTCCGTAACTTGCGCCATTTCTCAGGATCATCGTTCCACACGTCATCAAGAACCAGCAAGTACTTCTTTCTATTAATGCTGTCTAGAAGATGATGTTGCAGTGTTTCCAGCTGAAGCTCCCTTTCAGGCTTTGTCTTAGTGGCAGCCTCAATGACTTTCTCCACAATGACTTTTAACTCAAACTTTTCCGAAATACAAACCCACATTTTTAGCTCGAAATGATCTCCAAGCTTTTCATCATTGAACACCATTTTAGCTAACGTGGTCTTTCCTAGTCCTCCGATGCCTATTATGGGAACAATTGAAACATTTTGTTTTGGTTCTGATTCCAGCAGCAGTTGTACAATTTTGTGTTTATCATCATCTCTTCCAATTATTTCTTCAGAACGCTCAAAGGAATATGTTTGGTCCCTCTCCCTAATTTCAATTGGTGTCTCTACAGGGCCGTCACTGAGCTGAAATTTGGCTCTATCAGCTGCAATAGCATCTAGTCTCTCTCTAATGGCTTTAACTTTAGGAGCCATCTTGAGACCATAAGCAAGTTGGTTTGATTTCGAGAAGAAAAGGCGTACCTTTTTCAGCTTGCCATCGCCTGCCACTATTTTCTGCCGAAGAGCATCACAAAAGAACTCATCCAACAAGTCTTCCACATCGTAAAGCACATCCTTAAGATTTTTCAGCCAGAGACGTACTTGGTGTTTCTTTCTGTTGCGTTGATCTTCCGCATCACGTAGCACTGCTCTGATAGTCAAAGCAGTTCTTTCCAGCTTATCGATTTCCTCTTTCAAACCCCATGCTGCTCCAAGCTCTTCTGCTGCTAACGATACCAGAGCCCCCAACAATTTTCCAGCAAGATCGAACAAAATGCCCTCTGCCATTTCTAAAATTTCTTCCTTCGCTGATGGAAACACTATTTCGGATGGTTTTTTCCTGAACGAATGACGGTTGTGGTGAAAGAAATTTGACGCCAAGGTCAAAATCTGGATCTGATCATAGATTACAGTGAAGTTAACTCGTATTCCGAGTTTCTTTTCATTATTTTTATTGTAAAGTGGATCGGAGAACCATTACAGCTAATTACTAGAATAATTCAATTATGTATTGTTGTCGCATTCATGTGCTTGCATGTGATTCCATAATCAAAATATAGATAAATGCAAGTGGATTAATACAGATAATTATGGTATTAAAATATAATAACGATAGTGATTTTGAAATTTGAAAATCATAATCAAAACACAAATTATGAAGTTTGATGCAGTAGAATATAAGAGCATATCATCATTAAGACAGATAACCTGTAGAGTAAACGGATAGACTGATTCCTTTTTTTGGCCATCTCCATGCAAAAAAAAGAAAAAGGACTCCAAATTTTTTAACGTGCCTTAATTCTTTCCCTGTGCCACCTTTAGATACAAACACCCGTCCTACATATACTTCCTTTTCATTCACCAAAGCTTCCTCGGAAAAACCCTTCTCCAATTCATCAGAAAAAAAAAAACGATGTCTGGTTCCGACAGGTTACCGATCCGAGACACCCGGCTGCAACCGCAGCCCGTTAAACACCACCACTCCGCCCATTACTACGCGCAGCGTGGTCGTGAAAGCTTCACCACTATGCGCCATTTTCTTGTCTTTCCTTTTAGTTGCTCTCATTATTTTTTTCATCGTATGGATTAGTTTATGCCCTCATCGTCCAAGGTTCCACATGATAGATTTCACGGTTCCTAGTTTGGCTCAAAAACCGGGCTCGACAATGCTGTAATAACGTTCAATGTCACAGCTAGGAATTCGAACCAGCATATTGGAATCTATCACAATTCCATGAAAGGGTTCGTTTATTACAAAGAAAAACAAAGAGGGTTGACCCCATTGTTGCAACCATTTTTCCAAAAACCAAATACAATTACGGTTGTGTACGGTCAGTTCGGTGTCGGTGCAGCTACGCTTGCTGTCAACAGCCGATGATAGGCAACATGGAACGATGGTTTTTCTGATTAGGTATAATGGCGGTTATTAGATTTAAGGTTTCGACATGGAAGAGTGTGCACCATGAAATGCATGTAAATTGTGATGTTGCTGTTGGTTCAGATGGGTTGATATTGCTGGCTTGGAAGAACAGGAAATGTTCTGTCTATTTCAGTTGATTCTTGAAGTTTTTATTTTATTTGTAATGTTATATGTTTGGAATTATGATTGATAGGAACTTTTTAAATTATTTTTATATGTATATATTTAGCATTGTTTTACGATGATAATAATTTATATATATATATATTATATTTTATTATATAACAACTAGACTCTGATCCAAATCCGAGAGTCAAACTTCAGAGCATGAAGGATCCTACTCATCGTTTTGTTTCGGCACTTCTTCTCACCTTTTTCTCTTTCTATGTCTCCATTTATGTTGTATCAACAAGCATATATAAATAATTAAGGATTAAGTTGCCTCAGTTCTTAAATTCTTTTAGAATGGTCCCATGACCAGGGGTGTAGGGTTGGGAAACAGAGGCTTTGACACCACTGACTGTATAGTATAATTGCATTTTTACCCTCTCTAATTATTTAATTTAATTTTTTTTAGCTTTTATAAAAAATTATAATTTTATTTTTTTAAGCCACAAGCAAAAGTTAAAACTACAATTTAATTAATTTTTAATAAAAAACTTTTTAGTTTTGTCCCTCAAATTTTTTTAATTTTATTCCAATCCTCCTATCACTAAAGTGCTATAAGGGGAAAAAATTCCCCTTTTTGGCTAATATATTAAAAAAATTCCTTAAAACTATTATATTCTTTTTAATTTCTAAATAATATGATTTTACCTATGAAAGCTTTTGGTTTTAATTGAAGTAATAATATGTCGAATTTTAAACTATTTGATATTTCATGTTGACTTGGAATATTTAGTAGCTAGTCCTTGAAAGCATGTGCCCCATAGAGCAAAATAACATCCCAAAGAAAAGAATTTAGTGTGTCATTTACCCCCCAAGAGAAGCCAAAAAGCACTAATAAAAGCTGTTGCTAAACTTCCATATCCTTCAACTAATGAAATTCTTAAGATTCTTAAACTTTATTCTCACTCAAACCATCACTTTTTTCTATCCCTCCAAATTAAACCAAATTTGCAAAATCCCATTCAATCCTCCTTTTGTGTTTTCATTTCTCTTTGCAACAATGTGTGAAACCAAGAGCTTCTACTTCTGGCTTCTCCAAGTCATTGGCTTGTTAGGCATTCTTGCTCTTTGTCTATGGCTAGCCATGCGTCCTAAAAGCCCCAACTACACCATCGTCAACTTTTCAATCCCGGGGGCAAATACAAGCAACGAATCCGATCACGGTTCCATACAATACGAACTCGATATCGAAAACCCAAACCAAGATTCCGGTATATACTACGATGATATCTTCCTTATGTTCTATCATGGGGAAGATAAAGTTGGGAGCAAAACTATACCTTCGTTTTATCAAGGGAAGGATAAAACTCGTCAAGTGATTGATCAATTGGATGTTGAGACCCGTTTTTGGACTGTTCTTCGTAAAGCAATAATGAATGCAACGGCTGAATTAAGGGCCGATTTGTCGACAAAGATTAGGTACAATACGTGGGGCATAAAGAGTAAGCAACATGGGATCAATAGGGAAGGGAAGATACCTATTGGTAAAGATGGTAAGATATCGAACAAGAAGAAGAAGGTTAAGCTTCGACATGCATCAAAAAAATGGAAACAACGAAGTACTAGGTTTCTCTTAAGTACTTGATTTACTTTTGATCTTGTTTATATATTTGTTGTCGTAATTACCATTTTTTTTCTCTTTGGAGTTGTATATGTTAATTAGATTGTGAAAAAAAAAAAATCCTTTATGGATGAATGATTTAGGCTTCTAAATGCAATACATGCAATGAAACAATGCTATGTACTATTGTTTTGTTTGGTACGAAAAATTTATGTAAATTTGGAAAATGAGTAATTAAGGATAATTGATTATAGTGTTAATATTTTTTTTGTTAATTGTATATAATGTTGATTGATATAATAACAAATTTAGCTTTTAAAGTTTATATTCTGTCAATTCGGTTTTGATTTGCCAAATCTAGCTTGCAACATGTGTAAATGTTAAGGCTAAATTTGTAGAATTTTTTTAAAATTGAGACAAAATTGACAAAATATGTAAACACTAAAAGCTAAATTTGTTATTATATTAATAAAATTTATATAGAATTGATGGAGGACATTAATGTCGTGGTTAATTATTCTTACTTGCTCACTTTCAAAATCGTCACAGATTAAATTGTATTGATTTTCTTTTTTATTTATTACTTAGTAGTGTTGAAAAAATAATTATATATATATATATATATATTCCAAGTCAACGTATAAAATCCTTAATTTTAATTTTTTTTCATTTTTAAATCTTGGCATCTCAGGTTAACATAGAGTATGACATAGCAAAATAAAAGTTAAAATATCTACTAAGTTATTATACTTGTTATAAAATTTAAATTTAGTATATATATTTTTATTTTTTAGAAATTTAGTTAATTTACTTTTCAAGTTTTAAAATTCATATCCAATTATTAACACTGTTAAAAATTTATTTTGTTAAATTCAAGTTCGTTACAATTTCAGTTTTTTTAGTTACATGGCTACCAATAAGAATTTTTATTTTTATTTTTAAAATACCACACCAATAAATTTAAGAAAAAATTTAAACTATCAACAATTAGATTCGAATTTTAAAATCTGAAAAATAGATAAACTAAATTCTTAAAAATAAAATTATAGAGATTAAATTCCAAATTTTAATAGTATTGAACGCAATGGTAAGGTATATTATGCTTGTATAGAAAAAAAATTTAAACTCAAATATTTGAGACAATATTGTTATTAGGATGCACTACCACAAATTTTGAAAACATCAATTTTCATTCACCGTAACAATGTTAATAGCTAGTTATTGAAAGCTTGAATCACATAAAAGCAAAACAACACTCTAAAAGAAAAGAATGTTGTTCTTCATTCACCCCCACAAAGGCCAAAAACACTGATAAAAGTTGTTGCTAAACTTCCCATATTCATCAATGAATGAAATTCTTAATATTCTTAGACTTTATTCTCACTCAAACCATCACTTTTTTTTGTCTACCCTCACACAATTAAAACCAAATTGGCAAAATTCCAGTAAATCCTTCATGGAAACCTCCTTTGCTTTTCATTTCTCTTTGCAGCAATAATGTGCGAAACCAAAAACCTCTGCTTGTGGCTTGTCCAACTTGTTTACATATTAGGCCTTCTTGCTTTTTGTCTATGGCTAGCCGTACATCCTAGAAGCCCCGCTTACACTATCATCAAATTTTCAGTCCCGTTGACGAATCACAACAACGGGTCCAGTCATGGAAGAATAGAGTACGAGCTTGATATCAAAAATCCGAACAGAGACTCTTGTATATTGTACGACGATACCTTCCTCACGTTCTATTATGGAGAAGATAAAGTGGGGAACAAAACTATCCCTTGCTTTTACCAAGGGAAAAACCGAGAGAAGAGTGAAATTCATCGATTGAGTGATCAAATGGATGTTGAGACTCGTCTTTGGACCGATCTTCGTAAAGCAATAATGAATGCATCAGCTGAATTAACGGTTGATTTGTCGACAAAGATCGTGTACTATACGTGGGGCATAAAGAGTAAGCAACAAGGGATTAAAAGGGAAGGGAAGATACGTATTGGTAAAGATGGGATGATATTGAACAATAAGGAGGTTAAACTTCGACATGCATCGAAAAAATGGAAATTATGAAGCATTATTGGTGCTTGATTTGCTTTTTGAGGTTCTTTATGTATGTTTACTGTTGTAATATGTTTTTTCTTAACCTTGGTTTTGTATTTTGTTGACTGGTTTATGCAAGAGAGAAATTTTTTTTCCATCCATCACGGATTTAGGGATTTAAATGTAATTTCATACGATGAAATGAAACAATATCATTTTGTTTATTAGACCATAAATCCAAATGCAAATCCGATAATAGCATGAGCTTGAAACAACTTGAATCTAAAATGACTCAGATCAAGAAGCTAAAATGACCTAAAAATAAAGTGATCGGCACCCGAAATGATTTGAATCCTGTAATGTCCCAATTTGAAAAGCTCAAAATTTTGAACTTGAAATGATCTAAATCAAGGGGCCAAGCCAGAAACTTTTCAGGAGGTCTAGAATTGAATTATAAAACTTTTAAAGGATTCAAATATAATTTTACCATGTATTAATTTATAATGTCGTTTTTTGAAGAGACTAAATAGAATTTTTTTTATATTTAAAAAATTTAACGTGCGATTTTATCATTTTTAAAGACATTAAACTAAGATATTTCATTTTTAATAACTTGAACTCGAATTAACTTCTTTAAAGTACAACTTGGTCCACTCAATTGATAGATATATATTATAGGCATAGCTCCAATTTTAAGTGGGCCTTTTAAGCAATGGTCCAAATATGAGATTAACGGGCCCAATAGTTATATGTATTACAGAAGGTCCAATTTGAATCTCTAATTATTCCTATTTTTTAATCGGAATAATTATTCTTATACATTATTCTTTGGGGTTAATTTACACGATATCCTTAAATTATGAGGTAAAATTTAAAATCTTCTATAAAATTTTAAAAATTTTTAATTAAATCTTTAAAATTTTAATATTATATTATTCACGTTCTTCCACCAGCTTAATTGCTAGCGTGAAATATATTTAAAGTGATATAAACAACTTGAATTATTGTGTTAAAAAATCATTAAAACTTTATAAAAGACTATTTTTATTTTCATTTGAAATTTCTAATTTATTATTCTTAGGGGATAAACAAGTTAATTAGGATCAATATTGGACTTTATATCAATCCACCCATTTTTCTCAATTTCATAAAGTAATAGTTGAATTTTTAATTCCAACAAATGAAACTAAATGATTATCAACATTTTATTTTCAAAGTAGTTTCTAAGGGATGCCTCATCCAATTAACACACATTTGATGAATATAAAATTCTGAGATAATTTTTAATTCAATAATGCATACATACATACATACATACATACATATAAACCTTTAGTTTTGATCATAACCAACAACTAAGTGCTCATGTAGAATTTGAAGCATTGACTATAAATATATAATTTATTCATTCAATACATTGAAAAGGTCAAACAAAATAAAATCAAGTCTTGTATTTTATATAGTATTACTATCATAGATAAAATATTAAAATCTTAAAAAACTAATTGAGTCTTAGTTCGACTGGCATAAATATTATTGTCAATATAAGAAGACGTGAGTTCAAGTGCTCTGAAGCTCATTATTCTCTTATTCATAAGTTGGGGAGGAATTTTAGGTAATTTTATACATTATATTACTCAGAAAGAGTAATATTCTAATTTAACTATTTAAAGAAATTAAATCGTAAATTTAAGTGACCTTAAAAATTTGGTTGCCTTAGCAAATAATGACAAAAACAATATTAGTCAAAAGTTGACCAGACTTAAAAAATTAGTTGATTGCCTTGAGAAAACAATGTCAATTACACAATTAGTACACATATTTTATTCCTCATTACCTAGAGCTAACCTAAGCTAGTCTTTTTTCGGTTGCCTTTCTTGACTATTAATTCTCTGATATAATTTGAATTTTGATTTCGCTATAATCACATTTATTTAAGAAAAATCAAAATTTATTCGTTTTTTGAGTTATCTTTTCCGTAAATTTAACTCAACTCGAAATCTAAAATTATCAATTTCAATATTTATAAAATTTATATAAAATACCCATAGGTGCAGTGCTAACTATGAGCTTTCGTCTCTTGTAAACAAAAACATTTGCCCCTGGAATTTCTAAATTAGAAATTCAACCATCCATTTTCGTCATCATTTTCCCTGGATTGTATCATTTCAACTGTATTTTAATCAGTATTTGATAGAAATGTTATTAAGAAAATTCCATCGGATAAGTTTCAGACGTCCTATTATTATATATACATATAGGGTCAGTCGTTATGGATCACGTTTAACTAAAAAATACAGGTGAAATTTTGATTTTGGTCCTTGTCTTATGCTGAAATTTGGTATTTAATTTTTATATTTTAATTTGAAATAATTTAGTCTCTTTATTTTAACTAATGTTATTAGTTAATTTCAACGGTTGAATTGTTAATGTTGATTTCTTTTAAATATCCTTTGTATTGACATGGATTTTTTTAAAAAGAATATTGCCACAATTTTTTTTATTAAAAAAATGTTTTTAAGAAAAGTTCAGGTCATAATTTTAATTGAAATAGCTAACAATAATAATTATCTGAACTAGCCAATGACATTAAGGGTAAGTTCGATTCGGTTCAGTTAAGTTTTTTTTTATATAGAATATATTTATAAATATTTTGATATTATAAAAATAGAAGAACCAAATTACCTTAAAAGTAAAATACAAAGACCATATCCCAAATTTGAGTATAGTAAAGGTACTAAAACCATACATTGACTAAAAAATAATAATTACAGGGTTGACTTAAACAGGTCTGGTCTGAGTTTTTCTATAATGCTGCCTGAATTTCCAGCTTCACTACAGTAGTGTAAATTTCACCGTGACGTTCATTAGCTTGACCATATTAAAATTTTGAATATAGCAATCAAAGTCGACTTCCATATTTACAGTTATTAAGACAAAAAATTAATCCAATGAAAACATATTCCAATTTTCTTTGTTTTTTTTTTTTTTTTTTAAAATGGACAATTCTGCATTTTCAGCTATGCTTTTGTTGATCATGTTCATTTTCTCCATTAAAGTTTCTTCAAATCCTCTTTATACTTTTTGTTCAGACAATACAGGCAATTACACAAGTAACAGCACATTTGAGAACAACCTTAAATGGGTACTAGACTCTTTACCATCCAATACTTCGGGTACAGGTTTCTATAGTACCTTGATCGGAGAAGGCGTCGATCGCGTCTACGCACGAGCGCTTTGTCGGGGAGACGTGAACGCTACGTTATGTCGAAATTGCGTTAAAAACGCTAGCCGAGACGTCCTTGACGGTTGCAAGACCTTAGAAGCAATTGTATGGTATGATGATTGTCAAGTTCAGTACTCATTTCAAAACAGTTCGTTGATGGTATATACCGGAAAATACCCAGATTCGAACAACAAAGAGAAAAACATATCGAATCCCGGTCGGTTTGATGATGTATTGACTTTTTTAATGAACAATATATCGAGCGATGCAGCGTATGATTCCGAGTTGATGTTCAAAACCGGAGAAGTGAAGGTTAATAAGAAGGAAACATTATATGGGTTAGTTCAATGTACAAGGGACATTGTTGGTGATACATGTCGTAGCTGTTTAGATTCAGCACTTAAAGATCTTAATGGCTGTTGCCGGTCTCGGACAGGTGGAAGTGTTCTTAGTAGGAACTGTAACGTGAGGTTCCAAATGTATAAATTTTATAATGTCATGAATTCTCCATTAATATACGCTGAATCCAAAACAGGTATATGAATATCATTTAATTTGTTTCTTTCCTTGAAACATTTTATCTTACATGTTTGGTCTCCAAACAGGGTCTAAATGGAGCTTTGGGATGATTATCGCGGTCGTATGTGCCGCCGTACTGGTTGTTGCGCTTGTCGCTGTTTCCGGTTTCGTATACACCCGATGGAAGAAACGGAAACAAAAGGGTAAAATCACAAAAGAAATTTAAAACCGTCTTTGATATTGTATTAAGTGATCAACTTATGAACTGTATTTGCAGATGAGGAAAGAAGCCAGACAATATTGCTATATGAATTGGCAAGTCCCAAAGAAGTGATCATAACACAAGAAGGCGAATTGGTGACTGCTCAAGAATTTCCTTTCCTTGATTTAGCTACAATAAGGGTAGCTACGGATGATTTTTCGGATTCAAACAAGCTCGGACAAGGCGGATTCGGCACGGTTTATAAGGTACTTGATTGTTGTTATGGTCTAATTTTTTGTCATTTTGGTTCATGGTGTCTGAAATTGTGAATTGAATTCAATGATTTTAAGGGTGTGTTACCAAATGGGAAGGAAGTGGCAATTAAAAGGTTATCAAGGAAATCATGGCAAGGCTTGGAAGAATTGAAGAATGAAGTTATTTTGATTGCAAAGCTTCAACATAGAAACCTTGTAAGGCTATTGGGATGTGGGATTGAAGGTGATGAAAAGTTGCTTATATATGAGCTTATGCCTAACAAAAGCCTTGATTTCTTCATCTTTGGTAGGTACCTTCTTTTTTTTTTTGATAAAAAGGTACCCTTTTTTTTGTTCTTTCTCTAGGGTAGAAGCTTAGAAATTATTTATATGTTTTTGGGTTAATTCCACTAAAAGTCCCAAAACTATAGTGCAGACTCTAGATTACTTCCTAAATTTCAAAACGTTTTGATTGAATTATCAAAGTATTAGATTAATCAAGTACTTGTGAAATTAGGTATTCAATGCTAGTTTGACTAAGACATATAGCATATTCGAAACATGTAGATTAGAGGTGAAGGTTGAAAGAAAAATTAGGGGGTTGGAATTTAATTAAAAAATTTTGGAAGGTCAAAAGGTAATTTTATCATTATACTAATTTATAATTTTATAATTTTTCGAGGACCTTAGAAGCAATTTGACTTTGGTGTAGATCAAATTGTAAAGGGTTAATATACTATTTGGTACCCGAGTTTAACTTTATTGTTCAATTTGGTACTTAAGTTTTTTTTGTCCTAATTTGGTGCCTTAGTTTGGCTTGAATATTCCATTTGGTATTTGAATTTTTTTCCAATTAAATACTTAAGTTTTTTTGTCCAAATTAAGCACTTAAGTTTGGTTTCAATGCTCAATTTGACACTTGAGTTTTTCAATTTGATACTCAAGTACCAAATTAGGACCAAAAAGAGACCGTACTAATAAAATTGAGGAGGATTATTTCTTTTTTGAACATGCCAAAACCAAATTATTAATAAGTATAGACATGTTTTCAAATTGATCTATGTGTTTTAAATATGCTACATGTCATATTCAAGTTAGGTGGACAAAAAGACTTGATTGATACTTTAATGACTCAATTATAATGTTCTAAAGCTAGAGGCCAATTTAGACTCTGGGCGATGATTGGGGACATCGAGTGAAATTAACCCTTTTATTTTGTTTATTAATTGATCTTTAATTTTTCAATTTCAGATCCTGAGAAACGTTCACAAATTGATTGGAAAACATGGTTCGACATCATTACTGGAATTTCCAGAGGACTTCTTTATCTTCACGAGGATTCTCGGCTTAAAATCATTCACAGAGATTTAAAACCCAGCAATGTGTTGTTGGATCAAGACATGGTCGCCAAAATATCAGATTTTGGGATGGCAAGGATCTTTTGTGAAAACCAGAACGCAGCCAACACTAAAAGAGTTGTGGGAACTTAGTGAGTAGCTAAATATGCTTTGCTTTGTAATTTTAATTTTGATATTTAATTACTAAAAGTAGAAAACTTTCTGGTGAAACAGTGGATATATGGCTCCGGAATATGCAATGGAAGGATTATTCTCTGTGAAATCCGATGTTTTTAGCTTCGGCGTGATAGTGCTAGAGATTCTTTCCGGGAAAAAAAACAGCGGTTTCTACCAAACCAAACATGCTCAAACACTGCTTGCATATGTAAGTATAGCTGTAACATTGTGTTCATTGATGTCTAGAATATTGATTAAATGAATGCATTGGGGTTTTGCAGGCTTGGGGGTTATGGAAAGAAGGGAAAGAATTGGAATTAATGGACCCTTGTTTACTGGAATCATGCTCGATACCCGAAATAAGGAGGTGCATACATGTCGGGCTTTTATGCGTGCAGGAAGATCCGACAGATAGACCAACCATGTCCGATGTAGTAGTTGTCTTAGGAAGTGACACGATTACTCTTCGCGAACCCAGAAGACCTGCATTTTCGGTCGGAAGAATGATTACGAACTATCAGTCTTCAATAATAGATCCGTCGATAAACCAGATGACAATGTCTAATATCTCGCCCCGCTGAAAAAATTGGCCCCGAGTGAAAATAGAATTTAACCTAACTAATGTAGGATTCGATGTCCGAATTTCAATTTCCCATTTGTTCAAATGATATAACAGGAATGCTGATGTGGTTGTTTTTGTGAATAGGCATGATTAAATCAATGTAATTATAGATATAGTCCTGTTTAGTCTATTCTTAACTCTATATTTGCTTTCAGATGTTTAATTTGATCCATTGAATCTAATTAATATAAGGAAATTACTCAAATTCTTTACTAAAAATTTGTTTTCATCAGATTTAAAGAAACTTAGACAAGTAAATTGAAGCAAAGGTATTAACATTACTAGGGGAATTCTATATGTTCTTGAAGATCTAACATGAAGTAGAGCACTAGTGTAGCTACGCGGGTTATTAAGGGCCATAGACAGTCGTCTAAACATCTTAAACATTTGGTATAAATATTTAAGTATGATGGTTACTCCACCAATATACATTAATCTTATAGTATGTCAGTTATACCCGACTTTATCCAAAACCGTTAATAAAGTATTCAATGTTTCAAAATATATAAAATCCACGTATCATAAGCCATTACATAGTAAATTCAGTTCATACTCAATCATTTGTTTAACATTAGATATCATTACTATATTTCAATTTCATGAACAATATATACAACAATCTCACATATCACCTACAAATCAAATCCCATGTCTATTTACATATGAGTTCATACTTTCAATTTCTATTACTTCATTTATATCATAACTATATTTTTCACATATTTATATCAAATCATCATATTCATGTCATCATTTATGTTATGACAATATCTTTCATCAAATAACAATTACAATTAAACATTAAGTCATAGGTAAAACTTAACTTTCCTTACTCAATTTAATACTTAGTTAAACTATGAACTAAAACAAGTCATGAAAGCACAAACCGAAATAAGCTACTTGTCTATGGACTTCACCTTTTATTTATCTCGAGATAGCCCGATGTCATCTTTAGCTACGCACGATAATTCGATTATAGAAACAATATTAGTTTTCACGCAATCACATGAAAAACACATCAACTAAACATAGCTTACATTTTATTCATTTCAGTCCCTATATCTAAAATGCTCATATTTTTCGATATCTAGTATTGAATCAAAATCAAATTTCATATTCTTTCATTAGGGACCCAAAGCTTTCAATCTATGACAAAATTTTCTAACAAGTTTCATTTTATTCAATTTAATCCCTAATATAAAAATTAACAATATATCTAAACCTTTAATTCTAAGCTAATTTCACTACCTTTCTAATATAATATTAACAAAATCTATACATATTTTGTTATAATTCATCATAATCAACTCAAATTTCACTAAGGTTCAACATGGTAATTTGGTAAACATTAACCAATTCAAATTTCTAAACACATGGGTCTACTAAATCTAGTTTACAAGACCATGATTTCATAAAGAATTCAAAAGAAAAGTATGTTTACCTTAAAGATTTTGGAGCAAATTGAAAAGGAAAAGAAGACTCTTTCTTTTCTTTACCTAGCAATGGACGACAATGGTGGAGAGGATGATATATATATTTAGATTCTCTCTCCCACTTCATATTTGTATACATGTCATTAAGACACTAGTTTACCTTAATTGATTCTAATTTAATGGCTAATAATTAATCATGACAAAGTTAGTGGAAATGGATGATCATGATCAGCCCATCCCACTAAGTTCAATTTAATAATGGTTAAATAACCATTAAATCCTTTGGTTAATTAATAATTAAGCCCTCAAATAATTATGTATTAAAACTTAATAGCGATTGTACATTATAATTTAATCTTTATATTATAATTAATAGCTTTCTCGATTTAATTATTTAACTGTTCACTAATACATTTTCATACAAAATATGTAAATCTTTCTATTCAATATTTTACAGACTCGATTTACGAAATTAAATTGTAAAACTGTATTTTTTGACATAGGCTAAAATCGGATCGTTACAAAATTTTTTATTTCAATGAATATTAGTAATTAATTCAAATTTATTTTAAATATTAAAATTTTCCATTCCTAATTTATATTCATCATAATACAAACTGTATAATTCTAAAAATTAAACATTTATATTTTTACATTCTCAGCCATACAAATTTTATAATAAATATTAAATAAACACAAAATATTAAAAGTTGATATAAACAATAAAACTTATGCATAGCATGAGATAAAAAAAAAAAAAAAAACTAGTATGATAATATAAGTTAATAATTTAATATTTCTTTCTTTAGATTCAAATAAAATGTTAATAAATTTTAATTTTGAGAAAATTTTCAAGTTTTAAGGTTCTCGTAAAATTTGAGAACTAATTAAAGTTTTTAGAACCGAATCAGTGATCGAACTAGTTAGACCAATAGAAAAAGATAATAAATACCTCCTGCCATCGTAAATGCAGGGGCAAATTCATTGAATGAGAATTCAACGATGGCGGATGAGTGAAAACTTTCCACATCTTACAAATAGATATAGTTTACTTAAAAGTTTGGATTATAATAAAGAAATAGTAATGCACACGAGTTTTAATTTTGTAGAATCACTAATGTGAACTCATGATAAGAATACTTGAAAGTGGACTATCCCTTTTGTATTTCAAATATTACAATGCCTTCTTTCATACGTGTGATGTTTCTGTATTATATTATAATGTATTAGTGGACTTATCGAATTGAATGTAGATTGAGTGCACTGATTATATTTTTCTATTTTTAAGAATGGATGAAGATTGCGCTAATTATTATATGACCTTTTCAAATACATCTCAACACCATCTTTTTAATGTTATGTTATATTAAAATTCAAATATATATTTTTAATCTTTAACATCGACTATCAAATTAGCTTAGATTTAAGGTATATTTTTCTATTTAAAGAGTACCGTTTTATCGAACCGATTATCGAATCGTCGTTTAGAGTTTACCGACTAAACTTAAAATAAAATTTACCCGTTTATTAAATATAATTTCTTAAAATATTCGTCCAATAACAAAAGGATTGGGTGAATTACTAAATCATCATCATTACTTAACATTATTGGTAGTAGTGTGGAGGGTCCAATAAGCACTCACATTTAGGATGCTGGGTCTCACTTCCTTATCTTATTCATGTGTTGGATATAATATTCATATTTGTATCCTTTCATTCCTAAATTAGTATTAAATAATCGATGTGTTTCGATTGGGTTATATACTTATTTACTCTATCATAATATACCATTTTTATTTTAATTTACACAGTAAAAGTTTTTTAATCGGCTAAATCATGTTGTTAACTTGTGATTCACCAAATGTTTAATAATATATTTTAAAATAATCTTTAATTTATGTAACAAATTAAATAAATACTTTGGAAACATATTTTCATAATAACTTTTTGTAGTCCATTTGTTTTTTCTGTTTTTTTTTTTTTTTTACAAATCTCGTACACATGCACATCATAACTAGATGTTTCTTACAACTCGAAGAGTAAAAGCGCTTAACCAATAGGTCAACTAGAGAGATTCCAATAGTCCCCAAAAGTGAATTAACTTTATAATTTATGGCTGACAGGATAGTCATCCAGATTTATAAAGTTGGTCTCTCAGTCTTATGGTGCAAAGGTAAAATAAGGAGATGCCTTCTATTACAAAACGTAGGCAGATCTCCATCAATTTCATAAACCTGGTGCTGTTACTAACAGTCCTTTCCTTGCTTAGCCCCGCAACTGAAGCTCAACTGCATAGAATTGGAATCCCATCCTGTCCAAACACCACCACTTTCACCATAAACAGCACTTACCAAGCCAACCGTGATACCCTCTTGTCTTCGCTATCGTCTAATGTTACCCGTGGTGTTTTTTTCTACAACACAACCGCGGGGAAGAGCCCTGACATGGTATACGGTCTTTTCCTCTGCCGTGGGGATATTTCTACCGGCGCCTGCCAAGCTTGTGTCACCTACGCCGCCACCCACATTTCCCGACGTTGTCCCTTCGACAAGACGGCGGTGGTTTGGTACGAAGAATGCTTCCTACGCTACTCGAACCGAAACATCTTTTCGGTTGTGACTGAAACCCCTACAATTTACTTCTTGAGCGGTAGGTCTTCGATTGTGACTATCTCCGAGGAAGACCGTTTCGAGAAGTTTGTTCTGAAGGTGATCAATGAAACTATAGCCATGGCGGAAAGTAGACCGGTAGGTGTTTCAAAATACGTGACTAGAGTTGAGAATATATCTAGTTTTCAAACACTGTACATCAGGGTCGATTGTACACCGGACTTATCAGGTGCGGATTGCGGTAGATGTTTGCGACGAGCCAGAGCATATATTCCGGCTGGACGGCAAGGTGGAAGAGCTTTTAATCCAAGCTGTAGCGTCAGATATGAATTTAACCCCTTCTTTAATCTAACCGCGGTTGCAGCTCTTCCAGCTAAAGGTTTCTCTCACCATAATTTTTTGTTCTTCCTTTTTTTTTTCCATTGATTTTAGAAAAAAAAAAAAAAAACTCAACTAGTTGAATCGAGTTTTTCTATTTTTATAAATTTATTTAATAAAATCACACCAAATGATCGAATTAGTCGGACCAGGAATTACCAAAACATTGAGTGCAATTTATGTTTACCCAGGCCTACCTTTGCTTGAATATAGGTTTAAAATTTTTGTTGAAATTTATTAATATTTTCTATTCATATTAATTTTTTAAAATTTATTATTTTTAATTTAATGTTTTAGATGTTTTTCTTTTATTAAAACATTAAATTTAGACAACTTAGCAGAATTTTTAATGTTTACATAGTACTATATTATTACATATTTAATTTTAGGCTTAATATAACATTCGATATTTAAACTTGACATTTTTTTTCTTCATTTGGTTAATTTTTTTTGTTCAATTTGGTACCCAAACTTGACACTTTTTCTTAATTTGGTACCAATCTAGATACTTTCTCTTAAATTAGTTCTTAATCTTTTGGGGGGTCCAATTTGGTACCTGAACTTGACTCTTTTTCCTAATTTGGTACCTAATCTTTTTTTGTTTGATTTGGTACTTAAACTTTTCAAACGCTTACAAATTACTCCAATATACTAACAATGTTATTTTTTTATGAGATAGCATCAATGTATGATCGACATACTATAGATGATATGATTTTTTTGTATTTTATATGTTGAATTGCTTTTAGTTTTATTTATTTAGTTAATTATTTTATAATAAAAAATTATGAATTTCTTTTAATTTGGTTTTTTAAAACTCTTTTTTTTCTTATTTAATATTAATTCTCTAATCATAGCTCAATAGCTCTCTTTTTTTTACATGAACTCCGTCTAACATTGACAATATTTTTGTAGCATAACAAAAAAAAAAAAATTAACACCATTAATGTTTTGCGTAATTTGTATAACGTTTAATAAATTTATGTATAAAATTTAGGCACTAAATTAGGAAAAAATGCCAAGTTCATGTGCCAAATTGGACCCAAAAAGGGTTTAGGTACCAAATTAGGAAAAGTGTCAAGTTCAAGTACCAAATTGGGCCAAAAAAAAGTTTAGATACCAAAATTTAAAAAAAAAATGCCAAGTTCAAATACCAAATGCTATATTAAGCCTTAATTTTATATGATATAAATTAGATAATCAATTCTTGAATTTTGAAGCTCAAGTCCGACTCACATTTTAAATGGATTTAAATTTTATATCTAAACCCATTTTTTGAGTCTTATATTTTTTTCAAACTTTTCATATTTCGGACAAGTCTTTAAACTTGAGTAGGTATACCAATCCATGAATAAATCAGTTTAGAACTATTAATTGAAGGGTTTGATTGAATTCGGATGGAGCTAATTTAGGTTAAACTAATTCGTGCCTTTAAAATTTTGAGATTTTTTGGATTCGGCATTTGGTTGATTAGTATAAATTTGATTTCATATCAATTGAGTCTGACACTTGGATTATTTGGAATTTACTCATTTGGTGAAATTTAAATATCAATAGCATTGTTATTTTTATTAGGAAGCAATGTTCTGTTGTGTTTGGTTTGTAATTAATTAACATTATGTATAATTCCCGAGCATTTTGCATACCAAAAGTGCACATTTATCATCACGATTGCCTTGTAATCAAGAGTATGTTATAGGATGGATGTATATAGTTTGGCTGTGGAAAGTGCATTTGAACCTATCAATGTTAAGAAAAGAGAAAAATCCCCTCTGTTCATAAGGATTACAATGAACTGAATTGAGAACTTCTGCTCTTATTTAGGAGGAGAGAAACATATCAAATTAAACCGAATTCGAATACTCATTACAAGTTCATCGGTGATATTTGGGGTAGCTGTGGTTTTTATCTCTGGTTTCTTTATATGGAGGAGGAGAAACAGTGAAGGTATGCAATGGAGTAACTTCGTGATAAGCATTACAAATTCGTTTTATATTGTTATGCCGATCACATTTTGATTTTTATTACAGACAAAGAAAATATCCACGAAGTTCAATTGCTAGACTTGGAAAATGAGCACTCAAAGGAAACTTTTAGTGGAGAAAATTGGGAGAGGTCTCAAGAGTTTCCTTCTATACAATTGGATATTCTACATGCGGCGACAAATCATTTTTCTGATGAAAATAAGCTCGGAGAGGGTGGATTTGGTCCTGTATACAAGGTAATTACAGTTATCTATATGGTAGCTTTAGAGTTGATCTGTGTGAATCAATAAGTATGTAAGTATTCCAGAGAAGTTAATATAATTGAAACAATCCTTTCAGGGTACACTAGCAAATGGTAAAGAAATTGCAGTTAAAAGGCTGTCAAGAACTTCGGGTCAAGGGCTTGTTGAATTCAAGAATGAAGTCCTGTTAATTGCTAGATTACAACATAAAAATCTTGTGAGACTCTTAGGATGCTGCTTAGAGAAAAATGAAAAGTTGCTTGTATACGAATTCATGCCCAACAGAAGCCTAGACGTCTTCCTGTTCGGTTTGCTCCCTAAACCTTTAACTAATCAACAACCTTGACAAGTAAATGAAGTAATGAAAATGTAATCACTTGTTTTTACTTTTTTTTTTTTTTTTTCATATTTATATCAGATTCAAATTTGGCTACACAATTGGATTGGCAAAAACGGTTCAATATTATTAAAGGAATTGCCCGAGGTATTATGTACCTACATGAAGATTCTCGCCTCAGAATTATACATAGAGACCTTAAAGCTAGTAATGTTTTACTAGATCATAAAATGAATCCGAAAATTTCAGACTTTGGTATGGCAAGAATTTTTTGTGAAGATATAAACCAAGCAAACACCAATAGAGTAGTCGGAACATAGTAAGTATATATATACTCATTGCTTGACGGTATTTAATAATATTTTGTTTCTAAAATTTGCTACGATATAATCTAATTTTCTTTTAATCTTTTTTTGTTCGTTATCTCTTATGAATTAAAATAGTGGTTACATGGCACCTGAATATGCTATGGAAGGGCTCTTTTCTATCAAATCTGACGTTTTTAGTTTTGGAGTACTTTTGTTGGAGATTATAAGTGGAAAAAAGAACAATGGTTTTCATCTTGCAAAGCATGGTGAAAGCTTGCTAACTTTTGTATGTTTTCATCCTTTCTTTTGTCTTCAAACAATTTATTTAATGTGCGGATTATACTAACAATTTTAAGCTACAATTGTAGGCGTGGAAACTATGGTCTAAGGGTGAAGGAATGGAACTAATAGATCAACTCCTTGTCCCCTCGTGTGTGGCCTCTGAAGTGCTTAAATGCATTCATATTGGGTTATTGTGCGTGCAGGAAGACCCAGCAGACAGACCAACCATGTCATCTGTGATTTTCATGTTGGCAAGCGATGGTACCATGAAGCTTCCTCGTCCAACTGAACCAGCATTTTCTGTTGGACGTGTTGTTACAAAATCAATTGAACCCATTTCAAGTGAGGAAGTCTTTTCAGTTAATGAGATTACAGTTTCTAATTTCTCACCTCGCTGATTTGATCGTTGTTTTAAACATTCAAGCTTGCGTAAAAGTTTTTCATTTTTACTTTCTTGTCTAAACCAGCAAATCTAAATCCAATTGATGCAATGCATTTGAAAGTTATTACTTCAAATTTTCTCATCATTACTATATGTTTGAATTTTGAAACCACAGCACTGTGGTTTAGATTTTTTAAATTAACACACAAATATTTTAGAGAAGGGGACTCTTTTTTCTAAAGATGGGATGTTAGAAAAGTTAGTTCATGTAATTTGTAACCATAACCCTAATATATAACTTTTACACATTAACCTTAAAATTTCTAATCAGTCCATCATCAATAAGAAATTAATTACAGAGTATTTACATATATTTGGCTCCTACTTTATTTAATAACTAGAGCTAAATAAGTCTTAATTAAATTAGACCACTTTTAGTTTGGGCTAGCATTTTATAATAGTAAGTCATATATAATATGTAATTATTCTAATTATATATGTAATGTCCATATTTTTTCAACAATCTCTATTCAATGTCAGTCCAAAATTCCTTAGCCGTGGTAATCTTATCAAACATAATGCCTTTGACTGTTTCTGGAATGACCTTTATGATCACCATACACACGCGATTTGATCTCTCCACCTTTCCATCTCACTTTTTTTATCCGAGATACTCTCATTTGTTAGTGGTGAAGAAGAATGAGTCATTAACACAAGGTCGAGATCCACGACTCTATGAACAATCATAAAATTCTCTTGCCATGATTAAAAGCTGGTGCCATTTAACATAAGAATCAAGTTAATGTTGCTTGTGATGTTGGCAGGTGTAATAATAGCTGAATTGAATAAAATAACCTCTAAGGCTTCAAATTTAAACTAGAATAATTTGAATAAAGGTAAATCCCATATCAGGATATCAATCATTCCATTAACATTTCATCTTTGGGCAAAAATGTTAACTTGTAAGTGGTATCTTGTTGTAGTAATCAAACACTAACAATAAAAATATATTGAATAATAAAATTTTCTTTGGACTGACTTATTACTCGCATGTGAAACCAAATAATCATCATATGTTTATTACTACAGTTGCATATGTAATTTTGTTAAATATTAACCTTCTTTTAGACTGATCAATATTAACGTAGCTTAAGTTACATACATACAAACTTTTATATTTTAAAACAAAATAATTTCAATAATAAATGTCACTTTGACAACTTATTGTTTGAGCTAAGTTATTTTATAATATATATATTAATATACCGATATTTAAATTTAAAATTTCATAACAGTAAAAAGTCAAAATTGAAAATTTAAATCGTGCTATAGATCCGAAATAACCAAAAATAAGATTGTCTAAATAGTTCCATAAAAAATCGAAAAACCTTAATCTGTGATTGATTTTATATACAATAAAAACAAAACCATATGTAACCAAAACTATATTACACCAAATCATTAACCTAAAATTTTCAAAAACAATATCGTAATAGTTAGAACTTATACAGCAAATCATATCATTATAATTTAATTAAATATTTGAAATTATAATATGCAAAAATCAAACTGTAAAAAAACCCCTAAATTCATCTCTTAAAAAAATATTGTATCCATATATATATATAAAGAAAACGAATGAAAAAATAAATCAAAACAATACCACTACCCTTCCCCAGTAATTTCCATCTGGATATGCCCTTTCCATTTTCTCCGTAATTAATATTCTCATTTATTATCAATAAGTGTTTCTATGGAAAAATAGAGTAGTTTGAAGAAAGTTTACTTTTTCTTATTTTCTTTATTGATAGGGATTGATCACTTACTCATAGGTACCCGATTCTGTCCAATAAATTTACAATCACAGAGAAAGCTATAAACCCAAATTTGTGCGCAAACTATGATATTAGTTTCATTCACCCAAATTTATCTAACCTAAAACCAATTGGATGGAATGGCATCTGATAGATGAGATGACTTACTGTCTTGCATACGACAATCCTTATGTACATGTCATGTTTTCTTAATCTATGTCGATGGATTGCTTTCATCATCCCGGACGAAGTAATATAGTCAATTTCCACATTGAACATTATTTATCATTAAATTCAATCCCATTCATTTATTGTGTACCGTCTTTTCGTCCTTGTAGATTAATTATACACAACGTTTTTTCTTAGTAAAAGCAGCCATGTCATAAATTATTTTATATAGCTGAGCTCTCTCGTCTTAGATCCAAGCAAGGACATAAAAAAAAAAAAAAAAAAAAAAAAAAAAAGAAAAAGTTTTTCACACAGGAAGAAAAACAGATCTATTTTACCCGGGTAAAATATGAACAACTTGTTGAAACTGGAGCAACAAAGTATTATACCTGGGTAAAGTATGTGTTAAGTTTCAATAAAATGATCAATGAAACAAAACAAAGAAATTTTGTGTTTGAAAGCTCAAAACAGAAGCAAAATCGGATGAACAAAAATGAGAGAACAAGTTGGCTATGCTTGTTACTTCACAAGTAAAAATTACATGATACATAAGTAGATGGGTTACATAGAAAGAAAACAAAGCTTGCTTGTGCAAGTATCTAAGCTATAAAATCAGCATAATGACATCCTAAAAATGACTACTAAATCAGCTAAGAAAATGATTAATCTTAGCTGAACTTTACATAAAAGGATAACAAACAAACTAATAAAAGTCAACTATTACAAAAGTGGTTCTTCAACCGGATTACACCGTGGACATTTCAAGGTTCCTGGAAAAGAAAATTGGGTTTGCAAACTGACAAAGTCACTTTATGGATTGAAGCAATCTCTGAGGCAGTGGTACAAGCAATTTGATCAGTTCATGAAAGGGCAAAGGTACACAAGAAGTAAATTTGATCATTGCGTGTATTTTCAGAAGCTACAAGAAGGAACTTTCATATACTTGCTCTTATATGTTGATAATATGTTGCTAATAGCATCTAAGAGCAAAGTTGAGATTGAAAGATTGAAGACTCAACTTAATCTCGAGTTTGAGATGAAAGATCTAGGTGAAGCTAAAAAGATTCTCGGCATGGAAATATGGAGAGATAGAGCTCATGATAGAGTTAACTTGTCTCAGAAGCAGTATTTGAAGAAGGTATTACAGCAGTTTGGTATGAATGAGCATACAAAACTTGTAAGTACCCCATTGGCTTCTCATTTCAAGCTTTCTGCACAACTATCTCCTTTGACGAATACGGAATGAGAATACATGTTGCAAGTTCCGTATTCTAATGCAGTGGGTAGCTTGATGTATGCAATGGTGTGTACAAGACCCGACATTTCACAGGCAGTTAGTATAGTGAGCAAGTATATGCATAATCCTGGAAAAGGACATTGGCAAGCTGTGAAATGGATTCTACGATATATTCAAAAGACCGTGGATATTGGATTACTGTTCAAACAGGATAATACACTTGGTAAAGGTGTTATTGGGTACGTTGATTCTGACTATGCCGGTGATTTGGATAAACGAAGATCAACCACCAGTTATGTGTTTACATTTGCTGGAGGACCAATAAGTTGGAAGTCTACACTACAGTCTATAGTTGCGTTGTCAACCACATAAGCCGAATACATGGCTGTAACAGAGGCTGTAAAGGAAGCTATTTGGTTTGGGATTGGTTCAGGAGCATATTAACGTGTATTGTGATAGTCAAAGTGCTATTCATTTAGCAAAGAATCAAGTCTATCATGCACGTACAAAGCATATCGACGTATGATTCCATTTTGTGCTGGAAATTATTGATGAGGGGAAAATTTGTCTTCAGAAGATCAAGACCGCAGATAATTCTGCAGATATGATGACCAAAGTGGTAACAGCAACCAAGTCCGAACATTGTTTGAACTTGATCAATATCCTGCAAGTTTAACAGTTGAAGAAGGCACTATCAAGTATTGTTGTCAAAGGTAGAAAGAATTGTGTGAAGATAAGATTATCCTAATCAAATCTTCAAGGTGGAGATTATTAGAAGTTACCCATATCTTTGAAAAGTCAAAGATATGAGTGTCAGAAAATTTGGCACCGAAAATCAAAACATTTAAGGCACCGAAATTTGGTTTGAAATTTGGCATGGGATAATTGCAATTTTGGTCCCTAATTGTATAGGCACTTTGCAAGTTGATCCCTTAACCTCAACTATAAATAGGCCTAACCATGTCTCATTTTCTTCATCCCATATTTGTTATTCTCTACTTAAGGCATTATTCTCTCTCCCTATTTGTAAATTTCACTTGTATTTTTTGGAGTGAATTATATTTGGTAGTGCCCGAGGACGTAGGCAAAATTTGTTGAACCTCGTTAAAATTCTGGTGTTCTTTATTATTTATTTTGCATATTTTTGTGAGTGTGATTGTTGTGATTTATTGTGCTATTAAATTACGATAGAGGGATATTCTGGCTAGGAAAGACCTGGTACTTAAGTGATCTTCGTAATCCACCTCTCTTTCATGGGAATTGAACTTAGTGTGATTTTTCAGTATAATAATTTTACTCTTTTACACGCTTCCGCGCAACACCGTCGTCTATCAATGAGGTATCTATTACGGAATTATACCGTTGGTAATGTGTGCTAATGGATGCATTATCATCCTCAACCTCAAGGTAGATAACTATCTACCGATGTTAATCAACAAGTAAAATTTTAAATAAAGTGATAATTTATTTAAAATCAATTATATATTTAATATATAAAATTATAAAATAAATTTAAACATAAAATAACTTCAAAAAATTAAAAGGAAATGAGCAAATTCATATGTCAAAAAATTATAATGTAAACATAGATGACTATTCCCTTATTTAGCTAGAATATTATAATATAATATAATATAATATATTAAGATATGGTGTCGATGAGACTTTGAATTAATGTAAAAAGGAGTGTCATGACCCAACCTAGGTCACTGGCCTCATTTGGATTTGTCGTAACCATTTTTTTGGAAAACGGTAGTCGACTTGGATTTTGAAAATGAAAACGAAAAAAGGGGAGTCGCCACCAATCCTTTTTGATGAGGTGTGATCGGGTCACCTTTAAATTAACCATTTTAATAAAAGTTAAGATTTACTAAAATGATAATTTTTGGTCTACGAAAATCAGAAAATGAGTTCGGGAGTCGGTTATGCATGAGGAAGGATTAGCACCCTCGATACGCCCAAAATTGGTACCTGTTGATTAATTAATGTCTTAAGATCGAAGATTGAAAACTTTGAAGACTTCTGAAATACGATCCTTCTTTATGAAAATGCTCTAGTGTTAAAGACCTTCTCGTCTATAAAATGTCACATCCAGTGAGTTAGGACACGACATCTTGAATTTTCGAGAGCGAGCTTGCCTTTTATTTAAAATTAACGTGTTTTAAAGGATATTCGGTTAGTTAGGAATAAGCATCTTTCGAAACTCGTATTGCGATCTAAAAGAGTATTCCGTATTTAGGTTAAATGAGAAAAATCGAAACCCAGTAAGTTAGGGCACGATTGTCTCGAATCACCAAATACGGGATATTTACTTTTATGAAAGAATTATCATTGGGTTGGATAAAACCTAAATTCATGATGGAACGAGATAATAAAGAATGCATAACAAATAAAAATCGATAACCATAACAAGATAAACATAAACTCAAATGTGAATGATAACGATAAAAACAAAAATAAAATAAATGCATCAAACGAAAAATAAGAAAGGGAATTAATAAATAAGCTAAATGTTTGAAAATAAAAACTTAGTCGTAAAATAATGAAGATTTATGAGAGTCTATTTAATAAAGTAGTAATAATGATGATAATGATAAGAAAAATATAACGATAGTAAAATATAATATTAGTACCTAAATATTAATATAGACATAATGCCTAAAGCGTAATAATAGCGAAAATATGTATGAATAAGAAATATAAATAACTAAGTAATGAGAAAATAAATAAATAGAAAAAAAATAATAATAATGACAGTAAGAAAGAAAAAATTAGTGATAACAATAATATGTCAAATAATAAAAATAATAATAGTAACAATAATTTTTGAAAAACAGTAAGGTAATAAAAAAGGAATAACAATATGTTAGATAGTAAGTAATAAAAATAAAAATAATAAATGATAATAGTGAAATACCTATAACAATATATACTAATAATAGCAATAATATGAAGAATGAGAAATAACAGTACACGAACAGTAATGGATTGCTATGATAATGGTAAATATTGATAATAATAATAATAATAATAATAATAATAATAATAATAATAGTGATAACAACAATATAAACAATATATATATGAAAAATACTGATAATAGTACAAATGATAACAAGAATAATAAAATTAACTAATTTAATAGTAAAATAGCTAAACAATAAAAAAGGGATTAAATTGAATTTAAAGCAAAAATTTTAGGGCGAATTCAAAATAAAAAAGACAAGGGAGGACCAAATTGTAACCCACGCGCGATATGAAGGGACGAAAAAAGAAAATATCCCCGTCCCCCTAAACACCACGTTTTTCGCAGGACCAAAATGAAACAAGAATCGAATTATCAGGCGAAATTAAAAACAATGAAAAACTTAATTACAAAATGGTGAAAATCGGAAGGACTTGCAGAGAAATTATCCCCAAAGACAAAAACGCGGATCCTCCCTAGCGGTCGGGTCAACACGCGGATCGGGCTTAAAACGCAGCGTCGTTTTGACGTCTGAACCTCAAACCCAAAACTACGTCGTTTTAAAAGGGTATAAAAGCTAAATTTTTTTAAAATTTTCATTCCTCCTCATTCTTCAAAATAAAACAAAAGGGAGAGCTCCCTTTTTCTCTGCAGCAGGGCATCATCGGCCTAGATTTCCGACAATCGGCCGCCGCGTCGCCATCGATTCGCGGCGTCGTGCGGCGCCCGCAGATATCTTGGTGTGGAAGGCCAAAAGTCGCGTTTTCCAGACAAAAAAAGATAAGTTTTCTTCTTCTTTCTCTTTTTAATATATTTTTATATAGATAAATAGTTTTAAAAAGAGAAATATAGGTATATATTTAGTTTTGAAAAGAAAGAAAAAAAACAATAAAAAAGGAAGAAAAGAAATAAAAAAAAAACAATAAACCTTAAGTTGTTTGGGACTTGTTTTTCTTTTTCTCTTCAACTGCTCGTTGTTTCTTTATTATTTGAATGCTAAAATCGATCTCTTTGTATTCAATCCAATCCCCCTTTTCAAAAATACAATCGGTTCTACCCCCTTTTTCGATTTTGGCTTTGGCTTTTTAAAGCCAAGTTACATTCTTTTTATTATTACTATCTGTCTTTTCTTCCTCTGTTCTGCAAGTGCAAGTGGCGGTGGCAGGTGGCTGACAAGCGGTGGAGCAGGTTATGGTGGCAGACGGTAGGGGCGGCACACCTAAGGTTTTTAGTTTTTTTTTTTCTTTTGTCTTGTGTTTGGGTTGGGCTAGGGTTTTGATTTGTTTGGGCTAAGAATTTAGTTGGGTTAGTTGGGCCTGCAAATTGGGCTTGTACAGGATTTTTATGTAATTCTAATGTGAATACGAATTGATTTCCATTTTCTCCATAATTAATCTTCTCATTTACTAGTCTTTATTCACCAAACTTATTTCTATTGAAAAATGGAATATCTTATAGAAATCTTCTTTTGCATTCAAAAACGAAGAAGTACGCATGTTCATTTATGTTTTCATGACAAAGTGGAAAGTTTCGCTTATAAAGAAAAAAACAATGAAGAAATAGTCTTCTTTTTTTTGGGTCAAATTTACTGTCCATAGTCGTGTTGCAAAGTTGTGGCTGACTAGTGTAGTTTCCTGGACCATAAACTGCTTAATCATATTTATGAGATTTCGATAAATTAATAACAAAAGAGGAAATCAAAAATTAAAAAAAAAAAAAAAAACAAACAAGACCATGACATAAAATTCTCTGTTATTACACATACGCACGATGAAAAAACAAACTGAAAGTGCTAATAGCAGAAACATAAAAATGACCTGAAATAAAGTAAAAATTAAATTCACAATTTAAAAAAATAGCAGAATTTACTCAAATCTAAAATTTTTCATAGTAAGGATCAAGTAGCTTCTGCAATGGAAGAAAAATCACCCATATCATAATTTCAAGACAAGAACCCAGATTTATATGATTGATCTCTCTTGTCTTATGATCCAAGATAAAGAAAGGAGATTACTTTAATCAGAACAAAAATTATGCAAATCTCCGCAGTTTCCACAAACCTGTTGCTGTTAGTAATAGTACTTTCCTTGCTTAGCCCTGCAATTGAAGCTCAGCAGCCTACTTATCTGTACCACTCTTGTCCAAACAACACTACTTTCACCGTAAACAGCACTTACCAAGCCAACCGCAATACCGTCTTATCATCGCTGTTGTCTAATAGCACACGTGGTGATGGTTTCTACAACACAACCGCAGGCAGGAGCCCTGACATGGTATACGGTCTTTTCCTTTGTCGTGGGGATCTTTCTACCAGCGTCTGCCAAGCGTGTGTCACCTTTGCCACCACCGATATTTCCCAACGTTGTCCCAACCAAACAACGGCGGTGGTTTGGTACGACGAGTGCCTCCTACGGTACTCGAATGGAAATATCTTTTCCGTTGTGGCAGAAGAACCTGCAGTTATCTTGTTTAACACTCAGAATGCAACTGGGACAGAAGTCCCTTTCGACAAGCTAGTGTCTGCCACATTTGTTATGAACATGAACGATATAACAACCCAGACGGAAAATAAACCCGCAGGTTCTAAAAAATTTGCGACAAGAGAGACCAAACTTTCAAGTTTTCAAACACTGTACACGCTCGCCCAGTGTACACCGGACTTATCGGGCAGTGCTTGCAGTAGATGTCTGCAAGGAACACAAAAATATCTTCCAACCGCATCCCAAGGCGGAAGAGTGTTGAATCCTAGCTGCAACTACAGATATGAAATTTACCCCTTCTATAGTCTAACAACAGTTTCACCTCAACCTCCTCCAGCACCAGGTTTATCCTCACTGTTCACCGATAAATTTGATTATTTCCTTTTTCCTTTTTTATAGTTCACGGAAAAAGAAAACAAGATTCATTATATTCTCTTTTCTTTTTTCTTTTTGGTCAGTAATTTGTAAATTAATATATAGGTAAAGAACAAGCCCATGTTTTCATGAGGATTATAATGAACTGAATTGAGAATATCTAATTCTGCTCTTATTTAATCAGAAGAAGAGAAACAAAACAAATCAAACCTGATTCCAGTACTTGTTGCAAGTTTATCAGCAATTTTTGGGCTGGCTGTGGTTTTTATCTCTGGTTTCTTCATCTGGAGGAGGAGAAACAGTCGAGGTACACATCGGAGTGATCTTTCTGACAAGTATTATAACTTCTTTTTATTTTCTTATGCTGATCATATTATGATTTTATTACAGACAAAGAAAACAGCCAAGAAGTTCAATTACTTGACTTGGTAAATGAGCACTCAAGGGAAACTTTTAACGGAGAAAATGGGGGGAGATCTCAGGAGTTTCCTTCCATACAGTTGGATGTTTTACATGCAGCGACAAATCACTTTTCTGATGAAAATAAGCTGGGACAGGGTGGATTTGGTCCTGTATACAAAGTAATTATATAACTTGAAACTTTTATCTGAGTTGGCTTTAGAACTGATCTATGCGAATTAAGTATGTGAATATTCATGCATTTGAATTTTGATATGTTATCTAAATGAATGAATTCTTCCAGGGAACATTAGCAGATGGTAAAGAAATTGCAGTTAAAAGGCTGTCAGAAACTTCCAGTCAAGGGCTTGTTGAATTCAAGAATGAAATCATGTTAATTGCTAAACTACAACATAGAAATCTTGTGAGGCTCTTAGGATGTTGCTTAGAGAAAAAGGAGAAGTTGCTTGTATATGAATTCATGCCCAACAAAAGCCTGGACGTTTTCCTATTCGGTTTGATTCTTGAACCTTTAACTAATAAGAAAAAAAACATGAAACAATTAATGACAATGTACTCATTTGTTTTTTCTTTTCTTTTTTTCCACATTTGTATCAGATTCGAAATTAGCTGCTCAACTGGATTGGCAGAAACGATTCAACATTATTAAGGGAATTGCTCGAGGTATTTTATATCTACATGAAGATTCTCGTCTAAAAATTATACACAGAGACCTTAAAGCAAGTAATGTTCTACTCGATCATGAGATGAATCCGAAAATTTCTGATTTTGGTATGGCAAGAATTTTTGAAGATAAAAACGAAGCAAATACCAATAGAGTCGTTGGAACATAGTAAGTATGCATATTTTCATAACACATTCCTTTACGGTGAGAGGCTTATGGGAATATTGTTATTTAATTATTTCTTTGTTTATAAAATTTTCTATGATATCTTCTAATTTTATATTAATAAATTTTCTTTATTTCTTATGGAATTAAAATAGTGGATATATGGCACCAGAATATGCTATGGAAGGACTCTTTTCTATCAAATCTGATGTTTTCAGTTTTGGTGTCCTTTTGTTGGAGATTATTAGTGGAAAAAAGAACAATGGTTTTCATCATTTAGAGCATGGTGAAAGCTTGTTGACTTTTGTATGTTCTTTATCCTCCCTTTTGTCCTCAAACTATAGATTAAATGTTTTAACTATTCTACTAATAATTTTAAACTTACAATTGTAGGCATGGAAATTATGGTCCAAGGGCGAAGGAATGGAGCTAATAGATCAGGTCCTTGTTCCTTCTTGTGTGGCTTCTGAGGTGCTTAAATGCATTCATATTGGGCTATTATGTGTGCAAGAAGACCCGGCAGACAGACCAACCATGTCATCTGTGAATTTCATGTTGGCAAGTGATAGTACCATAACACTTCTTTGTCCATCTGAACCAGCATTTTCCGTTGGGCGTGCAATTGCAAAGCCAACTGAACCTATTTCAGATGATGGAGTCTTTTCGGTTAATGAGGTCACAATTTCAAATTTCTCACCTCGCTAATTTGATTGTTGTACGAACAATATATACTAGCTTATCAAAAAACTTTCATTTTTATTTCCCAGTCTGAATTAACAACTATGAATACTAAAGCCATGATTTTTAAGAACTTGAACCTGAAACTATATATACGGATATTTGAATTTTAAATTGAGTATGAAGTTGGTGATAACTCAATTTAAGAATATTAATTTTTTGCTCAAATTTTTTAATGTATCGAAGCACCTAAGAAAGTTGAAAATTATATGGATTTATACTTTCTATAGTATATATAATTTAGCTATTCTTTGCGATTTGCATGAGGAAATTACAAACATATAGCAGGGAAGAGTGTGATTTTTATACTCTTGTAATGATAAAGGAGTTGCAATAATTTATTTCATTAGTTTACACTTAATCTGGAATTCAATTCCAATAAAAGAATCCAATTAACTTCCAAAGAATAGTCTTGCATCTAGAAATTAAGAGTTTGGATACGTGTTACCTTGTGCAAAGTGTCGCTACTTTGTGCAAGTTTCTCATATGCTCAGTTTAGATTAATTCAAATTATATGGAAAATTATAATTGTGTTTGATAAAATTATAAAATTGTATGGTGTATGTTGCCCCGACAACGAATATGAGATTTCATTATTCAAATCCGATGATTGAATCTGAAAATAAACTGTTACATTTAGTAATATCAGTAACCATGTCAATGGAACGCCTTGACTGTCCCTCATGTAGCCAACTGCCACATTGAATATTATTTTTTGTTCACTTCCGCCCCATCCATTCATTGGGAAACTCTAAACAAAATACAGCAAGAATAGTTCAACATGAGTAAATTAATGTTTTTAGTCATATTGACAAAGAAATGACTGACTTGTGTAGCTTCCTCGAACATAAGCTGTTTTATCATCTTCAATTTGTGAGAGCTGGTCAACAAAATACAGCCACCTTCGACAATTGAACTTTTAATTTGTAAGTGAATTCCTTAAAGAAACTGGCAATGGAAATTTCAAGAACAATATTGTTTCACTTGTTTTCAGGTTTAACATTTAAATACCTCGTTACTCTCACCATTTCCTTCGACCCTTATTTCCAGCGTTATTGGGCGAACATCATCGGCAACTACACCGCCAATAGTGCCTACGAGCGTGACCTGAATAGCATCTTCAAGGAGATCACCTCTATAACAAAATCCAATTATGGGTTTTACAGCAACAAGGTCGGCGAAGTCAATGCCATGGCACTTTGCAGAGCAGATGTTAAGATAGATGTTTGCTCTAGTTGTTTAAACGAAACTATATCAAGGGTCAAGCTGGATTGTCCTAACAACAAAGAAGCCATCGGATGGTCTGCGGATTGCACGTTACGGTACTCGAACACAAACCTCTCTGAGATTGGAAATTGATCCTCAAACATGTCTATATAATACAGGCTCTACAGCTGATGAGTACTTTCAGCTTAGACTCGGAGAGTTGTTGAGTGACCTGCGTAGTAAAGCAGCAGCAGGGGGTGCTCTACTTAAGTACGCGGCAGGTAACTCGTCGCTGAGTGCTTTGGAAAGGTTACACGCTCTAGTGCAGTGCACTCCTGATTTGTCTGAAATGTTAATGTGAAATCATGTTAACGTGAAGGATGAAAACGAGTGAAGATAGAAAATTTGTTAATCAAATGGTTAAGATTTATAATTATTTTCTTACTTGATAGCTTAAGCAATAGATTGAAAAAAATTTCATCTTCACTCTTTTCAATCCTTGGTACTAAATAAAGCTTAAATTACATAGAAATCTAGAAAGACTTGTAGGATGTTATTCAGGGGAAAATGAAAAGTTACTTGTACATGAATTGATACCTAACAGAAGCCTGGACGTCGTTTTGTTCGGCTTGATCCTACATCTATATCTGATTTGAAATTGGACTAAACTGAAAGAAAATATTCAATATCATTAAAAGAAATGTCCCAAGATTTTTTATGTTAAAATTATAAACTAAAATACCTTCAAATAATATAATTTATTTTAAATAAAGAATATTATTTTTATAATTTTCTAATCAAGTTGATGCACAATTTACTCATAACACTAACTTAATCAAAAATTTTATTAATAGAACTGATGCAATAACTTTGAAAATAATTTGAAGTTAACAATTTTTTGTATAGAAACTATGGTCTAAGGGTGAAGGAATGGAGCTAATAGAAAAGCTATTTATTTCGTCTAATGTGGCTTATGTGCCTAAATGCATTCACATTTATTTATGGTGTGTGCAAGAAGATCCATTGTGATTGTCATGTTGGCAAGGATACTATAAAGTTTCCTGGTTCAGTTGAACAAGCATTTTCTGTTGTACATATCATTGCAAAACCAATTGAGCACATTTCAAATGATGAAGTTTTTTTTTATAAACGAAGTCACAACTTCAAAAATTTCAATTCGCTGACTAATCACTATTCTAATTTTAACAGCTTATGGTTAAATATATATTTGAATGTAAAAATTAGTATAAAGTTGATAATGAATCAATTTATGAATATTATTTTTAATTTATGAAAAGCACATCAATTAGTAAAGGTTAAACTATTATTAATCACTGATAATCGATTCACCGCTGATGCAATTTACCTTGTAGACTAATATATACAAAACTATTCAAAAGGTAAATGATTGTTCAAATCTTTAAGTTACTAAAATTTTCAAGATTAATGCTTTGCCAGTGGTTTAACGATTTCAAATATTTGGCATGAAATTCAATAAAATTTCATGTTTTCTTGAAAATTATTAATAGTTTTCCCACCTCTTTCCATTTTTTTTTCCGAAGAAATTAGTATTTTTATATGGGGTCACACTAGAGTGGCCCTCCTTTAATATCTTCAGAAGTAGTCTTCTTCTTTTCTTGAAGAAATTGACATTTTAGTCATATTGATAAAGATGTGAGTGAATAGTGTAGCTTCCTGGAACACAAACTGCTTTATCACCTTCATATTGTTAGAACCAGTCAACAAAACACAGCCACCTTCAACAAATCGACGTTTAATTTGTGTGTCAATTCCTTACTCTTGCCATTTCCGTCGACCCATTTTTCAAGCATGAGTGTGAAATTAACATCGGCAACTACACCACCAATAGTGCCTATGAATTGTTGATGGGTGGGATAAAAATAATGAATAATATCTCCACCACCAGAAATGAACATCGCATTTAAGCTTTATTGGAAAAGTTTATTCCCAAAAAATCAATTAAATGAAGTACATAGTCTGATAATTGGCTATGCCTTACCAAGAAAAATCACACACATATTGTCCTTTCAAATGTCTTAAACTCTACATAATCTTTTTTCAATTGTATCAATTAATAACAATAGAAAAAGGAAATTCAATAAGACGTTGAGTTATAAAATTTTCTCCTAAAGGGGATAAATCTTAAAATTATACATGAATGAATTTTAATTTAATGTACAATTGTATACATTAATTTTAATTTGGTGTAATTATACACGTGAAACCATAATTTTGGTTTAAATGTATACTTGAAATTTTAATTTTGATTTAATCATACACATTTTAAAAAAATATAACAATTTGTTTTTATATTGAATAAATATAATTATTTATGTATGCAATATATAAACATAAAATGATGTTATATTAATAATTGTGTTAATAATTTACAAGAATTTAATCAAATCAAAATTTTATATATATAATTACATAAAATCAAAATTTATATATACAATTGCACATTTAACTATAATTGATATATAGTTTTGGAATTTATCCCTTTTCAAAAGTATCTTTCATACTCTATAAATTGTCTTTATTATTACGTGTATAATTAGGAAAAACTTAGTGTCCACCTATTACAATTCTATCTTTTTATATGCCTTGTTATTCCTTCAACTTAGATATCTTAATTCTTAATAGAACTTGAAAATTCAACTAAATTAATATGAATCTAATTTGACTTAATTCGATTTTTATTATTAAAAAAATTTAACAATTCAAATATGATTATTTTGAACTTGAATTGTCATAAACCATATCGATTTAAACTCAAAATGACTTAAATAAATAACTTAAAATTACTAAAGTCTAAAAAGATCAAAACTCGAAATGATTCAAATTTATATTGATGCAACTTAAAAGGCTAGTACCTCAACCCCAAATAATTCAAAATCCTAATTTAATCCTAATTGAAATCATCTAAACCTTTAAAACTAGATTACTTGCAGGCTTGCATATTACAGTCCTTGAATACATGTCGTATATTCGGTAACTAAGTCAATGGAGTGCTTTCATTGACCCGAACATGGTCAAGTATCCAACTGCCACATTGAATAATTATCTATCATCCCACGCATTCATTGCGGACCCAGCTCTCCTTGTAGACCAATTTACACAACAAAACTGCGTTATCATCTTCGTATTGTTAGAACCAGTCAACAAAATACAGCCACCTTCAACAATTAAACGTTTAATTTGTAAGTGAATTCCCTAGAGAAAATGGCAACGGAAATTTCAAGACCAATGTTGTTTCACTTTTTGTTTTCAGGTTTAACATTTACATTCCTCGTTACTCTTACCATTTCCTTCGACCCTTATTTCCTGCATTATTGTGCTAACAACATCGGCAACTACACCGCCAATAGTGCTTACGAGCGTGACCTCAATACCATCTTCAAACAGATCACCTCTATTACAAAATCGAATTACGGATTTTACAGCAAGAAAGTCGGCAAAGTCAACGCCATGGCACTTTGCAGAGCAGATGTTAAGCTAGATGTTTGCACTGGTTGTTTAAATGAAACAATATCAAGGGTCAAGCTGGATTGTCCTAACAACAAAGAAGCCATCGGATGGTCTGCAGATTGCACGTTACGGTACTCGAACACAAACCTCTCCGAGAAGTTGGAAATTAATCCTCAAACCTGTCTATATAATACAGGATCTACGGCTGATGAGTACTTTCAGCTCCGACTCGGAGAGTTGTTGAGTGACCTGCGTAATAAAGCAACATCAGGGGGTGCTCTTCTTAAATATGCAGCAGGAAACTCGTCGCTCAGGGCTTCGGAAAGGTTATACGCTCTAGTGCAGTGCACTCCTGATTTGTCCGAGGGAGACTGCAATCATTGTCTTGATAAGGCGGCAACCAACGGCATTCTGCGGTGTTGCCTTAAGCAGAGGGGATGCCGGGTTCTTAGTCCTAGCTGCAACTTGAGGTTCGAAACATATCCCTTTGTTGAAGCCGGAGCTGAGTTTCCACCACCACCGTCACCCTTGGGCGCTCGGCAAAAAGAAGGTACGACAATTTTCCTTCCACTGTCACTTCTTCCGACCACCTGCTAGCACAGCTTCAATTTGGAGGCATTATATTAGTCTATCACTCTTGTTGAATCGAGAAAATCTGATTCTGCCCTTATTTAATTAGAAGAGGAACCAAACAAATCAAAAAGGACTCCAGTACTTGTTGCAAGTTTATCAGTGATTTTTGGGGTAGCTGTGGTTTCTATCTCAGGTTTCTTAATCTGGAAGAGGAGAAACAATCAAGGTATGCAATGGCAAACATTACAAATTTGTTTTGTATTGTTATATTGATCACTTTCTTACTTTCTTCTTTTATTAATTTCAGATACAGAGTACAGAGAAATTCAATTACTTGACTTGGTAGAGGGAAGAATTGATATGTGAGAATCAAGTTTGTAACGTTAGTTATAAATAAATGAATTCTTTCGGGGCACAGTAGCGGATGGTAAACAACTGCAGTTAAAAGGCTATCGAGAACTTCCCGATCAAAAGCTTGTTGAGTTCAAAAATGAAATCATGTGTTTTTTTCCTTTTTTTTCCCTACTAAGCTACAATTTTAGGTATGGAAACTATTATCTAAGGGTGAAGGAATAGAGCTAATAGATAAGTTCCTTATTCTGTCGAGTGTAATTTTGAGGTGCTTAAATGCATTTTGGTTTATTGTACATTCAAGAAAATCTGGTACTCAGACTAATCAAATCATCTCTTATTGTCATGTTGGCAACCAATACCGTAAAACTTTCTTGTGCAATTAAACCAACATCCTTTGTGGGCATATCATTGCAGAATCAATCAAACACATTTCAAATGATGATTTTTTTTTTTTTAATTTTTCACCTCGCTGATTTGATCACTATTTTAATTTTAAGATAATGTAAAAAATTAGTATAAAGCTGATAACTAATCAATTTATGAATATGATTTTTAATGTGTTGAAGCACCTTAATTAGTAAAGAAAGTTCAAACTTGCATCAAATTATACTCCCAAAAATATACAAAATTTAGCTACCCTTTCTTCTTTCAATCCCCTCTGCAAACTTATATTAGGGATGAGCAAAACTTGATTTGATTTAAAAAAATCAAAAAATTTCAAATTTCGAAATAATTGAATCGAGTTATTCGAGTTATTCAATTATTTTGAGTCAACTCAAATAAGTAATTCGAGTTTCGAGTTCAAGTCGAGTTGAATTTTATAATTCGAATAACTTGAATAATTTAATAACATTTTGGTATAACTACTCCTTTAGTCCCGTCAATTTTAGAAATGAGCAAATTGGTCTCTTTCTTAACAAAAATTACAAAAAAATTCAAAATAATTTTTAAAATTCAAAACATTTATAAAAATTTCAAACTTTACATTTTTTTAAAGAATTGTAAAAAAATTCTAAATAATATATAAAGGAAGTTACAATTTTAAAATTTTCTAAACTAATAATTTTAGGGACTTAAATAATTTAATTAATTATTCAAGTTTATCATAGTAAAATATTTTTCTTTTTTTCTTATTTTGCTTTGAAATTTTTTTTCAAATATATACAGTTTCAAATTTACTTGCTTAAACATGAGATTAATTATATTGTAATAATATTTTAATTTGACATGATTACTTTTTTAATTTAACTCGAACAATTTCACTCAATTCGACTCGACTTAAATTTCATTTCACGCGACTCGATTCGAAAAAATTTCAAATCAAATTAAAATGATAAAATAGGATACATCAACCTGATTAACTCGAAATTTTTTCACTCTATTTAATTGAACCTTCTTCCTTATGTACGTCCAATTAGAAAACATATAGTAGTAAGGAAGAGTTCAATTTTTATACTAAAAATAAAAATTCAAAAAGTTACATGCGTTTTTTTTATAAATATACTAAAAAATGGGTTAACCTAAATTATAAAATCTAAAAAAATATTTGATAATTGATCCAATAATGAATAATCTACCACCAAATTGAACATTGCATTTCAGTTTTATTGGGAAAATCTTTTCTAATAAAAGAAACCAAATTAACTTGATTTTGAAGAATAGTAAACACCTAGAAATCAAGTCAAGTCCTAAATCATAAATCAAGCAGTCTGATAATTGGGTATGCATTAAAGATGATCAAAATGTCTTTAAATTCTACCCATGTATGTTTCCACAACTTGATTGCCATTTTATGAGAAATCCATCAATTGCTGACAAAAACACAAAGGAACCCAAAGAGCAAGTCTTATAAACTTGTCGTTATTAGCTGCATTATAGATGATCAAAATGTCTTTAAATTCTACCCATATATTTTTCTCACAACTTGATCGCCATTTTATGAGAAATCCATCAATTACTGACAAAGACATAAAGGAACCCAAAGACCAAGTCTTATAAACTTGTCGTTATTAGCTGTACCAGAAAAAACAACATTGTTTGTCTACTACAATTCCAACATGTTTTGTATCCTCATATTCTTATTTCTGTAGAGGATTTTTTATGGAAAAAAGGAATTTAAGTGAAACGGAATGCAACAAAAGACGATGAAAAGGAAGATTAGAATAGATCTTTTATAACATTAAGTGTAAAGAAGATAGATGATAGTTTATAAGGTGGAAATGGAAAATTACTAAGTGTGGCTGTAGGTACAAGAGTAATAAAGTTGCACATTAAATATGAGTATGAAGAGGCATTTTTACTAATAAAGAATTTAAGTCTTGTATAATAGTGGATAGTCCATTTTAAAAAAAAAAAATGGAAGATATATTTAATGTTACAAGAAAAAGTAAACATGTAACATTCAACTATCGATAAGTGTTCTTGTGCTTTAAGTTTCTTTGTTGAAGATAGATGGATTGACTTATTACACCAAACTAAACTCTCCAAAATATCAAAAGAATAAAGATAATCGAAGAATCTTATCATATTCTTGTCGAATAATATTTTCTCATGTCTTATTGATAAAAGTGTTCAAGTATTTATATATGTTGTTACAAAAGCTATTACAGCTCATGATATAGCCTCACTATTTTGTCTTGACTCTGCTGCCTCTAGTACTGATGTTCTCTATCCCTAGTACTGACATTCTTTGTAAGCTCCAGGTTTGCTAGGCACGTGTCTACGGAGCACGCTATCTGTAACGCCCCTAACCCGAATCCGTCACCGAAATAGAGTTATGGAGCATTACTGGAGTTACCGATTTATTTATCAGATATTTCATTTTATCTAACGTTCATATTTGGAACCAATTAAAATCAAACATATTGTCCCTTAACGTACTTATTTTTCTCGATATGTTTTACTTGAATTTATTACTCGTCTCAATTTAATTAATTTCCTTGTATCAACGTATCAAAAATAATCACCTATTTACATGTCATGATAAATATCATTCTCTTGCCATTTCTTCATAAACATTAAATAAGGGAATTCATTATATCGATATTTCATGCATTTAAAAATACAATTCAAGTTATACTAACTTACCTCGTTACTTGTACATGTTTATAATTTCATTAATCCGATATCTTTTCTTTTCCACATTCAAGTCTCGTATTCGAGTTATCCGGATCTTTATAAAGAAATTTGATCGTCGTTTTCATTTATTTCATGTTGTAATACATTCAACTAATACTCTAAACAAAATTACCATTTTACCCCTAAACTTTTAATTAATGAGATTTCATCCTTAGGTTAAAATAAAATAAAATTATTGCAATTTAATCCTTATTTCCAGCCGTTATTCTCAAACAAATTGATAACGACCCATGAATTCTATAAAATATCAGAATTTTCCATAATTTCAACACTTTTCAATTTAATCCTTAAAACATGTTTTTCCCTGATCTTGAGCTAAATTAATAATTTCATTCAATTTTGTAATTTTAAATAATAAAATAATTCATTTCATGCAATTTGGTCATTTCTGACATTTTTACAAAATTACCCATAAATTTTTACTTTTATTCAATTTAGTCCATGAGCCTAAAACATGCAAATTAGCCATGCTAGCTGAATATTCATACATATTTTCCTCCTTCTCCTCTCCATTCCACATCCTTTATTTATATAACATGCAACAAGTAACATTATCAATAATTTCACTATTTACTTATATGTATATTCAAAACTGTCCATTTGCGTCATAGTTACTAAATTATTTATATCTTAAGGTACAGAACTCGAAATTAAGATCCGCTAATTTTCCCTGAAACTAGACTTACATATCTTATTACCATAAAATTTTCACAATTTTTGGTTTAGCCAATAAGTACAGTTTATTCTTTAAAGTTACCCTTGTTCTGCTGTCTGACAGTTCCGACCCTTCTTCACTAAGAATTAATTATCTCATCGTACGAGATTTGGATGATGTTCCCGCTTATTTCTATTGAAAATAGACTCATTAAGGATTCTAAAAATATAAATTTAAGCCCATAATTATTTTTATCCAATTTTTGATGATTTTCCAAATTCAGAACAGGGGAACCCGAAATCATTCTGACCTTGTCTCACAAAAGTTATTGTAGCTCATGATTTACAATTCCATTTCTTACATAATTTCTTTTATAAGAAACTAGACTCAATAAGCTTTAATTTCATATTTTATTCATCCTATAATTCGATTTCTGAAATTTTTAGTGATTTTTCAAAGTTAGGCTACTGCTGCTGCCCAAAACAGTTTTAGTGAAAAATATTGATTTCCATTTAGCCCCAAATTTCATAGTTCATACAATTCAATCCTTGTTCAATTAACTCCTCAATTGAGATAATTTTTCTCATTTAATACTTTATTCCATCATTTTAAACTACTTCATAACCCTTGAAAACCAGAACTTTAACACTAGACCTTAATTCCAAACTCTTTCACAATTAGGTCCTAAACCAATTTTCATCAATTTTACTTGATAAAATCACCATATGTCAAAATTAAAACTTCAATTCTATGTTTATTCATCATATTCTTCCAGTACTCATCCATAAAAACTTCAAAAATTAGCCATGGAATCAAAAATTAATGAAATAGTAAGTTGGACCCAATTGTAAAAGTCCAAAAATATAAAAATTTCAAGGAGAAAGCAAGAATTAAACTTACATGAAGCTAGAGTATGAAAACCAGCTTGAACCCTCATCCATGACTGTTTTTCAGCTGATGAATATGAAGAGAAATGAAGAGAATTCTAGATATTCTAATTTAGTCCCATTTTTATTTAGTTAATTTTGGCAATTTTCCAATTTTGCCCTTATTTCACCCATTTTCTGATTTTTCTCAGCTATTGCCGCCCAAAATATCTCCTTTGGGCTTATTTTCACTTTAGGTCCTTCCTCATTTGACAATTAAGCTATTTAATCATTTTAGCAACTTTTACACCTTTTTCAATTTAGTTCTTTTTATTTAATTAGCTATCAGTCCTTTAAAATTTCTTGACGAAACTTTAATACTAACTTATTAACACTCCATAAATATTTATAAAAATATTTATGGCTCGATTTAAAATTTTTGAGGTCTCGATACCTCGTTTTCGATTCTAATTACTTTAATATATATATTTTTGGACACTATTCATTATTTCAAAATTTTTCCTAACTTAACATTTAACTTATACTCACTAAATTAATAATATTTCCTACTCATTTGTCGAATTTAGTGATCTCGAATCATTGTTCCGACACCACTGAAATTAGGCTGTTACACTATCCTTTCTGTTCCTGGGACTGACATTCTAGGCAGGCTTTGTACCTACTGGACACGTACCTAGGTGGCCTGCGGACCACATGGCCCTTTCTGCAAGCTCCCTGAGTCCTGACGAGTTGGATCTGTGGCCTTGCGTTACAAGCTGGGTCCTTAGCTTTGGCTTGCGAGTTGAGTCTCCGAGCTCATTCTGTGAGCAAGGTCCGCGAACTCGCCTTGCTATCCTTTCATGGCTCGCTTCGCACCCAATCTTCTGGTGGTACCTATCTGGGTCACGGGTAGGTGACCCGGATCCTATCTAGGACTCAGGTTGGTGATCACCAATGTATAACAATTCTAATGTTATTTTCACAACTATTTTAGTTAAGTAGTATAATGTGAAACATTTTTTGCATATCATCTCTTAGAACATGAGTTGCTTTTGAAAAAGATTTGTTCTTAAATAAGGTTGTTTCCAAATAAGAATTGTTCTAATATATTCTGAGCATGAATTTTCTCAATATAATTATTATTGACAAGTTGTTCTGACAATAGGTGTTTTGAATATAATTATTCTTGAACTTCAATTATTTTAAATAAGAGTTATTTTAAATATTAATTATTCTTAACAAGAGCTATTCTCAAACAATTGCTACTATAAGCATCAACTGTTGTTAACATAATAGCTATTCTAGAACAACGGTTAATTTGAGTAGTGATTATTCTAAACAAAAGTTGTTCTTCTAATAAAAATATTTAAAAAATAATAATAGAAGTGATTAGAATATGTTTATCTCGAAGTTGAATTTATTTGAATCAAACCTACTCGAACCTTAAACAACTTAAAAATACTAAAATCTTAAGGAATCAGAACCTAAAATGATCCAAACCCATAATAATTAAATCCAAAATTAATCCTAAACAAATAATTTAAAATTTTTAACTGGAAGCAACAGAAGCTGACAGATCTACCTCAAAGTAAAACTCATTTCAAAGTGAGACAAATTAGATTATTACTTGCAGTCTTGCATACTACAGTCCTTATATATATATCAGATGTTTTAGGTAATCTATGTCAATGGAGTTCTTTCACTGTCTTGGACGTAGATGTAGCCAACTGCCACATTGAATATTATTTCACTTCTATCCTCAACTGGACCCAAACTCATCATCTTTGTAGACTAAATCATATACACAAACAATCCAAAAATCTATTGACTTGACTCATTTTTTTTTTATTAAGGATCAGATAATCTTGTACGATGGACCAAAACTTTAGCCCTTACTAAAAGCACCCATATCATAAAATTTCAGAATATAGCTGAGCTCTCTCGTCTTATGATCCAAACAAGGAGGTAAAGCAAAAAAAAAAAAAAAATGAAAAAGAAATGCAGAGCTCCGCAGTTTTCATAACCCTGTGGCTGTTATTAATAGTCTTTTCCGTGCTTAGCCCTGTAACTGAAGCTCAGCCGCCTACTTATCGCTACCACGTTTGTCCTAACACCACCACTTTCCCCATAAACAGCACTTACCAAGCCAACCGTGATACCCTCTTAACTTCTCTATCGTCGACTAATGGCAGCCGTGGTAATGGTTTCTACAACACAACCGCAGGCAGAAACCCCAACACGGTTTACGGTCTTTTCCTCTGCCGTGGGGATCTTTCTACCAGCGTTTGTCAAGCGTGTGTCACCTTTGGCTCTACTGACATTTCCCAACGTTGTCCTGTTGAAATAGAAGCGGTGGTTTGGTACGACGAGTGCCTCCTACGATACTCGGACAAAAATATATTTTCCGCCGTGGCTGAAGAACCTGCAATTATCTTGTTCAACACTCAGAACATCAGTGACCAAGTCCGTTTCGACAGCCAAGTTCAAGAAGTGATGAGTGGTACAGCAACCCAAGCCGCAAACGCAGCACCAGGTGCTAAAAAATTCGCGACTAGAGAGGCAGATGCCAATTTTACATCGAGTTTTCGAACACTATATACCCTTGCTCAGTGTACACCGGATTTGCAAACCTCTGATTGCGACAGATGCCTGCAATACGTAACTGGAAACCTTCCAAGAGGAAGACAAGGAGGAAGAGTGTTGAGTCCTAGCTGCAACGTCAGATATGAAACTTACCTGTTCTATAATCTAAATCAAACAGCAGTTGCATCTCCTCCACCTCTAGTTCCAGGTTTATCCTTACTGTTTCATTCATAATTTTGGGTCCTTGCTCTTTTGTCTTGATCTTTTTGTTAGATCATGATACTCACTTTGACCTTACCGGTATATAATATTATAGTTTCAAGAGGGAATGGACGGAGAACATGGCCAATAATTGTTGCCATTGTTGTTCCAATTGCTGCTTCCATTTTGGTTTTATTACTGGCGTGTTGGGTGTCAAAGAGGAGAGCAAAGAAATACGATGCTGTCCAGGGGGGTAATGGTAAAAGGGCGTGTGATTTTATGAGCCATAACAATCTCATTTTCCTTGTCTTTCACATAAAAGTTGAGGGTTTTTGCTATTTGGTTGTGCTGTGCAGCAGGGTATGACATAACCACTGTAGAGGCCTTGCAGTATGATTTTGCCACAATTGAAGTTGCAACAAACAAGTTTTCAGATGCTAACAAGCTAGGCGAAGGAGGTTTTGGTGAGGTCTACAAGGTATTGTTACTCCCTTTTTATTCTGACCCCAACCCAAAAAAAATGGAATCAAATCCGACTTAACCTAATCTGACTATAAAACATGGTTGTTGGTAGTTTAAGTTTTGTTTTCGTCAAATTTTGGTACGTTTAGCCTGTGGTCTATACTGGATTGTATCTATCTATATTGTTTAATATCGATTGGTAAAAAAAATTATATTTAAAATCAATTTTTTTTTATCTTTAAACGTTTTAATCTTTCTATAATTACATTTAAAATTAGACGATATTTATTAATTTTAAATTATTAAATTTAATTAATAATTTTAAATTATTAAATTTAATTAATAATTTTAAAATTTATATGGACATTTGAGATATATTTTTATATATATAGTATATACTTTAGAAAGAAACTAAAAGTTAAGCTACGAATATATATGAAAAATATTTTAAAAATATTAGTATTTCTAAAATAGTACAACAAAATAAATGGATACTTGTATGTAGCATTATTGGGACGAAAAAGGATACATCTTTCAATACATTACTGGCTATCTTACTATATAAACTTAACAATCACCTGAACAGATTTGAACCCTTGAACTAGTCTAAACCCAAAATAATTCAAACAAATAACAAGAAATTATTCGAACCCATAGTGTCCTAACTTGAAAAGCCCCTAGACCCGAACAACCTAAAATAACTTAAACCCAAAACCAGCCCAAACTTACATGACCTGGAAATTTTAGAACCTAAATTAACTCAATCCAAATTTATCTCTTCCGAAATTAACCTGATCGGTCTAATTGGCATGTCTATGAGTTACGGCTGTGATCGAGTTGAGTCGAGCCTAAATAGTAGCAAGCTCAAGCTCGAGCTTGACTCGATTTTTAGGGCTCAATACTCAGCTTGAGCTTGCTTAAACATCAATTTCTAAGCTCGAGACATACTTGAGCTACTCATGCTCAAGTTCAATTAAGCTCATTTATCAATTTTCATACTCATACTCAATTAATTCTGTTCGTACTTAAGCTCTTTTTATATAATAAGAGCAAAATTGTAATTTCATAATATAAAAAACAAAGTAAAATGAAAAGCTTGATTAAGCTCACGAGCCATTTGAATCGAGTATCACAATGCTCAAATTTGGCTCCACCGATAGCTCAAGCTATTTGAATTCAAACTTGACTTGACAATTACCGAATTGAATTTAAATTTTTCTTAGTCAAACTCGAATAGCTTACAAGCACCATTTTATACCACTAGTTTGAGTACTTGGTCATTTTTTTTCATGCGGAGTCCAAAGAATTCATTTAATAATTGGTTAATGATTTGTAAATGCTCAGGGTATCCTTCCTAACCAACAAGTAATAGCTGTTAAGAGGTTATCAAGAGGTTCAGGACAAGGTGATGAGGAATTTAAAAACGAGGCTGTATTGGTAGCTAAGCTTCAACACAGAAATCTAGTCAGACTATTGGGTTTTTGCTTGGAAAGAGAAGAAAAGATACTAGTTTATGAATATGTTCCCAACAAGAGCCTGGACTATTTTGTTTTCGGTATTTTTCACATACTTTTCAAATACCCTTTCTAGAATTTGAATTTATTTTTGAGGTGGTTTTTACACACAATTGCTTTTTTGTGTTTAGATCCTACAAAACAAGGACAATTGGACTGGTCGAGAAGATACAAGATTATCGGAGGGATTGCTCGTGGAATTCTTTACTTGCACGAGGATTCCCGGCTTAGAATCATCCACCGTGACCTCAAGGCCAGCAACATATTGTTAGACGGAGACATGAACCCCAAGATTTCGGATTTCGGCATGGCAAGGATTTTTGGGGTTGATCAAACTCAAGGAACAACCAGAAGAATTGTTGGCACCTAGTAAGTTCTTACTTTGTTCATAAGCAATTTTACCGGAATGGCCTAGCACCCCCATTACACTGACATTGTTACTGGCTCAACAGCGGCTACATGTCTCCAGAATATGCAATGCAGGGACAATTTTCGGTTAAATCCGATGTATACAGTTTCGGGGTTTTAGTCCTTGAAATCATAAGTGGCCAAAGGAATAGTAATTTTTACGAAACAGAAGGCGCTCAGGACCTCATTAGCTATGTGAGTAAAATGCTTTTGGCCTAGTTTGTTCAAATATCCTTTATTAAGAACTTACAGAACCTTTAATGAACCAATGCAGGCATGGAAGCTATGGAAGGATGGGAGATCCCAGGAATTGTTGAATCTTGTTTTGAGGGATAATTACTCAAGAAACGAAGTCATTAGGTGCATCCAGCTCGGATTATTATGTGTTCAAGAAGATCCAGCTGACCGACCAACGATGGCCACCATTGTTCTCTTGCTCAATAGTTACTCTGTCACACTACCGGTGCCTAAACAGCCAGCATTTGTGCTTCAGAGTAGAACAGATGGGAGGATGCCAGACAAGGGGCTTGAATCTGATCAGTCTACAAGTCAATCAATGCCATGGTCTATCAATGAGGTATCTATTACTGAATTACACCCCCGATAATGTGAGTTAATAGATGCAACCCCACCATGTGCATATGCTATGTTGTTCAGTTATTTCCAAATTGTCCTGTTCTTTCTAGTTCTTCGCCTGTTATATTTTGTGTTAGTTTGATTTTGAACACACATTTGTACTTGTATTATAATTGTACTATATTTGTAATAATGCAACTTTAAAAAAATGGATGCATCATCATCAACATCAAGGTGGATAGCTATCTGCCAATCTCGAATAAGCCTTTTGTTCTACCAATTCATGGATTCTTTGTTATAGTTCGATACCAGAATTTGCGCCCTTGATCTCCTGGGCATCCTCGTACTTCTAAATATTCTTTTTCATTCAAGGAATCAAAGGCTGAGATGATTGTAAGGCTTAATGCTTTTTTTATACAGTGGAGTTTAGCCGGCAAAAATCATCTTTTTTTTCCTCAAACTTGATTGGCAATTTATAGAAATGCATTAATTGGTAACAAATAAAATGGTAAACTACTCAGTTAGTCACTAAATTTTTGGAATGCTTCATTTTGGCCACTAATTTTTTTTTTTTGTAATTTTGACATTCAATTTTTAAAGCACTTTCATTTTAGTCACCCAACCATTGAATCATTGACGATGATTAACTGTACATGTCAACATCATGTTTATATTTTCATTTTTATCACCCAACTTTTTAATTGCTTTAGTCATTGAAAAAATCTCTTTTTTTGAGTATTTATCCAGATAGAAAAATTAATAAATAAACTGAAAAAAGCATTAGAAACTAAAATAATGCATTAAAAATTGTCATATTATACGTGTTTATCTCATTTTTGAAAAGTCTTATTGAATTTTTTTAAAACATCAAAATCAAATAAAAAAATTGTTAAAATAAATTTATTCATTGATCCTAAATTTTAAATTTTCATTTTATGTTTTTAAATTATCCTTTATTAAATGAACTCAAATAAACTATATTTAATAATTATTTATGAAACTTAAATTTCTTCTGATTATATAATCTTGAATCTTCTGAGATAAATTAAAAGCAAAAAGAATCCTTAACACATATTTAATAATTTAATTAACTGTAATGATTTTTCATTGCTTTTAGCTTAGCATAAGAGATTCAAGATCATATAATTAAAAGAAATTTAAGTTTCATAAACAATTATTAAAAATAAGTTATTTGATTAGATTTTAGTTTGGAAACATAAAATAAAATTCTTTTAATTTAACTAATTTCATATTATAGTAACAATTAACAAATTGACTAACACTATCAAAGGATAAGAATTTTCGACAAATTGATTTCGTAGTAATAGTGCCATTAAACCATTATTGTGGAACACGTGGGGTGGATGTCTTCGTTGGAACGAGGATGCTGTGATGGGACAGATCCTATCATTTATTCTGACTTGATGATATAGAATAATTGAACCCACATGATATTTGGTGACCAACAATATCACATTCCCAATGAAAGCTTGGGGCACGGATGGTGGATGACTCATCTTTGTCCAGATGGTCATTCCAAAATAAAGGGTGCTGTTGATGACTTCACGATTTACTGGTAGCTTATTGTTTAATTTTTTTTTTTTTTACTTTACCACATGTCGTAACTTGGATGAGATATGACACACCTAATCAAACTTGATTATTAAAATAAATAATTTAAACTTAAAAAATATAAATCAAATCTAATTCAACTCAAAACCATTTAAACCCAAAATCATTCCAACAACTAACTTAAAATTATTTAACTTGAATCTATAATTACTTGTCTAGAAAAATCTAAATGATTTTAATATTGAATCAAACAGATGATATTCAAGTTTATCTAACCAGATTAGATTTCATGTAGTCTTTTTATACATGTCATGTTGTTCGAAAATCAAAGTCAAAATGCAAAATGCAGTGCTTTCACCATCCCGGACGCAGCCATGTAGCCAACTGTCACATTGAATATTATTTTATCATTCGCTTTCCATCCCTTTCATTCATTGTGTACCAACTCTTCCTGCTTGTAGACTAATATAAAAGAAATATTAAATTTACTATGAGTCCCTTTGCTTTGCAAAATTTTTGGATTTAGTCCCTATAATTGATCATTTTAGTATTTATACTTTTCAAATTGGTCAATTTTAGTCCCTATACTTTTTTGAATTTTAAAATTTTATTCCTAACCCTAAACAATAATAGTTAAATCCGTTTTGTAAAATTCAATTATTAATTTTGTACTATGTGTTCAATTGTAAATTTAGTTCATATTCTCCAATTGGATCATTCTAAGTCTTATATTTTTTGAATTTTTAAAGTTCAATCTTGACCAAAGTAATAGTCGTTAATATATTATAAATGAACTTTTAGTGAGTAATATGTGAAAATAATAAGTTGACGTAATATTACAATATAATAATATGTTTGACACATCAAATTTTGAAAATAGTATATAACTTAATTAATTTAATGGCTATCATTTGATGAGGATTGAAATTTTAAATTTTTAAAAGTTCAAAGACTAAAAATGACCAAATTAAAGTATAGGGATTAACTCCACAACTTTCACAAAATACAAGGACTAATAGCTGAATTTAACCAAAAAAATTTCAATAGGCTTGACTCAATTTTTTCTTAGCAAGGATCAAAGAAGCTTCTGCAATTGCAAAAATCAACCATATCATAATTTCATAACAAGAACGCAGATTTATATGTCTGATCTTTGTCTTATGATCCAAGATAAAGAAAGGAGATAACTTTAATTAAAACAAAAATTATGCATCTCTCCACGGTTTCCATTAACCTGCTGCTGTTAGTAATAGTACTTTCCGTGCTTAGCTCTACCAGCGAATCTCAGCAGCCTACTTATCTCTATCACGACTGTCCTAACACCACCACTTTCTCCATAAACAGCACTTACCAAGCCAATCGAGGTACCGTCGTATCTTCGCTGTCGTCTAATAGCACCCGTAGAGATGGTTTCTACAACACAACCGCAGGCAGCAGTCCTGACACGGTTTACAGCCTTTTCCTATGCCGTGGGGATCTTTGTCAAGCGTGTGTTACCTTTGCCACCACCGATATCTCCCAACGTTGTCCCAACCAAACAAGGGCGGTGGTTTGGTACGACAAGTGTCTCCTAAGATACTCGGATAAATACATCTTTTCCGTTGTGAATGAAGAACCTTCAGTTCTGTTGGCTAACAGTCAGAACATCACTGACCAAGACCGTTTCGACCAACAAGTACAAGTGTTAATGAATGATACAGCAACCCAGGCCGCAACGCAGCAACTGGCTCATCGAGTATTCATTTTTGACCCAACTCTTTTAAGTTTTTAGCCTCCAATTTGATTGAGATTTCTAATCTCCCTTGTAGACTAATACAATCCAAAAATTTGACTCAGAATTTTTTTAGTCAAGTATCAATGAATTTTCTGCAATGGGGACAAGTGTTGTCCTTTATACAACAACCCACAGATTATAACTTGAAAAGCTGGTATCTCTTGTCTTATAACCCAAGCTAAAGCAAGGTGATGACTAACCTGGTGCTGTTAGTAATGGTCCTTTCCTTGCTTAGCCCTGCAACTGAAGCTCAGGTTCCACGGCCTAGTTATCGGTACCATGTTTGTCCAAACACCACCACTTTCACCGTTTTTAAATTGGATTTTTTTCATCAGTTCTAATTATACTAGTTTATCAAAAGTTTACTTTTAATTTTTTTATGATGTGACATTATTATGTATAAAATTATAATGCATTAAATATAAATCCAAATAAAAAGAATTAATATTTAGTTTTAATTTTTGTTATGATATATCATGATCTGCATAGAATTATACATCCTCAAAAACTAAGATTTATACCTTAAAAGAAAAAATAAGGACGTATAAAATCGTCTTTGTTATTACGTATACAGAGAAAAACAACAGTGTTCACTTGTTACAATTCAATCACTATATATATTTTATTATTCCCCTTCTTGTTGAGCTTCAAGTTAGATCTCTTTTATTCTTACTTGAATTTAAAAACTTAAAATAGATTAATTTCGAATCTGATTTAACTTAATCTAATTTTATTATTAGAAAATTACAATTCGAATCTATTTATTTTGAACTTAAGTTGACACAAATTAAATTGCTTCTAACTTGAAATAATTTGAACTAAAAAAACCCCAAAATAAGTAATTTGCAATTGCTAGAATCTAAAGACAGCAAAACACAAAATGACTCAACTTGAAAAATCAGAAAGTCAAATTCATATAACTCAAAACATAAAGTGAACTAAATTAAAGTATAAGAATTAAATTCACAATTTTTGGACTAATAGCAGAATTTACCCAAAAAATGGACTTGACTAAAATTTTTCATAGCAAGGATCAAAGAAGCTTCTGCAATGGAAGAAAAATCACCCATATCATAATTTCAAGACAAGAACCCAGATTTATATGATTGATCTCTCGTCTTATGATCCAAGAGAAAGAAAGGAGATTACTTTAATTAGAACAAAAATTATGCAAATCTCCACAGTTTCCATAAACCTGTTGTTGTTAGTAATAGTACTTTCCTAGCTTAGCCCTGCAATTGAAGCTCAGCAGCCTACTTATCTGTACCACTCTTGTCCAAACACCACCACTTTCACCGTAAACAGCACTTACCATTGCATAACACTCAGAATGCAACTGGGACAGAAATCCCTTTCGACCAGCTAGTTGCCACAGTTGTTATGAACATGAACGATATAAAAACCCAGACGAAAAATAAACCTGAAGGTTCTAAAAAGTTTGCGACAGAGAGACCAAATTTTCAAGTTTTCAAATTTTAAACCCGTTTTTTAGGTCGTACTCAACCTAAAAAATAAACTTAAAAGTTCAATCTAACCCGATCCAACTTGATCCATTATCATGTATACATACTACAAAGCAAAAACCCCTTCAGTGCAACTTAATAGATTACTTAATAGTACTACCATAATCTTGTTAGCTGAGTGTTTCGACCGAGAGCCGTGGCCAACTGGCTCATCAAGTATTCATTTTTGACCCAACTCTTTTAAGTTTCTAGCCTCCAATTTGATTGAGATTTCTAATCTCCCTTGTAGACTAATACAATCCAATAATTTGACTCAGAATTTTTTTAGTCAAGTATCAATGAATTTTCTGCAATGGCGACAAGTATTGCCTTTTATACAACAACCCACATATTATAACTTAAAGAGCTGGTATCTCGTCTTCTAATCCAAGCTAAAGCAAGGAGATGACTCACCTGGTGCTGTTAGTAATGGTCCTTTCGTTGCTTAGCCCTGCAACTGAAGCTTAGGTTCCACTTCCACGGCCTAGTTATCGGTACCATGTTTGTCCAAACGCCACCACTTTCACCGTTTTTAAATTGGATTTTTTCAACAGTTCTAATTATAATAGTTTATCAAAAGTTTGGTTTTAATTTTTTTATGATGTGATATCATTATGAATAAAATTATAATGCATTAAATATAAATCTAAATAAAAAAGAATTAATATTTAGTTTTAATTTTTTTATGATATATCATGATCTGCATAGAATTATACATCCTTAAAAACTAAAATTTATACCTTAAAAGAAAAAATCAAGACTTATAAAATCGCCTTTGTTGTTACGTGTATAGAGAAAAACAGTAGTGTTGATCACCTGTTACAATTCAATCACTATATATATTTTATTATTTCCCTTCTTGGCTCTCTTTCATTCTTACTTGAATTTGAAAACTCAGAACGAATTAATTTTGAATTTAATTTAATCTAATCTAATTTTATTATAAAAAGTAACAATTTAAATCTATTTATTTTAAACTTAAATTGACACAAATTAAATTAATTCGAATTAGAAATAATTTGAACTAAAAAAAACACTAAATAAGTAATTTGAAATTACTAGAATATAAAGGCATCAAAACTCGAAATGACCGACAAATAAAGTCAAATTCAAACAACTTAAATATAAAATATCTAAAATAAAGTACACAATTTCTGTACTAATGGCAGAATTTACTCAAAAAAATCAATGGACTTGACTAAATTTTTTTACGGTAAGGATCGAAGAAGCATCTGCAATGGAAGAAAAATCACCCATATCATAATTTCAAGACAAGAACCCAGATTTATATGATTGATCTCTTGTTTTATGATCCAAGATAAAGAAAGGAGATTACTTTAATTAGAACAAAAATTATGCAAATCTCCACAGTTTCCATAAACCTGTTGCTGTTAGTAATAGTAGTTTCCTTGCTTAGCCCTGCAATTGAAGCTCAGCAGCCTACTTATCGGTACCACTCTTGTCCAAACACCACCACTTTCACCGTAAACAGCACTTACCAAGCCAACCGCAATACCGTCTTATCATCGCTGTCGTCTAATAGCACCCGTGGTGATGGTTTCTACAACACAACCGCAGGCGGGAACCCTGACATGGTATACGGTCTTTTCCTTTGCCGTGGGGATCTTTCTACCAGCGTCTGCCAAGGGTGTGTCACCTTTGCCACCACCGATATTTCCCAGCGTTGTCCCAACCAAACAACGGCAGTGGTTTGGTACGACGAGTGCCTCCTACGGTACTCGAATCGAAATATCTTTTCCGTTGTGGCAGAAGAACCTGAAATTAGATTGCGTAACACTCAGAATGCAAATGGGACAGAAATCCCTTTCGACCAGCTAGTGGCTGCCACAGTTGTTATGAACATGAACGATATAACAACCCAAACGGAAAATAAACCCGCAGGTTCTAAAAAATTGGCGACAAGAGAGACCAAGCTTTCAAGTTTTCAAACACTGTACACGCTCGCCCAGTGTACACCGGACTTATCAGGCAGTGCTTGCAGTAGATGTCTGCAAGGAGCACTAGAAAGTCTTCCAACTGGATGGCAAGGCGGAAGAGTGTTGAGTCCTAGCTGCAACGTCAGATATGAAATTTACCCCTTCTATAATCTAACGGCAGTTTCACCTCAACCTCCTCCAGCCCCAGGTTTATCCTCACTGTTAATTGATAAATTTGATTCTTTCCTTTTTCCTTTTTTATAGTTCACGAAAAAAAAAGAAAACAAGATTCACTACATTCTTTTTTCTTTTTTCTTTTTGGTCAGTAATTTGTAAATTAATATATATTTGTAAAGAACAAGCCCATGTTTTCATGAGGATTATAATGAACTGAATTGAGAATATCTAATTCTGCTCTTATTTAATCAGAGGAAGAGAAACAAAACAAATCAAACCGGATTCCAGTACTTGTTGCAAGTTTATCAGCAATTTTTGGGCTGGCTGTGGTTTTTATCTCTGGTTTCTTCATCTGGAGGATGAGAAACAGTCGAGGTACACATCGGAGTGATCTTTCTGGCAAGTATTATAACTTCTTTTTATTTTCTTATGCTGATCATATTATGATTTTATTGCAGACAAAGAAAACAGCCAAGAAGTTCAATTACTTGACTTGGTAAATGAGCACTCAAGGGAAACTTTTAACGGAGAAAGTGGGGAGAGATCTCGGGAGTTTCCTTCTATACAGTTGGATATTTTACATGCAGCGACAAATCACTTTTCTGATGAAAATAAGCTGGGACAGGGTGGATTTGGGCCTGTATACAAAGTAATTATATAACTTGAAACTTTTATCTGAGTTGGCTTTAGAACTGATCTATGCGAATTAAGTATGTGAATATTCATGCCTTTGAATTTTGATATGTTATGTAAATGAATTCTTCCAGGGAACATTAGCAGATGGTAAAGAAATTGCAGTTAAAAGGCTGTCAGAAACTTCCAGTCAAGGGCTTGTTGAATTCAAGAATGAAATCATGGTAATTGCTAAACTACAACATAGAAATCTTGTGAGGCTCTTAGGATGTTGCTTAGAGAAAAATGAGAAGTTGCTTGTATATGAATTCATGCCCAACAAAAGCCTGGACGTTTTCCTATTTGGTTTATTCTTGAACCTTTAACTAATAAGATAAAAAAACATGAAACAATTAATGACAATGTACTCATTAGTTTTTTTCTTTTCTTTCTTTCCACGTCTATATCAGATTCGAAATTAGCTGCTCAACTGGATTGGCAGAAACGATTCAACATTATTAAAGGAATTGCTCGAGGTATTTTATATCTACATGAAGATTCTCGTCTAAAAATTATACACAGAGACCTTAAAGCAAGTAATGTTCTTCTCGATCATGAGATGAATCCGAAAATTTCTGATTTTGGTATGGCAAGAATTTTTGAAGATAAAAACGAAGCAAATACCAATAGAGTCGTTGGAACATAGTAAGTATGCATATTTTCCCAACACATTCCTTTAAAGTGAGAGGCTTATTGGAATATTGTTATTTAATTATTTTCTTTGTTTATAAAATTTTCTATGATATGATCTAATTTTATTTTAATAAATTCTCTTTATTTCTTATGAATTAAAATAGTGGATATATGGCACCAGAATATGCTATGGAAGGACTCTTTTCTATCAAATCTGATGTTTTCAGTTTTGGAGTTCTTTTGTTGGAGATTATTAGTGGAAAAAAGAACAATCGTTTTCATCATTTAGAGCATGGTGAAAGCTTGTTGACTTTTGTATGTTTTCTATCCTCCCTTTTGTCCTCAAACTATAGATTAAATGTTTTAACTATTCTACTAATAATTTAAGCTACAATTGTAGGCATGGAAATTATGGTCCAAGGGCGAAGGAATGGAGCTAATAGATCAGGTCCTTGTTCCTTCATGTGTGGCTTCTGAGGTGCTTAAATGCATTCATATTGGGCTATTATGTGTGCAAGAAGACCCGGCAGACAGACCAACCATGTCATCTGTGATTTTCATGTTGGCAAGTGATAGTACCATAACACTTCTTTGTCCATCTGAACCAGCATTTTCCGTTGGGCGTGCAATTGCAAAGCCAACTGAACCTATTTCAGATGATGGAGTCTTTTCGGTTAATGAGGTCACAATTTCAAATTTCTTACCTCGCTAATTTGATTGTTGTACGAACAATACTAGTTTATCAAAAAACGTTCATTTTTATTTCCCAGTCTGAATTAACAACTATGAATACTGAAGCCATGATTTTTAAGAACTTGAACCTGAAACTATATATACATATATTTGAATTTTAAATTGAGTATGAAGTTGCTGATAAATCAATTTAAGAATATTAATTTTTTACTCAATTTTTTTTAATGTATCGAAGCACCTAAGAAAGTTGAAAATTATATAGATTTATACTTTCTAAAGTATATATAATTTAGCTATTCTTTGCGATTTGCACAAGGAAACAAACATATAGCAGGGAAGAGTGTGATTTTCATACTCTTGTAATGATAAAGGAGTTGCAATAATTTATTTCATTAGTTTACACTTAATCTGAAATTCAATTCCAATCAAAGAATCCAGTTAACTTCCAAAGAATAGTCTTGCATCTAGAAATTAAGAGTTTGGATACGTGTTACCCTGTGCGAAGTGTCGTTACTTTGTGCAAGTTTCTCATATGCTCAATTTAGATTAATTCAAATTATATAGAAAATTATAACTGTGCTTGATAAAATTATAAAATTATATGATGTATGTTACCCCGACAACAAATATGACGTTTCATTATTCAAACCCAATGATTGAATCAGGAAATAAACTGTTACATTTAATAATATCAGTAGCCATGTCAATGGAACCCTTCACTGTCCCTCATGTAGCCAACTCCCACATTGAATATTATTTTTTGTTCACCTCCGCCCCATCCATTCATTGGGAAACCCTAAACAAAATGCAGCAAGAATAGTTCAACATGCGTAAATTAATGTTTTTAGTCATATTGACAAAGAATTGACTGACTTGTGTAGCTTCCTCGAACATAAGCTGCTTTATCATCTTCATCTTGTGAGAACCGGTCAACAAAATACAGCCACCTTCGACAATTAATTTGTAAGTGAATTCCTCAAAGAAACTGGCAACGGAAATTTCAAGAACAACAGTGTTTCACTTCTTGTTTTCAGGTTTAACATTTACATACCTCGTTACTCTCACCATTTCCTTCGACCCTTATTTCCAGCGTTATTGGGCGAACATCATCGGCAACTACACCGCCAATAGTGCCTACGAGCGTGACCTGAATAGCATCTTCAAGGAGATCACCTCTATAACAAAATCCAATTATGGGTTTTACAGCAACAAGGTCGGCGAAGTCAATGCCATGGCACTTTGCAGAGCAGATGTTAAGCTAGATGTTTGCTCTAGTTGTTTAAACGAAACTATATCAAGGGTCAAGCTGGATTGTCTCTGCGGATTGCACGTTACGGTACTCGAACACAAACCTCTCTGAGATTGGAAATTGATCCTCAAACATGTCTATATAATACAGGCTCTACAGCTGATGAGTACTTTCAGCTCAGACTCGGAGAGTTGTTGAGTGACCTGCGTAGTAAAGCAGCAGCAGGGGGTGCTCTGCTTAAGTACGCGGCAGGTAACACGTCGCTGAGTGCTTTGGAAAGGTTACACGCTCTAGTGCAGTGCACTCCTGATTTGTCTGAAATGTTAATGTGAAATCATGTTAACGTGAAGGATGAAAACGAGTGAAGATAGAAAATTTGCTAATCAAATGGTTAAGATTTATAATTATTTTCTTACTTGATAGCTTAAGCAATAGATTGAAAAAAATTTCATCTTCACTCTTTTCAATCCTTGGTACTAAATAAAGCTTAAATTACATGGAAATCTAGTAAGACTTGTAGGATATTATTCAGGGGAAAATGGAAAGTTACTTGTACATGAATTGATGCCTAACAGAAGCCTGGACGTCATTTTGTTCGGCTTGATCCTACATCTATATCTGATTTGAAATTGGATGTGCGACTAGATTGAAAGAAAATATTCAATATTATTAAAGGAATTATCAGAAGATTTTTTATGTTAGAATTATAAACTAAAATATCTTTAAATAATATAATTAATTTTAAATAAAGAATGTTATTTTTATAATTTTTTAATTGAGTTGGTGTGCAATTTATTCACCAACTTAATCAAAAAATTTATTAATAGAATTGACGCAATAACTTCAAATTTAAGTTACAATTTTTGGTATAGAAACCATGGTCTAAGGGTGAAGGAATGGAGCTAATAGCAAAGCTTTTTATCTCGTCTAATGTGGCTTATGTGCCTAAATGCATTCGCATTTATTTATGGTGTGTGCAAGAAGACCCATTGTGATTGTCATGTTGGCAAGTGATACTATAAAGTTTCCTGGTTCAGTTGAACAAGCATTTTCTGTTGTACATATCATTGCAAAACCAATTGAGCACATTTCAAATGATGAAGTTTTTCTTATTAGCAAAGTCACAAATTCAAAATTTTCAATTGGCTGATTTCATCACTATTCTAATTTTAACAACTTATAGCTGAATATATATTTGAATGTAAAAATTAGAATAAAGCTGATAATGAATCAATTTATGAATATTATTTTTAGTTTATGGAAAGCACTTGAATTAGTAAAGGTCAAACTCGCATTAATTTATACTTCCATTTCAATTAGTTTTGTAAATATTTTTAACAATCTCATTATAAATTATGATTATATCTTTTCTTTTTTACACAATACTTAGAATTACTTAGTCCCTCCTCAACCTACAAATAGGAGGATAATGCTTTTCAACGCACTCGAACCAACATCCTTCTGCATTGTTAACAATGTCCATACCAATCGAGTTAAAATTCAATCGGCAAACAACTCTGCAAATTATATCGCAATTAGCAAACATATCATTCTGAAGAAGCAAACTACATGAATTATTAAACATGAGTTATTTTATTTTATTTTATTTTGAAAATATAAAATAAGATTTTAAATTTTATATACAATAATTTATTCAATTGATTTTGATATTTTGAAATTTAAATTTTAAATATTAAAAAAAGAGAGGAAATTTAGACGTTTAGGGTAAACAAGTACAATATGAAAAAAATTTATATAATATTTTAATTTATACCTTTTTTTTCATTTTAATCTTTAATTTTTTTACTCCGGTCAAATACTTTCAAAAAATATTCTTTTGGGTAACTAAAATAAAAGCTGTTTAAAAGTTAAGTGACTAAAATGAAAGTGTAAATATAATGTGACGCACTTGAGTGATCAAAATGAAAATACAGTAAAAATTGAATAACAAAACTTGACAATTTACCTAAAATAAAAACACCCCCTTCTCTAAGACCCTAAGACCAAGACTTTTAAAATCGTCTCTATTCTAACACACGTTTATATCTTGTTGGTGTTTTACTCAAATTCAAAATTTTAAGTAACTTTTTTCTAAACATAAATATCGCATTTGATCATTAAAATGAATAATCTAAATTTAAATGAACACGAATCAAATTAATTTCAGTTTAAAATAATTTAAATTCAAACTACTCTCAAAGTTTAACTTAAAATTATTTAATCTGAAGCCAAATGCGAAGTCAGATTAATTTTTTAGGAGGAGTTGGATGAAATTTTATTTTTTTATAATCTATATCTTTATAACTTTTAAAAGATTAAGTCAAATTTTTATAATTTTAGGGGGTTAAAGTGTAATTTTATTTTTATTAATTTTAAATTTTAAAGGCTTAAATAACAATTTTATATTTTAAGGATATGAAGCTATAATTATTAAAAATTTAAATGATTTAAATATTAAACCACTCAAATCCAATCCAAATATTAAAATTCAAACAGATGGTATTCAAATTTATCTAACCAGATTAGATTACATGTGTATACCATTCAGTCTTGTTTACATGTCATGATGTTCAAAAATCTAAGTCAAAATGTAGAGTGCAGTGCTTTCACCATCCCGGACGCTGCCATGTAGCCAACTGCCACATCCAATATTATTTTATCTTTCACTTTCATCCCGTCCATTCATTGCGTACCCAACTCTTCTTCCTTGTAGACTATATAAATAAAATTAATTTTAACATTTATATTTTTAAAATTATTTAATTTTAGTTTTTTAGATTTTATGAATTTTGGAGTTTTATTCCTAGTAGTTAAATATGTTTTGTTAAATTCAATTATTAATCTTGTATTATGTGTAGAATTGTAGATTTGGTCCATATTCTTCAATTGGATCATTCTAAATTTTATACTTTTTAAACTTTGAAATTTCAATCTTAACCCAAATATAATCCTATTTTTAGTGAGTAATATATGAAAATAATAAAATGTTATGGTATTACATTATGACAATATGCTTGACTCAAATTTTGGAAATAATTAACAGTTAAATTTGAAAAGTTAGAAGACTAAAAATGATCAAATTAAAGTATAGAAATTAAATTTATAACTTTCACAAAATATAAGGACTAATAGCAGAATTTATCAAAAAATTAATGAACTTGACTCAAAGTTTTCATAGTAAGGATCAAAGAAGCTTCTGCAATGGAAGAAAAATCACCCATATCATAATTTCAAGACAAGAACCCAGATTTATATGGTTGATCTCTCTTGTCTTATGATCCAAGATATAGAAAGGAGAATACTTTAATTAGAACAAAAATTATGCAAATCTCCACAGTTTCCACAAACCTGTTGCTGTTAGTAATAGTACTTTCCTTGTTTAGCCCTGCAATTGAAGCTCAGCAGCCTACTTATCGGTTTCACGATTGTCCAAACACCACCACTTTCACCGTAAACAGCACTTACCAAGCCAACCGCAATACCGTCTTATCATCGCTGTCGTCTAATAGCACCCGTGGTGCTGGTTTCTACAACACAACCGCAGGCAGGAGCCCTGACATGGTATACGGTCTTTTCCTTTGCCGTGGGGATCTTTCTACCAGCGTCTGCCAAGCGTGTGTCACCTTTGCTACCACCGATATTTCCCAACGTTGTCCCAACCAAACGACGGCGGTGGTTTGGTACGACGAGTGCCTCCTACGGTACTCGAATCGAAATATCTTTTCCGTTGTGGCAGAAGAACCTGAAATTAGATTGCGTAACACTCAGAATGTGACCGATAACCAAGACCTTTTCATCCAGCAAGTCTTAGCTATGATGAACGATACAGCAAACCAAGCAGCAAACACACCAGAAGGTGCCAAAAAATTTGCGACTAGAGAGGAAGATGCTAATTTTTCATCAACTTTTGAAGCACTGTATACCCTTGGTCAGTGTACACCGGACTTGATAAGCATGGATTGCAATAGATGTCTGCGAATGGTAATATCAAGACTTCCAACTGGATGGCAAGGCGCAAGAGTGTTGAATCCTAGCTGTAACGTTAGATATGAAATTTACCCGTTCTATAATCAAACAGGCGTTGCATCTCCACCTTCTCCAACACCTTCTCCTCCAACTCCAGGAGGGAATGGCGGAAGATCATGGCCAATAATTGTTGCCATTGTTGTTCCAATTGCTGCTTCCATTTTGCTTTTATTACTGATGTGTTGGCTGTTAAAGAGAAGAGCAAAGAAGAAGTACGACGCTAATGGTAACGGGCATGGTTAAATTTTTGTTCCTTTTGAGCCATACCAAATTTATTTTCTTGTCTTTCACAAAAAGAAATTGACAGTCTTTGCTATTTGGTTGGGCTGTGCAGTAGGGTATGACATAACCACCATAGACTCCTTGCAGTATGATTATGCCACAATTGAAGCTGCAACAGACAAGTTTTCAGATGCTAACAAGCTAGGTGAAGGCGGTTTTGGTGAGGTTTATAAGGTATTGTTACTTCCTCTTGATTCTGACCCGAACCAGAAAACTCGATTTCATAAACCAGATTACCCAACACAATTTGATCATAAAAAGTAAACGGAAGGATGCAAATCCATAGTAACCTGACCCGAAAAACCAAGTAATTGATCTAAATATGCATTTAATGATTGGTTATTAATTTGTATATGCTCAGGGTATCCTTTCTAACCAACAAGAAATAGCTGTTAAGAAATTATCGAGAGGTTCAGGACAAGGTGATGAGGAATTTAAAAACGAGGTCGTATTGGTAGCCAAGCTTCAACACAGAAATCTAGTCAGACTATTGGGCTTTTGCTTGGAAAGAGAAGAAAAGATACTAGTTTATGAATATGCTCCCAACAAGAGCCTTGACTATTTTGTTTTTGGTATTTTCCTCATACTTTACAATGACCCTCTTGAGAATTTGAATTGATTTGTTAACACAATTGCTTGTTTTGTTTAGATCCTGCAAAACAAGGACAGTTGGATTGGTTGAGACGATACAAGATAATTGAAGGGATTGCACGTGGACTTCTTTATCTGCACGAGGATTCCCGGCTTAGAATCATCCACCGTGATCTCAAGGCCAGCAATATATTATTAGATGGAGACATGAACCCTAAGATTTCGGATTTCGGCATGGCAAGGAGTTTCGGGGTTGATCAAACTCAAGGAACAACAAGAAGAGTTGTTGGCACCTTGTAAGTTTTACCTATGTTCATAAGCAATTCAACTATTGGATGGCCTAACACCTCCATTACACTGACATTGTTACCGGTTCAACAGTGGCTATATGTCTCCGGAATATGCCATGCAGGGGCAATTTTCGGTTAAATCAGATGCATACAGTTTCGGGGTTTTAGTTCTAGAAATCATAAGTGGCCAAAGGAACAGTGATTTCTACGAAACAGAAGGCGCTCAGGACCTCATTAGCTATGTGAGTAAAATTCTTTTGGCCTAGTTTGTTCAAATATCCTTTATTAAGAACTTATAGAACCTTTGATGAACCAATGCAGGCATGGAAGCTATGGAAGGATGGGAGATCCCTGGAATTGTTGGACCCTGTTCTAAGAGATAATTACTCGAGAAATGAAGTCATTAGATGCATCCAGCTCGGGTTATTATGCGTTCAAGAAGATGCAGCTGACCGGCCAACAATGGCCACCGTTGTTCTCTTGCTCAACAGTTACTCTGCCACACTACAAGTGCCTAAACAACCAGCATTTGTGCTTCAGAGTAGAACAGATGGGAGGATGCCAGACAAGGGTCTTGAATCTGATCAATCTACTAGTCGATCAATGCCATGGTCTAACAATGAGGTATCTATCACGGAATTATACCCTCGGTAATGTGAGTTATTAGATGCATCATCATCTTCAACCTCAAGGTAGATAGCTATCTGCCAATGTTGATTAAGCTTTTGTTCCGCCTGTTTATGAATTATTGTTGAAGTTATTTACTTCCAAAAACCTTGATATTCCGTCTTATTCTGGTTTTTTGGATTAATCCATAAGAGGTGCTAAACTATTGCTCGGATTTTAAATTGTCACTAAACTTAAATCATTTTAGTGTTATTATCATTTATTTAATCTAATCATTAACTTGAATATTAAATATCACTTCAGATATTAAAAATAAATTCATCAAATTTTAACATTGATTAAAATGGGGTTAGACACTTCTATTGGATTCTATGATCACAGCAGCCCGTTTAAAGAGGTGCTCAATTTACTCCAATGATGATGGGAGCCTCACTCGTATATAATTAGACACTTTATTCCTTCATATATAAAAAATTACACACATGGTACTCTACGAGACAAATCTAAAATAGCATTTAAGCTCAAATTTATGATTAACTTTGACAAGAAAATCCAACTCATATGCTATTAATGTTTTAAAATTGGAAGGCAGTTAAAATCTAAACTGTAAAATTTACTTCACTTTTTTTCTTTTACTTGTTATACATATCCTGAGTCTTGTCAAGCTTTCACCAATAAAGATGTTCCGTCAACCTTCACACTTTACCTAGAATTAAGTCCATGCTAAGCTCAACCACTCTAACATGACAGTTGTCACTCACTACTAACATGCCTTATAACTTATCACATCAAGTCACATAACCAATTTAACAAGACACTCACTTTAAATGATAAATCCATCAATTAAAGGAGGTTATATGGCATATAAATGTTCCCCTTCACACTCCTCGGGGTGGGGGACTCTTTCTTTTACCTCTCTTTTTTAGCCAAGTTTCATTAAAGTTTCTCACAATCCTTTCTCTCTTAACTCAATCACTTAAGACTCTCGACTCACCGAATAAACCATCTTTGATCACCTCATCACATTTTTTATCAACAACTATCAAATCATTTTTACTTTTTAAATCCAAGGTTTATTAGTAAAATAAAGTTTACTCCCCCCGAAAATGAAAGCTAGTGAAATAAGCTACATGAATCAATTCATCATGAACCTGAAATTGTAACTACCAATTTTATTCCTAGGACATGTTTTATGTTCTAATGTTCTTGCCTTCTGATATAAACTATGAACAAAAACAGCTGTCCGCCCACCTTTTTGGAAAATGCTTATAAATAATGAAGAGCAATCATCATATAAGCATTAGCCATCGTATCTGGCCCTATCCTCTAACCTCATCAATGAATTTCAAATGTAGGGAAAATGCTACCCAATAAATAATCGACTAGACATTTGCTATACTACTGGCTACAATCTAAAAGGCAGCCATAGAAGTCGAGATAAAAATGATTCTATGTTTCCCAACCACTAGAGAATTATCAACCAGGTGGAGTCGGGTCGTATTTGTATTCTTTTTGGTGGAGTCGGGTCGTATTTGTATTCTTTTTGTATAATCTTAATTGTTTTTGGTGTTTGAGCATAATTTTGTTCGAAACATAGATGGTATTTCGATAAATATTTTTCAATAATTTTAAGATTTAAACTCATATCTAAAGTATCTATTGTCATTTTTCTAATCACCTAACTACGTAATTATTGTTAAAATTCAGCTTAATTTAAAATATGAATTTTAAATTCTACTCAAATTTGTATTTAAATAAGTTTATTTTTTTAATTTTTGATAAAAATAATATTTGCTTTGCGTTTAATGTTACTAATTTTAGATATTTTTTTCTTTTATTAGTAAAATGTTAAAAATAAATTTATCTTTTTAATATTTATATATATTAATTTTTTGGTTTAATATAATATTTGGTACCTAAATTTGACATGTTTTCCTAATTTGGTATCTAAACTTTTTTGAGCCAATTTGGTACCTAAGCTTTTTTTTAGGTCTAATTTGGTACTCGAACTTGTGAAAATTTTTCCTTATTTGGTATCTAAATTTTTTTAGACTCAATTTGGTCCCCAAACTTATTAAATGATATACAACTATACAAGTTATCCCAAAAAACTTACTGCATGTGTTAAAAAAGTCATGTTCTGCTACAAAAATATCATCAGTATTAGAAGAAATTTGTGTTAACAAATTATACATTGAGCTATACTTGACGACTTAATATTTAATAAGAAAACATGAGTTCTAAAAACCCAAAATAAAATAAATTCATTATTTTAAATTAATAAAATGAAATAAATAAATTGAACTAAAAGTATTTGAACATTTAAAATGCAAAAAAGATATACCATGTCATTTGCCACATATCAATTGTACATTGGTTATTTTTGGTACCTCGTAAAAAATTAACATTGTTAGTATATTAGAATAATTTGTATAACATTTAACAAGTTTAGGTACTAAATTGGACAAAAAAATTAAGTACCAATTTAAGAAAAAGTGTCAAGTTCAAGTACCAAATTGAACAAAAAAAATCTAAATACCAAATTGAATAGAAAATAAATATGTTAAATTGACAAGTTTTAACACAAACTACCAAAAACGATAACGATTGAATTAAGATTTTTAAATTGAAAAAAATAATTTTAAAATATAATGATTAAATCTGTAAAATACTGGACTGACAACACATTTTAACCTATATATGTGCGTGTAAAACATGTCCATCCCCCATAAGCTTTTTCTTCAAATTTCGTGCGTTGATTTCTTTTCAAGACCCAATTTCAAACATTTAATGATAATGAATCAATCTAAGACAGATATCATATCATTAAGAGTTTCTGTTTTTTTTTTTTTTTCTTTTCATAAGAAAAAATCATGTGATGGTTTGATATACCTTCAAACTTAGTGTTCTCTTTTTTCTATTAAATCATTTGATGTTTAGTCATTATTTCAACTTTGTGTGAACCTAAGTGGCAACAATGGGATATATATCCTTTACTAATTGAAACAACAACAGACCAAAAGCCTGTCTGGTTGTCACTGCAACTGGCTTTTTTGTTTGTTTTTTTTTCTTTAGTTTCATTTTAAAGTATGTTGAAGTTTTCTGCCATTACAGTGAATTAGACGTGTGTTCACACTTGTAATTTGTAAGGGAAACTTCCTGTGGTTTTTCCCTTCTTCACAGTGTAACCTGCTTCGAAGTTACCTTTTCAGGACACAGTACGATAATGTATACAAAATCAGATTAATCAACCACCCCTTTTTTGTTTCACTCAAATACATTGTTTTTGAAATAAAGCAATATTTTATTCTTAATTTGTTCTTCAATTCATTTTAGTTTTAAAATTCGATAGCTTAAACTTAAATTTTGTTAAGATATAATGACATGATACTTTGATATTATACGATCTATCATCTAAAATTTTTAAAAGATATTTTATAATTTTTTAATATTTTTTATATGTTTAGATTTTATTAATATTTTAATTTTTCAAGAGATGAAGTGACACGTCATCACACCTTAACAAAATTCAAATTTAAGACAAAAATATAAAAAATAAAAATAAAAACTACCAAATTTTAGGACTAACGTGGATAAAAAAATTTAGGGACCAAATTGGAAAAAATTGTTAATTTTAGGAAACTGTTGTCTTATACCTTGTTTCTTAAAAAGTTTACAAGTGCAAATACAAACACATATCTAAAAAGCTATAATTAAGAATTGAAAATTAAAATATATCCGAGCTTAGATCATAATAAACATGGATAAAACTTACATATTATAAATTTTAAATTCGAAATAAATTTGAGATAATAAAGTTTCGGATCTCATCGTTTCAATTGTTACATATTCATATCAAATGCAAATTTTTAATAATTAATTAAATATATATATGATTTCTCAACGTATCTATCAGAACAAGTCCAATAACTAATCTTCCGCATACTGTAAATCCATTAAGGGGTAAATGCTGGCCACAAGTTTTAAAACTGCTCCATTCACAGGGCGAGGATCAAACCCTCGACAACTGTTTAAGGTAGGAGATAATTAAATATTATTTTAATATTATTTAATATGTAAAGTGGTTTACTGTTTATTTATTAACAATGAGTGTTTATGAACATGAAGGAAAACATGGGATTGAGCTAATCCAAAAAGCTACAACGCAGTGTAGATTATATGTTATTATTTAACTCAAAAGATTTTTTCAACATAATTTTTGTCTTTTTATTCCTTTTCCCGACAACTGCCACGCAATTTTATAAAAAAAATATAATTAATTTTAATGGACATAAAATAAAATAATAAATAACATTAATTATTATTTGGCATATATTCAATTTGTATTTAAGTTTTTGTCTTAATTTGATATTCGTGTTTGATTTTGATATTTATTTCATATTTAAATTCTTTTAATTTAATACTTGAGTTTTTTTTTTTTTTTTTTGCTAAGTGTTTAAGTTTAACTTCGTTCAATTTGATACCTAAATTCTTTTTATCTTGATTAAGTACCTACCTTTTTATTAGAATATATGTGTCAAATGTTTATATGTCGTTTGCTCTAAGTACTAAATTAAACATTAAAATTAAACTCAAGTATCAAAGTAAAAATTAAACAAAATTAATTTATTTTTTAAATACAATCAAAAATAAAAACTAATGATGAATGACACAAATGATTTATAACTTTTAAGATTTTTCCTAAATTTATATGATCTTTTTTATATTTATAAATGTGTTTTTGAATTTTTGGAATCTTTTATATTTTTGAAAAAAAATTATAATTTCTTTTAATTTTTAAATTTTTAAATATTCAAAGTAAGCAATTTAAATTGATGGGTTACATGTAAGTATCTTTTTCATTTTTTTATGAAGAGGATAACATATCTTTTAACTCTAGATTGGAGTAATTTCCCTTTACATTAACTCGGGAAAAATGTTATGGAGGTTCTTGTACCAGAAATCAACTTACATTTTGTTTCATTTATTTAAAAAATAATTAAATTAATTTTTGTATGTTAGATTAAAAAATAAATTAATTCTTTATATTAAAAATTTCATCGTAAAAATCGTTGATACTAATGAATAACTTAACAGTTACCACGCATACCTCATATTGAGGTATAAAAACTAATTTTTAATTGTTAAAATGAATAAATTTTTTGATAAAATAACTAAATTATTTTTTAATTTAATAAATATATACTAATTTATTAAAAAAATTTACACCTGTATCCCCATTATGCGGCCATCATTGCCCTAAACCAATCCCAGAACCTTATTTGTTTAAATTTCGTGCGTTCATTTCTTTTCAACACCCAATTTCAAACATTTAATAATGAATTAACACCACATAGATAAGAGTTAAATCATTTTATTATTTTATGATTTTTTTTCATGAGATAAATTCCATATAATCTTAGTCTAGTAGAATGAATTAATTTATTTTTGTATTATTAAAAAACAAATTAAATTAAATTGGAATAATTGAATATTTACGGTTTAAAAATATAATTTATTGTTTAATAGAGTTAATATTTATAAAGTTTTTATGATTCTATAAATGAAATCTTTTGTTTGGAATTGAAATACAACTGAAAAAATAATTTTCAAGACATTTTCAATATAATAAATGTTAACTCTATTATAACTGTGACTTATTTAATTTTTTTAATAGTATAAAGACTAAATTAATTTATTTAATAATAGACGGACTAATTTGATTTTATCCCTATAATACATCAACCTCCCAAATACTTTACCCTTGAGAATGTACCTTCAAACCTCGCATTCTCTTTTTCTATTACATCATTTGATGTTAGTTATTATTTTAAATTTGTGTAAGCCCGTATTCAAGACTAAATTGAAAAAATATGTCAAATTTTAAAACTAATGTGGATTCAAAAAAAATTAAGGATAAAATTTAAAAAATGTCAAGTATAATTATTGCAAAAGGTTTTTAAGTACAATATGCTTAAATAACTACAACTTAATTAAATCAATGTGAAGTATATAATCAAATTGAAAATTGAAATATATCTAGATTTAAAATAAAATAAATTTGAATAAAACTTACGTATGATGAGACTTAAACTTAAAATAATTTTGGAACATTAAAATTTCCAGAATTTCATGTTATCATTTCAACTAAAGCTTTGTTATATATATATTAGGGGTTAGATTACATTTTGTTTAAATTTAGTAAAAGTATTGTGGAGTTTTAATATTAGGGGTTAGATTGTATTTTGTCCCATTTACTCAAACGTGAATAAATTAGTTTTTGTACCTTAGATCAAAAAGTAAATTGGTCCTTTTGTAAAAAATTTCATCCATTTTTGTTATTAAAAAGTAGTCCATATTGTTAGCATGATATACACGTGATGTGTTGCACACCACGTGTAACTATTTGGTTATTCTGTCAATTACACTAGTTTTTAGTAGTAGAAATGGATGAAACTTTTAACTGAAAGGACCAAATTGCTCTTTCATCTAACGTATAGGGACTAATTTGCACATTTTTTAGTAAAGGGAGCAAAAAGTAATATAATTTTTAGTACAAGGGACCTTTATGGTACTTTTATCATTTAGATTTTAAACATTCAATAAGTCACTTTTAATCACTTGTGTTTAGGAACGGAGCTAGGGGGTTGGCAGGGCACCACCCCTAAAATGAAAAAATTTTCATTTAAGTCCGTTTATAATTTATAAAATTTTAAATTAGTAATGGTAAAATTACACTTTGACTTTTTAAAAATGACAAAAATTTGATTTAATCCTTTTAAAATTATAAAAAAATACAGGCCATTAAAATCGTAGAATTATACTATGATTCAATTCCAATTTCTCAAAAACATTTTTAACTTCGCTCTTCTTATATTTAATTTTATTTGCACCATTAACACAAAAAAGGATTAAGAAAGATCACATAATACACATTAAGATGAAAGATCTAATCTTCAATAATAGTTGTTACTTCATCAGTAAGATATGATGATTGAACATTTTTTAAAATGATTGTAATTATTTTAATCACCCATATGTTCAATCATATTCAATAATTTTTTCATGTATTGTTAATAATAATTCTTTTAATATTTACTTCTACAATGGGTGCACCATTTTTAGACACAATCTCCTTGATCCAAAGTGGGGTTTTGCTTTTTAACATTGTTAATTTTTGGATTAAAATATATGGAATAGTTAGATGTATTCACTTTTATATTTTATTTTTATATAATTTAACCATTTATTTTTACAATCGTGTTAGTTAATTTAAATAGTTAACATCTTTAACTATTTTAATTGAAATAATTAAGAGCGTCAACTATTTGGACTAATAAATGATATTATAAAAGTAGATATTAAATTATGTCAAAGTAATTAAATTATATATAGATACTAAATCCTCATAGTGGATAGACTAAGTCTATAATCTCGCTTAATAATCTATATGTAACTCAATCGTTTGTTATTTAATAAAAAATTTTAAATTATGTCGTAATCCATTGTACTCTTCACATATTTGAAATTTAGTTATTGTACATTTATTTTTAAGAATTTAGTCCCTCAACTTTTAAGATTTCAAAATTCAGGTCAAGTTGTTAATATTGTTATATTTATTGGTGTGACATTTTAAAATAAAATAATTACTCACTACGTCACAATATAACTAAAAAAATGATGTTATACGAATCTAAATTTAACAAAATAATTTTAATAGTGTTAATAGTTAGACTTAAATTTTGAATATGAAAAGTAGAGAGACTAAATTCTTAAAAATAAAACTACATGGACTAAATTCCAAATTAATGAAGAGTACAAGGAACCATGGCATATTTTAACCTAAAAACTAATTTTTTTAAAAAAAAATTATTAAACTTTTTTATTTGTAAAAAAGATTTCAATCATTATAATTTTTTAGATAAACTATACCATTAGTCACTAAATTATTTGTAAGTTTTTGTTTTGGTCATTTAATTAAAAAAAGTTACAATTGGATCACTAAACTATTCGAAAATTATCATTTAAGTCATTGAGTTATTAAAAACTAAAAAAAAGCTAGTTATATGGTTTTTTCTGTTCACAATGTCTGCACCAATCAAAAGCTCTCTTTTTTCTTTTCCTCTACAATTCAATTTTTTTTCGTGAAACAATTTTAAATGTTACAAATCTGCGAACCGAAATTCAAACAATTTTTGCCTTTAATCTCCGACACTGACTGTTAGATCAACTTGGATCTAAGGTATATTTTTCTACTTGTCGATTGGTACTGATCTACCGTACTAATCTTCGAATTGTCGTTTGAAACTCGCTGGCAGAACTTAATTATTGGTAAACTATACCATTAGCCACTAAATTATTGGTAATTTTTTGTTTTGGTCACTTAATTAAAAAAAATTACAATTTGATCACTAAACTATTCGAAAATTATCATTTAAGTCATTGAGTTATTAAAAACTTAAAAGCAAGTTATATGGTTTTTTCTGTTCACAATGTTTGTACCAATCAAAAGCTCTCTTTCTTCTTTTCTTCTACAACTCAATTTTTTTTCATGAAACAATTTTGAACGTCGCAAATCTGTGAACTGAAATTCAAACAATTTTTTCCTCTAATCTCTGACACTGACCGTTAGATCAACTCGGATCTAAGGTATGCTTTTCTACTTATTGATTGGTACTGATCTACCGTACTAATCATCGAATTGTCATTTGAAACTCGCTGGCAGAACTTTGAAAAAAAAAAGTTAACAGCCAATAACTTAAATAAGAACTTTTAAATAGTTTAATAGCTTAAATGAAAACTTTCAAATAATTTAATAACTAAATTATAACTGTTTTAAATTAAATAACCAAAATGAAAATTTATCCGTAATTTAACTAGTAATAGTGTAGTATTTTATTTTATTTTATTTTTATTTGGAATTCATAATAAAGGAAAAATATGTGACACTAAAACCTGCAACGTGGTATATAATAACAATTTCGTAAGGGTCTTTTTTTCAAGACAAATTTCTCTTCACGAGACCCCCAAAATGAATATTCAGAATCTGCTTAGATATGTTTCTCTTGCCCTTCCCATTTTTATCTTCTTCTTCATCACCCCCACCACCCAATACCACGCCCACCACCACCACCACCACCAACAACCCATTTTCAATGATCTCACAATCCACACCTTCATCAACAAAACTCTCCAATGGAAAACTCGCCTTGTCAAATTCCAAGGCCACCAACTCAAACTATCAACCCCTACAATACTAGCAGCAATATGCTGTTTCATAGCTTCCTCTATATCAAGTGCCGGTGGTATTGGCGGTGGAGGTTTGTTTATTCCCATTCTCACAATCGTTGCTGGTTTAGACCTTAAAATTGCTTCATCTTTCTCAGCTTTTATGGTCACCGGTGGGTCAATTGCAAATGTTATGTACAATTTGCGTACAAAAACTGACAAATCAGGACGTATGAAAAAGGGTTTGGTTGATTACGACATAGCACTTTTGTCAGAGCCTTGTATGTTATTAGGTGTAAGTCTTGGGGTTGTTTGTAATCATGTCTTCCCTGAATGGTTAATCACTATCTTGTTTGCTGTTTTCCTTGTTTGGTCTACTTTTAAGACTTGTAGTAATGGTGTTGGGTATTGGAAAACAGAAACAGCTAAACATAATGAAAGTAGAAATGGGTGTGAAAAAGTGGGAAATGGGGTGACTAAAAATGGAGAGATTGAGAACTTAAGAGAACCATTGATGGGTGTAGAAGGGAAAGAAAATTCAGGGTTTCCATGGAAGAAACTTATGGTGTTAGTTATGGTCTGGTTTTCCTTCTTTATCATCTATCTCATTCGTGGCAATAGCTATGGGCAGGTACCCCTTGTCTTCATTTTCATCTTTCTTTTCAACTTTTTGCATGCTTTACTTGTTTCATTTTTCATTATTACACTTATTTGTCATGATAAATGTTGTCAAATGTGTTCTATCTACTTAATTTCGAGTTGTAATATTGTATTTTTTAAGGGAAGGATTCGAATTTAAACCCGAAAGAATTTTCGGATTATACTATAAAATGAATGTAGAGGATACGATTTTAAACAAGTTGAAAGCAATGAAAATGGATAATAGACAAGGTTTAACTACCGGTAATGTCTCTTTCTTTTCACCAAACCCACAATTGAAGAAAATGGAGAGTGAAGTGAAAGCTACCTTACTGTGGACTTTACTCAAAGCCAGTGAAAATGAGGATCTATGATAAATGGTCCAACTCTTAGATTGTGACAGACACTAGCTATGAGATTGTGTTAATGTATTGCACCAAAGACAAGTTTGTTTTTAATAGGGTTTAGGTTTAATATTAGAAATTAATTACTGTATGTTATATCAAAGAATAAACTAGTCTTTTTAAAAATTTCATCCATTTTTATTGTTAAAAACTGGTCTATATATATATGTTAGCATGAGATACACGTTGCACACCACATGTAACTGTCTGATTATTTTGTTTAGCCTTTGATTTAATGTATGGAGATTAATTTACTCATTTTTTAAATAAAAGAGGCAAAAAGAAATTTGACTCTAATATAGGACCTTCATGATACTTTTACGAATGATGATCTTGAATACATGTGTCATTCCATGGCACGTTTCAATTAATTTATGTCCATTTTGAGAAACATGATGCAGGGTATTATACCAATGAAGCCATGTGGAGTAGGGTATTGGACTCTCTCATTGTTTCAAGTTCCACTTGCCATAAGTTTTACTTCTTGGATCCTTTTTAGCAAACAGCCCATTGCATGCCTTGGTCCAAATAAACAGGTGCTTTTCCAAATTATTTGTACGAAAATACCATATAAATAGAGGAAAAATTATTGAAAGCCTTTTGTTTCTCTTTTACTTGTGAAGGGAGTTAACAAGCTTATTTTCCCATTAATGGCTTTAATGGCTGGAGCTTTGGGTGGAGTTTTTGGAATTGGTGGTGGTATGCTTATAAGCCCACTTCTTCTTCAAGTTGGGGTAACCCCTGAGGTAAAAATACCATCACTTCCTCCTTATTGAACGATTTACGTACATACATATGTATGTATGACTTTTGTCATTTGATGCAGGTAACAGCAGCTACTTGTTCCCTCATGGTTTTCTTTTCATCCACAATGTCTGCATTCCAGTACTTATTGTTGGGCATGGAGCAAACCGGTGCTGCCCTTGTATTCTCGTTCATTTGTTTCGTAGCATCGGTTCTCGGATTAGCGGTGGTGCAGAAAGCCATAAAAGAGTTCGGAAGAGCATCGCTGATAGTGTTCTCAATCGGTATAGTGATGGCCTTGAGTGCTGCATTGATGACTAGCTTCGGAGTTCTCGATGTTTGGCAAGATTATATGTCGGGGAGTTATATGGGATTCAAAATGCCTTGTTGAATTCAATTTTATGAGCTTGTATATTTATATTTACGCTTTGAAATGAAAGAGTCCAATTCCTTGTATGTAAAGAAACTGCACTGTCCCACTTAAATATAAGTTATTTTGAACTTCATTTCCCATTTACATGAAATTTCAATAATCTTTTGTTTCTGTATTCATCAAATGATGAATTTTTTTTATCATACAATAATGACAAGCCAATAAAATCGGAGTTTTGTTCCGGTCCATGAAATCAACCAATCAGAAACACATTTGAAATCTAGGAATACAGATTAGCAGTAGGGAGGTTAAAGCAGAACCTCTAGAAATGATGATACAAACCAAAGGCATATCATTACAAATCATCATAGTTACTTAATGTTATAAAAGAATGTGATAAATCATTAACTTCCGCCACAGCTCAATCGAGAATCAGTGGGCCGCAAGGTCATTTGACGACGGGGAACTCCAATTTCACAGGCATTCACTCTAGCAGCAAAGCGGAGGGAGCAAAGTGATTCTCCCACGGATGAAGGATCAGGTGACACGTTTACAAACATAAGAGTTTTCGAGTCTCCACCAAGACAAGGCTGTAATTTCAAAGGAAATCCGGTGATTCAACGAAAACGATATCATTCTACTACATGAAACAGCACTGCAAGAGCACATTACCTGGAGAAGATATGTCAACTTGGAATTCCTAAACGGCACATGATCCTCCTTCTTCGCCAAGGCAAAAATGACATCACTCAAACACGACAAGCTTTTGTTAATTGCCTGATTTCATGGAAAGAGGTTAACATAATGCACTTGAAAGAACAATTTTTGGAACAGACAAATCCTGAGGTATGTTACACACCTGAGTCTCCTTCAACCTATCTCCAGTAGCACCACTTCTTGACAGTCGCTCACTTCCAGCAAGATCAATAAGGTTCAAAACTCCCTGTACTTGTTGCTCAGTGCTCTAAAAGAACAAAGAAAAGAAATGTCAGTATCACAGAGAAAGGACGGCTGCTTACCAGTATACTCAAAGAAAGGATATTTACCTCATTTATTCCCGATATTCTTAATGTGAAGACCATGTGACTTCTTGATGATTGCTCATTCATTTGCGTCCTTCCCACAGACCTGCAAAGCAGAAAAGTGTGATCCCCTTAGACATAAAAACTGTTCTATTGCATGGTCATTGAGACCAAAACTAAGGAGGAATTGCATAATATCAGAGACAACTTTTTGTTCTTGCTTTTAGTTTTGTTATATTGGCACCCACACTAGAGAACTATATCATTCATAAACATTTGATAGTTAATAAGGTTAAATCATTTGTCTGAGTTGTTGAAACATTGTTAAAAGATATGCAAAACTCTAAGCGATTTTACCTGCTTTGAGCAGCCTGCCGTAAAAGTGAGGAAATCTCTGATATGCTGCTAACATCAACGATGGTCAAGTCACTGACATATGTATTACCGTTTGCATCATGTTTAATTGTGTATTGCTTTCCGGAAACTGAATTTTCAGGACGTGTTGGATCTGAGCCAGATGATCGATTAGTTGATAACAGATCGCGGATGGTTTCATTGTATATTTCCAACATTGAAGCCTAAAAGATATTAGAAAGGGTGTGGTTAAAACCATGATTAACCGATATAATAAATGGAAATCAAGATCAAAGTAAATTACCTGCATTTTGTATTTCCATCCTTGTGCTCGCAGAGCCTGACTACTTTGGAATATCTGCTCCAAAGAACGCGGTATCAACCCTTTCTGTTCTGAGGCTTCTGGCCTTCCCATCATGGTGTAAGTCTTGCCTGAACCTGTCTGTCCATAAGCAAATATACAAACCTGCCAAACAAAACAAACCACCAGCAATCTATGAATCCATATTTCCTTTATAGCAAAGGGCAAATAATGCAGATCATATAGCAACCGCAGACTCGTACTAATGATTTTATAACTTAGCTGACCCCACAGCCATTGTAGAATTCAGCTTAAAAAAGAAATGCCATGTCCAAAAGAAGTCACCAAACGAAATATTCCTCGATTTTGAAACAAAACAATTCTTACCCACCATATGAACAAAGTTTCTTGATTAGTAAAATTTTTGCTCAAGTTTTCAAAAACAATTGAATAGAAAAATCACCTTGTATCCATCAAGGGCACTCTGTACCAACTGAGATATCTCCACAAAAACATCTTGCTGTGAAGCCTCATGATTGAAAACCTTATCAAATGTGAAAGGATACTTTTGTCCTGCCGCAGAGAAATAAAATGGTCAAGGCCTTCAATATTAAACAGAAATTGAATAAAATAGAAAGAGCATCTATGTTCATACCACTTTGTATCAAGTCAATGCCACGGCCAAGAGATTCCGTTGATGTAGGGTAAGAGACGATTGCATCTTCTGCTGCAGCACCATCATCCGGTAATAAAGGACGTACCCGACAAAAAACTCGAATGTTTCCTTTTAGTTCCTGCAATTAAAGATCATTTAACTTCATTTCCAAAACTATATTCATTTCTGCAATTAAAGTAGCAAACAAGGGTGATAAGGCAGTAGTACCAGAATAGTATTATGTAACTTTTTCCTCAAGTTCTCTCCATCAATCAATTTATGTTCCATATCTGCCAGCCGATGTTGTAGTTCTTTCATGATGCTTTTTTGTTCTAAATATTCCATCCTTGTTTCTGAAGCTGATAAATCGGTCATCTAAAGATAGGAAGAAAAGAACAATCTACGACATCAAGAACTACATTCATGATATTTTTGCAAAACAAGATAAAACACAAGTATTCCTGTCTAATTTCAAGCGATTGTACCTTTAGTTTCTCATTTGCTGCAGCAAGCTGAAGCTCCAGTATTCTTATTTGCTCTCTCTGAGAAGAGCATGTGTTCTGCAAAAGTCGCCTAGCATTAGTAAAGCTTGCCAAGAAGCATTATATCACTTATGATAAACAAAGTCAACCAACCTCCAAGGACTTCGATTTCATTGTTAAGTTATCTAACTCTGCTAACGATTTTCCAGTACTTTCTTTGTATTTCGTAACTTCAGCAGATAGTGCCTGCACTTGTGACACTTGTCGGTCACGATCATCCCTGACTTGTTGTAGTTCCCCTCGTAAGCATTTGACTTCATTTGCTAAAGTTTCCTTTTGATTAACAGCATCATCTTGTGAAACCTGAGAATAGTATGATCCCAAAATATATTGAACATGATATTTGTTGCCTCGTATACATAAACCTCAGTGCTAAAGAATGCAAACAGGCGTGATCACTGCACACATGTTTATGGTAAATCACCTATCAAATAAATTTAGGTTGCATTGCTTGAGAAGAAAAACAGAAAAGTTGCATGAAAGACCCTTAAAGAATTTTTATGTCTGTTCAGAATTAGTCATCAGAAAAATCTATCTCAACTATAAGATTGAACGATAAAAGCCTAACAACACCAAATGGAGTTCTTCAAAATCCATTAATCACTTGAAATGGAATATGGAAAAGGGAAAAGCAAAAGAAATAACCTAAAAAGCTAACAAAGAAAAAAAAAAGGCTGATATAAAAACTTACTCTTGACAAGGTCAATTGTTCTTGCAATGAGCTACAGTGGCCCCTCAAAGTGCTAAGATTCTCCACTATTGTTAGTTTCTCCTTTTCTACTCGTTTGAGTGACTCACGAACTGTTTCAAGGTCAGTGATCAATTTGGAATTGTACTGTTGAAGACTCAGGATATACTCTTGTAATCGCTTGTGTGTATTATCAAGCGAAGCAGCCTGCAAAATTTAACCAAATTCAGCCTGAAAAGCAACAAGATTATAATAATAGCACCAATTTTCAAAAGAAAAAGGAAAAAAAAAGCAAAGAGATTTATTTATTACCCTTTCATTAGCAGCTGCTATATCCTGCTGAGCTCTTTCAAGCTCTTCAGTCAGTGAAGCAACTGACTTTTCAGCAGCAACCCTAGCTTCATTTTCACTTGTATGGCGATCAATAGCATCCTAGTTTTTTTATATAAAAAAACAAACAAACAAACAAACGTATAAATAAAATTAAAGAAAAACAAATACCGAAGACAAGATTATAAAGATTAAAATCTTACGAGCTTTTCAGACACTTCCTTGGAAAGCTTCTCCTCTAGAGATGCATTATTGTCCCTTAATTCAGAAATAATAGTATTCAATTCTTCCTCCTTGTTTTTCTTCTCCAACTCTGTAGAATCAAAAGTTAATTAACTAAATCAAGCAGTAATTGTAAATAACCCAGGGAAGCAGTACAAGTACCCGTATCAATGCATCTTTTCTCAGCAGATTCCAATGAACTCTTAAGCTTCTCAGCATCAATTACATGATTCTCATCACATTGTTGAAACCATTTCACACAAAGCTTAAGCTTTTTATTATGCTCAGCTGCGTGTTCATATTTAGCCTACAGTAAACCAAATAATTACCAACCAATATAAACAATGATAACAACAAATAAACAACAAAACTAACAAATTACAACATTGATTTCACCTTGAGATCGAACTTCTTCGCTTTCGGCTTCTCATTCAATATCGCTTCCACTTCTTCTTTAGTGAATTCATGATTAGAACATTCCTCGGCATTTGCAACGGCAGCGGTATTAACATCTTGACGGTTGTTAACAACGGCAAACGGCTGCCGTGTTCGCGCGGTTCCTGTGGATCCCGCTCCTCTCCCCATTGCTCCAAGCCTTCTCCGTTTATCTAATGGATTTTCATCTCCAAGCTCCTTCCTCTAAATTAATAATAAAAAAAGGTAGCTAATGATTAAAACAAACAAATCGAAACATTTAATTAAAGGAATCAAAAAGCGAAAAAAAAAATAGAAATTTCATTTACAGATGAAGGACTGCGAGGAGGTCGGTTCTGAATACGGGAAGCCATAGTTGAAACTCAGTGAAAGCTGTTGCTACTATTGGTGAAGGAATCAGAGAGAAATATTAGAATCTGAGCCGTTGATGTGGGAGAAAAGATTGAAATTGAAGATCGATTTGATTTTCCTGGAGAATTTTGAAATTGGAGAACCAATTGGAACGTTAGGGTTTGAAAAAAAGGGGGAAAGATAGCGTTGTGAAATTGGGGGGGAGCCTTAGGGGCTTGATTTTTGAATTGATTTGAAATTAGATCTGGCGGTCTTTTCTATGTAATAAGAAATAGACAAATAGTACATAACGGTAACTAAGTTTCTTTGGGCCCGTTTGGGTCGGATCTATTGATCTTAACCCGCTCCATCTACGTGTTTAGTGAATGATCCATGTTGATTGGACTTCACTGATTCAAACATTGGACCTTAAGAAGAAGAGAAAACTTACGTCAATTTTGAAGCTAACACTATTTTCTGGACCAGATTGAATCCGGAATAAAGAGTTGGATCAATTGATCTATGAATCTATTGAATTAGTTTGTCGAATCAGTTTGAACCAACGATTAAATTAGTTGATTGATTTTTTTATTATTTTTTAATAAATTATTTAATTAAATCAGATTAACCGTCCAGATTGGTTAAACTAATGACCTAATCAATTCGACCATCGATTTAATTTCTGAAAAATTTAGTTAAGAGTTAAAAGTCCTTAACAATTCAAGGACCAAGAGGTAAAAAATTCTAATGCTGAAATGGGGGAAAATTTTCACTTGAATCTATTCAGAGCGGAAAGTCTCATAGGCAAGCAAAGTAATGTGATGCGAAAGAGTCTCGGTGACTCACTGTTGATTATATTACAAACCTGTCTCACTACCGATGTTCTAAACATCAAAAAACTCAAATGAAGTAATATTATTTTTCAAGATTCCATCTCTTTAAAATAATTGATAATTCAAAAGAAGCTAGATGATCATGATTGAATTATAAATTTTTGTAAATTAAGATGCAAAATTTTATCAATTCGTTTTATCTACCAATAACTATCATTGCTCTACATTAGTGAGAGATGATCTTATCAAAGCTTATTCAAGGAAGAATGGTTCACAACATTACTGAACATTCATTGATGTCGATAGTCGAAATCTTTGTAAAGTCCACGTGTCTAAACATAAACCAGGTCATACGAAACCCAATCCAACATGTCCAATGCCCAAAATCATCGCCCACCACATGGCTCATAACAATTGGTTTAAAGCCATATCCAACTTATCCGAAAACGGCAGATAAGGTATGTGTGTGCCCCAAACCAATCTACATCACATAAACAACGAACAAAATCATTGGACCAAACATTAAAAAAAAAATATAATCCCACATTTCGATACTTACCTCATTGTTGAAAGACATTTGGGTTGCAATGGCACAAGCAATGGCATCGATGACTGGTTTACGTGGCTCTTCACAAGCTGTGTTGGAAGGTAGTCTCCAACTCAGCGGCCAAACTCGGTTGAACGTTGCTAGCACCAACAGGGTGGCTGTGGCTAGACCTGGTTTTACCGTTAGAGCTCAACAGGTCCCTGCCGAGCCTGAAACTGGACGCAGAGCTGTGCTGGGTCTTGTTGCTGCTGGTTTGGCTACTGGCTCCTTTGTTCAAGCAGTGCTTGCTGATGCACGAAGCATCAAGGTTGGCCCGCCTCCACCACCCTCCGGTGGATTGCGTAAGTCTTCTTCAATTATCCTTTCAAATCATCACTTTACTTGCTTCGATTACAGATAGTATTTAACTCCTAAGCTAATGCTGTTAGCTTAAATTGGCTATTCAGGACATGATTGATATCTTCATAACACTTTGAAGATATAATGATTGATATCTTCATAACACTTTGAAGATATAATTAAAATGTTTTGAAGTTTGAAATGGATTTAAAATATGGCTTGTAGTGAAAAAGAGCAAGTATATTATGGATACTCTTACACTAAGAGCTAGATAACATTTTGCATCTTTTACTAAAAAGTGGACAAATTAAACCGTATTTATTAGATTAAAGAATAAATTAATTTTTTTATTAAAGTTTTTATTGATTTATACTATTAAAAATTAACGTGAATAATAGAATAATCAAACAGAAACACTTGATGTGCCACATGTACAAAAACCAATTTTTAACACAAAATGGATTCAATTTTTAACAAAATAACAAGTTTACTCTTTGAGCATAGAGAGACTAATTTACTCACTTTTTAAATAGAAAAAAGAAAATACAATCCGATTTTTAATATGGAGGCGTCCATGTACTTTTACCTGAAAAATACATTTGGTACAATTAACCCAATCATCAGCATGTGATATGTTTCAATAATTTGATAGCCAAACCATGTTGTTGGCAGCCGGAACTTTGAATTCCGATGAGCCAAGAGACCTTGATCTGGCGTACAAAGATCGGTTTTTCCTCCAACCATTGACTCCGGCACAAGCGGCTCAGAGGGCAAAGGAATCAGCCAAAGACATCCTTGGTGTCAAGACCTTGATCGACAAAAAAGCATGGCCCTATGTCATGAATGACCTTCGTCTCAAGGCTGAGTACCTCCGCTTTGACCTTAAAACTGTTATTTCTTCCAAGCCCAAAGATGAAAAGAAATCTCTCGATGAACTCACTAAAAAGCTCTTCAATACCATTGATGGAGTAAGTTTTGAAGTTTACAGATTAATTTATATTATTTAACGAAACATTATAACTTACCATACTGATATGAATTTTTTTTTCCGTGTAGCTTGACCATGCAGCCAAGATCAAGAGCACCCCTGAAGCAGAAAAGTACTATGCTGAGACTGCATCAGCTTTGAATGAAGTTATTGCCAAGCTTGGCTAAAGGAATTGTGTATTTTGATGTAAGCATTGTTGATCGTTTGTAGAGAAGCTTTCATTTTTATGCTATCCAAGGAGAACCTTTATCTATGGTCGAAATTGAAATGTCAAATTGTGATATTAATAAGGTTCGGATTTAATTTTTGTATTTTAATTTGATCAATTTTAATTTTTAGTAAACTTTAAAATTTCAACTCGACCAAAGTTCATTTAGTAAACATATTATTACATATATAATATCTTGTCAGTTTGCTATTTTCACTAATAATATTGGAGTTGGAATTGAAATCTCGAAATTTGAAAAGTATAGTAATTAAAAATGATCAAATTGGAGAATAAAACAAAATCCATAACTTATGCCTGGTACAATATTAATAACAGAATTTGACCTAACAAATTTAAGAGTTACCATTTGGGTCATGATTAAAATTGTAAATTTTGAAATAGTGACGAGTTTAAAATTGAACAAATCCATAACTTACATATAATACATGAACTAATAGCAAATTTTGATCAAATTGAAACTTGTTAGTTTGTGCAAATACTTTACCATAAATAGAGGTGTTCAGAGATATTGACACATTTTACGCTACTAAAACTCTGCTCAACTTGAAATATAGATCTAACATTTTTTTTCATATCTGCCCATATTTGTAAATGGTTAACACGGGCCTATTTTAAGCCTATTATATTATTTCTTAATTAAAAAAACCATATTTATATCATTTTAAATTTAATATTTAATAATTAATAATTTTCATTTATTAAAATTTTATATATAGACATTTTAACATTTTTTAATATTTATATTATAGTATTATATATTATTATAGATTTAATTTTTCTGTGTTATAAATTATATAATATGTTATAAACATAGAAAATGGGCTAAGCTAGGATTAGGTCTTGAATGTTTGAGCTCGACCATTGTTTATATTTTAAATATGTCTAATTTACTTGTCGAAATTTATTTTTTAGACCTAATATTTTTCCTGTACTTTCTAAATTTTGAATAGACTTTTAGATTTAGAAGAATAACTCGACCTATAAACACTCTAACCATCACACACAAAAATAAAAACGTAAATTACATCCAAAATATGAATACAAATAAAGAATGTGAGTTGTCATGGAGAAAGTAGGGAAAAGGCAAATTAGGAAGTGGTGGTTCGAGGCCATTCTCGGCCTACTGCGGTGGCTGATAAATAGTAAGCAACCGTGAAAACTCCATGGATGAAACACAGAATCCCTCCAAAGGTAAACATCCGATGGTGGGATATGCCGCATGAATATCCTGACTTTGAGTTTGACAATGTCCCTATGATCAGCATTATCAATCCCACCACTAATATGATCCTGTAGATTAAATACACTAAATTAAAATTTATACATTAAATTACTCATTAAATTAAAATTTATTTATAATTCTAATATTTATGTTAGCGTAACAATAACTTTTGTTTTAAGAGAAATTAAAAAAAAAAACAGTTAGACTTGTAAAATAGGTTTAAATAAAAAGTTAGATTTATTTAAAATAAATACAATGATTTTTTTATCCTTCAACTTTATAAAAAAATCATTTTAGCCCTAGAACCTTTGCCCCATAAATTTCTAATTTTGCTTCTCTATTTAATTTCTTTAACAAGTAAGTTGCACTTTAAATTTTTCAGATCGAATCAAACGAGATTCGAGTTACATAACTCTAACACTCTCAATAGTGATGATTTCAGAATTCAACTTTTTGCATACCACCTACTAATGCTATGCATAATATTGAAATCATATATGCACACCCCCTACCACCTATGGACACCAACAGAGACATAGCTAGAAGGGACAGGCAATAGCTTTGGTCACCCCTAATTAAGGGATAAAAATCCGTTTTAATCCCTTTTAGTTTGAGGTATTTAATGAATTGTTGGGTTCGCTCCTCACACTGGTATATTAATTAGAAGACATACCATGAGATAATGAGGAAAGCCACCGCTAAATATTTGATAACAGATGCTTTGTTTGAATTTCCCTTTCTCCAAATACAGACACACCCACCAAGTAAGGTCCCAATAACATGAGCAAGGCTAAGTAGTACCAATGCTGCAAAACCTAGCTTGTAAGCTTGAGAACTGGTGTTTCTACACTCAAGATGCCCCGCCCCCAAATGCATAGCCTGTTTAATAAATAAAAAAAACACATACACCATGGAAAAAAAAAAAAAAAAAAACAAAGGATCAATGATTATAATTCTCTTTACATTCTAAAACATACCTTGTTTTCAGCTTTTTCAGCCTCAATGCCAAGTATCCCAGCAGTAATATCCAAAGCTATGATCAATAAACAAATCAGAACACAAACGTTTGTTGCCATTTTTTTACTGTAATAAATATTTGCAGATATCTGTCAGTGAATGGAACCTTTTATAAAGGCTATATATGGAGTATTAATGAAGAGGAAAATAAGAATAAAGTAGGGAACATGCATGCAGATTAGTAACATATACGAAAGTGCTTTGGCTGTTGGGCTGCTTGTTTTTGGATTAAAATGCTTCTTTTTAGCTCATACAATTTTTTAATTTTGGCACTTTGCTTTTTCTTTTTGAAATTCATATTCCTTCCATGGATGGCAAGAAAAGTAGATTTTTTTTTTATAGAAAAAAACACATTGATCAATCAATTCTTTTATCCTTGGATTGTGTTTTGGTGTCTAAAGAAAAGATGGTACCAATGCAACTTTGTGAAGCAAATGACATTCATCATAAACCTTGGTTGAAAGCCTGGAATCGAATCAAACATTCAGAAGGCAATACCATATACATTTTTTAGGTCAAATTCTAGATTGGGTCCCTTTAGTATGCTAAATTTAATGTAGGATTTAATTTTTGATTTTTGATTTTTATAATATTAATAGTTAGTCTGAATTACTTAATCCAATAGAAAAATTTATATGTCAACTGAATGCTTAATCATGTCTTCAAAAAAAATTCACGTTATTATTTTAACCATATTATTAATTTAAACTAACTAATAACATTACAAAAATAAGATGATCAAGTCATGTCAAATTCAAGCGTATGATTAAATTTTAAATTTCAATATATTAAAAAGACCAGAATCATTATTTAACTTACTTTTTTACAATTTTAAATTTCTCGTAAAATCATTTCCGAAAAGATAAAAAAAAGAGTCAATAAAATTTTAGCATTGTTGACAAAAATTAAAGTTGTAAATCTTATGTATCTAAATTCGAGTTTCATCGTATTTCAGTGAAAATTCTCATAAAGCAAACATGCCTTACGCATGGAATAATCAAGGAGCATGCATGGGAATTATTTGAAATTGCTTCTGAGATAATTTTTTGCATAGGTTGACTTTTACTTAGAAGCCCATTTGAATTTTCTTTCTTAACAAAAAGGCCCAATCGACTAATACAACGTAAAATTTCTTTCCCTAACAAGAAAATTCCTTCTCCATTTCGAGGGGAAAAAATTATATATTACACATTGGACGAAAATACTTCTAAAAATTAGAATGTATTCATCGAAATATTTTGAAATTTTGATTTGAATGAAATTTAAAATTATTTAGTATTGATTTATGATTAGAACGATATATATCAATTGATATCTAGATAATATTAACTATTTTGTGTACCTATTATATGAATAATTTGGGTATGATATTAATGTCATATTTAGCTTATTATTTTCACATAATACTTAAAAAAATCACATTATTATGGATTTAATGGTTACTATTTGAGTCAAGATTGAAATTTCAAAAATCGTAAAATGTAGTAATTAAAAATAATCAAATAAGAGAATAAGGGTTAAAGAATCTAAAAGCTACCATTTGTCTTATGATTGAAATTTCAAAATTTTAAAAATAATGATATTAAAATTGACCAAATTAGACTATGTTAATACAAGCTCGAATAGGTATAGATTTGGGTTGGAATCTGGACTGTGAAGGCGAAAGACCCTGCAAGGAGGAAAATAAATTTTGAGCATCGGAATTGGCATTCCAATCTCTTTCCGATGGTGAAGTTAGTGATTAACAAGGAGGAAAGGATTAAGGTTGAAGAATATGAATTGTGAGCTTATCTTAAAAGAGGTTAGGTGCTTGCCTCGAGATTGACTCATCCACAAGTTCGTTTGCTCTCATTGTCTCATGTTGAGCATGTCAGGCTTTGTTCTCGCTTGGCATTAGCGATGTTAGGGTCCTTTGCTTGCATGTTGCCTATCCTTAAGACGGAGGTTGCTTAATTTGCCCTTTTATATATCTATTAAATATATCTTATAATTCTTTTAAGTTTTACGGGAATGACATAACAAAGTACGTACATGAATTAAATTCATAATTTACTTATATTACAACAACTAATAATAAAATTTAACCTTGATAACTATTAACCTCATTCAAAAAGATTCCAATTCCAATAACACAAAAACTAAAGCAACCATTAACATGGTGGTTATATCCAAAACATCAATACAAAATAAAGAATAAAATAAAAAATGTGGATTGTAGGCTTTTGTTACAAAGCAGGAAGAAACTAGGGAAAAAGGCAAATTAAGCAGTGGTGCCTCGAGACCCATTTGCTTTATCTTCTCGGCCAGCTGCGGTGGCTGATACATAGTAAGCAACGGTGAAAAGTCCATGAATGAAACATAGAATCCCTCCAATGGAAAACAGCCGATGGTGGGTTATGCCACATGTTTTCCTTGACTTTGAGTTGTACAGTGTCCCTATGATCAGCATTGTGAATCCCACTGCTAATATTATCCTGTTTTTCATTATCAAAAAAGTTTTTTAAGAAAAAATCTGGCGAACTTTTGTAAATTGCAAATTTGGGTATCAAGAAGTAAGTGGCTATTCATCATCTATTGAGTGTATTCAACAATGGAGGGGACATGGATAGAATTAGTTATTTATTTAAGTTCGAAAGTTTTTTCAAAATGAAGCTGGATAAGAAAAATTTAAATTTGTTTAAAATATGGGTTGAATTTTGATTTCAATAGTTAAGATTTGAGTATAGCCAATTTAGTCCATTTTCAATTCTATAATATGTTTTCTTATTTTACTTATGAAGTTTATATTCGACAATGCTAATTTATAATTTTTCAAAGGATAATAAAATCAATTTTTTTCATTTATTTTTTAGACCAAGACCATTACCCTTTGTATTCACCCTTGAGTTTATACTATACAAAAATAAATATATAATACTATAATATAAGTGCTAAAAAGATGTTAATTTGTTTATATTCAAAGTTGTAACAAAAAGATTTGTATTGATTTTAAGTCTTTTTTACCAACGGATTTAAGGTTCAATCATCGAATAACTCGAGAAGTTTAATAAAATAAATTACAAAATGTTAAAAAAAACACATTTTTATAATTAAAAAATGAAAATGTGAGATATAAACGAATTTAAAAAAAAAATTAAAATCTATATTTCAAGTTGACTAACTGTATAAGATATTCAAACTATAAATCTAACTTAAATTCAACTCAACCCCACCCAATTTATGAACACTAATTCAAGACATGCATACCATGAGAAAATAAGGGAAGCCACAGCTAATTGTTTGTTAGCAGATGCTTCGTCTAAATCTTTCTTTGTCCAAATGCACACACAACCACCAAGTAAGTTCCCAGTAACATGAGCAAGACCAAGTAGCACAGATGCTGCAAGTCCTAGCTTGTAAGCTTGTAAACTTGGGTCTCTACATTCAAAAATCCACATCCTCAAATGCTTCACCTGTTTTAACCCAAAAAAGAAAAAAAACCATAAACACCATGAAAAAAAATGAATCAATAATTACAATTCTCTTTACAAACATACCTTGTTTTCAGCTATTTCAGCTTCAATGCCAAGTACTCCAGCAGTAATATCCAAAGCCATAATCAATAAACAAATCAAAAAACCATAGTTTCTTGCCATGTTTTTACTGTAAAAAAATTGCAGATATCTGTCAGTGAATGGCACCCATTATATAAAGAGCTATATATGGTGTATTAATGAAGAGGAGAATAAGAATAAAGTAGGGAACAGGTATGGAGATTAGTATCAAATACGAAAGTGATTAAGCTGCTTGTTTTTGGATTAAAAAGCTTCTTTTTTTTGCTCATTCATATTTTATTCTTTCTTTTTTGAACTTGCTTTTTCTTTGAAATTCATATATTCCTTCCATGGATGACAAGAAAAGTAGAATTTTTTTTCACAAGAATGATAGAAAAAACATTGATCGACCCATGAGATGTGTTTTTATTTTGGAATCAAAGGAAAAGATGGTAACAGTGTAACTTTGTGAAGGAAATGATACATACATCATAAACCTTAGCTGGAAGCCTGGAATCAAACTTTCAGAGGGCAATGCCATTTACTTTTTTTTGGTCAAATTCTCTAAAATTCGGGATTTAATATAATTTACTTCTCTTATTTTGAATTCTTAAAAATATTAACTGTTGATATAAGATATAATAACGGAGGAATATAAGAAGGAAATTAAGGTGATGTAACTGTAAAAGTTAAGAGTCGGAACAAAGATAAGATGACAAACTGATTGAGAAAAACAATTATGCTCAAAGTCATTATAGGGTGCTATAAGGTCTATCTCCTCTTCATAGTTTTTTAAAGTATTTATAGTAGAGGTCCCTTATCCACTGACATAATATATTCATATAAGCATTCAATCCCGTTAAATGTGTAATGGATCATTACAGTCACGTATCATGGAATTCTATTAATATGAGATAGTTAAACTTAAATAAATTCATTATTGTTTTGGGAGTGCGTCCTCATTAGTACAACATTCTCCTTTAAGCCCAGGTGTTAAGTCCCTTTTTAAGTGGAACATGTGGTTATGCTTAAGAATTCAATGCAAAGTCAACAATATCTTTTGAACTTGCTATGGATTTTCTTGGCAAAAGAATCTAACATTAACTATTTTCATTAAATAGTTTATAATGTTTAAGGATGTTATAAAAAAATCTTGCTAGATTGTACGTGAATACCTTGCTTAGCAAGTAAATGTTAGTCTATCTTTTTAGCCTATGGATAAGGAACCATGTAAACTCAAAAACCTCGAGAAAGTAATATATATCAATATATCATATTTAAATGCACATACAAAGAAGCCCATCATGACTCAACTTTTAAAGCTCTACAAATGGACCTACGATAAGAAGTAAATAAGTCATATTTTCACCAAGAGAAGGGTAAGAAAAACCCAAAACAAGAAGCCAAGATAGACTCTCTTTTATCGTGAGATCTTATGAGCACTCTTTCATATAATTATTCTGTAAATCATTATACATCTTTTATCGTGATTTCAAATTTAATTATATAATTAAAATTTAAATTTTAATATAAAACTATAATTTAAGGTACTTTTTTAACTATGTCAAATTTCTCATAAAGTCATTGCCAAAAGAAAAAAATAAAAAAGAAGAAAAATTCTCATAAAACAAACATATGGAAATCATCTCAAAATGCTTTAGAGCTAGTTTTTTTTAATAGGGTTTATTTTTACTTAAAAGCCCATTTGAATTTTCTTTGTAAACAAACAAGATAAAGGCCCAAATCAACCAATACAACGTAAAATTTTCTCTCTAACAGGAAAATTCTGGCCTTATCCATTTTCGAGGAAAATATATATTACACGTAGGACAAATATTACGGAAAAGTACAAGTGTTCGATGAGTCTCGATCATGGAAAAAAAACATTTCTCTAGAACCAACTCAAAACTTCAGATACAGATTATTGTCATTTATCGCCATGCTTATATATTGGGAGATAAAAATAAAATCCTGGGAAATTCTCTGTTTTCCAGAAAAAAAACGTAAAAACAGAGTGAACAAAAAATGTCGCTTTATTACAGATGGAAGAATTTCGAGGAAGACGAGGATCGACCCGAAAAGCCTCGCCTGTTTGGGGTCACTGAAATGCGAGGACCCAATCATACTCTCTTGACCCAGAACGTTCTTCAGGTATTGAATTTCAATGGGTTGTTTTTAAATTTGGGAAATTTATGATTGAGCTGAATAAAAATGGTTTCTTTTTTTACCAGGATATATTTGAATCAATGGGTCAATTTGTTGATGGGTTGAAGTTTTCCGGGGGTTCTCATAGTTTAATGCCTAAATCGTTTTTGAAACAAGTGATTGATATGGCTCATCAACATAATGTTTATGTTAGTACTGGTGATTGGGCTGAACATTTGATTCGTAAAGGTCCTTCGGCTTTTAAAGATTATGTTGAAGTAAGTTGAGTTATACCGAGATTGAAGCTTTTTTATGGTTAAAGTATTTTTCTTTTTTTTTTTTTGATAATGTTGTGATTTAATGTTCTTGAAGGAGTGTAAGCAAATGGGGTTTGATACAATTGAGTTGAATGTGACATCACTTGAAGTTCCTGAAGATACACTTTTGAGATATGTGAGATTGATTAAAAGTGGTGGCTTAAAAGCTAAGCCTCAGTTTGCTGTCAAGTTTAATAACTCTGATATACCTATTGGTGGTGATAGAGCATTTGGAGCTTATGTTCCTCCTCCTCCAAGATCTACTGGTATGGATCTCATTCTTTTTTTTTTTTTTTCCTCTGTATGTGTGTGTAAGCAATGTATTCTCATGTCCGTTTTAGGTTCATGGAGACTAATCTTTTGGGAGTCGTGATTGCCCGGATAATGTGCCTTATGACTGCACTTAATTCTTGTTGGTGAACTATATTTCATTGAATGAGTTACTATTGGGTAAAAGTACCATAGAGGTTATTGTACTAAGAGTCAGAATTACATTTTGTTCTCTCTACTAAAAAAATTGGGCAAATTAGTCTCTGTTCCTTTTATTTATAATTTTATCATCCTTTTTTACTGTTAAAAATTGGTCCCTATAGGTTAGAATGAGGCACACGTGGTACACTACTTGTAATTATTATCTAGTTATTCTGTCAGTAACACTAGTTTATAATAGTAGAAATGGATTAAATTTTAATAAAAAGGATTAGTTTGTTATTTGATATAACGTACAGATATTAATTTGCGTATATTTTGAGTAAAAGAGACAAAATGCAATTTCACTCTTAGTATAGTGGCCTCCATGGTACTTTTACCGTTAGTAATGGTTTTTATGATTTTTTTCCAAATTTTGATGAGGGATTTGCATTTGTTTTGCTTTTATTGAATTAAGTTTTAAGGGAGTTGAACCATATAGCTAATCATAATTTTTTCAGTGATTGCCATCTTTTAGACCCTTTATTTTCATGTATATGGATGTTCATAGCAATAATGTTCAGTTTTTGTACTGGTTAGAATGAGTGGAATTATTGAAATATGGTTTGGTTGAACCAATGTGGTCTCTGAGCTGTTTTCAAAAACCAACTGTCATTGTTGCATTTGCTATAACCCGAATATATTTACAGAACTTGTTGAAGATGTTGATCTATTGATCAGGAGGGCTGAGAGATGCTTAGAAGCTGGTGCAGACATGATTATGATCGATGCAGATGATCTATGCAAACATGCTGATTCAGTACGGGCGGATGTAATTGCAAAGGTTATTGGTCGTCTAGGTCTTGAGAAGACAATGTTCGACGCTTCAAATGCTAGAGCCTCCGAGTGGTTTGTCAAGCAATATGGACCAAAGGTATAATGATTATTCATCAAGTTACCCCATACCAAATTCTGATGTTTCTGATTATATATAACTGACATTCATGACTTGTTACTTTCAGGTGAACCTCTTTGTGGATCACTCTCAGGTAATGGATTTAGAGTGTCTCAGAGGATGCAACCTTGGAAAAAATCACAACTCGGTTCTTGGTTCATCGTATTTTCTGTTCTGAACTGGTAAAGACTTATAGAGATACAACTTCCCTGCTGTAGTTTATCAAGTAAGCATTGATATGCCTTGTGTTTGTGCTGAGAGTGTGAAGTTTAATTGAGATGAAAACATTATCGACTATTATTGCAATAAAGTTGAAGCTCTTGACAATGACTGATTTTTTTGTTTTCGTGTCGGGTTCTACTGGTTGTGCTTATATCTTTTCATCTTTCAGTTAAGGAAGAATCAAAAGTCCCTTGTAAGTCCAGTTCGAAAGTAGTTTCTTCTGTTATAACCCGGTAGGTTTCTGAGTTCCTTGGCTTACGAATCTCGGACAGTGCCAACACAATCTCCCTCATTGAGGGCCTTTTTCTTGAAACAGGATTTACACAATTATAAGCAAGACCACCCATAAAATTTAGTTGTTGAACATCAAATTTTCCTTCAAGTCTAGGGTCTGCAATCTCTTCCCACCCTTCATTGTCCTCTACACCAAGAGCCACCTATTCAATGTCAAAGCCCTTCAATTAAATGTTCATAATCTATACGTATAATATCAAGTAATCATAAGCTAAGCGCGTCTTGAACTTACAAACTCTACGTATTCCATGAGATTCTTTTGTGCATTCTTGCCACTCATTAGTTCAAATAGGAGAACCCCGAAACTGTAAACATCACTTTTCTTGGTAAAAATTGATGTACATATGTATTCTGGGTCTACGTAACCGAAAGTTCCTTTAATATCAGATGAAGAATGCAAAGCACTCTTCTCCTGCCTTGAAATCCCAAAGTCAGCTACCTGCACGGTATGGTTTTATTAAGCCTCATTGATAGGAGAAATGAAGTATCTAGCAGAGAACTGAAAGAAGTATCTAGCTGAGAACTGAAAACTTACTCTAGCTTTCATGAAGTGATCCAACAAAATATTCGACGATTTGATGTCCCGGTGCACTACCGGTGGAACAGCCTGTTATGAAAACAGGCTGAGTGAGCAGCTATGTATTCAAACCGTAAACCCTAAACCAGATTACAGAATTTACCCCATAATGAAGATATTCCAAACCCCTTGCCACATCTAGTGCTATCTGTACCCTCAGATTCCAGGTTAAAGGCTCATGTTTTTCATCTGCAATTCAAACGTGATAATGCATTTTGCATCATGACAAGTACTATTGAATTTGTTTCTTGGACAAAGTATGCATGCATTTTTATGATAGATGATGTTACATGAATGGAGTTTCAATGGCAAAAGTATACATGAATGGAGTTTCAATGGCAAAAGTATCATTGGAGACTTTTGTGCTAACAGGTAGATTATACTATGTTTCTTTTACTCAAAAGAATGAGCAAACTAATCTCTTGTACGTAAGATTAAAAAGTAAATTGATCATTTTTGTTAAATTTCATCAATTTTTATTGTTAAAAAAATTATGTGGTTGACAAAATACTTGAACAATTATATATAGTGTGTTATGTGTATTTCCTGTTAATAAATAGACATTAGTTATTAATAATAAAAATGGATACAGAAAAATACGTTTGCTCTTTAATTTAAAGTATAAAGATTAATTTATATATCTCTTAATAGAAAGGTGAGTGCAATGCTATTTGTGCTCTTATCAGCTTCGATTATTCTTACCGTATAAATGGGAGGCAAGGCTTCCATTGCTCATATAAACATAAACAAGCATATGCAGTCCTCTTTCAGCACAGTACCCCATCAAGTTCACGAGGTTCCTATGGTGTAATCTTCCAAGCAACAGAACCTACAAAGCAACAAAATATTGATGTGTACAAGCTTTCACTTGATTTCCAATAAAACCAATCATTGATTCATAGGACATGGAAATTGAAACCAGACATTTAGTTACCTCTGTAAGGAATTCCATTGCCCCTTGCTTGGAATCAGTAGCAAGCACTTTAACAGCAACTGTCTGACCAGTTGTTGTTTGAGCTTTATAAACAGGACCAAATGCCCCTTCACCTATATTCGTCGTAAAATTCCATGTCGCTTTCTGTAGCTCTCTGCAAAACATTTCGTCCTGAAATAACGTTGGGAAAGAAAATAAACGAAAAGAAAGTCTGAAATGCAAAAACTCTTTCATACTTGTAAGAATATTTTGGTATGCCGCATGCGGATGCCACACTCTTCCTCCGAAGCCCTTCTAACCATTGGGGCATGTTACTCCATTCAGATGTCCTAGGAGAATCTCGACTATGGTTAGAATCCGACAATACTGTGCTGGAATCCGATCCATGAATAAGGGTGGGGTGATTGTCAGCCCTTGGACAAACCTTTTCCGTATCATGAGATCGATCGAAGCGTTTCTTTCGGTACATAGTGTACCATGCAATAGCCATGGCCAAAATAATACCAACTCCTACTCCAATGGCGGTGCCAAAAACTAATTCCAACTCGAAAGTTTTCATTTCTTAAAATAAAACCTGTTAAAATTTTCACTAAAAATCTATTATTTAATAAGAAAAAAAGAAGAAGAAGAAAAACATGTAAAGTTCTGTTTTCTTTTTTCAGTTTTTGTTCGTACCTACAAGCATGTGCGGATTAGACCAGACTGTCTGGGAAAATGACAACCATCCATATATAGCACAAGTGCACGTGCATTGGTATTAATTAAATAACGGTAAGATTTTTTAATATAGTAATAAAGCTTCATAATCATTAAAATTAAGGGTGTGACACGTAATTAAGTACTTGTTAATCCAGACGATTGCTTTAATGGATTAGTATGTTTGCCTTCAATATGGAGATTTTATGCCTATTTTGGTGGTTGATGAAATCTGGGAAAAAATGGATTAAAGGCAATGGAAGGCAATCAAATATACTGGCGTAATTCGTTTCCTTATTTATATGATTAGGGTGGTGAAAATATGGAAATAAATGAAACTTTTGCCTAAATTACCTATTAAGTGATGATTAGTTATCGAGGGAAAAAGGTAATAACCAAGAATTTATTTACTATTATTATGGTAGTGAAAATTGATAAATGTATGTATGGATATGTATTTGTTGGTAAAAGTACCATAAAGACTCCTATAATAAAAGTAATTTGCTATGTCATTTTTACTTAAAAAATAGGTACATTAGTTTATGTACATTTTTATTAAAATTTCATCTACTTATATTGTTAGAAATTGGCGCGTTTGCTGGAGTAATTAAACAATGAATGTAGCATGTCACGCGTACATTACACTAACATATAGAGACCAGTTTTTAATTGTATAAATAAATAATTTTTAATAAAATGATCAATTTACTTTTTAATCTAATGTATGAGAACTAATTTATCTATTTTTTGAGTAGATAAGACAAAATGAAGTGTAATTCCTACTGCAAGGGTTTTATAGTACTTTTATTGTTTTTGTTTTTTTCTTCCTAGTTTGGATAGCATTTCTTTAGGCCGGTAAACTGTGCCTGAAAAGCCAGTAGATTTTATAGAGCGAATGTGAGTTACGGGTGTTGGAGTTTTGGTTTCGAGATACTATTTGATGTTTAAGTTAGTATAAGAGTTTTGTTAGTATAAGAGTTTTATAACGATGAAAAATAAATTATGAGGATTCATAAATTTGATATTGTATTGTATTGAAGCCATGTTTTTTAAAAAGTTATTGATGAGTGTTGTGTAGAGAACTAGAGATATGATAAAAAAAATACACTAAAAACCACCATAAGTTAAGCTTTCGTGCATGGGATATATGTAATTGATTTTATAAGTTTAAATTTGTGAGGTACATAGGATAACATATGTGTGCTTGTTAGATGCAAAGTTCATTGAACATAACCTACATGATAATTTTACTCGATAGTATCACTCAAGCAGGTGCAAGCGTTTGACTAAATCGAGTGAAATAGAGTCAATCAAGTTGATGAGTCATATTTTATCATTCTAACTTGATTTAAATTTTTTTTGAATTGAGTTGAGAAAATGCAAATTGAGTTGAATCAAGTAAAATTATTCAAATTAAATTAAAAAAAATTAAACCTATCAAATTAAAAAAAATTATAGTATACTAGTTCCATGTTAGAGCATATATATTTTAAAACTATTTTGATTGTTTTTGTATTTGTACAGGCCCAAATTTGCCCGGGGCACAATAACCCAAAAAAATATAACAATAATAATATAATTACAAATCCAAACCCATTACATATTAAACCAAACAACCCAAAATTTGAAGGCCCAAGTGGCCCAGAATGTTTAAACATTTGGAAACCCTAACCCTTGCCCCAACTTTCAGCCGCTGTTCCTCTTACCCTCCCACGTGCTGTCTGACATCTTTCAACCTCCCATGTCAGCCCCCGTCCCATCGCCCCTGCACCACCTGCTCCACCGCTCAACCACCTGCAAAACACAAGGAAACACGCAAAGCAGAAAAGAAGCAGCAGACAACACAAAACAGTAGCAAAACGTTGTATTTCATTCGGCTATAAAGCCAACAAAAAATGAATGTAACAGGGAGACTTTTAAATACAAAAAAAGGAGAGATTTTTACTTTCAATATTCAAAAAAGAGAGACGAAGGCAATATATGAAAATCGAAATAGCAAAAAATTGATTCAAGGGTATATTTTTATGCTTTACATACCGAATATCGTATATATATATAGTTGTATAAAAATACCATCTTTCTTACCTTTTGGGGCAATCGGAGAACTCAAAACCGAGAGTTTTTCTTGGCTTCTATCGGCCTTCGTGAGGTTTTTGAGCGTTTTAACCACGGATCTTGGGCGAGAGGAGAAAAAGGTTTAAAAAGGGGTTAATTTGCCGACGACAGACGGACGGCGGTCCGATCGCCGGAAATCGCTCAGCCCAGAGTACTAAACCCTTCCCCTCTTTTTTCTTTTTTAAAGAAATGTAGCTGAAATGAAATTTTAGATTTTTTTTTTTTTACTTATATAATAGGTATAAAACGGCGTCGTTTTGATTCAGTGCACACTGATATAAAACGGCGTCGTTTTGGTGTAAAACGGGTCCGCCCGACCCGATAAGAAGGATCCGCGTGTTTTTTTAAGTCCCAGATGGGCTATTTCCCTTTCTAGGCCTCCTGTTTTTCTTGTGCATTTCGATTTGGGCCCTATAACTATTTTATATTCGTAAATTCACCTATGCAATTTCATTCTGATTTTATTTTAGTCCCTTTTTTTGATTTAATTTAGTTTATACATTACTTTTACCATTTTTTTATTATTATATTTACCATTATCATTATTATTATTATTAGTATACTTTTACTATTATTAGAATTATTTTTTAGTTTGAATTAATACTTATATACTTATATATTTATATATTTTATATATATATTTATAGTTATTGTTTTCAATATTATTATCATTCCTAATCAATATATGTATACATATTTAAATTCTATATTATACACATTTTTAATACCACGTTATATACATATTATTATTATATCTATGTTTACTCTTATCATATTTATTATTAATATTAGTATATGTTTCATCACATATGTACGTATCTTTTAATATATATAAATATAGTTATGTAATATTATTAACAATTGTTTTTTTACATTATTATCATTTCTAATATATATGTGTATCGTATATGCTTTTATTATGTATATATTGTTAGTATTATTAGTTACATGTTTTTATCCTATTTCATGTACATATTTTATTACCCTTATTATCATTATTAATATTAGGATGTTTTTTTTATCTTTATTGAATATATGTATATATTTATATAATATTATTAATAGTTGATTTTTAACATTATTATTATTTCTAATATATATATACTATGTAAATATTTCAATATTGTATTATATATATATTTTTTATATACTACGCATATATATCTTTTAGTATTGCATTTTTATCATTATGTATATATATTTTTAATACTACATATATATATATATTTTTATTTATTTATTATTTCTATTATTACGTATGTATCTTAATACATATATGTATATACTTATATATCGTTATTATTAGTTATTCTTTATATTATTACTGTTTTCAATAAATATTGTATATATTTTAATCTAGTATTATATGTTTCACATATATGTTCCCTACTATTTCACAATTACATTATTACCATTATTATCATGTTTAATACTATATGTATTATTATCATTTTATACTATTATTTATATCGTTATTATTATTATTGTTTTCGTTATCATTGTCACTTTTATTTTGCCATGTTTTATTTATTTTTATTTATTTATTTATTTATTTACTTATGTATTCGATTGTTTCATTTTCCTCATTCATTTGTTTACATTTACATATTACTAAGCTTTGCTATTATTTCATCTTTTATAATTGCTCATATCATTGTTATTGATACTGTCGCACTTATTATTACGTATTAGTACCATAATTTGCTTTTATGTTTTACTACAAATCACGTTATATTTTTACTCAATACATTAAAATAATTCTTTCATAAAAGTAATATTCCGTATTTGGTAATTCAAGACAATCGTGCCCTAACTTACTAGGTTTCGATTTCTTCTCATTTTACCTAAATAACGGAATATTCTTTTAAATCGCAATACGAGTTTTAAAGAAATGCTTATTTTCAGAGATATGAGGTGTGGTGCCCTAACTTACCGGGTATGACATTTTGTTACATCGAAATAGGATTTTTTTTGCAAATAAAGGCAATATTCGGTGTTCAGATTCGAGAAAACGTGCCCTAACTTACTGGGTTTCAATTTTTCTCGTTCACTCTAACTGACCGAATATCCTTCTAAAAGAAGTTAAAATACATTAATAAAAGGCAAGCTCAGTCTCAAAGTTCGAGATGTCGTGTCCTAACTTACTGGGCGTGATATTTTATTACTTCGAGATGAGAGAATCCTTAACATCCGTTTTAATTCATTCAATCATTTTTAGCCTTAATACAAAGAGGGATTGTATTCTAAATTCTTTCAAGTTTTCAAATTTTCGACACTAAGACACTAATTAATCAACTAAGTACCAATTTTGGGCGCATCGAGGGTGCCAATCCTTCCTCGTGCGTAACTGACTCCCGAACTCATTTTCTGATTTTCGTAGACCAAAAGCTATCGTTTTAGTAAATCTTAACTTTTATTAAAATGGTTAATTTGAGGTGACCCAATCACACCTCATCATAAAGGATTGGTGGCGGCTCCTATTCTTTCATTTTCGTCGATCCCATTTTTCAAAAAAAAATGGTTACGACAGTATTTTTTGTTGAAAGGGACCAATTTATTCATTTTTTAAATTGACAAGGACTTGCATCAATATATTATTTGAGTTATTCAAATTGTAAAAATGAACTCGACTCAAACTCAAAAAACTAAACTACTTATTCAAGTTCGACTTGAAAATATCGAATAGCTCAATTGATTAATTTAAAATTCGAAATCGAAAACTTTTTTGATATTTTTAAGTCGAATGAAATATGTTATCAAGTGAATAGTTGGATGTGTTTAATTTGACGGCATAATAAATTACCTTTGAAAGTAGATGTAAGTGTTTTGGAATTTTTTTTGGCTGAATTAAATATTAATATATTAAATTTACATATGAATTTTATTTTAATGTGTAATTTGATATATAAATTTTGATTTTGTATAAATATACACATGAAATTTGAATTGTGATATATATATATATATATATATATATATAAAACTTTGATTCTAATTCAATAGTACACATTTAAAAAAATGAATAACTACATATATTTTCATTTTTTATTAATATAATAGTCTGTGTATGTAACATATCAATGTAAAATGATGCTAATTTGATATTAGTTAGAAAATAATTGCTATCTTATTTTAATATATTAGAATGCAAAGTTTTAGAAATTAAGGGTGCATTTGATTTAGACAACATTCTCTATTTTGATTTTCAAAAAACAGTTTTCATTTTCTGTTTTTTGAAAATAAAAAAATATATTTGGTAACTGAAAATAAAAATGCTTTGGCTGGAAAGATTGTTGTTGATGTTTAAATTGTGGTGCCAACGAGGGCATATCGGTTAGGCATATAGGCTGATAGAGAATTGGTATAATTTGACATGATTTAGCATCTTTTTGTCGTGTTTTGAGTAGTTAAATACATGATTGAAAATCTTATATTTCAATGTATCAAATAACACACACGGTCAGGGGCGATTCTAGGGGGTTGGCAGGGGCCCGACCCCCTTAAAATAGAAAACATTTCATTTAGGCCCTTTAAGATTTTTAAAATTTTAAATTAGTAAAGGTAAAATTGCACATTGCCCCCTAAAAATGATAAAAATTTGATTCAATCCTTTAAAAATTATAAAGATATAGAATATTAAAATTTTGAAATTGCACTTTTACTATTGTAAAAAATTACAATTTAATTTCGCCTTCCTAAAAAAGTTTTTGGCTTCGCCACTGCACACAGCCGTGTGCTCTGTTCAATAATTTTAGGTCCACACGGCATCAATTAGTTACACGGCATGAGGATACATCCGTGTGTTTGTTTTCAATAATGAAAATAGTGAAAACAATTTGGTGTGTATTTTTCAAAATGAAAATGAAAAAAAATAAGTAAATAATCAAATTAAAGTATAATTTATTAAAAACGTATTACAATAGTAAAATAAAATGCAATTAAATAAAAAAATTTAAAGGTTATAAAAATAGAAATAAAATACTTCTAAAAGGATTCGAAACGGGATAAATTTAATGCCTAACAAAAAACCTTTTAAAAAATTATTTATTTTTATTATGAATATATTATTAAGTGAATGTCCATTAAGATCAGGATACGTTTTGATGTATTTTAAATTCTAATAATCATTAAAAGTAGATCTTTTTACTTTATTTATACTTTTTATGCCTATAAATAAAGACTTTGGAGAATTTGTAAATATTTTGCTTAATTAATAAAATACGCTCTCTCTTTGTTCTCCCATTCTTTCTGTTCTTAACTCTCTGCCTATTTATTTTATAACAATTTTCAACTTTTTTTCATTTTTTGTAAAACATTTTTATTGAAAATAATGACAACATGTTTTCTTTTACCAATTTTCACGTAATTTTATTTTTATTTTATAAAATTCATTTTCAAACTTTTTAACCAAACATGTTTTTTTTTTTTTTTTGATAATTTTTATGCAAATAACATACGAGTCCATTAAGTGTTGCAGACAATATATTTTCTTTTCAATATAATTGTGATTTAAAATTTGAATTTGACATCTAAATTTAGCAATTACGTCTGTTTTAGAATTTGTATTTTTTTTAGTTCAATTTAGTTTTTAAACTTGGTAATTAGGTCTATTTTGGTTCATGAACTTGAATTCTATCTAGATTTGATGATGTGACCAATGTTATTAGAACATGACCGGATTGGATAGATAAAAAACTGATTGATATAATAGTCTGAACAAATGGGTTGAACAAATTAACTTAAAAATGCTTAGAGTTGGTAAAAATTGAAAACCGAGACAAAAAGCGACAGTTGAACAAGTTTAGTAAATTTTTTATTTTTAGAATTTTATGAAATTTTAATTAATTATTATTAGTCAGACGATTAAACTAATCGAACTAGTTAGATCATGGTTTGACCTATTCAACCACTTATCTAATTATTAAAACACTGAATTTAACACAATCTCATAGTATCATGTCATTAAACTTTTATAATTTTTAAGTTCAGAACTAACATATACTTCATTGTCAAATACAAGTATCAAAGTGAATAAAAAAATTACAAATATAAAAGTAAACTTGATTATCAAATTGAGAAAACAAAAACTATATTATCCACGACCTCGTCGAACTTAATAGTATGAACCCTAATTGAATTATACACAAAGATATCACATACAAATTCTTAATACACTAATTTTTATGCTATTTTACATGTGTTTTCTTTCACAAGAATTTGTTTAATATGAATTTTAAATTGTGTTTTCCACGTTTTTTGTAAGAAAGATATTATGCATGAGTTGATGGATAATACGAACCCCTTTCACATATGAAAAACAATATATCAAATGACGTAATCAAGGAGTATTCATTTGGATTAAGAAATCAAGGGATATTTATTGAGAAATGATTCAAACCATGTATTTTGGTGGAGGATCTGTGGTCCATATATGTGGGTAAGTTACAACATTCATTAGCCTATAAAATCCATTAGCTTTTTTATTCTAAGCTCACACAAATCATATTCCCATCCCCCCATGGAGTGTAGTAAGCAAGTGCAGGTAGTAGATGATGAGCAGCGAGTTGTAAGTTGCCACTTGAAATCAGCAGCCTTTGATGAGATCCAACAAAGACGATCTGCAAATTATAAGCCTAACATTTGGCAATATGATTTCTTACAATCCCTTCCAACCATATATGATGTGAGCTTCATTTCACTCCAATCATTCTCTCTCTATATATATATTGTTTTTTTATGTGGTAAAAACTTTGTAATCGTTGGGTCCTTTTCAAAGCACTTTTCTCCCTTCAACTAAATTAACCCCCAAATACATTTGCAGGGTGTGGAATATAAGTTAAGGGCTGAGAATTTGAAAGAGAATGTGAAGGACATGTTTGTGGAAGCAAAGGACCAATTAGCCAAATTGGAGCTGATTGACATTACCAGAAAAGTAGGCCTTGGGGACCTTTTTGCAGAGGAAACGCATAAAGCTTTACAAACTGTAGTATCTTCCATGAAAAACAAAAAATGGTGAAGAAGAAGAACTCTATATGACTGCTTTACGCTTCAAGCTCCTTAGGCTGCATGGCTACGACGTTTCACAAGGCATGAAATCTAATCATTATCTCTAGATTAAACTATCTTTTTACAGTATATCTAACTCTCATAAACCACACAGATGTATTCAATGCAGTCTCAATAACCAAATGCAGTGACATCAAGGGATTGCTTGAACTCTTTGAAGCTTCGTATCTAGCTTTTGAAGGAGAAACCATTTTGGATGAAGCTAAAGCTTTTTCAATGGAAGCTCTTAGGAATGTTTATCCTACACTGGATTTGAACTTAGCTAAGGAAGTTGCTCATGCTTTGGAACTTCCAATGCATTGGAGAGTACAGTGGTTTGATGTTAAATGGCGCATCACCATGTATGAAACATACAATAAAAACATAGACAAACGTTTTCTTGAATTGGCTAAACTTAACTTTAACACAGTCCAAGCCATACTTCAGAAAGATCTAAGGGAAATTTCCAGGTGATGAACAATGGCAAACACTGTATTGTTTTCATTTTTCAATCTCATGACACATGCAAATGGAACTTATGTATGTATGTATGTATGTATGTATTCAGGTGGTGGAGTAACCTAAGGATAATGGAGGGTTTAAACTTTACAAGGGATCGATTGGCTGAAAGTTTCTTATGCTCAGTTGGACTTACTTACGAGCCTCAATACAGTTGTTTCAGAAAATGTCTCACTAAGATTACCACTATGATATTAATCATAGATGATATTTATGATGTTTATGGTTCCATTGAAGAGCTAGAGCAATTCACCGAGGCTGTTGACAGGTAACATATATATATATATATATATATATATATGTATTTGTTGAGGGGCTAACTCTTTTGGGAAAAATCTTCAAATTATTTATCGTCGTTTGGCAGTTGGCTGAGCCCCCAACAATGTTAAGGTATTGTTCTCAAGTTGAGGTTTTGCCTTCTTTCTTTGGCGAGAGCCTTGAAGGGTTTATGGAGGAAAAACGCCTTGATTGGTGAAGATATAACTAGCAAAACTCAGGGGAGAAGTGTCAACATAGCGCACAATAAGATAAAAGTATCACGGAAGCCTTTATACTTTTGATTGCATTTTGCCCTTTCTACTAAAAAATGAGCAAATTAGTGTTTTTACATTAGATCAAAGAGTAAATTGATCCTTCTGTTAAAAATTCCATCTATTTCTACTGTTAAAAATTGGTCATTTGTTAGAATGATATACGTGTGGCATGCCACGGGTAACTATCTAGTTATTCTGTCAACAATATTAGTTCTTAATAGAAAAATATGGATGGAATTTTTAATAGAAAAGACTAGTTTTCTCTTTAATCTAAGTTACAGGGACAAATTTGTCAATTTTTAGTAGAAAGGACAAAATGCAATCTAACTCCTAGTACAATGGCCTCCATGATACTTGAGTAATAATAATTATGGAAATTACCTATGTGCAGGGGACTCAAACCACCAACCTAAAGCATATTAACTAGATTAATCTCTTTGCATTCAGGTCACTTACATAACTATATTACACACTATAGTGTCACCTCTCCCCTGAGTCTTGCTAGTCATATTTCTATATCTTCACCAATCGAGGTGCTCTGTTTCTGGTACACAACTCTTGACAGAGGAGAGAAACAAAATCCCGACGTAGGGGCAATACTTTAAAGTTGTTGGGGGTTCGACTGCCTACCTGTCAGACAACACTTTAAAAATTAACTTCTCCTAAAAGAGTCAACCCTTAAACAATATTTATTTCATGCTTGTAAAGCATCTGTTGAAAAAACCATCTTAAGTTCAGGTGGGATTCAAGCAAAACTCAGGATCTACCCGAGTGCATGAAAACATGCTTTCAAGCTCTATACGACATTACCAATGAAATTGCTTATGACATACAAGAACTCAATGGTTGGCAAGTCCAAGCACTACTTCATATGAGGAAAGCGGTACCATGTTTACATAAATGAATGCCCTTGATTGTTTAATCAATTCAAGTTTTGTATCTTACATTAGATTTTATTTTGCAGTGGACAGGATTTTGTAAAGCACTATTTGTAGAAGCAAAATGGTATAATAAAGGATATAGTCCTTCCCTTGAAGAGTATTTAAGCAATGCATTAATTTCATCAGGAGCCATTGTGATTTCCATTCACTCAATGCTCTCAGTGGGGAGTACTGATGAAAAAATTATCAATCTATTGGGAAAAGATGAAGATCTTGTTTACAACATCAGCATCATAACACGACTTTACAACGATTTAGGAACTTCAATGGTATTTTTTTTTTTCTCATGACACTAATTCAATCATGAATTTTTCTAGTGATACAAAAATTATTGAATGAATTGTAACAGGTGGAGAAAGAGAGAGGGGATGCACCATCATCAATCCATTGTTACATGCGAGAAATGAATGTTTCAGAGAAAGAAGCTGAGGAACATATCAAGAGCATGATCAACGATACATGGAAGAAAATAAATGGACAATGTTTGAATAATCAATCACATAATTTGCTCCCATGTTCTTTTGTTAAGGTTACTACTAACGTTGCACGTATGGTGCAATGTCTGTATCAGTTTGGTGATGGGTTCGGCATTCAAGACCGAGAGACTCGAAACCATATCATTTCTCTTTTAATTGAGCCATTCAATTTGGATAATACTGCAAAGGATTAAAACATGAAGGGAAAGAAGAAAAGTGAAGGCTACACTAAAGTACAAAAAATGAACTTTGTGATGCATGCATGTAGATGCTTCACAAGATTCCTCGTGCTAAACAACTTGGGTGGAAATTCGAACGTTGTTATTTGTAATAGTTTTTATGTATCAATTATGTTTACTTTTAGTACTTGAATTTGATGATGATAGGTGATGGGACGCTTGAAGATGTTGAATGGTAGTGATAGGGGCTTTTTATTAATATGACCCTAATAAATTAATTAAGTATCAAAATGACCCATTTTTTTAATTAAATATCAAAATAACTCAAAATCTACAGTAAAAGTTGGTGGAGCCAAATTATATGGCGCCACCAACTTGCCACGTCAGCAAGGAGCATAAAAAAATAATTTTTTGGTGGAGCCATGTAGAATGAGGCCACCTGAATAAAATACAAGGGAAATACTACAAAATCTAAAAAATTGGGGGCCTTTAAAACAATTTCTCCTTTTTTTGGTGGAGCCATTTTAAATGGCGCCACCAGATATGCGCTAACACACTGACACCCTTCTGTTGATTTTGTCCTTTTTACTTTTTTTATTTTTTTTAAGTTTTGTCTTTTTCTTTTATTCTTTTTCTTTTTTTAAGTTTTCCTTTTTTTTTTTTTACTTTTAACTTTTTCTTAATTTAAAAAACTTTAAATGTATATTTTAAATTTATTTATTTATTTTATTATTAATTTTAAATTTTAAATATATATTTTGTCTTTATCCTTATTTATTTTATTTATTTATTATAAAATATTATAAAATTAATAATAAATTTGAAAGGTCATATCTTTAAATATTTATATGTCTTATATTATTAAAAACTTATATTTAACATTTAAAAAATAATATTTTAAATTTTAGATTTTTTTTAAAATATATATTTAAAACTTTAAAAAAAAGGATTAAAAATATATTATACAATATTTCAAATACACATTTCAAGTTTTTTAAAATTAATAATAAAAATAAATAAAATATATTTAATATCTAAAAAATAAATTTTAAATTTTAAAATATACATTTAAAATATTATAAAACTAATAATAAATTTGAAAGGTCATATCTTTAAATATTTAAATGTTTTGTATTATTAAAAATATATATTTAATATTTAATAAAAATATTTAAACTTTAAAAAAAATAATTTCAAAAATATATATTTAAAATCAAGAATAAAAAATAAAAAAATAAATTAGGATAAAGACAACATTTAAAATTTAAAATTTAAAATTAATAATAAATAAAGAAAATAAGGATAAAGAAAAAATATATTTTTAAAATTTAAAATTAATAATAAAATAAATAAATAAATTTAAAATATACATTTAGAGTTTTTTAAAATTAGGAAAAAGTTAAAAGTTAAAAAAAATAAAACTTAAAATAAGAAAAAGAATAAAAGAAAAAGACAAAACTTAAAAGAAAAAAAGTAAAAAGGACAAAATCAATGTATGGTGTCATGACACAATAAGATATCCTGGTGGCGCCATTTAAAATGGCTCCACCAAAAAAAGGGGAAATTATTTTAAAGGCCCCCAATTTTTTAGATTTTGTAGTATTTCCCTTGTATTTTATACAGGTGGCTCCATTCTACATGGCTCCACCAAAAAATTATTTTTTTATGCTCCTTGTTGACGTGGCAAATTGGTGGTGCCATATAATTTGGCTCCACCAACTTTTACTATAGATTTTGGGTTATTTTGGTATTTAATTAAAAATGTAGGGTCATTTTGGTACTTAATTAATTTATTAAGGCCATTTTAATAAAAAAGCCTAGTGATAGGTGTTGGACGGTGATGAAGATATTGAAAAAGAGAGAATAGAAGACAAAAATAAAGATATTAAAAAATCCTCATGTTGCAAATAAGAAAAAAAATATATATATTGGACTAATTATAAAGAAATTAGTCAAAAGTCAAAAAAATACTATATGTAAATCAATCAATGGATTAATGTGCCATATCAACCTTCCGTTAATAGATTAATTGATTAATTCAAAAATTATCTCAGCTATAATGACTAAATTGAAAATACTTTTTAAAGTGACCAAATAGGACAAATCCTATTTTAGTGTGATCATGAGTATGATTTACCCAAATATAAAAGTTTGATGATGTGACATTTTAAGATTGTGCAACATTATCACTTGAAAATTAATATATATATATTGATAGAATCCAAATTCAGAGAAAAAATTCAAGGACCAAGATGACAAAAGTTGCCAAATTTAAGAGTTGAGTTGTCAATGTATATTACAAATTTAATAGGTAAAAGTATCATGGAGGCCTTAAGAGTCAAATTGTATTTTGCCTCTTTTATTAAAAAAAATGAGAAAATTAGTTTATGTATGTTAGATCAATAAGCAAATTGGTCCCTTTTGTTAAAATTCTCATTCATTTGTACTGTTAAAAACTGGCATAACTGACAAAATAATCAAACAGTGACAAGTAGGGAGCCACATGTACCTCATACTGATATTCAAGGATCAATTTCCAATAATAAAAATAGATAGAATTTTTAACAGAAAGATTAATTTGTTCTTTGATCTAACATACATGAACTAATTTACTTATGTTTTAAGTAAAATAGGGCAATATACAATTCAACTCCTAATATAAAAATTTCTATGATACTTTTACCACAATATATCGAAGTATAAACCAAAATAAGTAAATATTGTAAAAGGCCATCTGCGAATATTATAAGGACTAAATTTATAGAAGTGACAAAAAAAAATTATGTAGTAAATAGTGTAAAAGACCAATTGTGGATTGTTTACAAGACCCCATCCAAAAGACATGGCCCAAAACATTTTAGGGTTTGGTTTACCCTCAAAGATTCCATTTTTATAGTAGAAAAAGCCCAACAAGCTATTGACTTGTAATTGAAATTGCTCAAGCCAAGCCCTGGTTCGATGCCTAATAAGGGATCATATCGATCCATGAACGAAGAAGAAGAAGAAGAAGCGTACAACCAAAGAACACACAAACCGAGAGAGAGAAAGAGACATTATTATTAGCTTTTTGTTGTTTTGTATAGTACACAAACAAACCATAGTGTGTAAGAGGCAACCCCCCCTTTCTTCTTCTTCTTCTTCTTCTATAGCTTCTCCATTCTTCCAACTTTTTTTTCCTTATTATTTCCCTGTTTCAATAAATCGGGGGTTCCTCTTTCTTTTTCTTGTTCCCTTTTCTTTTTGATTTGTTAATACAAATTCTTTGTTCATAAATCGAGAAAGTGAAAGATTTTTGTGCTTTGGAGCGGGAAAAGAACCAAGGGAAGATGTCAAAGAAGAAAGCTTTCAGTGGCAGTACCATGACTTTAAAAGATTTTCATGGCGGTTCTATCCCTAGTGATCTTCCTTTACCTTCTGCCCCTGGCGTGTAAGTTCTCAAGATTTTAAATTACGTTTAATCTGATTCGGTTTTCTCTTCTTTCTTGTTCTTTCTGATGTGTAGTTATCTGGGTATGATCCGAAATGTTAAAATTGAGTCGGTTTTTTTTTTTTGTTAGATCTGAAAACCCTTGGATCTGTTGTGAAACCCTAGTTTATTTTAAATTGATATTGAATTTTATGGATACAGGACTGTTAGGCCTACCGATCGTTCAGGTTATGATAGAGCAACATCGTGGGAAAACCAGGTAGGCCGACCCGATCATCGTGCCCGGCCCAATTCGTCACCTGCAACTAGGCATTTTGATGATAAATCTCCATTTCTTACTAGTTCAGTTCATATTGGTCGTTATTTTGATGAAGATGAAAGGAAGCCGTTGGATGGGGTTTCTGCCCCGCGTAGAACTATTGCCGATGAGAGTTTAGGGGTTCCTGTTAGTCAGATGGAGCTGAAGCCTGAGTCTGCTTATGCAGGGAGGGTTTCGAGTCGATATGGGTCTGCTCCGGTGTCTTCGTCGATTGGTGGTTCGGGGAATCTGTACTCTAGTCGAGTGTCTGAGGCTGCTGCTGTTGGTGTAAGTTCTCAGAGTTCTGGGGGGAACCGTGTGCAGGCTGTTTCTGGGTGGTATCCTAATGCATGGGCAGCTAGGAAGGAGGCGACAGAGAGTGCTGCTGAGACTGTACAATCTGTATGGTCTGAACAAAGTGCTGTCTCGAAGTTGGCTCATGCTAGTGCTATGGAAAAGATTTCCTCAGGTAGATGGCAGTCAAAGCAATCTATTCAGTATCAGAAAGATGTCGATGTTAGTAAACATTCGGAAACAGAAACCGGCTTGCACTCCCAGGGTTATGATGTGAATGCTGTGGCTGGGAGGGAACATTCTGATGTGATATCGGCAAGGCAAGTTGAAAGAGGTGTGAATGTTGAACATGGAATTAACGGTGGCAGAAAGGTGTCACCAGACTATGAGAGGAATCCTTGTCCTAACTATTTGGAAGTTAAAGAAAATAGATCAGTAATATATGGTGATGGAATTCAGTCAGCTCGATCAGATGGCAAATTTGGTGGTTCTAAGTTGCAGCCATCACCGTCAGAAGCATCTGAGCGGCCCAAGTTGAAGTTACTTCCTCGCACCAAGCCATTGGATAATCTAGAACCACCTGTTGTTGATGCTAAGCAGGTATTCATGTGATGCCATTGTATTGAAGCTTGCATTCATTTTGTTCTCTCCTAATTCTGATAATTTTGTTGAAATAGGAGCAGCAGCAGTTGAGCGAATCTGTTCTTACTCATGCTGGAATTGGTAATGATTCATTTGGATATGTGAATACTGTGAAACCTGGTTCAGCTGGCAGTGAGAATGGGAACCAGGCAGTGGAGCGTCCTAAGCTGAATTTAAAGCCTCGATCACAGCCTGTTGAACAGTTGGAGGGTAACATTGAGAAAGAAAGGTCAGTATGTGTCTAGACTATCTTATAGATGTGTATTCCTGTTATTATATAATTGCAAGCCTTTTTGAAAATTTGAATATGTTAAGTTTGCCTTGTATTATCATCTTTGGTAAGAGTAAATCATTGAGGGTGAGGAACAGAAATGTTGAGATATGGAACTGTCAAATATAATGCATTAGAGAACTGTGAACTATCGAGTCAGATTTAATTTCTTATGAAGCAACTAAATAAAGAATGAAGGTGAATGGTTTTCTTAAATTTTGTTTGTCGTCTATTGGTCATGTTGCCATGCACAACTAATCTACCATTACTTGTATAATAGTTATATCATAACTGTTTACAAATAGAGGTTGCATATAATGATTATTTAATGTTGAAAGGTTTATGAGTATTTATTAGTAAGTGTTACTGATGCAGAAATGCATTGTTCGGCGGTGCTCGCCCACGAGAACTGGTGAGTGAATCTCTCTCCTGTCTGCTTGTTGGATTGTTTTAATGATTTTGGTTTTTAATCATTAATCTTTTTTTTTTTTTTTATGTCAACATAATTTGATTTATTATTATAGCTATACTTATTATTGGTACTTTGATTTTCATAATAACAGCTAAAGTATTGTGTTTTGCTTCTCAGGTTCTGAAGGAGAGAGGGATTGATGACAGCATCCATGAGCCGGACCAACATCCTGATAGGTAGTCATTTCTTTTATTTCATACTTTTCTAGAACATTTTGCCCTCTTTAACTTATTGGGTTTGTTATTCACCTATTGGCTATGGTTATGCGAAGGGTTGTCAAACATAATGTTCCGAGGAGTGAAAAAGTAGCAGAGCAAGCAGCTCCTCGTCCCAGTGAAAGAGTTGGGAATCCTCCTGTTGATCAGAGAGCTGGAAGAAAATCTGAGAGAAACCATGGTGTTTACAATGAAAGAGTTGATACGCAGAGGAGGAACCGGCCTAATGAAAACCGGCGGAATGATAAGGAAATTGAGAGGCAGCAGCGGCAGGAGAGGCAGCCATCACCTGAGACCTGGCGTAAGCCTGCGGAGCAGCCTAAACCAGTCTCTCCTGAAGCTGCTGGTGTGCGCTATGGAAAAGCAGCATCAGCTTTGGAGCTTGCTCAAGCCTTTTCCAAATCATTCTCAGATCAGAAAACAGATGATCGATATGCCGGGCAAAGGGGTCTTCCTGGCCGTCCTCAAATGCCCTTTTCTCGGCTGATGGGTCCAACTCCAAGGCCTCAGATAAATGGTTACTAAATTTTGGGAGGCTATTGTCTTCTTACCGGTGACAGGATTGTGTTACCAGTAATTCCCTAATTGGTTTTAGGATGTCAGTGATTATAGTTGTGCTGTATGACCTCATCATTTCATACAGTTGATCTGTCTTTGTTTTTTTCATTTAAAACAAATTTTCAGAACAATTGGCACACCAAATCAATTGCTATGTCATCTTTATTCGCCTCAAATGATTCCCAGATTTTGCTAGTGTAACTCTTGAAGAACAATTATGCCAATTTTTTCAAACTGTTTTTCCAGGGTGTAAATTTGCAATATATATACAGGTGGTTGCAAGTAGAGTGGATTTCTTCCCATTTCTCTTATATTTCGATTGAGTTCATGATTGGTGGGAGGATTTTAGCTGAATGCTACATCGAAATCTGCAAAAATAAGCTTGTATTAAAAAAAAATGTCTTGTTGCTTTTGATTCCTTACCCTCCTTTCTCACTAGCCAATCCTCTAGCCTCTACTTACAAACCTTGTCTATTATGCTCAATTGTCCATTGTCTAACCAACATCATACCAGCTTCAGCTTCTTCATGCAATCAGCTTTTCTACTATTCTTTTCCTTTTGTCTTTCCATCATTCTTCATGTCCTTTATTCTCCTCGTTTGGCTCAATCCCCCAAAAGTGCACTACCCCCTTTTTGAACACAGCAACTTTCTTTCTTTTTCTCTAAGCTCCATAAAGGTACAAAACCTCTTTTATAGTCTAGTGGTTTTTTTTCATTTTTAAGTTTTGTTTATCTCAACAATGCAACACTGCTCTCTACTGTGATCTTGAAAGTGGATGTCAATAGTGAAACTGAGAAGGTTTTCATGGTAGATAAGGTATATTGAGTTACTGTTCACCATTCAATCCTTCAATCTTTTCTTGTTTCTTGTGGGGATTCAATGATATTGACTACTCTAGTTTGTACTCAAATGTGTTGAATGTTGATATTATGTATACTTTCTTTTCATGCCCTTTTTCTGATTCATACTGGTTTTTGTAATCTATACCTTTCGCCAAGGATACTGGTCCCTAACGGGACCACTCTGAAAGCTTATTGTTGACAGCAACTTCTCACCATAATTGCCTAAGAATGAAAGATTCTTTCATCCTTCTCTATAGGGTTTAATTACTAGTATTTGATTCATATATACACTTTCATTTCATTTTGTTGAGTTGGTAACCACTTGCCTTTTTGGTGTGAAGTGATGAACTAAACATCATAGTATCATGTCCTATATAATTTATTTTTAATTTATTTGTTCATGCAGAGAACTCTTGCATCTTTCCCTGGTAGTTTCAAAAAATTGTTTGGTTATTTGATGGATGAGACCAAGGACCTGAAAGTGTTGTTTCATGATTTTGAGGATGGAGCTGAGGGTTTTGAGCTAGTAGCAGCAAGGTTTTGCTATAACAAGAAGTCTCTAGATTGTATCAGCTTCTGGACCTGGTCTGAACTCCTTGTAGCTTTGAAAGAATGCCAAGATTTGCTTTCTGCTTCTGATTCTTCATTAATACTCGAGAAGATCCTCGACTGTGTTGTAACAAGGCTTGTCTCTCTGGTTGTTGCTAGCCCTTGCACATGTTCTTCAGAGAACACCAGAATATCTTGGTGGTTTGAGGATCTTCTGGTTTTGAAAATTGATTTGATTGACAAGGTAATAAGAATGTTGATAAGCCGGAACATCGATCATGCTACGATTAGTAAGTTCCTTTTATATTATCAAAGATCAAGATTCCTTACCGTGACCCCAACTGAGAAGTGCAAAATCATGGAGGTCATGATCAATTTGCTCTCTTTGCTTGATAGGAGCTCCTTTTCTTGCAAGCTCTTATTTGGTATATTTCGAGTCGTTTCAAGCTTGAAAATTAGCTCACACCACAAATCCATTTTGGAAAATCTTATTGGTTCACAACTTGATAGAGCAACTATAGATTTTCTACTTGTCCCATCCTCACGCAGGAAAGGTTGTGTGTATGATGTGAATCTTGTTCTAAGGCTGGTGAAAGCATTTTACATTGAAGGAAGGTGTTTCGTACTGGCCTCCCGGTTGAGGAAAGTCGCTAGCTTGGTTGATTCATACCTTGTGGAAGTGGCAGCAGATTCCCACCTGAGCCCTTCAAAATTTGCAGCATTAGTCTTGGTGCTCCCTGATGATGCAAGAGAATCGCATGATAGGCTTTTTCAAGCCATAGACATTTATCTTGAGGTACTATTGCTATTAACTTATTAACTGTTCTGCACAAAATTTGGTCATATGCTTAGGATCAATGCTAACCCGAAAACTCGAATTTCTGAACAGGTTCATGGTGGACTATGTGAAGCAAAGAAAATGAAAATATGCAGTGCACTTAACTATGCAAAGCTCTCAACAGATGCATTGAAACACTTAGCTAGAAACTCGAAATTTCCTTCAAGAATAGCAATACAAGTTTTCATCAACCAACAATCCAAGCTTGAAAACTTATTTGAGGACAAAACACACCTTGTTGACACCTTTAGTAGTTCGGTTTTTGCCGAGGAAAGTATTGACGAGAAGGTGAGTTCCGATCAAGTCCTTGTGTATGCGAAAAGAATCAACCTGCCCAACAAAGCTGAGCACCTTGATGTACAGCTGCAAGGGATGCAATGCACAATAACAGAACTGGAAAAGTACTGTGGTATAATGCAGACTCAAATAGGAAATATTCCAAGAACAAGATTATCAAGCCTTGGTAATAATGCTAGGTTCTTACCAAAACTATGTTCTTGAAACATTACATGTTTGTATAGATGAAGGCAATTAATGTAAATGCAAAGATTGTTATTTTTTTGGTGAGAAATTTTTGTAAAGAATGAACAAACCGGTCATTAACCTTGTCAGAGTTTCATGGAGAATGAGAATTGCATAATGAACTAATGATTTAATTTAACTATGAATAAGAGACATGGAAGGATGTATAAATTATATGCCACTGCGAAGAAATTGTTTATTTCAACCTTGGCCTGTGTGAGCCATAAATGAAAGGGGGTTGGATCAGCATTATTGTAAAGGCACTGCTGATATTCGATTATATAATAGAAACAATCCCCAAAAACTCTGATTTTACTGATATTTTTCATACTATATCTGAGATTATATTTTGGTCGCTGTACTGAAAAAAATGAGTAAACTGGTCCCTTTACCATAGATGAAGGAGCAAAATCGTCCCTTTGTTAAAATTGTGCCATTAAAAGCTTATTTTGGTGTTTTATGTATAAGGCATAATAACAATTTTAGTCCTTGACCTTTACATTTTTATTCATTTTGGTCCCACTCTTTGATTTGGGGTTTAAAGGAGAGATTATTTTGCTACTTTATCTAATGTATAGGATTAATTTGTAATATGAGGTATAGTACAGGGACTACTGTAATACTTTTACCAGTCCAGTCGACCAAATGGTGGAATGCTGCGCTGTGACATTAATGAAAGCCATGTTGGATATGATGTAATTATAGGTCAAATTCAGATTTTGGTCCTTCCATCTTTACTTTTATAATATCATGCCCTTTCAAGTAATTTTGGCTTTTGGCTCGATTCTTCAAGAAGCAAGGCACCTTCTTTTCTATAGAAAAGTCCTTGGACTGCAACATTATTGCTTCATCTCTCTTCAGGAGATCTAACCATAAAATCGAAAACAAAGGACCCAAAGAGAAAAACAATGATCAGAGGCTGAGATTCCAAATAAAACAGCAGAGATGTTGGAGAAGATAGGGTTGAGAGGGACTCATTGGGTGATTGATGCTTCACATTGCCAAGGATGTTCTTCTCAGTTCACTTTCATCAATCGCAAGGTTTCGAGCTTTAATCCCTTCATCATTTCACTATTCTTGTCTTTTTTTTTTTCTCTCTAATTCAATACCCATATATCAAAATTTGTGATTTTTATTTTCCAATTATGTGGGTCGGTTTCCAATTTTAGTATTTTAGTTTACTTCAAGAATTTCTGGGTTTGTATTGGATAATTGGATATGAGCTTCTTTAGTTGGTTAACTTATAGCTAAATTTCAACTTTGAGTTTCATTAGTATCCTACTTTAGTAAAGCAAGATGTATAATTTATTTTCTGATGATTTTACTTGTTATTGATTGTCTTTTTATTATGAATTATCAGCACCACTGCCGAAAATGTGAGGGCATATTCTGCAATAGTTGCACTCAACACAGAATGGTTTTACGTGGACATGGTGATTCACCTGTGCGTGTTTGTGAACCTTGTAAAAACCTAGAAGAGGCTGCTCGATTTGAGTCCCGACATGGATACAAAAGTAGAGCTGGGAGAGGTATAAATTTTGTTTTGGTTATTACATAAAGTCCCCTCATTTTCTCTGTGTAGTGCGTTTAGTCATTGATACTACTGTCTCACTCCGTTATCACTGTTTTTGTACTCATGGTTTGCTTGTTTGTTTGCTCATGAGGATTTATCTTCGATATCAAAAGGGTTAAACTGTTTTGCACAGGTCGTTTGAAACCAGCTGTGAACGATGAGGATGGTGCTTTCAACCAGATTTTAGGGGGTGACATAAAGGAATCGTTGTCATCAGGAGTAGCTTTAAACAATGACACGACTCCTAGTGTTCAAGGGGCTACATGTTCCAATGTTCAAGAAGTTGTCGGTTATGATGGGGGAGGGGAAATACATAAAAGTCCGTCTGTTGATCAGTGTATGCAGAATGGTATGGCATTACCCAGTCCAGAGAAATTGCGCCACCAAGCATTGGATGAAAAAAGGAAGTATAAAGTTCTTAAAGGAGAGGGGAAATCTGAGGAAGCTTTGAGAGCCTTTAAGAGAGGGAAGGAGCTAGAGAGACAGGCTGACTCTTTGGAGATGCATATAAGAAAGAATGGTAAAATTAGTTTTCCATCGGACAACATGTCTGGGATCCTGAATAAAGAAGTTCCAGAGGAATATGGCAGAAAAAACAAGGTTTGTCATCCAGCCAGTAGGGATAAGGATGACCTGGCTGCTGAACTCAGGGAATTGGGATGGTCTGATATGGATTTACGTGATGATGATAAAAAGTACACAAATTTGAGTTTGGATGGTGAATTATCTTCTCTTCTTGGAGAAATTCCGGAGAAGATTAATGGTCATGGCATTGACAAGACCGAGGTTGTTGCCTCTAAGAAAAAGGCTCTCTTGTTGAAGCGTGAAGGGAAGCTTGCAGAAGCGAAAGAAGAACTGAAGAGAGCCAAAATTTTAGAGAAGCAACTTGAAGAACAAGAAATATTGGCTGACGCTGAAGATTCCGATGATGAGGTATCTGCAATAATCCGTAGTATGGACAATGATAAACAAGATGAAATTTTAATGCAGTATGAACATACGCAAAGCCTTGACTTTGATTACCTTATAGAAACTGCTGATGATCTTGGTATTGATAGTAATTTTGAAGTAACTGATCAGGATATGGGGGATCCGGAAATAGATGCTACTCTGAAATCATTAGGTTGGACTGAGGATTCTAGTCCTATCGAAGATGTTACAACACAGTCTGCTCCTGTTAAAAGGGAGGCACTACTAAATGAAATTATTTTGCTAAAGAGAGAGGCTCTTAGTCAAAAGCGGGCAGGTAATGTTGCAGAGGCAATGGCTCAGTTAAAGAAGGCTAAGTTACTTGAGAAGGACCTTGAAAGTTTCGATTCTCAGCCAGAGAATTTGACGGTTGACCAAAATATCACAGCTCCTCACACTGTTGATATATCAAAGAAGTTGGTTACATTTGTTGATAAAAATGTTAACGCTATGAAGGGTGTGGATCTGAAACCAGCATCAAAGAGTAGATTGACGATTCAGAAAGAGCTTCTAAGTTTGAAGAAGAAAGCCCTTGCTTTGAGACGGCAAGGAAGATTGGATGAAGCAGATGAAGAATTGCAGAAGGGCAGGATTCTCGAGCAGCAGCTTGAAGAAATGGAGAATACTTCCAACATGAAGGCTGCGCAGGTAACTAGTAAGGAGAAGGATTTGAAACACGAGCATCCTAATGTATCAGACACTCTGCCTGTTGAAGGAGATGTTACGGAACAAGACTTGCGTGATCCAACTTACCTTTCCATGCTAAGGAAATTAGGTTGGAATGACAGTGATGACAAGCTTTCGAACTCTTCCCTGAAACATTCTGAACAAAATGGTTCTAAGAAAATTATTGAATCTTCTTCTGCTTATGCCCCTCCTAAAATCCCGACTAAGGCATCGAGAAGAACTAAAGCTGAAATACAACGGGAGCTATTAGGCTTGAAAAGGAAAGCTCTTTTGCTGAGGCGCCAAGGAAATACTGATGAGGCAGAGGAAGTGTTGGAAACAGCAAAAGCACTAGAGGCTGAGATGGCAGAGATGGAGGCACCAAAGAAAGTGGTCGAATCAAAGTTTCCAAAAGAAAAAGCCACTATATCTGCCCATAAAGGTGCCGCAGAAGAAGAAGATGTGGAGAATATTACGGAGAATGATATGATTGATCCAGCTCTACTCTCAATGCTAAAGAATTTGGGTTGGAAGGATGAAGAAGTTGAACCTATAACTATGCAGGAAGAGTACTCTAAAACTCTTGCCAGTGAGACATTACATTCTAGCCATACATCGAGCAGTCAACCCTCTTCAGGAGTTCGAGTTTCACCACCAAGAAATAAAGGGGAAATCCAAAGAGAACTTCTGGGTTTGAAAAGAAAGGCTCTTGCCCTTCGACGAAATGGGAAAGTTGAAGAGGCCGAGGAATTGTTGCAAAGGGAAAAGGTACTAGAAGCCGAAATGGCAGGATTGGAAGCTCCGAAATCTGAGGTTGTGGTTAAGTCATCCAAGGACAGTAAATCTGAGAACTTTGAATCATTTGCTAACCAAAAGAGGCTAGGGAATTCAAAAAATGAAGTGATAGTAAAGAAAGAGCCATTTGTAGACAACCAACCGTCGGTAGAAAAATCAGATCCTGTAGGGCTAATCCCTCCGTCAAACCAGTCTGCAAACATAATGGAACTTTCGACTGTTGATGACCTGACAAATTCGCAGATACCTGCAAAATTGGAAGAGACAGGTCACTTTGAATCCAACTTCTCTTCTCGTGGTCGATCCGATGTTCAATTGGCTTGCCAAGATGTTATAACCAAGAATGAAGATGCCACTGGAAAAACTAGAGTGCTTAATGCAGAGAAGTCATATTTGTCCCAGAACAGCCAAGATTCACGTAGGCGAGCGGTTTTGTCTCACAAGAGAAAGGCACTTGCTTTGAAGAGAGATGGAAAACTGGCAGAAGCTCGGGAAGAACTTCGACAGGCAAAGCTGTTGGAGAAGAGTATGGCAGAAGATGACACTCCTCCAAAATTTGGTTCTAATGATGTGTCAACATCTGCATCCACTGTTTGTTCTGGTGCAGCAATTGAGCAAGGTACACCAGCTTTCGCTCCGAAACCACTTTCTGGTCATGATCGCTTCAAGTTGCAACAGGAATCCCTCAGTCATAAGCGGCAGGCTTTGAAGCTGCGAAGAGAAGGTCGAATGCTAGAAGCAGAAGCCAAGTTTGAATTAGCTAAGTCTCTTGAAGCTCAGTTGGAAGAGTTGGGTGGTCATGCTTCAACCAAGTCATCTAGCTATAGAGCAGAACCAGTAGATGATGTAGTTGTTGAAGATCTTCTCGATCCTCAACTTTTGTCTGCCCTCAAAGCAATTGGATTGGACGATTCTAGTGCTATGGCTCAGGGCCCCAAAAGAACAGAGCTTATAAAACCCAATGTTGCCAAAAGTGAAAATGTTAACCAAGAGAGAATCCAATTAGAAGAGCAGATTAAGGCAGAAAAGGTAAAGGCTGTAAACTTAAAAAGATCAGGCAAACAAGCTGAGGCTTTGGATGCACTTCGGAGGGCGAAAATGCTGGAGAAAAACCTGAATTCCTTGTCCGCATCATAACATTCCATTTTCGGTTCGGAAAATCTTCTGTGTCTGGATTGAGGTACATACTATTCGAGGTCACCGTGTGAAATAAAAGTCAAATAATTCAGATGATACATTATCAGCTCACGTGTATGCTAAGTTTTCATCATAGATGGAAAATGTATCTTTATTTGTATTTTGCAGATCATTTGTTACAAAAGAATAAACAGGTTGAAGCTTTTCCTAGAGTTCTTTTCAGAACCTTGGCTATATTCATCTTCGCTGTAACATCCCCATTGAGAAAAGGGTAGTTTCATCTTCTACAACAGGAAGTGATTGAAAAATAATGACATTGCATGATCTTTAGTCTTGTGGTTGTGAGAGCCAAGTCCATCTCCATGTTGATGAATACAATATGCAGTCCTTACCAGGTTCAGTATGATTCCAATAGCAGTCTGGGATAACGGTGACACTGCAACTCGGTGCGTATTAGCTTTTTCCATGCCTATCTCATTAGATTCTTTACGTGTTCACGGGCAACTTCCTCAGAGACTCCATTTTCATGCATGTAACATTGGATAGATTTCGCAACATCACCTCTCTTTAACTCATCCTGAAATTACAAGTGAAATGCGATCAGTTCATTGGATTCAAAGTTCTTACAGTTCGGTTGTAGCTTTCATATCGATGAAGTTCCTAAATCATCTTGAAGTCAAAAAATCACAGATGACCAATATAACAACTCAGGGTAGCTTTCAAGGAATTCTAATTCCTTCTGGTTTGTCTGATTCGTTACAAACAGACTTGCTTTAATTGCTACTAAAGGGCCTGTTATTAACATCCAAGCATTTTTCATGTACTCTTCAAAAGTTGGTGTATATCCACTGTGGTGCCATCTTGCCTCCAACAAGTAAGATCTCAGTAAATCAACCCACTGAGGCCATAAGCAGAGCACCAGAGTTATGAAAATTTGTTACAATGACTTAGATCTGAATCACAGAGATGATAAGTTACCGCCTTTTTAAGATTCGACACAACATCGTGACCTTGCTCCTTGAGAATGTTGTAAGCCATCTCGTTAACCGTGTTGTAAAGTGCAAGGAAGCATATCTCCATATAGTCTGGAAGTTGTTTCATTGCCTTAATATCCCACCTGCAACATGTAGGAAACTAGAAATAAGATAACTATAGGCATGTCCTAGAGATTTCTTGCCAAAACATTTTTCCCACCAACCTCTCAACGGCATCGGTGAAGAGCTCGAGTTCATCCAATGTACCATACACGTTGTAAATATCATCTATCACCGTGATTAGAGCAATGGCCTTTGTAAGAGTTTTCCGGCAGCTTCTAAACCACGGCTCGAAAGCTATCCCTACTGTCCATAAGAAGGATTCCACCAATCTATTCCTAGCAAAGCTCAGTATCTCCCCAAGACCAGTGTTCTTCCACCACCTTTGCAGGTAAATTGACGGGCATGAAAACCAATTACATAATTTTATGTTTCATTTATGTTGATCTATAGGTATACCTTGACAAATCTTTGAGTTCTTCTTGATGCAGTGCTTGTAAGATGTTGAAGTCCAACTTTGCTAGCTGTAATACAATGGGGTTCAAATCCGCTTGTCTTTCATATACATCGATGTACCACCTTGCTTCAAGCCTCCGCATTCTCCAGTGTAATGGAAGCTCTATGGCATGCTTGACTTGAATGGTAAGAATAGGATCCACATGATCACCTTCCACATATCTGAGTTTTTTAGATGTAAACTCCCAAGCTGCTTCCATTATGCTTTCTCCTTCAAAACAGTAGTATGAAGCTTCATACAAGCTCATCATTGCCTTGATATCATTACACAAAGATAGCATGAACTCGCCTGCCTTATCCCGAAAACCGTCGAAAACTTCTGCAAATCAAGCAAAACCAGTTGTTACAAACAACCCCCAAACAAGAATTATAAAACATTTAGTACCTGAAGAAGAATGATATCCATGTTGTCTCCGGAGCCTAAATTCCAAAACAGTCGCATATAAATTATCCTTTTTCATTTGATCGTTGCTGTTCTTATGCACATTCAGTAAGATGTTATTAATCTCATCGTCAAAATGATATGCTACTCCAAGCCTCTGCAAGTTGTCAATCATCTCAAGCTGTTCCAATGGTTGGTCACCTATCATCATCTTCTTCACTGTTCCTTTGAGCTCTTCAACTTGTCTTGTATACTCATCTCCCTGAAATTCAATAGTTTAGTATCAATGACAGAAAATTATGATGAATTGATAATGATAATCATACCTTATAATTGCTGTTCAACAACTGCAGATCATCATCATTCCAAATGCAAGGTTGGTAATTCCCTGACCTCCTATTGGTCCATGAATGAGATATATTGGTGCTGGCCACAAATGTGACACTCCCTCTACATCTTGGTGGGATTGATGGTGCAATGTTGGGTTTTTTACCATAGAAAAATGGAGTTAACGAAAGAAAGGATTTAAGAGTCGGTGCTGCAGACAGATTACAATCTAATTGCATCAATTCCTTTGCTTATCGTGATTTTTTGAGGTTCGAGCAATTAGATTTTCGGTAGTTAACTCCAAGAAAAGTCTCATGAAATTCTATGTTTTTTTTTTTTTTTTTTTTTTTATAAGTTTGAGAAACATGTTGGATGTTGGAAAGTATATGCGGGGATTACTTAAATTGAGAATCAATTGTATGTCGGTTTAGATAAAAGAATTGAATCGAGCGAATCATTTAAAATTGGTTGATTCGGGATAACAAGCCAGTTGAAAGTTCTATGTTTTTTAATATTTTTTTTAAGTGAAATCATACCAGCATTCATACCTGAAAAATAATTATTCTATAGATACAAGAACTCAACTTTACTTAATGTTCTTGTAATGATAGTTAGAACAAAAATAAGCAATGAAAGAAAAATAAAAATAGAAAAGAAGCAACACAACTAATCTTTGTTTACGCGATTCAGACACAACAGTTCTATGTTTGTAGAGCTTTGCTCAGAATATATTTTTATTCAAATATCAAATCAAATAACCATAATAATCTGTCTCTATCAACTAAAGTCTATAACGGTCCATAACCCCTTATAAGCTAAGTTCATGCAGCCCCAATAGAGAACAGTACCATAATCAACATACACCTATGCTAACTCTCCACTCCACTCAAGAGAGTTTATTAATAAACAACCAAGAAAATGAAACACTCAACTCAGCTGATAAGTCCTTGAAAAACTCCCTTAAGTAAATATGATATTTATCTCTAAAAAATAACACTTTTATGCTTATCTAATCACTTTTAAGCACATCAAGCAGTTTGGTTGAGAGTCTTAATACCCTAGTGGACCTATGCTTTTAGTTTTGTTAAATATGCCACATTTATGTGAACTGAACTCAACACAAATGAAACCTATTCAAAGCCCAAGTCAATGACCCAAGTAGAAAAATAGTTTCATATAACAATACATTGAACGAGTAGCAACAAAAACCCACCAACAAGATCAATTCAATTGGAAATCGGTGGTTTGATCAATTCGATCACTGATTCAGTTTTTAAAGTCAGGTTTGAATCTTCATTACAAACTTATATGAAGAAGTTATATTGATGGGTTAATATAATGTTTAGTCCTTGGAATTGGTAATTGAGAAAGGAGAATGAATTTACAAACACAAGCATTAAACTTAAACTTCACACTAATCAATTTAAAACCCAGACAAATTTGAACCCCGTGTGTTGGTCTGATGGTCAGGGTATTCACCGCTCTAGGCGTGACCTAGGTTCAAGTTGCGCTAAACGTGTTCTGTTAGGGTTGTATCCTCCTCTTGTAATTCATAAAAAAAAAAGCGCACACAAAATTTATTACTCAACTAGAAATGTAATTAATAATACATACATACATACATATAAGAGTTCATGTATCAAATATAATCTTTTATTTTCTTAAAATACTTTTATTGGTCAAATTTTGTTATTAGACCCTATATTTTGCATAAATTATAGATTTAGTACATGTACTTTAATTTGATCAATTTTAGTTCATGTACATTTCAAATTTTAGTCCTAACTAAACGGTATTAGTAAAGTTATAGAGTTAGTCCATGTTCTTCAACTAGATCATTTTTATTCCCTATATTTTTCAAATTTTAAAATTTCAATCTTAATACAAAACGACAATCGTTAAATACATTAACTAGTTTTTTATATGAATAATATGTGGAAAAAGCAAGGTAACATGGAATTAGAAATGGGATAATATGTTTGACATATCATGTTTTGAAAATAATAGAACTTGACTTAAGGATTAAATCACTTTTTGGGTTTGACTTAGCAACATTTTTCACATTGGGGCTAGAACTTTTTTTTTGTTCAAGTTAGGTCTTAACTTGGAAATTATTTTCACATTGGGGTCTAAACTTATTTATTTATTTAAGTTAGGTCCTAAACTTGGCAATTGTTTCACATTGGGGCCTGAACCTTTTTTTTGTCTAATTTAGACTCTGAATTTGGCAATTGTTCCCACATTAGGGCTTGAACTTTTTTTTTAGTCCAAATTAGTCCTTGAAAACCCTAGAGTTCTATCCCCAATGTAAGAACAATTGTCAAATTCATGTTCTAATATGGAAACAGTTGCCAACTTTAGGTACTAACTTGGACAAAAAAAAGCTCAAGCCCCAATGTAGAAATAGATGCCTAGTTCAGAGACTAACTTGAACAAAAAAAAAAAGTTTAGACCCCAATGTGAGAAAAATTATCAAGTTCAAACATCAAATAATGATTTAACCCTTAACTTAATGATTTTATTATGTGCCATTTGGTTAGACTAAAACTTCAAAATTCTAAAAATACAGAAACTGAATATAAAAACTAAATCCACAATTTATACATAATAGAGGGACTAATAATAGAATTTAACCTACTTTTATCATACATACTAAAACTTCTAATAATAGAAATTGTTCCCGATATATAGTTTTACTATGTAACTAGTGCCGTGTTTTTTTTTTTTTTTTTTTTTTATGTTAAAGTGCCGTGTTTTTAATATTAAATATAGATTCGCTAATTATCTTCTCGGGATTCATGAATGTTCCAAAAATCTTGGTATGGACTGCATTAACCCTTGGAACTTTTACCACTTATTATTATTATTTTATGTGGTCGTCTCACGTTGTCCGTTTGCATGGGGAACATTTGTAATATTTCTAAATTCCTTATCTTTTTGAAATTCACGTAAGAAGAAACTTAGTGCAAAGGCAAACACAACCCCAAACACTAAAAACTACAAATACATGAATCAGTTCACTAATTTTAAATAACCCATACATTTCAAAATATTCTAATCTAGCTTTTAAATTATCAATTGTATTAATCCGTCGATTAAATTTTAGTTTGGTTAATATTGTCATTGTTGTCAGTAGAATAGAACGTGAGTTTGAGCACGTTGACTTACGTTTATCATCTTATTTAAAGATTGAGAGATGTTATGAGTAGTTTTAAAGATTGTATAAAAAAAAATCAATTAAGTTTTCTGTCAACTTTGTCATTAGCTTGAGCTTAAATGCAAGCTTAAATTTAGTATAGAAAATATTTAATTAAATTGTAAATATATGTATACATGTAGCATTTGCCAGGATATTACGTGTTAAAAAAGAAATAGTTCTCCTAAAATTTTAGTAAGTAAATTGTGTATTTTTAATTATCTAACATATGACAAAAGTTAATTTTTTAAGATGAATTGTATCGCATTAAAATAATTCATGTAAATGAAGAATAGGGCATGCATATTAATCCTATGATGAGTGATGGGTTATGTCTTACGAAAGTAGTATATAAAGAGTACTTCATCTTTCTCTCTGCTGAATCGAGTTTTAGAGAGCTTTGCCACAATGTATTATTTGATTCATAAATTATAATATTTTAAAGTTTAGTTTAGGGATAGTTTAAAATTTTGAACACCCTTTTATATTCCCTGCTAGTTATTAGTATGATAGGAATATTTCATAAATTTTTTTAGGTTTTATATATAATTAAATTTTAATTTATTACGTTTTAGTCCCTAACGTTATTAATTTGTAACATTTTGGTCAGTGGTGAATCTAGAGGGGGGCTGGCATGGGTCCCGTTTCCCCCTAAAATGTAAAATTATTATTTAAGTCCTTAAATTTTTTTAAAAATTTTAAATTAGTAAAGGTAAAATTATACTTTGGCCCCCCTAAAATTATAAAAATTCAATTTAATCATTTAAAAATATCTATATCCACCAAAATCCTATATGCTTTTGAGTCTGTGCTTATCTTAAATTGATAATTACATGTGTTAATAATTGGGGATGACAAGGAGACCCACTGATTTTATATTAGGTTACATCTTACACTTTATGGTTAAATATGTAGGAGTAGATTTGTGGCTCTCAAAAACGTATACAAATATTATTGTTTTCACAATAATATCCTACGCTGTCGGTCACATGATACAATTACAGATATTCCCCACCAAAACATTATGAAAACGTGGAAATCCTTATATTTTTATTTTTAGTAATTTAGTTTATCTACTTTCTAGATTTTAAAATTTAAATTTAACTCTTGTCATTATTAATTTTATTAAACTTGTTATTGTGATATTTTGAAATAAAAAAAACTTATTTTATAGTCATAATTTTAAAAAATAACATTGTAATTAACTTGAATTTATCAAATAATAATAATGTTAACAATTGAATATGAATTTTAAAATCTAAAAATTAAAGAGACTAAATACAAAATATAAAGACTACATTCCGAATTTTTAAAAAGTTGAAAAGCTTATCACATATTTTATCTAAGAACAATTTCAAGAAAGAATTATAAAAAAAGGTAAAAGAAAATCTGAATATGAATCATAAAATAGACATAATAAATTGAATTATAATTTTTTTAAATAAAGATATAATTTTGTTTATTTTATTAAGGTATAATGTCAAATTTAACCCTTAATATTTACATATTTTTATTAATTTGACTCTTATTATTTTAATTAAATTTGATTTTCAATCTAGGATAAATATCAAATTTAATAAAAATATAAGCATTGAAGGGTAAATTTATGAGTACAAGTTTTATAAACTAATAATAACTCAGAAGTCTTAAGGTTTGCGCCTACCTTCGCCAATACCGTCCTCGGCCGAAATTTACACAGTGTTCAAAATACAAGTCCCTTGCATTTCTCCTATTTCAACAAATAATCCTATAAATATAGACCCTTTTAGCATTCTTATTTTCGTATATAAAATTCAACAAAACACTTTGATCCAAATCCAAGAACAAGTTTCCCAAATGGCTTCGTTTTTTAAAGTTATCTGTACATCCCCCAATTCCCCCATTGTCATTAACAAAACTTCACGAATCAGTAGCAATCCTCCTTCATCATTGTCCTTGATCCCTAGATGTAATGCTGTTAAAGAACCCAGTTTCGTTTCTACACCTTTACAGCACGCTTACAGATATGGGAATCCCAATATCACTGTGAGTTTGTGTTTTTTTTTTTTTAATGTTCTTTTCTTTTTTCAATATGGTCCTTGTATTTCAACTGTTTAAATTCTTTACAGGATGAGTTTCTGGATCAATATGCAAGCAAATTGGAGGGGTTCAAGCGAGTATTTAAACTAGTTAGTGAAGACCCTTTACAGGGTTTGACTATGATTGATGCTATCCAACGGCTAGGAATCGATCACCATTTCCAACATGAGATTGAACAGGTTCTGCAAAGACAGTTTATGTTATCTGCAAATGGTAATGGATTTCATAACCATGACCTTCATGTGGTTGCCCTTCGTTTTCGGTTGCTCAGACAAGAAGGCTACTTTGTCCCTGCAGGTGTGAAAATTTCCATCCTTAGATTAAAGTTTTTGTCCTTTTTGGTTAAACGTTATAATTGAATCCTAAAAGTATTTATATTCCATCAATCAGATGTTTTTCGTCAGTTTAAGTATCAGCTTGGACATTAATTGTTCGATTGAATTTAACAAATACGTGGTGTGTATCTATCATATCAACAGTTTATATTTAACGCGATATCTTCTTTTATTTTCTTTTAAATTGTTAGAATATCCAAACTGTCTATAGGGGATGTTTCCTTCTGGGATTCGAGCTAACATTTACTATTCAAAGTAATAGTTAGTTTAACGGAGGATTCAATTAAAACAATTTGAAGCTTGGAAACCAATTTAGAATCAAGGTCATAGTATGAGGACCTCTTGTGAAATTAATCTATTGTTTTGTTCAAGCAGGAGTGTTCAACAGGTTCAGAGACAGGGAAGGCAGTTTCAGACATGAACTTTGCAGGGACATCAAAGGATTAATCGAACTATATGAAGCATCACAACTAGGCATAGATGGAGAAGATGCTCTTGATGAAGCAAGAGAATTTAGTTCCCAGTCCCTGAAAAAATGGCTAATGGCCAAAGTGGACTTTTTCTCTGATAGGGCTATAAGGAACACATTGGACCAACCTTTTCATAAAAGCCTATCAAGATTCACAGCAAGAAACTTGTTAGGCACTGATTTCCAAGGCACCAATGGATGGATAAATATCCTCCAAGAACTAGCCAAAATGGAATTCAATCTAGTTCAGTCCTTACACCAGAAAGAAATTGCCCACATTTCCAGGTAAGGTTTATACTTTTTAGGTCAAATTCAGTTTTGGTCCCTCTACTAGCTCAACTTTAGGATGTACTCCGCTTATTCCTCTACTTTTATGATATCATTAGTTAGAAACACCCCCTTCAGTCATGTTATCATGATGAGTACAAAATGGGTGTCACCATTTAGACTAACTAATGACATGATAAAAATAGAGGATCAAATTATGTTATATTATAAGGACTAAACTCTGAATTTAAGCAACAGAAAAACCGTAACCATAACTTGACATAATCTAAAAGCTAGTTTTACATTATCCAAAAATAAACCCAACTCTAATTTTCTTTTATGTTGTTTAGTTGGTGGAAGCAGCTAGGTTTGGCCAAGGAATTGGAGTTTGCTAGGGACCAACCAATGAAATGGTACATTTGGTCCATGGCATGCCTCACTGATCCAACCTTATCAGAGCAAAGGATTGATCTCACAAAGTCCATTTCCTTGATCTATATAATAGATGATATTTTTGATGTTTATGGGACACTTGATGAACTCACTCTTTTTGTGCAAGTTGTGGAGAGGTAAATGATGCACCATACATTTAACATATCATCTAATTAATATCAACATTATTAACATCTTAATTTAAATTTGGAATATGTATATGTATATATATTTATCTTTTTTTCACAACCTTTTGGAATTGTCCTTTTCATCTTATTTCCTTTTCCTTTCTTGGTAATCCTTTGATCGTTTTTTTTTTTTATGTATATCAATCATCTTTTTTTATGAAAATTGTTGTCTTTCTTTTCTTCCTTTTTTCTATTTTTCATATATTCCTCTTATCAAATTAGATATTTTCAAATTTCTTCATTTATCTTAACTATTAAAACTGGGTCTCATCTCACATCCGTATATAAGATATTTATTTGTTACATTTAAATATCTTATTTAATATCTTTAAAGCTTTAAGAATTTTAAAATTTCATATTTGAATTTTACGATATGTGAATACTATGTTTATCATTTCGTTATATATTATAATTGTTATAGGCCAATTTTGACCCACCTAAACTTTAACCATAAAACCCAACCTAAATCAACAACCCTTACCCAAACCCCAATTACATCAGTCCATTTTAACCAAATCCCTAAACCCAAACAATTAAACCCTAGCCCAATTAACCCAAACCTAAAGAAAATAAAAAACCTAGCTTCAGCCGTCGTGCGCCTCTACCACCGTTGCCTACACCCCATCGCCAATCTCCATGCTTCTCTGACACCACCTGCCTCTACCAGCCCTACTCTTGTTCCATCACCTGCAAAAAGAAGGACGAACACGTCATAAACAGTAGCCAAAGCGATTGTAAAATCGGCTATAAAGCCACCAAAAATCGAATGTAAAAGGGGGGTCTTTTGGAATACAAAGAAAACATTGTATTATAATAATAAAACAAGATTTTTAAACAACAAAAGAGAGCAGAGATCGAAGCAAAAATAAAAGAAAAGCAGTCAAATACAAAGAAAATACAAAAACAGAGACAATCAATCGAAAGAAAGAAAGAAATTTTCTAAAGGTGACATTTCTATTTTCGGTTTTTAAAGCATTATTTATTTTTGTTTCTTCATTTTTTATATATACGAAAATAAAAGAAAGAAGAAAAGAAACTTACCTAAATCGCCTCACGGTCACCTTTTTATGAGATACCAAATTTTGGGCGTCGCGAGGGTGCTAATACCTTCCTCGCGCGTAACCGACTCCCGAACCCTACTCTTTCTCTGGATTTTAACGTAGACCTAAACTCAGCCTTCTTTTCATTTAAAAAATAAAAGAATCTAATAGGTGTCCGATCACACCCTTAAAAAAGATCGGTGGCGACTCCCTGTTTATTTTAAAAATCAAAATTTAGTTTTCAAGTTTTCAATAGATCGCCACAATTAGCGACCGAAAGCAAATTTTTACGTCGCAACAATAATAATTATTGTATTTACGTTATGATTGTATCTATAACATAAAATTACATTATTTGTGATATACACTTTAAAGTGTAATAACAAATATACATGTATGATTTCAAGTTGATGAAATTATTGATTTAATTAATTGCATGTAGGTGGGATTATGCTGCAAGTGATAAGCTACCTTATTACATGAAAATATGCTTCAAAGCTCTTGATGATATCACTAATGAAATTAGCCAAAAGGTGTACAAGGAACATGGTCGGAACCCTATCAACTCCTTAAGGAAAGCTGTATGTATATGCCAATAGAAGTTTTTTTTTCATGTCTATTTTATGGTCCATCGTATTTATAGCTAATATTATATATATCTGGATAGTGGAGCACCTTGTTTAGAGCATTTTTGGTAGAAGCACGATGGTTCAGTTCAAAGAATGTGCCAAAAGCTAATGAGTATTTGGAGAATGGGATCATTAGCTCAGGTGTACATATAGTTTTGGTTCACATCTTCTTCCTCCTTGGAATTGGCTTGACTGATCAAAATGTGGAACTTATTGACAACAATCCATCCATAATCTCATCCGCTGCTACAATCCTTCGTTTATGGGATGATTTGGGAAGTGCCAAGGTATATACATCAACTGTTAAGCTTATAAAAAATTATGATTAATACAATACTAATATTTATCTTATATATTAATTGTAGGATGAGAATCAAGATGGACATGATGGGTCCTATATTGATTGCTACACGAAAGAGAATCAAGGCATTGAATTTGAAAATGCTAGAAAACATGTTCTCAACATGATTGCCAATGCATGGAAATTGCTTAACCAAGAATGTATTTTCCAAAAATCATTTTCCATGACTTTCTGCAAGGCTTCTCTAAATATTGCAAGAATGGTCCCTTTGATGTATAGCTATGACGAAAATCAATGCCTTCCAAGCTTGGATGAGTACATGAAATCACTTCTCTATCAAAGTATACCCATGAAAACTCTTTTACCAACTCAATTGTAAACAAACAGAAAGAAAAATCATCTGTTTCAATATTATGAATTTTTTTTTATAATTAAATTATCTTCTATATTTATTTTATAGTACATGCATAAAAATCTTTTTGAAGGTTGTAATTATTCCTCCTAATAATATTACTTTTACGATTCGAAATTCCGTATTTTAATAAATTGTTAACTATTCTTTAAGTTTTATGCACAGTTCATTTCATAGTTGAAATGAAAACATAAACCTAAATTGATTTCATCATAAAATACAATCAAACCTTTGCAAAAAGGCTAAAATGTGCCTATTTTTTGAAAATTAGGAATTTAGTCATTGTACTTGTATTTCTAAGAATTTTGTCTTTCTACTTTTCAGATTTTAAAATTTAAGTCTAATTATTAACACTGTTAAAATTTTTTTGGTTAAATTTGTTGCTATGACATTTTAAAGTAAAAAAGCTACTCACTTAGTAGCCATGTAATTAAAAAGATATATTGTAATTAAATTGAATTTAACAAAACAATTGGGCTGAATTCTAAAATTTAAAAAATAGATAAATTAAATTCTTAAAAATACAAATACAAGGACTAAATTCTTAATTTTTCAAAAAATCAAGAACAGTAACCTTACAAAAATCCCACATTGAATTGCAATACACTAGCTAGGTAACAAAGTATTAACTTCTTTCATGTTACGTCATGAAAGCAACAAATGCTTTGTACAAACAAATAAAATAATAGTTTTGCAAGTCAAGGAATAGGGACCACTTTCTAAAAACCACTAGTTGCTTAGACGAATTGATAGAAGTTAAGAATTGACACATGCTAATTTATTCAAGTGATTTATGTTCTTCAAGATATTCAAATTACCTAGTCCACTTAATGTTACATCATGAAAGTAACGAACGATTTTTAAAAAGGAGTTGTATAAATTTAAGGAGTATTCTCTTCAAGCCCATAATTCAACCAATAAATTTCTTTTTCTAGGATTTAGTCTCTCTTCTTGCATTTAATTTCTCTAAATGCTTGATTTAAAAATTAAAGTTCAATTATTAACATTGTTTGTTAATTAAATTCTATGTACAATTTTTTTTTAAAAAGTTTGATATAGTTCTAAGTTTATTTAAAGTTTGATTTAATATTCAAAAGAATAATATTTTTTTACTTCTTGAATTTAAATTACACATTTAAAATGATTGTCTAAATTTAACTCACAGATTGATTTAATATACTTAGTCAATCGTAAATTAACTTTTATAAGGATAATTATTTGATACATTGACGGTGAAAAGTTTTAACTCCATAAGCAGATTTGAGATTTTACCATGTGTTCTTAAGTTGTATTTAAAATATTTAAAAATAAATAAGACATGATAAAATCACCAACTCTGTACTTAATAATTACCCTTTTTATATATTATTAAAAAATATAATATATTAATAATATATTGTTACAACATAAAATTAAATAAAAAATTATAAAATTTGAAATTATTTATTATTTAATTAAATAAATTATAAATTCCCGCATAGGCGGGGAACTAACACTAGTAATATTCTCAAAATGTAACAAATAATGAAAAGATTACAGGTCAAAATTGCTAACAATAAAACTACACTATAAAGCTTGCTAAGAGCAGCACTTTGTCAAGGTTAGGCTCTATGAACATCTGTATTCATGACAAGTGAAGCATCTTTGATCTGCCTCGTTAAGAACGAGCGTTGAACACTTTTTTGTTCACCTAATTTAGTTAAAACATTGCACCTTTTAAGAGGTCGATCAAGTGGACCATGTATAAGTGTTAAAACCCTAAGATTAAGAGAGGACTACCTAAAAGGTCTTATGGGTCTTGACACATGTACAATTCTAGCCTTTGAGGATTGCTAGTTTGAGATTGCCTACAACCTGTATGAGAACGCTCATGGAAATTGGTATCGTCAAAAATTTGATTATGTCATTTTTTCTAGTTTTCCTTTCCACCAAAGAGCAAAATCAAGCAAGGGCCTTGTCTCGAAAAAAATGGTTGATTTTTCATTTAATCTTTTAATTTTTTATGAAATTACTTTTACTCTCCAATAATTTATGATTAATCTTTGATGTCTTTAAAGTAATTTTTTGACTTTGTCTCTGAACAGAACCAAGGCACTAGCAAACCTCATCACCAAATATGGGTATTGTATGTTGATGGATCAATTAGCAAAATAAGTACAAAAATTTCCTTAACAGATCCTCTAGGATATGAATGATAATATGACAATATTTTGTATAATTTAATTGTTATATCATATAGTATCCATTAATCAAACCATATCAATGCACGCCACTGACGTTTCTTTAAACATGATTGAAACTTACCCCAACTAAGTTTCCTAGTGGGAACATGGTTTAATTGTCTTGGCTTTGAAAGGAAGCAAGATTAATGGTGAAATAAATGTATCAAATAATAAGAATTTGCAATTTTGGATCATTCATCAAGCAATTTTTAAACGGGGTTGGAGACTACTTAGTTTTGAAACATCTTGTTAGAGTTTGTGTAATCCGAATCCTATCACTTGTTAAAGAAATAAATATAGTGGTAAAATAAGGGGATCTGTGGGGACAAGAGGTCTAGGACCGTATAGAACTATACTATTACTATTTAACTTTGATTAGGACATGATTTTTCAATCCTTAAATAGATGTAATCAAAATTTCTCTTGTATTATTTGTTTTTCAACATTAATGAATTTTCTCCTCCTCTACCTGTATTTTTTCCAAAAAAGTTTTTCACATAAAATTTATGTATTTTTTTTTATTACTTACAACCATTCTATTGCCATTATCGATTTTAATTATAGCACGTCTTTAATAAATTGTTACTAAATCAATTCTTTCCTATAGTCAATAAGTGGCATGATGATAAGTGGCATGATGAAAGTTTGGTGCTTGATCTCATTTATATTCTTAATTATTGTTGCCTTACCTCGTGAAAGTGACAAAACGATATTTCTACAGTGGTTTTCCCTTTTAAGAAAAAGTAAAGAACTTTTTCCTATATAAAAATATCCTAAAACTTTTATTAATTATGAAAATATCCTATTTTTCTGATTAAACACGAAAATGACTTGAAATCTATAATAAAAATTGGTGGATCTAAAGAGTTTGGCGCTACTAACATGCCATGTCAACAAATGAGATAAAAATTTTATTTTTTTTGATGGAGCCATATAGAATGGCACCACCTGTATAAATATCAGAAAAATACTACTATTTCTAAAAAGTTGGGGGGCTTAAAAAAATCATTTTATGGTGGAGCCAAATATTTTAACACCACCAGTTTCCAAACTATAAATAATTTTTTTTCTTATTGGTTGGTTTTTTTGTCCTATTTTTTAATTTTAAAACTATAAAAGAAATTGTTTTCTTATCGAATGGCTCCACCGCTTTATTATCAAGTTTTTTTAAATGTTTTTTTTAATTTAAATTTTTAAAAAAATAATATTTTATTTGGTGGAGCCATATAGAATGGTGCCACCAGTGTACTGAATTTTTTTAAATACTTTTTTAATCTAAAAATTTTAAAAATGATATTTTGTTTTGGTGGAACTATTCTCGGTGTTATTATCTTGTAGTGCAACAAGAGCAACTTTCTCAGTGTCATTATCTCGTAGCTTGGATGCTGTGGATATTGATGATCTCACCCGTGCGGTTCAATTTAGGATTTTTTGAAACCTTCAAATATTTCGTTGGCCCAGGGAATTCCAAATAATCCACCCATTGGCTACTTAACCAATTTGAACCCATTATCGCCCTACTGTTGGAAAAATTGCATTTTATGGGAACTTTGAGCCATATTCTCAATAGGTAAAGATGGAGAGTTGAATCATAAAATTATGGTTTCATATTCTACTCCATGAGACCTTTACAACGGTATATCATATGCTAAAAATGGTTGAGTGATGAATGAGAAATTGATGGTCAAATTAAGTTACTTAGAAATATTTGTTGAGGAAAAGTAAAGGCTTAGATCCCACATTGGTTAAATACTAAGTATGAGATGTGTTTATATATGAGAACCCTCTTAAAAGTGATTGAATGATAAAGTTTGGAATCTTGCCTCGTGCACATGGGTTGCAAGTTCAAACTCGACGAGGTTGGGGCTCACTCACACAACATGGGTGACGCGAACTGTTGGGCCCAAAGTGGGCCTTGCAAAAAAATTTTCCTCGTAGAATTTGACACACTCTCAAACTCTCTCATACCGAATTTCTATTGCTCTCAAAATTCCTTTTTTCCTCTCCGTATTTTTCAAACGTTCCGATGATAGGAAAATGTATCGTTTGTTCATTGATCACTGCAGAGGTACTGCTGCTTTGATCATTATGTTGTTGTATCCTGTGAGACATTTGACTAACGTTTCTCCAACTACCGTAAAAGCGACCGAATCTGTCTTAAGGAGAATGTGTTAAACAGGCCTCAATGTTTTGTAAATCTTTATTCTTATTTTCGATTTCAACTTTTTCTACGATTTTTATTGATTTACGTATTTGATAACTTAAATATAAAGTATTATATTTATATTTTACATTATATATAAATATGTGTTTATTTATATTTAAATATTTTGTTCACTAATGTGTCTATACCTCAGCCAACGAAAAGACTTACATAATCAATTTGAACCCGTTACTGAATAAATTACTTGCAACCGAAAATAACCATTAAATTTATCGGTGTCGGAGCTCTACTGGATTATCGCTAAACAAAACATACCTTCAAATTAAAAAATTCACTAAATAAACAAAAACATAAATATATAAAAAAAAATGCTCCTCATCTCTCTCCCATTTATCCTCTAACAAAATATAAGCAAAAAAAAATAAAATTCCTTCAACTCAAATTGATCTGCCATTAAGGGTTATATATATCAATTTGGTCATGCCAAAGAGAATTACTCCACCAAATAAAATATTATTTTTTATATTTAAATTTAAATAAAATATTTTTTATAGTTTTAAAATTTAAATAAACAAAAAAGACCACCAATAAGAAAACATTTTATTTATGGTTTTTTTTAAAAAAGTACAGTGGCATGAATTGGAAACTGGTAGTGCCAAATTATTTGGCTCCACAAAAGAAGATTTATTCTTTAAAGCCCTTTAATTTTTCAGAACTAACACTATTTCCCTGGTATTTATATAGATGGCGTCATCCTACATGACTTTACCAAAAAATTAAAATTTTTATCCCGTTTGCTGACGTAACATGTAACATGTTAGTGGCACCAAACTCTTTGACTCCACCATTTTTTATTATAAATTTCAGATCATTTTTATATTTAATAAAAAAAATAGGTCATTTTTATAATTAATCAAAATTTTAGGATGATTTCTATAAAAAAAAGCCTTTCTCTTTCAATACAACTTGTCGGCAGAACTTGGATGGAGCCTATCCATAATACAAATATTATATACAACTGTTCAATCTAAATAAAAATATTGTCAAAACTTTTTTCAATTCATTCATTTAAATTCCTTTATATATATATATATATATATTAAATTACAATTATAATTATAATTATTTTATATTTAATAACTATATATATTATAATTTTTTATATATTTTTTTATTTTATTAAAATTTTAAATATAAATAAACTTAATATATTTTTTAATATATACATTATAATATAGTATATATAACTTTTATATGATAAAAATAATATATTATAAACTTAAAAATCTGTCAAATTAAATTGCTTTGAATATTACAGTTTAAATTTGATTTTTTAAATAAAAATATTTGTATTAAAATTATATTTTTATTTAAATCAAATCACATTATAGAACATATTTCATTTGTGGTAGGAAAGTAAGGGGTCATAAAACATTCATTGTGGGTAGCACATGCAGAACGAGTTGGGTTAGGAGACAGTGTAGTACGTTTTAATTTTATGTGCACCACAAATTATTTGGATTTCATTTTTATTATGATTTGATTGAAGAAAAAGGCAATGATCTTTTGCTTTAATTCAATTATTGTTATGGAAAAAATCAAATAGAGAGGCTCCATGGTACGCGTGGAATCTTGTTGCGTATATCAAAGCCTACTACTACTATTACTCCCGCGAAAGTTGGGCCAACATTCTTTAATGGTCGTTTGAAGGTGTTCGAAGAACATGTGCTCCTTGCAATTATTGTATTTTTATTAGTAATATTAGCCATGGGCTAAAGCAAAAAATATATCTTACTAGATATACTACCAATTTTATATTAATGTTACTGCCATATATAAAACTTAAATATTTTTTTATACAAAACCCATTTTCACCTATAACCCCTTTTTATCCTTTAATTAAAGATATATTATACATCTATCTATTTAATAATTTGGCTTCAACATTAATTGAAACTATTAGTAAGTTAACGTTTTAGTCATTTAATTTTAAAAAGTTATAAAATGATAATTGAACTATTTGACAGTTTTTATTTAAGTCACTGAGTTGTTAAAATCATTGTAGTATGATGACCTTCTCTATTCGTACCGTCTGCACCTATCAAAAGCTCTCCTTCCCCATTCCTTCTACAAATCCATTTTTTTCATGAATTAAGAACGTCACGAATTTGTGAATCAAAATCCAAACAGCTTTCTTCTCTAATATCTGACATTGTCCATCAGATCGACTTGGATCCAATGTATGTTTATTTACTTGTCGTTTGGTATTAATCCATCATACTAATTGCAATAGCCAATTTTGGCCCATGTCTATAAAATAAAATAAACCAAAATAAGTGAAAACCCAAAATATTTATTAACAGTCCCTTTATGCCCAAATCAAACAATAGCCCAAAACCCAAATCTAACCTACCCTAGCCCAACTACACAAAACAATTCAGCAACCCTAACCCTAGCCATTAAGCCTGCATGTAACACCCTTCACCCGTATCCGACTCCGGAACAAGGTTCGAGGCGTTACCGGACTTAAACATTCACAAACATATAAAATCGGGTCACAAAGTTCTGCCCAAAATTAAAACTTGCAAACCACAATAAATAAAGACCACATCTCACGGCCATGTACAAAAGCTCAATGTAGGCCAATACGTAAACCAAATCATAATAATAATACATGACATGAAATAAACTTCTTATACATGCCACTCACATGAAAACATTTAACATATACTAGCCAATACTCCAAGGGTAATGGCTTGATAGTGTGATCTTTGCCTCCGACGATCTCCAACCCCCGAGTGACGACAAACTAAAAATAAATGAAAAGAAGGAAGTAAGCTTTACGTTTAGTAAGCAAGTACATAAATAATGAATAAAGAATTTAGTATGATTACATAATAACTCAAGTGTATCTACTTTTAATTTCACTATTTATTCCACTTTGGTCAAGCTGTCTCTCCTGCGTCATGTTCACTAAATAAATCATAACTCGAGTTACGAAACTCAAAATCCAATTCCGTAAATTTTCCTTGAAAATAGACTCATATATCTATTCACTAATTTTTTTCTAGAATTTTTGGTCAAGCAAATTAGTACAGTTTATTAGTTAAAATTTCCCCTGTTACACAGCTCGACTGATCTGACCTCTGTTCACTACGAATTTAATTTCTCCCAGTATACAATTAAAATAATCATGAAACCTGTTTCATTTAAAACTAGACTCAATAATGAATTTATAAATATAAACTATATTTCTTAATTTGTTTTGTACAATTTTTAATGATTTTTCAAAGTTGGAACAGGGGATTACATAGTCATTCTGAGCAAGTCACACACAATTATAAATATCTCAAAATATAGAATTCCTTTACTTGCTGCGTTTCTTTTATATGAAAATAGACTCATCAAGCTTTAATTTCACATCTCATTCAGCCTCTAGTTAAATTCCTACTATTTTTGGTGAGTTTTCAAAATCACGTCACTGCTACTGTCCCACAACAGTTTTAGTGCTAATTCACTCTTTCACACTTTCTTTGTATTAACCTCATTTTAACATACATATCACAATTCATTTTCACTACATTTCATACATTACAAGTATAGGTCCATAATTACATTGTCACCATAAAGCCATCCCGTTGAACAATTCGGATCAATTCCCGATACTTGATGGTTTCAGCACACAGCTCCACCATCATATTTCATATAATTCGGCTCTCTTGTACACATGGTGAACACTTAGTACCACCCATGTGACCTAGCTAATTTATCTCAGTAGCTCTCTTGTCTACATGGTGTCCTTCACCTGGAACCACGCATGCGACCTAGCTACATATATCCCGTAGCTCTCTTGTCTACATGGGATACTTCCCGTATCACACATGTGACCTAGCTACATTTATCTCTCTCCCGTAGCTCTCTTGTCTACATGGGATACTTCCCGTATCACACATGTGACCTAGCTACTACATAGTATCGTGTAGCTTTTCTTGTACACATGATGTGCACTCGACATCATACATGTGACCTAGCTACACTCCATCTATATTATTCAATTCTTAGAATGTTCAACCGGGATTTCTCTCTCTATTACTTATTTCCATTCTTCCAATAATCAATTTATGCTTCAAAATCGGCTAAAATATATATAATAGGCTGAAATATAAAAATGTAATTGAAGTTAATGTATTATTTACATACAAACTTACCTAGGTGCAAAATATAGAAATTTTGCAATTTAGTCCAAAACATTTTCCTTTCCCCGTTCGAGATCGATTCCACGCCTTTCTTGATCTATAATATCACATTTAGCCTAATAATTAATCACACTATTCATGTGGGTCTAAAAATCATATTTTTACAAATTTGCATTTTGACCCCTAAACTTTTGCATATTTGCACTTTTGCCCCAAGACTCGAAAATTAAACTTCATCCTATTTCCTTGTGTTTTATGACATACTGATCATTTTTCCCTTCTATGGCAACATCAAATTCTCACTCTAACACATAGTTATGAACAATAGATATTTTTATCGATTATCTTAGTTTTACTCATTTTTACGAAAAAGCACTTAGCAAAAGTTGTTTAACACAATTTCAAGCTTCATATTCTACCATAAAACATCAAAATAAACACATTTCACCTATGGGTATTTTTCTAAATATGAACCCTAGCTTAAATAATAGCTAGAATAAGCTTAATCGAGCTACCAGATTCCAAAATGTAAAAGAACATTAAAAGCGGGGCTTGGAATCACTTACTATTGAGCTTGGAAAGCTTGAAAACCCTAGCCATGGCCTCCCCATGCTAATTTCGGCCTCCATGAAGAAGATGAGCAAAATTGGCTTTTAATTTTGTATTTTAATTCATTTTACCCTAAATGACCAAAATGCCCTTACTACTAAACTTTCAAAAATTCCTTCCATGTCCTAATTTTGTCCATGAACTTAAAATTGGTCAAATTTCTATTTAAGACCTCCTAATTAATATTTTAAAGCAATTTCATACTAGAAACTTCTAGAATGCAAGTTTTGCAACTTATTCAATTTAGTCCCTAACTTCAAATTAAGCACTTTATGCATTGAATTTCTTCACGAAATTTTCACGAAATCATGAAATCATATCATAAACCTCAAAATAATTATAAAATAATTATAAAACAATTATTTCCATCTCGAATTTGTTGTCACGAAACCACTATTCTGATTAGGCCCTGATTCGGGTTGTCACACTGCAACCGCTGCTCAGCCCCCACGTGCGCCGTCTCGCCTTCTCACCAGCCAACCACCGGCCTTTCATACCTCTGACACCTGCAATCAAATCAAATACAACAATAGAGAGCATGCAGAAGAAATAAATAGCAAAAGAACAAAAAACATGGAACGAACGGTTTGTAGATTGGCTTTAAAAGCCAAAATCTATCATTTGTAATCGGTTACAGACATTTACCAAACAAAAATTAATCAAAGAAAGGAATAGACGATTTTGAAAGGTGATTATTGTTTGCGTTTCGGTTTCATTTTTTTTTTTTACTTTGTTTTGCTTTTCTTTGTTTCTTTTCATTTTTTTTACATACAAAACAATAATAAAAATAAGAATAATAAAAAGTACCTTTGATTTACTGTTTGGGGTGTGCTCCGGCATGCTCTCGCCGATCCGTAGGTCGCCGAACCCCTGGGGTTTGGCCATTGGCCGCGACGGAGAGAAAGGAGCCGAGGGCCCCTCCGTTCTTTGCGGTGCTACAGGTCGTGAAGTCCCTGACTCCGCACCCGTTCGGAGGAGGACCAAAGGGGCCCGTTTCACCCAACACCGACCGCCGTTCGTGGCGTGGAGGCATCCCCCGATGAACCCATGGTCGGCCATGGGGGAGGCTAAGAAGAGAGAAGAAAGAGGGAGAGAGAACAAAGGAATGCTCTTTGTTTTGTTTTGTTTTTAAATACTAGGGTAAAAAATGAAACAAACAAAAATTTGGGCCTTTTATTCAGTCATGAAACGGCACCGTTTGGATGGGGGTTTTAGGTGCCGAAACGGCACCGTTTGGATGGGGGTTTTAGGTGCCGAAACGGCACCGTTTTGGTGCGCCAGTGCGTGACCATTGGGTTATTTATGCGGCCAGTCCCTCCGCATTTTCGCAGTGTTTAATTCAGTCCTTTTCCTTTTTTTAAATTTTGCCCGTAAATTTGTATGTTGCTACATTTAAGTCCCACGTTGAAACGCTGCGCATGGGGGGGAGAGCGCGGAGTAATTACCCAGTTAACCCCCACTCTTTCGCATTTGTTTCATTCTGGTCCTTAGCAGTTTTCTATCATTATGATTTATACCCCTTTTGTTTACTTTGATTTAAATTTAATCATTGCCTTTTTTTATTTCAAACTGTTCATCACATTTTATTATATGTTTTATTTACTATTCATTTAGATGTTGTATTTTATTTATTTTAAACTTTATATGTTATTTGTGAATTTGTCATTTGTTTTTTTTAAACCTTTTTTACATATCAATTATTCTAAATATATACATGTATTATTCATTTTATTTTCACTTTTATAAACTGTTTGCCTCTTTTATATTTCTTTATTTTGCATGTTTATTTCAAGTCTTTCTCATGATATTTTGAAATTGTTTTTCTATTAATCTATTTTAAATACTTTATACTATTTTATCTTATGTTAAAAACCTTATTCATATTACTATTTATAAATTGCTACGTTTTTTTCTTACTTTAAGGTACCATTTTCCATTTTAAAAAAATAGTTTCTGGTACTATTCATTTAAAATTATTTCATTATTTTGAATTGTTCTTTTACACCTTTTCAAAATTCTATTTGTTCATCCTAAATGTTTTGTTTATTATTTATTGTAAGTTTTGTATTACCCATTTTAAACTTTTATGACATATGTATATTATTTGTTCTAAAATTTATATATATTATCTTTTCTTAGATTGTTTTATACATTATTGATTCCAAAAATTCCTTTTTCTACTTTATTTAGTTTTAAACTTGTTTATTATCTTTTAAATAGTTTTTATATTTTATTCATTTTGACTTGCTTTGTACTATTTATTTTTTTAAATTGTTATATGTTTTTTTGTTCCTTAATTGCTAATGTTAGCATGTGAATAATGTATGTGAGTCATTATTATCATTGTATGTACCATAAATTGTTCAGTTGTATTTCCATATTATTGTTGTATATTTATGTGATGTTGTTCATGTATTATTGTCTACACTCATTATTATTGTATCTCATATCATTGCATCGCGAATTAAACCCCAATACATTTATCCAACAAATCGCTTTATTTTAACCTAAACAAATGACATACGTCGTTCAAATACCGTATTCGCTACTATTAAAAAAAAAAACAAAAGTTTCGAAATAAGGTTTCACGTTTTGGAATATCGAAGAATTGTGCCCTAACTTACGGGGTTTCGGTTCTCTCGTCGATTCTAAAATAGCTAAATATCCTTTTGATTTTTAAAATACATGGGATTCCAATTTAAATTAAAGATGACCTTGCGCTCGTGAATTTATGGTATTGTGTCCTAACTTACGGGATGTGATCTTCCGATATCTCGATATAAGGAAATCTTTAAACCGTCGCTTTGAGCTAATTCAAGAATTTCAAAATCGATGTTAATAAAAAAGGATCGTATTTCAAATCCATTCCCGATTTTCAATTTTCGACATTAAGACACTAACTAATCAATCCGGTACCAATTTTTGGGCGTGTCGAGGGTGCTAACCCTTCCTCGCTCGTAACCGACTCCCGAATTTGTTCTCTTGAATTTCGTAGACCAAAATGCCGTTTTAATAAATTAAAATTTTTTATTTAAAACAAAGGTGATCCGATCACACCAAATAAAGATCGGTGGCGACTCCTGTTTTAATTATCATTTTTAAACCAAAGTCGATTCCCATTTTTCAAAAATAGTTTCTATAGGAGCCTAAATTTGACCCAAATACAAACTTATCAGACCCACTTAAGCTAACTAGCAGAGGCCCAAATCATCAACCCAGCTACCCTTTTACATTGACCCAAAACCTCTAGCCCAACAAGCCTACTAAACAAAATAGGCCCAAATCCACTAGTCAAACTAGGGTTTCAGAAAATTTGAAACCTTAGCCACCTAAATCACCCCCACTTACGCCGCAACCTACCCCCACTTGACTCTGCCAAAGTCGGCCACCTGCTCTCTGACGCCGCCACTATCGCGCCGGCCACTGCCAAGGTCACCTCAGCACTGGTCATTCCTGCAAACAGTAGTGAAAAGATAGAAAACAATAATAAATAACATTGTAATGGCTATAAAGCCAGCAAAATGGGTTCATTGTAAGGGTTGGATTTTTGAATACAAAAAAGGAGATCTCAATATACTCAAAAAAAGAAATCCAAGAAAACATAAAGAAGATTGAAGAAATAAACTTCATCAATCCAGCAGCCAAAATACACAGATATCAAACATTCAAGGTGATTTTTCATTTCGTTTTTAAACTTATTTTTCCATTTATATACATATTCTAAACTAAAAATAAATAAAATCATAAAAAAAGAAAAAAGAAAAAAAAGAAAAAATTTTGAATTTTTACCTCTCGTGCCACTGTGTGCGTGGTGGACGCGCTGAGGCTCTCGGTGACCAGATCAAATGGCCGTGGAGATGGCCAGCCCGTGGCCGGAGCCCTCCCTTCTCCCCTCTCTTCTTTCTCTCTTCTCCCTTTTCTCTCTTTTTTTTTCTTTCTTCCCCTTCAAATGATTTTTTTCTGGTTTTTAGGCTATTTATAGCCTTTAAAAACGGTGCCGTTTTGGCCTTGAAACTCAGGGCGTGAAACGACGCCGTTTTGCCCTGGGTCGGGTCAACCCGACCCATCCGGTCTAGGATCCGCGTGTTTTTTATGCGAAATGGCTATTTGCGCAATCGGCCCTTCCGCATTTTCAGTATTTTAAATCAAGTTCTGTTTTAATTATAATTTGGCCCTGATGTTTTGCTCCGCGTTCGATTTGGTCCCTCCTTGCTACGCAGCGTTTTAACAACAGGGAATATTGCGCTTTTAATCCCCCTTAATATTGTCCGTGTTCTAATGAATCCTTCCCTTTGTTTTTATTTTTTAAATCACCCCAAAATTTAGTTTTTAGTTCAATTTTAGTCCTTTTTACTCATTTTTGAATTTTTTAAAATTTTTGCTATTTTATATTTAATATAAATAATGTATATTACTTAGTTTCGTACTTTATTATAGTTTTTGTTATATTATGTTATACTTAGTATTACTCTAATATTATTTACAATATTACATCTCTTTTATTATTATTATTATTATTATTATTATTATTATTATTATTATTATTATTGTTATTATAATTATTATTATTAGTATATGTTTTATATGTTTTATTATATATGTATATATCTTTAATATATATAAATGTATATACTTATATAGTATTATTAATAATTGTTTTGTAACATTATTATTATTATTTCTAGTATGTATATATATTATGTATATATTTTTAATATCACATTATTCGTATATTTTTATATTATCCCATGTAAATACTTTCAATACTATATTATTTATATATTTTTATTTTTCATACTATCTTACGTATATATCTTTTAATAACTATATTATGTATATACTATTACTATATATCTATTTATGTAGTATTTTTTTAATGGTTGTTTTTACTATTATTATTATTCCTAGTATATACTACATTATACATTTTTAAATACTATATTATATATATATATATATATATATATATATATATATATATATATATTTAATAACCGTATTATGTACATGTTATTATTATATCTATTTTTACCCCTATTATATTTATTATTAACATTAGTATATATTTTATTATACATGTATATATACTTTTTACATACAATATTATTTTTATATATCATTATATTTATTATTACATTTATTATTTTCACTATTATTGTTTATTATTCTATTTTAATATTATTATGTATACATTTATCTTTTTGTACATACTTATACTTACTTCATTATTCCTTAATCATTACCATTGCCACTATTACTAGTATAATTATTATTCTTTTCATCATTATTAACATGTCTATACATATATATATGTATATATATATATTTTATATATATACTGTTATTTTCTATTATTGTTAAATACATTATTTTTCTTATTATATTAATAGTACAATAGTTTTATTTTCTTATAAATATTGTTATTGTTGTTTTAATATTCTTAGTTCTTAATATTTTTATATTAATTGCATCATTGTATGCATTTTTTACGAATTCTTATTATAATAATGTTTTAATCATACTTTTTAATTAATTTCAACAAATGAGGTAACGTGCCGATTTAACATCAAGTCATTGATTTCATCGCTATGTTGGGTGAATATCATCGGCTCGTGTTAAAAACGGAATGCCCTTTTCAAAAGAAACTGACATTTTAAAATTCTCGTGTTTCGATTGGATCACGGTTAAATGTTACATTGACCTCGCATTTTTGAAAATTAAGACAACACATGTTTAACGAGATACCAATTTTGGGCGTCGCGAGGGTGCTAATACCTTCCTCACGCGTAATTGACTCCCGAACCCTAATTTTTTCTCTGGATTTTAACGTGGACTTAAATTCAGCCTTCTTTTCACTTCAAAAATAAATTTATAAGGTGTCCGATCACACCTATAAAAAGGATCGGTGGCGACTCCCCTGTTTATTTTAAAAATCAAAATTTAAGTTTTCAAGTTTTCAATAGATCGCCACAATTATCGACCCCGAACTAAATTTTTACGTCGCTACAGTTTCGACACTAATTATTGAATCATTACTGTAGCGACGTGAAAAAATTTTAGCCCGGTCGCTAATTGTGGCGATCTATTAAAAACTTGAAAACTAAATTTTGATTTTTATAAACAGGGAGTTGCCACCAATCCTTTTTTAGGGTGTGATCGGACACCTATTAGATCTCTTTATTTTTAAAATGAAAAGAATGTTGAGTTTAGGTCTACGTTAAAATCAGAGAAAAGTAGGGGTCGGGATTACATGCTGAGGAAGGTATTAGCACCCTCGCGACGCCCAAAAATTGGTATCTCATAAACACATGTGTCTAGATTTTCAAAAATACGAGTTTAATGTAACATTTAGTCGTGATCCGATTAAAAGAAGACGAGAAATTTTAGTCTTTTTGTTTTTTTGAGAAGGGTATACCGCTTTAGCACGAGCCCTACAAATTCCATCCAACATAGCGATGAAACTACTGATCTAATGTTAAATCGATACATTGCCTCATTTATTAAAAAACAAGAATAAGATTTTTGAAATAATGCAAAGCAAATTGATGTGAAATAAAAATAAATAGAGGAACCATAAATACATTGAAGCAAATAACGAGTATGATAGTAATAGAAGAAAACAATAACAATACATGCAAGATTAAATGTAATAATAGTATCAAATATGAGTAAACAATGAATATACATATAAAAAATATTAAGAGTAGGTACGTAATATATTTTTTACACACATATATATAAGCAGTAATGATGTTAGAAATATACTATGTATATTATTTGAACTATACATGAAGTGATAAAAATATATAACTAGTAATGTTGAAGTATATACGTAATAATAAATGTTGAAAGATATATGTACATAGCGTATATAAGAAATATATATATATATATATATATATACATAATATAATATGCAAAAAGATAGCATAGTTATTCAAAACATATGTACAATAAAAATACAATATTAAAAATTATATATGAAAATGCGTATGTAATATAATATTGACATAATATATATATATATGTTGGGAATAATGATATATATATAAAATCCTATTACGTAAATATACATCTAGATATATCGAATATACATATATAATAAAACAAGTTCTAAGATTAATGACAATAAATAAGGATAAAAATATATACATGGGAAGAGTATAAGGAACATATGTAACTAATAACATTAAAATACATACATGGCATATAAAATATATATAACATATACATTAGAAATGATAATAATATAAAAAAAAACTATTCATACGCTATATAAATACGTACATATATATATAAATAATAATGATGAATAAGTATAATGAAAATAATAAATATAAAAGTAAAGAAAAAAGAAAATACAACATATAAACAAAAGCTAAGTATAATAATGATATAAAGAAAATAAAATAATAATAAGTTAAAAATAAATAACAAACATAATAATGTAAAATAGTAAAAAACATGTTCATACGTATATAATAAAACATATATTAATAATACTAATAATAATAATACCAATAACGATAGATAATAATAAATATAATAATAGAAAATATCAAAATTAATTAATTTAATAGTAAATAAATGAAAATAAATTAAAAAAGGACCAAAATTGAACAAACAACAAAGTTTTAGGGCTAATTCAAAGAAAAAGATAAACGAAAGGATCTATTTGAATGCGCGTTTAAATGCAGAGGGTCAGAAATGCAATAACCCCATATTCTCCAAAACGCGCAGTATCAAGGTGATTAAATCATAAACCGAAGAAAATTATTGGGCCAAATTAAAAATAACAACAAACTTGATTGTAAAATAATAAAAATGCGGAAGGGTTGATTGCGCAAATAGCCCATTGAGTCAAAAACATGCGGATCCTGTTCGGAGCGGGTCGGGTGGACCCGACCCACACTAAAACGACATCGTTTTTGCATTAAATTGGGGGGGACCAAAACGCACCGTTTTGGTCCCCTATATAAGTTAAATTTTTTTTTAAAAAAAACATTTGAGGTGGGGAAGGAGAAAAAAAAAAAAGGGGAGAGGGAGAGGGTAGATATCCGGCCAGAGGGCCGGTCACCAGACGGCCACCGGAGGCTCGCCGGCGCCGGCCACGACGTGGTTCAAAAGGTATTATTTTTTTTATTTTTTTTCCTAGTTTTATAACATGTATATTTTATGTTTATATTAATAAAAAGGTAAAGAAATATGCGTGTATATATGCGAAAATCAGAAAGAGAAATAGGAAAATTAAAAAAAGTAACCTTCTTTCGTTTGCCTTAGTTTTCTTCTTAGAATACTTGCTATCTTAGCCTGCTTTTGAGATTGTTGTTGTTGTTTTAATATGATGATTTATTTCATCCATCTGCCAACCCCTTTTACATTTCTTTTGATGGCTTTATAGCCGAATGAAATACAACCTTTTTTTCTATTTTGTGTTGTCTGTTGTTTATTTTCTGCTTTCTTGCAGGTGCAGAGGGATGGTGGAGGTGACATTGGTAGGTGACCGGTGCCAGGGAATGGGGTATGGGGTGATGGGATTAGGTGGTTTAGGGTTGGTGCGGCGCCGAACAGAGGGATTAGGGTTTTCTGATTTGATTGGGGATAGGTTAGGTTAAAATTGGGCCATGGTAGTTGGATTTGATGTAGGTGGGCTTATGTTGGGGTTTAGTTGATCTGTTTTGGGGTTTAATTTAGGGTTAATATAAATGGGCCAGTGGGTTTAATTGGGCTCCGGGTATAGGTTGGTTTAAATGGGTTAAGGGTAATTGGGGTTATTTAGTGGGTTGGCTGATACTTTAGTGGGCCATTCGGGTTTTGTAATTGGGCTTATGGGGTTTAATGTAAATGGGCCCAAAATTGGCCTATAACAATTACTTAAAGTTCACTAGCCGAACTTTAAAAAAAAGGTTAATTTTGCTATTAATCTCTGTACTTTGCAAAAATTGTGGACTTAGTCCCTATACTTTATTTGATCAATTTTAGTCTCTGAGATTTTCGAATTGGTAAATTTTAGCCCTTGTACTTTTCAAAATTTGAAATTTTAGTCCTAGCCCAAACAATAGCAATTAAACTTGTTTGATTAAATTCAATTATTAGTCCTATACTATGTTTACGGTTGTAGATTTAATCCATTTTCTCTAATTGGATCATTCTAAGTCCCTATACTTTTCAAAATTTGAAATTATAATCTTAACACAAATGGCAGTTGATAATTCATTAATTAAGTTTTCAGTGAGTAATATGTGGAAACAATAAGTTGACGTAACATTACACGTATGATAATATGTTTGGCACATTAGATTTTGGAAATAGAAGAACTTTACTTAATGAATTTAACCATTATTATTTTTGTGAGGGTTGAAATTCTAAAATTTTAAAAGTATAGGGACTAAAAATGACCAAATAAAAGTATAGGGATTAAATCCAAAATTTTTACTAAATACAGGGACTAATAGCAGAGTTTAACCAAAAAAATTAACAAAGAATTACTTAAATAGAAACTTTCGAATAATTTAACCTTTTGAAGTTGAATAATCAAAATGTAAAATTACTAATAATTCAACCACGTTGAGTGTAGTGTACCCTTAACTTTTAACATACAAAGTGAATGAAAAATGTTATTATAAAATTCCAATGCATGTATTATATTAATAAAGTAGTCACTCCACCCGCCCAAATAGTTATTTATAACGTCTAGTAAACATTTTAATTCAAGCCACCATAATCGAACTTGTAAAACATATTTTCATGCCAAAACTTTTTTAATAATATTAGTGAAAAATAAATAAGAGTTTCAACAATCGAATGTTGAACAACATAATTATTATAATATTACTTACAAATTCATAAAATTATTTGTTAAACCTATCCAATATTAAGCTCGTACTAGATTGAAGATTGTCTAATATGAGGCCCAAACCACATATAAAAGAACAAACATAGGGCTAATACCATCAAATGTCCCCAGTTATAATATCATAAATTTCAAAACATTTTGATTGAATTATCAAAGTATTAATATTGTATTAATTAGGACTTTTCGTTAACTTAATTATCAACTTAAATATTAAAATATTAGTTCGGATATTTTCTAGAGTATATTTGAAACACAATAATCAAATTGTAATGTACTTACCATGTAGATAAATTTATCATGTTAAAAAAAAGGGAGCAAAATCAATAAGACTTTAAAAGATTTTTTTAATACATCACGTAGACACTGAATTTCATCCGAATTTAAAATCAAATTTTTAAGTTTAATTTATTTTGGTCACTTGTGTTTCGAGTTAACATCAACACTAATTGAATCATTTGAGATTATTTCAAGTTAACGTTGGGCTTTTGTTTGGATCATTTGATTGGTTTAAAGCTCCCAAGCACATTTTTCATGTTGCTTTAGTTGGTATGCATTTTTCTTTATAAAGCCTGTATCTCAATGTCAAAATTATGTATTGAGGTAATTTAATTTCTATCAATTTTGAAATCGAATAATTAAAGATAATTATTCACTACGCTAATGTTTTCTGTCAATATTATATAATTTTGGTCAGTATGTAATAAATTTAACCCTTCATATATACATATTTTATTAATTTGATCTTGATTCTAAAAAATTCAACAAATACAACTTCAATATTTACAGGTTTACAAAAATGTTGCGAGCTAAATTTATTAAATCAAAACCAAATTGATAGAATGTGTAAACTTTGAGGACTAAATTTATTATTATAAGAACAAATTTCTATACAATTCATGAAAATCATTAAGGTGTGATTAATTGTTCTTAGTTACTCTTTTTCAAAATTGATCGGGATTAAATTGCTCAAATTTCTTTTTAGAGGAACCAATTCACTCAATCTCATTGAGAGAAACTGAAGAAATCTTTTGACCTTTTCTTTCAATTGACTTCGAATGAAGCAATTTTAAATGACCATAAGCATGGGGTACAACAGCAATATCTACAACACCTGGCAACCATACACAGCAAACTCAAAAGAAAATTATTTTATCCTCTCCAATTTTTTTTGAAGAATCAATTAGAATGTTCTGAAATTCGAGAGCAATTTAGAATCTGACCCAACAAGAAGATAACATGAACCAGAAACAAGGTAAACAAAGAGGTGATAAGTAAATTATCTCTTATAGTGTCATTCAAGGTCAAGGGAACCTCAACTTCAAAGCCGATCGCGACAAGCCCGATTCCACGAATTGTATAGCTTCTTCGATCCTCGATTCTGAAACCAATTTATCCATCCATGTAACCCCAGAAATCAACCGTCGATCCATAGCTTCCTTACAAATCTCACTTGCCATTTCAAACTCATTCTTCTTCCTAAGGAATGAAAGAACTTTACAATAAGTAGCCCTATCAGGTTTATAACTTTTCTTCAGTTCACCATACCAATGCTTCACTTGCTCTAAATTCCCTTCATCACAATACCCTGTAATCAAAGCATTGTAACTATGAATATCCGGTTCGATCCCTTTGTTCTTCATTTCTTCAAAGAACTCTACAGCTTCCAATACCTTATTGCCATGAACCAATCCTCTTAACTTCGAGTTATAAGTCCTAATATCAGGAACAACATTCTTCTTTTCCATCAATCCCCAAATTTCATCTCCATCAACAATTCGACCCCTTGAAAAAAACCCATCAAGCAGTGTGTTAAACGTTATAATATCAGGCTCTAACCCTTTCTTCTCCAATGTATCAACCATTGATAATGCTGAATCCATGGAACCCATCTCGCAATAGGCTTTAATAACTGTGTTATAAGAAATCAAATCCGGTTCGATTCCTAACTTTTCAGGTAACTGTTCTAGCAACTCCCCAGCGTTAATGAACTTCTTTGAATGAAGATAAGCTGCCAAAAGTGCATTAAATGAGTTTACCGTACGTTGACATTTCAATTCAGGCATTTCGTCGAACAGTTTATGGGCTTGTTCGTACATGCCAGCTTTCCCATAAAGCGTCATGAGGCGGATTACGAAGCCTTCCTGGGAGATCTCTTCGTACTTCTTTTGGTGTTGGAGGATGTCATCGATCAACGAGAACTGTTTTGCCGACGCGAGGCGGAGAACAGTGTTGAAGTAAGCAGTTCTATTATAGTTGCGGAATTTGCTGGATTTAGAAGATTTTTTGAATCTGTGGACGAGATTTTGGAACTTGGGTACCTCGTCTATGGATTTGGAGAATGTTATGGCGGCGGCGGTGGGGACGGCGGGATTGGTAGCTGAAGAGCGGGAAGTGTTAAAGAGGCCGGCCAGACGGCGGATGGAAGTGACTTCTGTTGCTTTGCTCATTTCTTTTTCCTGTAGGTTAAGAATTTTGGTTAACGAGTTGATAATCAAACTTTGAGGTTAGATAACGCATTAGAGGGGTTAATGGGTCGTGCGGTTGAGTTAGGGTTATATTTATATTTTTTTAATTTGAGCCAATTTGTTTAACTATTTATAAAAAATAAAAATATAAAAACATAATAAAATAATCCTTTGTCTCAATTTCACCTAAATTATAAATACCTTCTGCATAAGATATTTGTTCTTATTCTCAATTTTTTATTATTACAAGACAACTATACTCGTGTATGACACATTAAGTTTAGGGGTGACAAAACTTGAATCACTCAATGGTTCTAGATCGATCTTGTTTTATATAGTTTGAGTTTTTCTTTTTATTTAATAAAGGCAAAGGAGTGAGGCAATGCAGGATGGATTTTTTTTTAGACAATAGATACGAAACATTTATAGTAATTCATTGCCTTGCTTTTCCCTATCCATTTTATAAATTTACCATTTTACTTTTATGTGTATATATTATAAAAGGATAAAAATGTAAAAATGTGTTAAGACCCTAAATTACTAAATTAAGATTTAGCATCAACTCGATTAGTTTTTAGCAAAATTAATAGAAATTAATTGTTTTGAAATTTACTTCCAATGTAAATCCATATTTTTTTGACTTAGGGTAAAATAGAGATGTAAGTATTCAATATCAATAAAAGTTTACGCGTCATAAAATAAAATATACCAATTATAAAACGATGATAAATTTAGCAATATCCAGACTCGCTTTATTACCATCTCAAGTAACTTGACAAAAAGTAAGACAAGTTTAGCATGGCATGGCAGTGCTCATCTTTGTCCTTTTAACAGTTTATACTTTCAAACTGGAAAGTGGAAGGGATTTCATATCTCTGCCCAACCAAAAGACTCACACATTTTGTACTTTTACAGTCAAACAATACTAACTGCTAACTGCCTAAAGACATGAAAGTAACACTCACCAACCTTCTATTTTTACAGTTATTGAGCTTTTAGTTTGATGGGTAAATCTGTCTAATAAAATTAATTAATTATCATGAATGTAATAAGAGGTACAATGAACAAAAGAAAATGTAATAATAGGGTTTTTTTTTTTTTTTTTAATATTGATACAATACATTTGGATTTGCACATTTGTCCCATGGGCATGGCTCATAAATAAAATTTGAGTTGGAACGTATTTAAAATTAACAGATGTGGATTAAATTATAAGTATGTGTTATTTTATTGCATGAACTTTAATTTAATGTTAAAAAAATGTTGTTGGCTATTTTTAACATGTTAGACATAAATTATTTGTGCGATAGGAATATGTATTTAACATTTATCGCTTAAACTAACCACTAAGGTGATAGAATGACCTAATTGATACAATACTAATATTTTAAGTAAGTTTTGAAATTTATAGATCAATTTAAAATCTAGAAAAAAGTTGAGGGACATTTGGTGCAATTAATCAAAAAAGTAAAAGAACATAAACCATTTTATATTTTGAAAATAAAAGAAAATTTTAGTTTCTTAATTAATCCCAATTAATTTGTGACACTAAACTAAATAATGAGTTTTACTTCAAAAATAAATATGTGAGAAAAATGGTATTAGTGGTAATTAAAAAGTAAGCAATCACAAAAACTCAACTACTAAATTCACTATTAAAACCGATCCAAGTCCCCTTCAAAAATGGTAAAATTGTTTTATAGTACCTTCAAAATTTAAAAATTATAAATTAATGCAACACCCCCCAAAATGTTATTTACATCTTTCACCTCCTAAAACAATTTTCTGACTGGAGATAAATAATAATTAGAAGGCTCAAAAAAATTTTCATTGGTGCCTCCAACAAGAAACATAACTGCCGAGATTCTCTCTCTCAAACGTTGTCCTTGTGACCCTTGTGCTAACCATGCTTATCTATAAATATAATACTTCCAAGTTATATACCTTTCCTGGTGCTACTCTCCATTGTTTTCAACCTTCCAAAATATCCAAAAACACTCCATGGACATGGAATTCCTAAAGTCCGAGCTAAACGAACTAGCCATAACCGATCACCAAAGACTTACCGGCCGAAGAATGGGCCGGAGAAAACTCGAAGACGACGACGACAACAACAACAAGGAATTCAAATCCAAAAACCTTCAAGCCGAGAGACGTAGGAGACAGAAACTTAGTGACAGGCTCCTTACACTGCGCTCACTTGTCCCAATCATTACAAATGCAATTACCCAACACACATTCTTATATATACATTATTATCTTAATATCAATCACATTGTTTATAATTTCGTTTCTTTCCCTTCTTTTTTAGATGAACAAAGCAACGATAATCGATGATGCAATCACTTACATTCAAGAATTACAAAAGACATCACAAGTTCTCAGTGAACAACTGCTCGAAATGGAAGGGTCGTCTGAAGAAAGTGTAATGCCGATGAAACTCGAAATCGATGTTGCACAACATGATATGAAGAAATGTGGGATAAAGGTTTGTTTTTTTATATGAATCCACAGTCACGTCTTCATTTTGCAAATGATTCTTTTATTACTATTACAGGAAGAAGTTAAGGTGAGCAACATTGATGGGAACAAGTTTTTGATAAAGATTATAGTTGAGAAGAAAAGGGGTTGCTTTACTCAATTGATAGAAGCCATGAATTATCTTGGGTTTGAGCTTAGTGAAACCAATGTCACCACTTTCAGTGGTGCAATGCTTTTTTCATCCTGTGTACATGTAAGTTAAAAGCCTTACCAACATAACTGCAGTTTTTTTCTTGGGTAAAAACACATCTTTAGTCCTCTAAGCAAATTGGCTCCTCTAAAAAAGTCGGAGTAATTTAATTCTTTTCAATTTTGAAAGGATCACAAAATTGATGTTTTTGGTCAATTATAAATCATTTTAATTGGTATAATAGTAAATTAAGTTTTCAATATTTACATATTCTACCAATCTAATCCTGATTCTAAAAAATTATCTAAAAAATTATAAAATTTTTAAATATCTAAAAAAATTCAAAAAAAAAACACCTTTAGCTTCATATATATATATATAGACAAGATGTGTAAATTTTGAAGACTGGATTTGTTATTGTACCAATTGATGGAAAACATTAAAGCTGTAAGTAAATGTTCTAAGATTTTGATTTTCGAAATTGACAAGAATTAAATTATTTCAAATTTTTAGAACAATCAATTTACTCAATATAAAAGTTGAGAGACTTGAAAAATTAATTTTCCATTTTTTCTTTTCATTAGTAAAATATGTTACCATTGTTATCAATTTTCAGGGAAAATATGGGGATACTCTCATGGTTGAACACATTGAGGAATTGTTGTCAGAGATGATGAGGAGCATGAAAAAAGTTCCCAATCTACCATTTAATTAGGGAACACAAATAGAAGAATATAATAGTTTTATATAGCTTTATATATCCAATAAATATACTGAATTATAGCAGCACTAATATGATTTGAAGAATCTTCATTGATTTATAGTTTTATGGTTTGATTTATTTTTAAAGAATTTAATGAAATTTTATGAATAAATTATAAATAAATCTTATAAGTTGGAACATATTATAATTTTATGATTCGATTTTATTATATTTAAATTTGAGATATTAAAAATTTCATTTGTAACGGATTTAGTGAACATTTAATCAATAAACTAGAAACTAATAAACTAATACGATAATTAAGAGAGAAAGATACTCCCATTGCTTCTCTGGTAATCTGCAAGAATGGTTATCTTCCTATTTACAAAATAGTAAAAAGTACGTTTTTGGGGAGATCAATTGGACGACTTTCGATGGGCTAGTTATTTGGAAAATATGGAAGAATAGGAATCTCCATATCTTTCAAGGAGTACCATGGAGCTCTCAAGAAATTATCAAAAACGCTTTTAGCCGGGTTAAGCAGTGCACATCCGATCATAAAGGCAAATCCATCGTGAGGCAAGTTAGGAGAGATGAGTTTGAATGGAGTGGTAATTGGGTAAGACCATAGGCCGAAGGTGCGGTGAAGATAGATTCTGATTACGTTGTTGCAGGGGGTGTCCTAAAAGATGGGAGAGGGGAGTGGCTTCTTGGTTTCAAGAGATGCTTGGGTAAATGTCCTATTTTTGATGTTGAACTCCGTGGTATCCTAGATGGTTTATCACTATTGCATGGAAAACAATGTGAAAGAGTCTTGTTTGGCTTTAGTTAGGCATATCCATCAAATATTAGACAGAGTAAAGAATTGAGGATTAGAACATATTTCTAGAGAAAGCAACAAAAAAAAACTGACAAATGACCAAAATGAATTTCGACATAAAAGAATGATTACATTTAATCGGTTGTAACTATACTTTATTCATAAATAAAAAAACACTAAACTAGGAAGCTGTAACTTTCTTGCCAAAAATCTTTTTCAAACATAGAGATTTTGATATCCTATTTACAAAAATACCCATCTAGAAAAATCCTATTCCATGAAACAAAATCTCCTTTGAATAATAAAATCAATTAAAATCTTCACTTCTGAAATTCAAATCCCTTCTTCCAATCACCCTTCCCTTCCATATCTTCTGCATTGAACAACCACAAATAAAAAAACCCAAGTATTGTTAACTCAATTGATATTATTACTATCGAAATAATACTGGCGAAGCATAAAATTATACGTTACCTTGAGTCATGCAAGGAGGAGGGACTTCAAAGAGAGAAATAGAGAGTTGTTTATGAGCAACACCGATATCAAACAACATAACACCAGGTGAAGGATCATTAGCAATAATACATTTTACAGGCAACCATAAAAATAGCTCTTCTTGGGACAATCCTTCAAGCCCCACTAACCCACCATAACTAAGGTTGGCTCTCACCACACGATCAAAATGCACCCTCCCATCAAATTCAGTCATGCATGACTTTTCCAATTCCACTTCCAATCGACCATCAAGGTTAAGCTTATAAGATTTAACATTGTCCGGGAAAATACCGGCAGGCAACCCTCGGCTCCGTAGCAAATCCTGTATGGAAGAAGTGGCCATCAAAGGGAAGAGAAGAAAGAGAGTAATGGGCGTTAAGATGTGCAGAGACATTGTTGGAGATTAGTAAATGATTCTACTAAAATGTAGTGAGTGAAATTGTATAATGGAGGTGGTGGAGAACTGAGTAATTATATTGGGTTGGAGTTAACTAATTTAGCTATATATTTGGAGGATGATTATAAAGTTTGGTATACTAGTTTTGCCTATAATTATGGTATTCAAAAGATCTATCCAAAAGTACTATGTCAATTTACTAATACTAGTTTTGAGGGAATCACTGATGACGATGCATGTAAGCTTGACTCCCTTAAAATATGGTGAAAATTACAGGTAAAAATTAAATTATCCAATTAAGATAGGATTATTTGGCTGACACGTCAGTAAACGAAATGATTTGTAAGGAAAGAAATCATGCTTAATTAAAGGAAGATAGAGGTAACTTAATTGAGTTTCAATGTTTTTAGATAAAGATGAAGAATAGTTAAATTTTATATAATGCTTGTCGAAACCATTTTTTTCGATTTTAAGAAAAACGGGGATCGACTTTTTGAAAACGAAAATGGGGAGTCGCCACCAATCTTTTATTTAGATGTGATTGGGTCACCTAATAAAACACTTTGTTTTATTAAAATCAATTTTAGCCTACATAAAGATGAGAAAATAGGTTAGAAAGTCGATTCTACGTATGAGGAAGGATTAGCACCCTCATTACGCCCAAAATTGGTACCAAATCGATTAGATACTGTCCTCATGTCTAAAATTAGAAAAATGTTCCTTGAGATGGGGTTCTTTTTAATAACGTTTGAATAATCCGAGTTGGTTGTCAAAATTTTCTTGTTTCGACTTCCGAAAGTTTATAGTTCAAAAATTACAAAAGGATGCTCATCTATTTAGTCCAACGAAAAATCGAAACCCAGCACAGTAGGGCACGATTCCTCGAATTTCCAAGCGTTAAGCATTGCCTCACCTTAGAAAACACGAGTGAAATTCCAAACGGATATTCGATTATTTTGATCAAACAGGAGATTGCAACCCAGCACGATAGGGCACTATTCCCCGAATTACCAAATATCGAACATTTCTTTCGTTTTAAAGAGTTTTTAGAAAATGTGAGTGAAATTTCGAAGGAATCTTCGATTGTTTTGAACAAATGAAAAAGCGCAACCCAGCAAGATAGGGCACGATTCTCGAATCGCCAAACATCGAACATTTCCTTCGTTTCAAAGAGTTTTTAGGAAGCATGAGTGAAATTCTAAAGGGATCTTCGATCATTTTGGACAAACTGGAAATTGCAACCCAGCACGATAGGGCACGACTCCGCGAATTGCCAAATATCGAACATCGCCTTCATTTTAAAGAATTTTTAAATGAATAGGTATAAAATTAGCTTAAAACGTGTTAATTTTACTTGAAATAAAACGAAACTAATTTTAAAGGTTTGGACCTTATAAAACCACATTTCGCAAACCAAGTGGAAAACGATGATATATGACAATGGACACATATGAGATACAATCAACTAACAAACTAATAATTAAGTATAGCTAACCTAGGAAATATAATTAAACTCACAAGCATGGATGAACAATGATTGGTTTAACGACATCAAAAAATGAATGAGTATGGTACAACCAATGTACATAGTATACAAAACAATATGAAGAAACTACAACCACAATAATTATTAAAGCAAAGATTATAAAGAAGGAAAATTTGAACCAAATAATATATATAAACATGTTAAGGATGACGTGTTCACTTAAAGTTCACAAACGTATATGCATATAAAAATAGTATTTAAATGTGAAATTTTAAATCAAAACAATGTGTAACAAAATGTGTTCTTAAAAAGGTGACTTATGTACGTAAAATACATATATATATATGGCAAAGTTTAAGAGGATTCATAAAATAATTTAGGTATGGGACTAAACATGTACATAGAACTAAATTATTAATTATTCATGAACAAATATATATGAAACATTCGAACAAGTGTTATATAAATATTTTGAATAATATAATATAAAAAATGAACTACAAAATGGTGGTTAAAAAAAAAAAAAAATATATATATATATATATATATATATATATATATATATATATATATATATATATATATAAAGGGTATTGAAATAGCTCAACAAACATATAAGAATATTAAACACTTTAAAGTAATAAATATTACAAATTACAAACTTTAATTAGAAATGTACATGTACAAATATATATAGAATATTTAAAGAAATATCGTATAAATATCGAAATGACATGATAAAAAAACCTCAAACTCATTGTACAAAGAATACTATAGGTATAAAATCATGGATCTAATAATGTGAATAGATTAAGTATATGTACCAATATATAAGTAAAAAAATAATTTAAACGACATGTAAACGTGTATACAAAACATATTAAAATAACAAAAAACATATGGATTTAGTAATGTATAGATTAATGTATATAGATCAAATATATGAATATTAATAACTTGAATGGTACATAGAATATATGGATTTTCCTTTTAAGAATATATATTAGAAAATGTGAATAGGTTCGAAAAAGGTTATATAAGGATATTAAAATAGCTTAATGCAAAAAGAAATTTAAAGTGATGATTTTATAACACAAAATAAAGTCATGCGTGTATAAATATACATATAGAAATAAAAAATATTGTAAAATTTTTTTTTAAAACAATATGATTAAAAATGAAATTTCAAAACAAAGATTTTATATATAAAAAAGGGTAAAATTATCACGAAAACTCAAAAAGTATACATTCACATATATGAAAAGCGAATTAAAAAATGAATCATACAAATCAAAGGGATCTAATTAAAATACAAATAGAATGAAAAGGCTAATTCATAAATAAAATAATCAGAAAGAGGACCGATGTGCTATGCGCGCAAACGCAGAGGGACTTAAACTGGAAATATACCAGACCTCAAAACGCAATGCACAAGCAAGGACTAAAATGAAATAGCGCATAAACTTTTGGGAAAAATTAAAAAAAAAAGATAGGATGCCAATAGGAGTCAATTGAGACGCGGCGCAAAAAGAGGGGGGGTTAACCGTGCAAATTTCCCTTTTAAGCAAAAGGGCGCGGATCCGACTACGGGTCGGGTCGACACGCGGGTTCCCTTGTTCCCTAAATGGCGCCGTTCTATGTTGTTTATAAAAGCTCCAATTTAGCCCATTCTGCCGAACCCTAGCCTCTTTCCATCTTTACCAGCAAAACCTAGCCCCCCTATTTTTTAACCCCATCACTGATTCACCACCAAGAACGGCGACCAGTGGCTTTGGGACTCCGGTGAATCAATTTTCAGCCTGAAAATCCCTTCTTGACTTCGATTTGAACGAAGCAAAAGAGAACCAGCGGCTTATTCACAAGGTAAGATTGCTATTTTATTTCGTTATACTAAAAAAAAACAAAACGAAAAGAAAAAAAATGAGACAGATTCGAAGAACCCCAAAATATAAGGTGCTTGAAATCACCTTCAAAATAGTTTTTTGATTGCTCTTCTATTCAATATGCTTATGTGTGTCCAAAAAAAGAGAGAGAGGTCTTACAATCGAAAATTATAGGCTTTATAGCCGAAAATCATAAGAAAAAAGAATTTCTTTTCTATTTGTTTTTCTCTTTGCTGCTGTTTTGCTGTGCTGTTCTTGTCTTCATGCAGGTACGGAGGAGGACGTGGAGCATGGAGGTGGTACGGTCGTGTCGACGTGGAGATGAGGACGAGGGCTGCTGCGAGGCTGTTGCAGCGCAAGAGGGTGACCTAGGGTTCCCGAAAGTGTTTTGATTTTGGGCCACTTGGGCCTTGTATTTCTGGGCTAGGTTTAATTTGGGTAGTGGGCTTTAAGTTGTAATGGACTAATGGACTTTTATTAATTTATATTTGGTTTATTTTTATTTATTTTGTATTTTGGTAGGCCCGGGCTAAAATTGGGCATTACAATGCTCATATATTTATTAAAATCATTATCAAGTGCATTAACACTAAAGTGAAAAAATTCGATAAACCAAGTTTGGAAGTTGCATGCATATTTTTTAATCAATTTTTTTTAATATAGTGTACATATTACTTCTAATTATATAGTTTTTTTAAGTTCTGGAGAGATAATTGTCCTATATATTATATAATAATGATTATTTTTAGTTGTTAAATTTTATTTAAGTAATAATTAAAGTTCTTGTATGATGTTTAAATAATATAGATTAAATTATTTTTAGTGAGTTCGCCATCTTTTATTAAAATGTACATCTCCACAACTATTATGAAATAGAAGTATTCTTAAGTAAATTAAGTCTAGACTTAATTCCAAAAATAATTTTGGGGCTTAAATCGAATTTTGATCTTATCTATACTTAATTCATCTAAAATCTAAATTTAAATCCGATCCAAATCTACTCAATCTAATTAAATGAAATATACCTCGCCGGAGCTGAAACTGTCCCATCAAGAAATCCGATCAAGTTATAACCAGTAAGAATAAATCGTACCTGTTGTTGCCATTGAAGAAAAGTTCCTTCATCAAGTTTAACGACACCATGCCGAGGAAAGGATGTGACAACCCAATCATCGGTAAACACCGAGTTACTCGGCTCAGTAGAATCAGAATCAGGGGAGGGTGTGACAGCCATGCCCAAGGATCACCTAAGCGACTGATACCATGATAGAAACTTAACAAACACACACTGATTTAAGAAGAAATACACATATCTGATCTTCTATTAATTCTTAGCTACTTCAACTAGTACAAAGCCATTGTTTATATACTAGAGACTCACCTGCTAACAACCCTTAACAATAAAAACTAACTTTATCAACAGCCTAACCATCCTAACCATCTTACTAATTAACACGTGCATATTATGTACATACTGTAACAAGTAAGAATACCCGATATATGAAGTGTAATACCCCTACCCGTATTCATTGCCAAAATAGGGTGCGAGGCATTACCGGAGTTTACGAATTAAATTTTTTTTATTCAATATAGCCCTTTTATAAATATCTAAACTTCCCTGTAATATTAAATCGAGACCAATCCACATCAATCAAATCAATTTAACATATTTTCATGATAGATTCATGCATTTATATAAGATAACGTCATCACATATCTATAACCAGGTTTGTTAACCATACTAATGGCTAACTTTACATTCATTTCACGTTAACATTTACTTTGTTAGCTTATACATGCCATTGATTCCCAAAATAAAGTTCCTTTATTTACGAAATCCCGAGGTTGATAGTGTGATGTGTCTCAGACCAAATCCGACCTCAGAGCTCTTAACACTACAAAGCAGGAGAAAAGGAAAGCAGGGTAAGCACTTTGTGCTTAGTAAGCTCACGTAACAAGAATTACACTTACCTAATATTTTTCAGTACAATACAATAAACATTACATATATCCATTCAATGCATTATTACCCTAACATGCACAAACTCAACATTCAAGTTAGTACAATAATTTCCATGTATCAATAATATATATCATGATTGATGAGCTCATCAATACTATGATTTCCATTCCCTTGTTGTTTTTCCATATTTATCCGTTGAATTACTCGGAATTTCGATGGATTTTCAAAGGTACACTTTTAGTGTACACTTTGAATCCGTCAATTCATATTCATGTATGCACATTTCCATTCAGAGAAGCACACTCGCGAACCTCAACCTTACAATGGGATTACGATCGAGCTAAATCCACGCAATATAAACTCATAGAGTATTGTCGGGATTACAGTCGAGGCTAAATCCCACGCAGCGACAATTACTCTAATGAGCTTGGATCGAATTGCAGTCCAGGCTAAATTGAGACCCTAATTCGGATTACCCGTCGGGCTAAATCCATTTTCCACATATTCTTCGGAGGGCTATATCGAGGATAGGATCACCCGTCGGGCTAGATCCTTTTTACCGTCAATTCCTTTTCAGAGATCCATCGAATTTTCCTTTCATTCAACCAGGATTTATTTCCCTTTATATCAAATATATCAATGTTTCATCAATTTTCATACAGTGAACATTCAAATCATATTCACATCAATAACATACATTTCAAGTAGTTAAGAATATAATTCAAGTTACATGAACTTACCTTGATACTTGTTTGTAAACACTAAAAATCTACTAATCCCGAACTTTTTCCTTTCCTCGATCTAGCTTCGTATTTGAATCTTCCGGATCTAAATAAATAAATTTAATTATCAATTTAATACATTTCATGTTCATATGCAACATTCTCTATAATTCAACTATTATTTATAGTTCATTCAAAGCTGTCTACTTGAGTTATAGTCACTAAATTATTTATAACTTGAGCTACGGAACTCCAAATTAAGATCCGTTAATTTTCCCTGAAACTAGACTCATATATCTTCTTACCATAAAATTTTCAGAATTTTTGGTCTAGCCAATCAGTACAGTTTATTCTTTAAAATCACCCCTGTTTTGCTGTCTGACAGTTCTGACTCTTCTTCACTAAAAATTAATTATCTCCTTGTACAGAATTCAAATGATATTCTAGTTTTTTTCTATTAAAACTAGACTCACTCAGGATTCTATACATATAAATTTAAACCCATAATTATTTTTATTCATTTTTTTTATGATTTTTAAAAGTCAGAATAGGGGAACCCGAATTCATTCTGACCTTGTCTCACAAAATTCATTATATCTCAAAATTTACAAATCCATTGCTTACAATATTTCTTCTATGAGAAACTAGACTCAATAAGCTTTAATTCCATATTTTTTTCATCTTCTAATTTGATTCCTACAATTTTTAGTGATTTTTCAAAGTTAGTCTACTGCTGCTGTCCAAACTGTTTTAGTGCAAGCTGTTTATTACCATTTTTCCCCTAAGCTTTTAATAAATGATAATTTCGTCCCTACTCAATTAGCCTCTCAATTGAGCTGATTTTTCTCAATTAACATTTTATTCTATCACCTTAAACTAGTTTACAACCTTTAGGAATCAGAATTTCAGCAATAGACTTTAATTCCAAACATTTTCACAATTAGATCCTAAAAATCAATTTCTATTGAAATTGCCTAATAAAATCATCTCATAAACAAATTAAAGCTTTAATTTCATTCTATTTCATCATAAACTTACAGCACTCAACCATGGTGATTTTCAATTTCATTTATGAAATCAAAAACTAATAATTTAATAGTAGGACCTAGTTGTAAAAGTCTTAGAAACACAAAAATTACAAGAAAAAGGCAAGGATTAACTCACTTGGTGCAAAAATTATGAAATACCAGCTAAGATAACCCTCCTATGGCGTTTTTAGCTGCTGGAATTGAAGAGAAATGAAGAGAAATCTAGATATTTCCTATTTAGTCCTAGTTTTATTTAGTTAATTTTGCAATATTCTAATTTTACCCTTAATTTATCAATTTTTCTGCTGATTTCATACCCTTGCCGTCCAGCCCAAATAACTTTTGGGTCTAATTTCCTTTTAAATCCTTTCTCATTAGACTCTTAAGCTATTTAATCACTCTAGCAACTTTTACACCTATTACTATTTAGTCCTTTTCATTTAATTGACTACTCAAACATTAAAATTTCCTACTTGAAATTTTAATACCACAATAATAACATTTCATAAATATTTATAAAATTATTTTCGACTCGGTTTTACTAGATAGAGGTCTCGATAACTTATTTTTACCTAATTTCTTCAATAATTTTTTTTTAACTAGCCACTAAATCGATAAAATTTTTCTATCAATATTTTCATCGACTTTCCTATCATATAAATTTTCATGCAAAAATATTAAAATAAATTTCTCTTTAAATCGGATTTGTGGTTACGAAACCACTATTCTGATAACCTTGAATTTAGGCCATTACATGAAGACCTTTGGAATTGTTGCTCATTTAATTATCAGCAACCACAACGAGAAAAGGGATGAATTGTGGAGTTAAAATGAGAAACTAATGAATGGATGAATCAAATCCTTGGTCTGGCATCTAATTTATAGCTCATTAAAGTTGGGTCACTGTTGCTATTTTTTTCTTTTTCTTTTTAATCAATGTTGTATTCATCCAAGCCAATCACACACTAAGAACAAGTCGTCCATTGTCTCATCCTCTATCATACTCTATCATTAAAGCGTAAAATATAATGAAAAGGATTCTAATTTAACGATTAAGATAGTCGGTTATGTTATAGATATTAGAACTCGGATTTAATTTTAAGCACGTTTATTTTTCACCTTAAATTGCTTTAGACATGAGCAAATCCTTGAGGCCCAAATCATCTACCTCATATGCCAAAATGCTATCCCAACTCACATACACTATACGAATATCTCTCGTATTAATTGAATTTATATCTTCTTATATATTATAACAACAACAATGTCAATTGAATTAGCGTTAATTGGAACTTTAAACAATAAACTCATTTGTTGAAGTGAATTCATTTATGTTCTATATCAGAATTTAATCCACAAGTTTATCTATGTAGTAGTGCAGCGTGTACAGACCCGATTTTGCCCGGGCCACCAAAGCCCAAAATTTTTCTACCCCCGACCCACTACCCATTTTGAGGCCCAGAGAAAATAATAATAATCAAATAAACCCTAGCCCATCCCCCAACATTTTGAGAAAACAAATTAACCTAAACCCTATCTTCTTTAGCATGTAGAACCTAGACCCATATCCCTATTGCATGCTGGTGGCCACACTCTGCCGCCAATTGTCCCTACAAAGAAAAGACACAAATTTAATGCATGAGCAGTGAAGGAAGCAGGGGGTATTGGTAAAAATCAACTATATAAGAGAGGGGAGGCAGAAAAAGGAGGTGGGTTTTTTTTATCTTTTCTCGAATACAAAGAGAAAGGGTTGTAATACATAAAATTTGCAACACAAAACAGTGATATAAAATCAGATTTAAGAGGTGATTTCCAGACCAAACATTCTTTTTCGATTCATGCTTGTTTTCATTTATTTATTTACATAGAACACAATAAAAAGGGAAAAGAAAGTATACCTTGCTATAAGGCCGTCGACCCCCTTTTTTTGCCCGTGGCGGAGTTAAAGGGGCGGATCAAGGCGAGAGGGTAACACGTTGAAACTTGCGAACGTCGACTAATGTCTCTGGCGATGGGTCGTCGTCTTCGTGGAAGGGCCTTCCGAATCAGCCGCGGAAAGCAAAATGGAAAGGCTGGGGCTACCCTTCTTTTGTTTCGGCCGAATGAACAGAAGAAGGCTTTTGTTTTGATGTATTTTAAGTGATAAAAGGGGAGGTTTTAGGGTTTCTTAACCGGGTGACAAAGCGGCACCGTTTAGGCACATTCTAGTGGCCTCAAAGCGGTGCCGTGTGACCCCTGCCCATGTGACCGATCCAACACCCAAGGGATCGCGTGTTTGACCTTTGAGGGCTAATTGTGCCCGAGTCCCTCCCCTCTGTTTCGCTCGGTCAATCGCATCTCAATCGCGCTGTTTATTTTTCTTTAAAATTTGCCTGTAATTTACAGCGTTTGCGCTTTAGTCCACATCTACGATCTACCTTGTAGAACTTGGTTTATTTCAATTCGGTCCTTATATGTTGGCGCATCACGTGTTGGTCCTCTTACAGTTACTCTATTTATAAATTGTCTCATTTGTTTTATTTGTATTTTAATTTGGTCCCTTTTTTACATCCTTCTTTGAATTAGACCTCAATTAGGTCAAGTAATCTCCCTTTTTAGTTTTCTTCTTTATTTAAATTTATTTATTAATATTAATTGTCACTTATTTTGTTGATTGTTTATACATCGTAGTCTAACTGTAGATTCACCTTGTATACATCATTTTGTATCTTATGTATTATTATTTATATTATTACTTGTATTATTGTTATCCTCTAGTTCATTATTATTGTTTACCATTATTTATTTTGCCTACATTACCAATATATTATCATTTTGTTAATGCGCTCTTATTGTATTTTTATATCATTATCATTATATCATTATTGTTATTATCATACCATTAAGTTAATTAATCTCCATTAACTTATCATGTTATACATATTTTTTTTTCGTTGTAAGTTATGCTCTCGTTTATATTTATTTATATTTTTTTATTAATTCTATTATTAATTTTTATAATTACTCTTTTTAAGATAGCATGTATTTTATGTTATTATTAATTAAAAATATTTTATTATTATTAATTTTATCTTATATCTATTATTAACATTATATTATTTCATATAATTATTTTGTATATACATTAAATCCGTTAAAAATAAATTATGTGAATCATTTATTATCTTAAATTATTATAAAATATTAGCATATATTGAATCTATAGAGCTATATATTTTATCCTTATAGTTTTCTTTGTACATAGAAAATACGTTTCTAAATCCTATATAGTTCATGATAAAACTAATTTAATTTGTATACATATTCCTTTTATTCTAAATTCATTTACATATATATATACGCCCATAATTTGTAAATTCAATGTGTTCTTAAAATTATTATATTTGTATTATCTTTGCGTATTTTTATATATATAAGTTATCAATTTTAAAATGATATTTTTCGACCTTGTGTATAACATTTAATTCAAAATATTCATTTTATAAAATACATTTCAATGATCACATACATACTCTTACTTTGATTTTATAAAAAGTTTCTAATTTAATAATTCACATAATTTATAGTATGTATTCCTCCTTTAAAATTTATTTTATTCACATATACATGTTCTTCTTTAATTTCTATTTTTTTATTTTTGCATTTGAATACGGCATTAGGTTACATAGATATGTTATTGTGGTATATTATTTTTATTTTGTATTGCCATCATGCTAGTCCTTATTCATCCATGATTAGGAAATTGATAATTTGGTTGCTATCTTGTTAATTTATTAAACAAATCATGTTATCTCCTTTCAATCAATCATAGTCTCTTATACATTCATATTATCCCGTGTTTTTTATTTCTTTTCCGATTTTCAAGATATTGTTCATAACTTATAACCCTTTTAAAACAACTATCCCATTTTATTTCAAACCGAATTAGTATATTATAAGTCGCTTTCATAACTATTTGTGAAATTTCTTAAAGCAGAAGCGAGATTCGATTTTTTTAGCAATTAGAGAATCGTGTGCCTCTAAGTCTTTGGGTTGCAATTTCTCGTTTGCTCTAAATAATCGAATACCTCTTTAGAATTTCATTCATGTTTTCTAAAAACTTTTCAAAACCAAGGAAATATTCGATGATTAGCAATTCGAGAATAGTACCCTATCGTGTTGGGTTGCGATATCCCATTTGTCTCAAATAATCGAATATCCCTTTCAATTTTACTCGTGCTTTCTAAAACAAGGCAATGTTCTAATGTTTAGGAATACGGGGAATCGTGCCCCTCTCTTGTCTTTGGGTTGCAATTTCTCGTTTGCTCTAAATAATCGAATACCTTTTAGAATTTCATTCATGTTTTCTAAAAACTTTTCAAAACCAAGGAAATATTCGATGATTAGCAATTCGGGAATAGTACCCTATCGTGTTGGGTTGCGATATCCCATTTGTCTCAAATAATCGAATATCCCTTTTCAATTTTACTCGTGCTTTCTAAAACAAGGCAATGTTCTAATGTTTAGGAATACGGGGAATCGTGCCCTACTGTGCTGGGTTTCAATTTCTCATTGGAATAAATCGTTGAACATCCTTTTGAGATTTCCAAATTATTTTTTGAAGTCGAAATCAATCGAGTTTTGAGGATATAAAGGATCGCATCCTATCGTCTTTGGATGTGGTGCCATATTCTTACGAAACAAGAAGATTTTAATGACCAACTCGGATTATTCAAATGTAATAAAAAGAGAACCTCATTTCAAAAAAGCGTTTTAAATCTCGGACACAAGAACGGTTATTTTGTAATACCAGAAAATTTTTATAGTAAAATATAATCCAGTGATATAGTAAAATAAGGAAATAAAGTGATAAAAGGGAATTTTGAGTTATTTCAATATTGGGAAGTATATTATGACATATTGATTCAAGAAAAGATTAAATTGTAAAAGTAAGAAAAGTTTTGTTGCACAAGAGTAAATACTCAAAATTTGAGGGTTAAAGTGTAAATATGAAAAAGTTGAAGGACCAATAGTGTAAATATTTTAAGAGTGGAATGATCTAGAACCTAAGGAAAATGGATGAATTAGGACCAAATTGAATAGGTGAAGAACTATGAGGACTAAATTGCAATTTTACCAAATTAAATGATGACTCAAGGATGGAATTTTAAAAGATAACAAAGGGCAAAATGGTCAATTGGAGAGAGAAATCTAGAAAGCAATGATGATGTTGGAGATATTTTAGATTAAATAAATAAATAATAGTTTATTAATATTTTAATTTAATTTTTTTAAATGATATTTTATTATTTTATTATTATTTTATATAGTATATATATAAGGAAAGAAAGATGAAGAATCATCATCTTTTTTCCATGCATAACGTATGAAGAGAAAAGGAAGAAAGAAACTTTCTTTTCTTTACAATTTAGTCTTTCTACCAAAAATTCACTATTTTCACCCAAAAATAAAAAGAATTTCCTTAGCTATCAAGAGAGAAAAATGTTAAGGAGGCTATGGGAAGTTAAAATATGAAGTTGGATTCAAGAAATGAAGGCTGATGAGAGAGAAAATCAAGATGAAGGTTGGAATTAATAGAACAAGGTAAGAACATCATGATTTCAATATATTTTTAAGTTTGATATTATTGAAAAAGCTTGGGATTGATGTTAATGTAGAGTTTCCTTACATATGGTTCTATGTTTTTGATATGTTAGTGAAGAGAAAATAAGAGAAAGTGATGAGAAATAGTGTAGAGAAAGGAAATAAGGGTGTTATAAACATGGTAATTAATATCTTGTACTAAAACAGTTCTAGACAGCAGCAGTATTCTAAATTTGAAAAATCACCATAAATTGTAGAAATTTAAATTGAAGATTAAAAAAATATGGAATTAAAGCTTATTGAGTCTAGTTTCTCATAGAATAAACAGTGTAAGCAATGGATTTGTAAATTTTGAGATATAATAAATTTTGTGAGATAATGTCAGAATGAATTCGGGTTACCCTGTTCAGACTTTGAAAAAATCATAAAAAAATGAAGAAAAATAATTATGGGCTTAAATTTATATGTATAGAATCCTGAATGAGTCTAGTTTTATTATAAACAAACTAGAACATCATTTGAATTCTGTACAAGGAGATAAATATTTTTTAGTGAAGAAGGGTCAGAACTGTCAGACAGCAGAACAGGGGTGACTTTAATGAATAAACTGTACTAATTGGCTAAACCAAAAATCCTGAAAATTTTATGGTAAGAATATATGTGAGTCTAGTTTCAGATAAAATTTACATATCTTAATTTGGAGTTCTGTAACTCATGAAATAAATAATTTAGTGACTATGACTCAAATGGACAGCTTTGAATATACATATAAGTAAATAGTGAAATTATTGATAATGTTACTTATAAGCATATTATATAAATTTAAGGATGTGGAATGGAGAGGAGGAGGAGGAAAATATATATATGAATATTCAGTAAGCATGGCTAATTTGCATGTTTTAGGCTTAAGGACTAAATTGAATAAAAGTTAAACTTTATGGGCAATTTTGTAAAATGTCAAAAATGACCAAATTGCATGAAATGGATTAATTTTATTATTTAAATTACAAAATTGAATGAAATCATTAATTTAATTCAAGATAGGGGGAAAACATGTTTTAGGGATTAAATTGAAAAGTGTTGAAATTATGGAAAAATTCTGATATTTTACAGAATTCATGGATTATTATCAATATGTATGAGAATAATAGCTAGAAATAAGGATTAAATTGCAAGAATTATATTTTCGACCCTAAGGATGAAATCGTCATTAATTAAAAGTTTAGGGCAAAATGGTAACTTTTCCTAGAGCATTAATTAAATGCATTAGAAAATGAAATGAATGAAAATGATGATCAAATTTATTTATAAAGATTCAGACGACTCAAATATGAAACTTGATCGTGGAAAAGAAAAATATCGGATTAATGAAATTATAAACACAAATAAGAAATGAGGTAAGTTCATGTAACTTGAATTATATTCTTAAATACTTGAAATGTATGTTATTGATGTGAATATGATTTGAATGTTCATTATATGAAAATTTATGAAACATTGATATATTTTATATATAAAGGGAAGAAATCTCGGTTGAATGAAAGGAAAATTCGATGGATCTCGAAAAGGAATTGTGGTAAAAGGATCTAGCCGGACGGGTGATCCTATCTGATATAGCCCTCAGAGAAGAATATGTGAAAAATGGATTTGCCGAGCGGGTAATCCGAATTAAGTCTGAATTTAGCGGGGTGGTAATTGGATCCAAGCTCGATTAGAGTAATTGTCGGTGCAGAGGATTTAGCACGGGTGGTAATCCCGACAATACTCTATGAGTTTATATTATCTGATTTAGCACAGATGGTAGTAATCCCACTTTATAAGGATGAGGTTCGTGGAGTGTGCTCTCACGATATGAAATGTGTAAGACCATGGTTGAAAGATACCATGACAACTTGATATGAAGCGTGTAAGACCATGGTTGAAAGATACCATGGCAACTTTGATATGAAATGTGTAAGACCATGGTTGAAAGATACCATGGCAACTTTGATATGAAATGTGTAAGACCATGGTTGAAAGATACCATGGCAACCTGATATGAAATGTGTAAGACCATGGTTGAAAGATACCATAGCAACGACATGAAATGTGTAAGACCATGGTTGAAAGATACCATGGCAACATGGGGGAAATGAATAAGACCATGGTTGAAAGATACCATGGCAACATGATGAGAAAATGAGTAAGACCATAGTTGAAAGATACTATGGCATCATGTCAAAGATAAATAAGACCGTGGATGGGAGGCGCTATGATATCTCTTGAACAATTGATATTCGAGTGTAATACGTATTAGATGACGAATAGTTACGTGAAATGGTTGTGTGAAATGTTTACAAGAAGCTGGTCATAGGGAAATATATGTACAAAATAGATGTATGAAATAATTATGAAGATAGATAAACAAAATAAGAGTAAGCACATGGAATATAATTTATGTTAAGTTTGATATAAACTTTACAGGAATAAATATACTTAAAATATATGGAAATGATGAAACATGAAATATTGATATAATGAAACGATTGATATATACTTATAAAGAAAAGGTAATAGAATTAATATGTTTCATGTCATGAACATATATGATTATCTTTGATACGTTGATACAAGGAAATTATGTAAGTGAAGACAATTATTAAACTCAAATGTGACATGTCGAGAAAATAAGTATATCAATGTTGAATTTATATGAAATATATTGAAGTATACTAACAATGATGTGGCTTGACACTTAGACAAAGGATAAACTATTGATTGAATGGTAATATATTTAATTACAAGAAGCATTGAAATGGTAATTACTTAGATGAAAATAAAATTTAAGATTTTGCGAAATTTTGTTTATAATCTCGATTTAATTCCATTTGGTTTCTAGTGTATGTTTGGGCTTCGAGGGCCCAATAAAGAGACGTTATGATTATTTTCAAAATCTGAATAATAAATGACTCAGAATTATCTGAAAATGTTCAGTAAACTCCGATAATGCCTCGTACCCTATTCTGGCAATGGATACGGGTAGGGGGTGTTACATATTTAATCGGTTTGGTACCAATTTTGGGCGTTACGGGGTGCTAACCCTTCCTCGTGCGTAACCGACTCCCGGACCTTTTCTCTCAATTTTCGTAGGCCTAAAATTATTGTTTTAATAAATATAATATGTTATTAAAAGGATTTACTTCAAGGTGATCCGACTACACCCTAAAAGGTCGGTGGCGACTCCATTTTGCTTTCAAAAGTCGATCCCGTTTCAAAAAAAAAAAGGTTTAAACGACTTAGCGACTCCTTTGAGGAAAAACTAGAAGTCAAGCCATAAAATTGATTATTTCTTTGTCCTTTTGTCAACAAATTGAAAATTTATTTTGAAAATCATGGTCTCCTCATTCACATTCAATTGTATGATTGTTATGGTTCTGATTTTGTATAATGATTTTGCATTGCATTGCATGACCGTTGTGGTCACACCTTCTAAGTGGGAGTAAGAAACTATGCCTTCGTGAGGTTTTCACCTCCGCATGGGCTAGTGGATAGCTTCCGGAATACATCCATACCTATGATTTCGTGAGATTTTCATCTCGCATGGTCATAGGGAAATGTATTCCACAGGCTGAACTCAATCCGTATGAGCCTATAATGGGTGAGGATCGAGGAATAAGCTAGTTCAGTACCCTTACTCTAGAACTAAACCACATATAGAGAACCTAAGAGCCTTCTTTAGGAGAAGCTAGGTTAAATTATAGTGGTCACCCATATATATATGCTTTAATTATCTTTATTATACTTGTGTTCCATCGTTAATATTTGAGGTGACTTATCTTGTTTTGATTGTTTTTACATAACATTGCATACTAAAGGAGGTGTCGATTTGCATTCGACTACTAAATTAGAAAGTTTCACATGGAGAATGAATTTCTTAATAAAGTTGAGGACAATGCGGTACATGCATGCGTGGTGAGAGAAGTTGCAATCGAGAGAAAAAGAGGATAGCTTGTGAGAAGGATATGTATCGAGTTACAAGAATTCACTCGCGTCAATGCGGACACAGAATGAGTTACAAGAATTGAGAGATATTTGGGCTCGTTGGGATGAAGAGGCCAAGCGATCGTTCTACCAAAGCTATGGTGATATATCTTACTTGCTAGATATTAAGGTGGACAAACACATTAGAGCTATGGTTCAATTTTGGAATCTTTGCTTACAAGTGTTTCACTTTTGGAGAAGTGGATTTAGTGCCTACTTTAGAGGAATATCTTTGCCTTTGCTCAGGTGTCCAAAGGTGCAAGTTAAAAGGCTTATGCCAAAGTACTTAATGGCGGACCTTCACAAAGAAATTAATGAATATTTGAGGATGAGCGAACCTTGGGTGTGCTCGGGTTCAACAAAGGAGGCGACAAATGTATCCAGTGGGAGAATTTGAGAGATTTGGTTTTAGCACATCCGGATGAGCATAAGAGAGATCGATATCTTCGCCCCTAAGCATCTATGGATTGGTGATTTTTCCCAAAGCTTTGAGACATGTGGATGAGGCGATCAGAGCTTATTTTGGCCGTCTTGAAAGGAATCACGCCTGCGTACATAATATTGGCTGAAGCGTTGAGATCCTTGAACATGTGTCGAAAGTCGGGTAATGGGCGGTTTATTGGATGTGCCTGACTATTGATGGTGTGGTTTCACGGGCACTTTTGGAAGGTAGATAAAGTTTCTTATCGAGTCTTTTTCTGAAACTTATTCCCCGCTAAAAAGAGAAGCGACCATACAAAGGAGAGAAGATATCTCGGAGAAGAGAAATGGATGGAGATTCTTCAAAACCTCAAGGAGGAGGATATAGAGTGGAGAGCATTTTGGATGGTTCACGATGAGATCTGTATCGATGTGGGAACTTTGATTGGGTGCCTTTGTTAGGAATTTGGGAGCTCTGGGTACACTCTCTTGCTAGCATTGAGACAATATAAGTCGAGGCGGTTCATACCGTAACTTATGGGTAGCTCAATGTGAATTCTCTTTTAAGGATGCCCACTATAAGAAGAAAATTAGGAGTTATCGATGCTTGGAAGCAAACTCGTTGGATGAAGAGGTTGTTTGTTGGTTCCATAGTGGCCTTTGAGTATGTTGGATGGTTCAAGAAAAGGGTTAATGATAACGTTCTAGGCCAAGCTTGGAGAACACGCAACCTATGGTAGAATAGCTACGATTCGTTCCGTCGAGTTGGAAATTATCAAACAAGACTTGAGAGGAAGAATTTAGAGCTTGGGAAAAGATTGAACAATTGGAAGAAGAGAAGATGCACGAGATTGGATCTTTGATGTCCAGAGAGAGGAGGTGAAAAGTGGAAGAAAGGAAAACTAAGGGCGAAGAGGATTTAGGCGATCGAAGACCAGACTATAAGAAGTTGCGCTTTGTCTATAAGAAGCTTTTGGTTTAGGTAAAACTTACGAACAATGGCGTCATGAAATCAGAGAGGAAAAGACTAAGGCCGATCGATGGGAAAGAAAATTTGAGAGACTCGGACACGGAATGAAGAGCTAGAGAAGAGTCTATCGGAAGCGAGAAATGAACAGGGTGAACTAAGGGCTAGAGTGCGAGAACTCGAAAAGTCTCTTCATCAATACCAGAAGCAGTAATACTATGATGGAGTTGAGGCAAGCTTGAGCAAAATAGAAGAAATGAAAGAAAGAACAAAAGAGTTAGAAGCGACACTACAAAACTATGAGATGAGGATCAGTTCTTGAAAAGCGGTGAGAGGCGCTTTGGAAGGAAGCGGCTTCATCATGCGCAAGACCAAGTCGAGAAAGCTTGAGGACTATATTATGGGGAAGCCTGCTTGAGTCAGCGAGGTAGCCGGTGCTTACAAACCTTGGCGGTACAAGCGGACATGCGGCGTAAAATACGAGTTGGAGTCGGATCGGGGGCGGGAGCTAAGCTTCTTTGTTCATGAAAATTAAAGCTCTAAGCATTAGGGCAAAGTCTTATTTGTAACTTCAGTTTTATGTAAAGATCTTTATTTTCTAGTGAAGTTTCCTAAAAGGAATTGAATCAAATTGATGCCTCCCTTGCATTCATGCATTTACATTGCATCACATCATATGCATTAAAGACCATAAAAGATTCTAATTAATTAAAAAAATGTTTGATGTCTGAAGCAAGCGAGAATCTCTCGAGTACGCATCCTTACGGCACAAGAACTAAAGCAATGGATAAAAAACTAGAAAGATTGGAGCAAATGCGAGAAAGAAATGCAAGAAGCGGATGCAAGCACAAGTACAAACGATTAGCTAAAATCCAGCAAGAAATTAGGGACCAAATCTTTGGAATCGCAAAGAAATATGATGGAAGAAGCCCGGCCCGTTGCGACTAATCGGCGGACAAAGGAAAAGGCCCTATGGTTGACCTTTGGAAATAATAATGAAGATCCCCTTTACCCCCTGGTTTTGCTCCTGCAAGCGCTCAAACACTGACATGAGACACATACACAGAGGCCATCTATTGCGAAGATCCTCTCTACCCTCACGGCTTTACCCAGATGAATGCTCAAACACAACCCCATTTGCTGCGCAAAGGCCATCAAGTAACGATTAGGCCCGGCAATTTTAAGCCGATACCTCAATGCCAATCAACTATCAAGCGAGCTCGGGCTCTAATCCGAGGAGATAACCACAGTTAATCCTACAATCACGACTTGGACAATATGGCGAGAAAATGAGAGAAGTCGAGGACATCACTTTGAAAGAATTGGAAGAAACGATGCAAGTGGTTAGAAGAAAGGTTCAAAGCAATGGAAAGTCTTGACTATCTTTGTAAAGTCGATGCTAAAGATTTGAGCTTAGTTCGGACCTAGTCCTCCCCCTAAGTTCAAAATGCGAATTTGAAAAATACAATGGAATGAGCATCACGAGGCTCATATTACTATGTTTTTGAGACGAATGGTGGGTATGTCAACAACGATCGACTCTTGATTCATTGCTTCCAAGATAGTTTGGTTGGGCGGCATCCAAATGGTACAACCAATTGAGCCGTACTAAGATTAACTCATGGAAAGACCTAGCTCAAGCCTTTATGAAACAGTACAGCCATGTGATGGATATGGCCCCTGATAGGATTACATTGCAAAATATGGAGAAGAAGCAAAGTGAGAGCTTCAGACAGTATGCCCAAAGGTGGAGAGAAATGGCAACGCAAGTCCAACCACCTCTTTTGGAGAAAGAAACAACCATGCTCTTTATCAATACACTGAAGGCTCCATTCATCAACCACATGTTAGGAAGCGCCACTAAGAGCTTCTCGGACATAGTGATGTCTGGAGAGATGATAGAGAATGCGATAAGATGTGGAAAGATTGAAGCAGGGGAAAATGCTAAGAAATCAGCCCCAAGAAGGAAGGAAAATGAGGTGAACAATACGAGCTCATATGAGAAGAGCTATTCTAAGCCAGTCACTGTGAACCAACCAAGGGCAGCAACTACCAGCCATCAGGGCTCTACAAGACAAGATTCTAACCCAAGGCCCAACAAAGAAAGACTTCAGTTTACGCCTATCCCGATGTCCTATAAGGAATTATATCGAGAGATTGTTTGATGCCCATGTGGTATCACCTTTCTACTGAAACCTCTGCGGCCTCCATTCCCAAAATGAGTACGATACGGCGCCCAATGTGAGTACCACGCGAGGGTAGCAGGGCACTCGATTGAAAATTGCACGCGTTCAAAAAGCTAGTGGAAAAACTCATCCGAAATGGGTGTCATAAAGTTTGATGACTCACTGGCCCCTGATATAGCGAGGAAATCGTTGCCGATCATAAAGGGGTGAATCGATAATCAAGTATGGGAATAAAAGAATCAAGGCCGGCGTGGCGGAGGTGCAAACCCCATTGAGTTGGGTTTGGGAACAAATGGTTGGTAGAGGATTGGTTGCACAACATTCAAAAGAAAAGCCTCGAGAATCAGGAAGATCTTTGCAAGTTTCATAAAGATGAAAGTCATGATATCCAAGAGTGCGGTGAATTCAAGTCCATGGTGCAAAATCGATGGACAATAAAGAGATAGAATTTACTGAAGAAATCGGAAAGGCGAGAAGAAGGAGAGGTTTACGCCTCGGAAGAAGAAAGGGCGAGAAAGGGTTGAGAGAGTGAATCATCAGGTGGTGATAATTTCGCGACCAAGAAATGATAAAGCGGGAGTACCAATTCATGAGGTCATAATCCAGAGACACTGTTGCTTTCTCTTACAAAGATAGCAGAGCGTGCCTTGGAACTATGATTGTAATGTGACCATACGAGGAAAGGAGAACCCAGCTGGCACTTTAGAAGAAGGTCAAGATGAAGGTTTCTACACGAAGCGGAAGGCATTATACTCAGAACACAAAAGCGAGAACCGGCTAAAGGAAAATCTATAGTTCTTTGAGCAAGGAAAGAAGAGACATCTAAACTGAATCACTGTCAATGAGCCCGTGGCTGAAAAGGAGGCTAAAGAGTTCTTAAAATTCACTGAAGCCACAGTGAATATAGCGTTGTGAAACGACTATACAAGCGGTAGGCTCGTATCTCGGTGCTAAGCGTTACTTATGAGCTCGAGAGACACATCGGAATGCATTATTGAAGGTCTTTGAAACGAAACCTCGTCGCGAATGACATCTCTGTCAATAAACTAGATCGCCTTGTCAATAATATAAGCGCCGATAATTTCATATTTTTCAATGATGATGAAATCCGTCGGGAGGAATGGGGTCAACAAAGCGCTACACATCACCACCCGTTGTAAGGGGTTCACATTGCGGGAGTATTAATTGATACGGTGGCGCTAAATGTCCTACCCCTATCCACCTTTGAGCAGGTTACAGTGGATAATTCCCATATGAAGGCGTGCCAAAATATAGTGAGGGCATTCGATGGCTTTGAAAGGAAAGTAATGGGGAAGATCGAAATTCCCCTCTTAATTGGCCCAAGCACATATGAGATAGATTTCTTAGTGATGGACATCAAGCCCTCTTACAAGCTGCTTATTGGGAAAGGCGTGGATTCACTCGGCGAGGCGATGCGTCATCATTACATCAAAAGCTCAAGTTTATAACGGAAGGCCGCCTAGTGACCAGTGAGCGCGAAGAGGATATCATTGCATCTATTACCAGCAATGCACCATATGTGGGGACAGATAAAGAGGCCATAGAATGTTCTTTTCGGTCATTAGAGTTTGTAAATGCGAAGTTTGTTGTTGAAGGAAATAAGGTCCCTACACCCAAAATCTCTAAGACCATGAGAATGGGCCTGGCGACGATCGGGAAAGGAGCTTTGCGGGGAAAGGGCTTGGAAGAAGTCTACAAAGGGAGGTTGGCGCACCTATGCTCATGGACAAGCGAGATCGCTTTGGCTTAGGATTCAAGCGGGATGCAAAGCGAGAGAGAAAAAGCAAGAAAAGAAGCAAGAACGGAGAAGAGCGCGTTTAGGCGGGGGAGAGGTTAAGTGGGAGCCGATGACCTTCCCTCACATCTCCAAAACATTTGTGTCAGGAGGAACCATTTACTCCGAAGGAAGAGCGACAAGGAAAGAATCTTAGAAGAAGCGATGGGAAGCTTGAGCATTAACGCCACATACGAGGATAGAACTGGAGAAGAGAATTTATTGGACATACGGCCTTTTGAACTTGGAAGTGTTCTGAATAACTGGACTGCGGAGGAGATTCCTGTAGTCTTTAGAACTAATTCAGAGTAATGCCCAAAACACACTATTACTCTAAGCCTAGGAGCAATAAATGCCCTTTTGTGAGATAGGCTTGTGTTCAAAAATTATTATTTCAATGAAATGCATCTTTTTGTCTTATCTGGCGCAAATATTCTTTTATTCTTTCATTCATAACCATACTATCCACATCATTCTTAGATTCTTTTGTTCTCTGTATCTTCCTTCATACCTATAACAGGTCTCCGGATATCAATGATATGAGCAACGTTGCTACTAACTCAGAGTCTCATTTTGAGCAAGAAATGTGTCTAGAGGGATCACAGGACTTTGAAGATGACGGAGACTGCAATTTATCCCCTGATTTGCTAAGAATGGTAGAACAAGAGGAGAAACAGATCCTACCTCACAAAGAGTCAATAGAAGTTGTGAACTTGGGGGATGAACTAGAAAAGAAAGAAGTAAAGATTGGAGCTTGCATATCCCTAGAGACAAAGCAGAACCTCATTAAGCTACTCCAAGAGTTCAAAGGCGTCTTTGCATGGTCATATCAAGATATATGCAGGCTAAATCTTGGCGTTGTGGTACACAGACTCCCCATTAAGGAAGAATGTAAGCCGGTTCAACGAAGCTGCGACGGATGAGACCAGGATGTTTTATTAAAAATAAAGAGGAGGTCAAGAAAGCTTGATTCGATCTTTGGTTTCTTACAAGTAGTTAAATACTCGAGAATGGGTAGCCAACATCGTCCCTGTCCCAAAAAGAGCGGAAAGAATGCGGATGTGCGTAGACTACTGAGGATACGAACAAAGCCGGCCCGAAGGATAATTTCCCACCCTTGCCTCACATTGACACCTTAGTGGACAACACGGCGGGTTACTCACTCTTCTCCTTCATGGATGGTTTCTCGAGGTACAATCGGATCAAAATGCATCACGAAGACATGAGTAAGACCACTTTTGTTACCTGTGAGAACCTTTTGCTATAAGGTAATGCCATTCGGATTGAAAAATGCGGGAGCTACATATCAAGAGCTATGGTAACCTGTTCCATGACATGATACACAAAGAAATCGAAGTCTATGTTGGCGACATGATCGCTAAGTCGGACGGAAGAAGAGCATGTGCGAGTCTTGAAGAAATTATTTTTGAGATTGAGAAAATTCCGGTTGAAACTCAATCGACCAAAATGCACCGCCGGGCAGTCGGGAAAGGCTGCTGGGTTTAAGTAGTTAGCGAAAAAGGGATTGAGATTGACCGGATAAAGTCAAAGCCATCTGAAGCTACCTCCACCGCGTACTCAAAAAGAAGTTCGGGGTTTCTTAGGAAGATTAAATTACATCGCTTTCGGTTCATCTCACGGTGGCCGAGAAATGTGATCCCATATTCTGTCTCCTTAGAAGCATAACCACAGTATGCAGGGCGAAGAATGTCAGAAAACCTTTGACAAGGTTAAGCAATATTTGTCTAATGCTCCAGTGCTGACACCACCTAGTCCAAATAAGCCACTAATACTGTATTTAACAGTATTTGAAAATTCCATGGGATGTGTGCTTGGCCAACACGATGAGTCAGGAAGGAAAGAAAGAGCGATATATTACCTCAGGAAGAAGTTCACTGAGTGTGAGATGAGATACTCGCCAATTGAAAAATTATGTTGTGCCTTAATTTGGACAACCAGAAGGTTGAGACAATACTGTTGTATCACACAACTTGGCTGATTTTCAAATTGGATCTTTTGAAGTACTTGATGGAGTCAACTGCTTTGAATGGAAGAATGGCCCGATGGCAAATTTTACTCTCTGAGTTTGATATTGTATACGTGAACCAGAAAGCTGTAAAAGGGAGTGCAATAGCGGACTTTCTAGTGATAGAGCTCTAGAAGACTATGAGCCTCGAACTTTGATTTCCCAAATGAAGACACGATGTATGTGGCAACCGCTAAAGAAAACCCTCGAGAAGGTCATCCTTGGAAGCTAAACCGACCCAGAGCATCAAATTTGTAGGTAATGGAATCGAAGGCGATCTTGGTATCCCCAGGCGGAGATCATTATCCTTTCACGATAAATTGGATTTTGATTATACGAATAATATGGCGAGAATCTGAAGCATGTATCATGGGCATCCGTGCGGCCATAGAGCGCGAGATTAAAACACTAGAAGTATATGGAGATTACGCCTAGTGATTTATCAACTCAAAGGCGAATGGGAGGCGAGAGATCCCAAATTGATCAATTCTGAAATCGGTCCTCGAATTGATTGAAGAATTTGGCGACATCATGTTCTACTACCTCCTCGAGAAGAAAATCAGATGGCTGACGCCCTAGCAACTTTAGCTTCCATGGTCAAGGTGAACAAACAAGAGGATGTGAAACCGATCCAAATGAGTATTTACGAGGCTCCCGCTCATTGTTGCAACCTCGAAGAAGAAGCAAAAAATGATGATTATCCTTGGTACCACGATATCCTGCGATATGTGAAGAATCGTGAGTACCCCGACCAAGCTACTGAGAATGACAAAAGAACATTGAGAAGATTGGCTAGCGACTACGTCTTGGACGGAGAAATCCTATACAAAAGAAGAAAGGACCAAGTGCTACTAAGATGTGTAGACGCAATTGAGGCTAAGAAAATCTTGGAAGAAGTTCATGAGGGCGTTTGCGGGACACACGCTATTGGTTTTACAATGGCCAGGAAAATTATGAGGTTTGGTTATTATTGGTCCACCATGGAAGGAGACTGTATTAACTACGCCAAAAGATGCCATAAGTGCCAAATCTACGGAGATAAGATTAACGTGCCTCCTTCACCTCTGCATGTTATGACTTCACCTTGGCCATTTCGATGTGGGGCATGGATGTGATTGGGCGATCTCGCCAAAAGCTTCAAATGGACATCGATTCATCTTTGTGGTCATTGACTATTTCACCAAGTGGGTGGAAGCGCTTCATATGCTAATGTAACTAAATCGGCGATTAGCAAGTTCACGAAAAGGAAATCATTTGTCGATATGGAATGCGAGAAAGAATCATATCGATAATCGTTGAATTTGAACAACGATTACAATAGCAGAGGAAGTGCGATTAGTTCAAGATCGGACACCACAACTTCGTCACCATATCGCGAAAATGAGCAGCGCGATCAAAGCGACCAACAAGAACATCAAGAAGATTGTGGGAAAGATGGTGAAACTTATAAAGATTGGCATGAGAAGGCGCCATTCGCCCTCTATGCTTATCGAACATCCGTCCAGGACTTCTACAGGGCAACGCCTTTCTCATTAGTCTATGGAATGGGCGGTTTTACCCATCGAGGTGAAATTCCTTCCTCGAGTTTTGTCGAAGTAAAGTTGGACGAAGCGAGAATGGATCCGATCCGTCGACCAATTAAATTTAATTGAAGAAAAGAGGCTAAGGGCTGTCGCCATGGTCAAATGTATCAAAAAGCGAATGATGCGTACTTACAACAAAAAGTTCGTCCCCGAGAGAATTCCACGAGGAGACCTAGTATTGAAAAGATCCTGCCCATACAAAAGGACTTGAGAGGAAAATGGATGCCGGGTGGGAAGGACCTTATGTGATAAAGAAGGCATTTTACGGAGCACGCGATATTGGCGAGAAATAGATGGCAAGACTTTACCTAATCCGGTGAATTCAGATTCGGTCAAGAAATACTTCGCCTAAAAAAAAAAAAAAAAGAGAGGCCAAGGTGAAAACTTCATAAAGAGCATCTTGAGACCAAAGGGGTTTTGAATTGAAAACCCGTAAAGGGCGATTCAAATTTTGATCAAAAGTGGGGCATGTGATACCCAAATTAACAAGGAGGAGGGATGTTGCACCTTGGGGCATCTGCAAAAGTACTCTAGATCCCCTAAGCGCATATTAGGCAAAAAGGGAGTCCTCAAGAAGTTCGTGCAGAGAAGCTCACGCTGCGATATCTGGGGCACCCATTTTCCTTTGATTCATTTTGTATTCTTACAACGCTAGTTGTCTATGATTAATTTATTCCCTTCAAATTTTGTTTTTGACAAATTTCAATTCTGTCATTATGGTGATCTCTTTTAAGCATTTTGCATTGAAATGATGATTAATGGATTAATGACACTTTTACAAAAGAAGTTCTGTATATTACTCTGAAAAGTTTCTAAATAGTACAGGAACCTGAAACAGGGCCATTATTTAGAACTAACCCAAACTTAAAGATTGGAAACACTTGAGAAGAAAGAGTTTGAATTTGGGCCACCAATTTGGGTTTCTGTTCAAAGACCTAAGAAGAAGACAGGGTACCGATTCAGTGAAAGAACCTTGACGGACAAAGAGCAATGATAGCCTAAACATTAAAAAGAGATTCATGCTCACCACATGCTGCACTCATGTATTTATAGATCATTCATAGCGAAGCTAGTTAGGAACAATTGATTCATTTCGATCATAGCATCCTGATTCTTTTGGCATTAGCATAAATACATAAAACTGATTCTACAGGTCACATCCCTAGAATCAGCAAATTCACAAGCCTTGACCCCTCAGGCAGTAGGGTAACAGGCTGAATTACCAATCACCTTTCCTGAAATGGCTTTGGAGCGGCCAGAAGCCACGGCAGATCTCCTTGAAGTTTCAGCGAACTTTCTCCCTAAAATGGCGTTGGAGCGGCTAAAAGCCACGACAGATCTCCTTGAAGTTTCAGCGAACCTTTTCCCTGAAATGGCGTTGGAGCGGCTAAAAGCCACGACAGATCTCCTTGAAGTTTCAGCAAAGAAAATCAAAATTAGTCTTATCTCCCTGAAGTCGCGATGGAGTAGGTAGAAGATTGCAAGTCTTATCTCCTGAAGTTGCGATGGGAGCGGGCCCAGAAGATTACAAGTCTTATCTCCCTGAAGTTGCAGTGGAGCAGACTGAAGATAGCAAGTCTTATTTCCCTGAAGTTGCAGTGGAACAGACTGAAGCTATAAATCATAGATCTTATTTCTCTGAAGCTGCAGTAGAGCAGATCAAAATTAGTCTTATCTCCCTGAAGTTGCAGTGGAGCAGATTGAAGATGGCAAATCTTATCTCCTGAAGTTGCAGTGGAAGCGATTGAAAGCTATAAACCACAGATCTCATCTCTCTGAAGTTGCAGCAGAGCAGATCAAAACAAGTCTTATCTCCCTGAAGTTGCAGTGGAGCAGATTGAAGATGGCAAATCTTATCTCCCTGAAGTTGCAGTGGAGCAGATTGAAGCTATAAACCACAGATCTCATCTCTCTGAAGTTGCAGCAGAGCAGATCAAAATAAGTCTTATCTCCCTGAAGTTGCAGTGGAGTAGATTGAAGCTATAAATCACAGATCTCATCCCTCTAAAGTCGTAGCGGAACGGATCGAAGCAAACCCTATCTCCTCGAAGCTACAAGAAGAAGAAGAGCGCCAAAGAAGTTAGGACTCGACATGGCCGGGCCAAATCAGTCTTGTAAAAGTCTTTACTCTGTTCTCGTTACGCGACAACAAGCAAAGAGGGGCAGCTGTACAGACCCGATTTTGCCCGGGCCACCAAAGCCCAAAATTTTTCTACCCCCGACCCACTACCCATTTTGAGGCCCAAGAGAAAATAATAATAATCAAATAAACCCTAGCCCATCCCCCCAACATTTTTAGAAAACAAATTAACCCTAAACCCTATCTCCTTTAGCGTAGAACCTAGACCCATATCCCTATTGCATGCTGGTGGCCACCAACTCCATGCCGATTGTCCCTACAAAGAAAAGACACAAATTTAATGCATGAACAGTGAAGGAAACAGGGGGTATTGGTAAAAAAATCAACTATATAAGAAGGGGGGAACCGAAAAAGGAGGTGGGTTTTTTTTTATCTTTTCTCGAATACAAAGAGAAAGGGTTGTAATACATAAAATTTGCAACACAAAACAGTGATATAAAATCAGATTTAAGAGGTGATTTCCAGACCAAACATTCTTTTTCGATTCATGCTTGTTTTCATTTATTTATTTACATAGAACACAATAAAAGGGAAAAGAAAGTATACCTTGCTATAAAGTAAATCGACCCCCTTTTTGCTTCGTCGAAACTGGAGTTAAAAAGGGGACAGATCCAAGGCCGAGAGGGTAACACGTTGAAACTTGTGAACGTCGACTACTGTTTCTGGCGATGGGTCGTCGTCTTCGTGGAAGGGCCTTCCGAATCAGCCGAGGAAAGCAAAATGGAAAGGCTGGGGCTACCCTTCTTTTGTTTCGGCCGAATGAACAGAAGAAGGCTTTTGTTTTGATGTATTTTAAGTGATAAAAGGGGAGGTTTTAGGGTTTCTTAACCCAGGTGACAAAACGGCACCGTTTAGGCCTGTTCTAGTGGCCTCAAAACGGTACCGTGTGACCCTTGCCCGCGCTTCCCGATCCAACACCCAAGGGATCCGCGTGTTTCGGCCTTTGAGGGCTAATTGCGCCCCAGGTCCCTCCCCTCTGTTCGCTAGGTCAATCGCATCTCAATCGCCTGTTTATTTTTCTTTAAAATTTGCCCTGTAATTTACACGCGTTTGCGCTTTAGTCCACATCTCTGATCTACCTTGTAGAACTTGGTTTATTTCCAATTCTGGTCCTTATATGTTGACGCGCATCACGTGTTGGTCCTCTTCTGGTTACTCTATTTATAAATTGTCTCATTTGTTTTATTTGTATTTTAATTTGGTCCATTTTTACATCCTTCTTTGAATTGGACCTCAATTAGGTCAAGTAATCTCCCTTTTTAGTTTTCTTCTTTATTTAAATTTATTTATTAATATTAATTGTCACTTATTTTGTTGATTGTTTATACATCGTAGTCTAACTGTAGATTCACCTTGTATACATCATTTTGTATCTTATGTATTATTATTTATATTATTACTTGTATTATTGTTATCCTCTAGTTCATTATTATTGTTTACCATTATTTATTTTGCCTACATTACCAATATATTATCATTTTGTTAATGCGCTCTTATTGTATTTTTATATCATTATCATTATATCATTATTGTTATTATCATACCATTAAGTTAATTAATCTCCATTAACTTATCATGTTATACATATTTTTTTCGTTGTAAGTTATGCTCGTTTATATTTATTTATATTTTTTATTAATTCTATTATTAATTTTTATAATTACTCTTTTAAGATAGCATGTATTTTATGTTATTATTAATTAAAAATATTTTATTATTATTAATTTTATCTTATATCTATTATTAACATTATATTATTTCATATAATTATTTTGTATATACATTAAATCCGTTAAAAGTAAATTATGTGAATCATTTATTATCTTAAATTATTATAAAATATTAGCATATATTGAATCTATAGAGCTATATATTTTATCCTTATAGTTTTCTTTGTACATAGAAAATACGTTTCTAAATCTATATAGTTCATGATAAAACTAATTTAATTTGTATACATATTCCTTTTATTCTAAATTCATTTTATATATATATATACGCCCATAATTTGTAAATTCAATGTGTTCTTAAAATTATTATATTTGTATTATCTTTGCGTATTTTTATATATATAAGTTATCAATTTTAAAATGATATTTTTCGACCTTGTGTATAACATTTAATTCAAAATATTCATTTTATAAAATACATTTCAATGATCACATACATACTCTTACTTTGATTTTATAAAAGTTTCTAATTTAATAATTCACATAATTTATAGTATGTATTCCTCCTTTAAAATTTATTTTATTCACATATACATGTTCTTCTTTAATTTCTATTTTTGTATTTTTGCATTTGAATACGGCATTAGGTTACATAGATATGTTATTGTGGTATATTATTTTTATTTTGTATTGCCATCATGCTAGTCCTTATTCATCCATGATTAGGAAATTGATAATTTGGTTGCTATTTTGTTAATTTATTAAACGAATCATGTTATCTCCTTTCAATCAATCATAGTCTCTTATACATTCATATTATCCCGTATTTTTTATTTCTTTTCCGATTTTCAAGATATTGTTCATAACTTATAACCCTTTTAAAACAACTATCCCATTTTATTTCAAACCGAATTAGTATATTATAAGTCGCTTTCATAACTATTTGTCGAAATTTCTTAAAACGAAGGCGAGATTCGATTTTTTTTAGCAATTCGAGGAATCGTGCCCTACCGTGCTGGGTTGCAATTTCTCGTTTGCTCTAAATAATCGAATACCTCTTTAGAATTTCATTCATGTTTTCTAAAAACTTTTCAAAACCAAGGAAATATTCGATGATTAGCAATTCGGGAATAGTACCCTATCGTGTTGGGTTGCGATATCCCATTTGTCTCAAATAATCGAATATCCCTTTTCAATTTTACTCGTGCTTTCTAAAACAAGGCAATGTTCTAATGTTTAGGAATACGGGGAATCGTGCCCTACTGTGCTGGGTTGCAATTTCTCGTTTGCTCTAAATAATCGAATACCTCTTTAGAATTTCATTCATGTTTTCTAAAAACTTTTCAAAACCAAGGAAATATTCGATGATTAGCAATTCGGGAATAGTACCCTATCGTGTTGGGTTGCGATATCCCATTTGTCTCAAATAATCGAATATCCCTTTTCAATTTTACTCGTGCTTTCTAAAACAAGGCAATGTTCTAATGTTTAGGAATACGGGGAATCGTGCCCTACTGTGCTGGGTTTCAATTTCTCATTGGAATAAATCGTTGAGCATCCTTTTGAGATTTCCAAATTATTTTTTGAAGTCGAAATCAATCGAGTTTTTGAGGATATAAAGGATCGCATCCTATCGTGCTGGATGTGGTGCCATATTCTTCTGAAACAAGAAGATTTTAATGACCAACTCGGATTATTCAAATGTAATAAAAAAGAGAACCTCATTTCAAAAAACGTTTTAAATCTCAGACACAAGGACAGTTATTTAATCGGTTTGGTACCAATTTTGGGCGTTACGGGGTGCTAACCCTTCCTCGTGCGTAACCGACTCCCGGACCTTTTCTCTCAATTTTCGTAGGCCTAAAATTATTGTTTTAATAAATATAATATTTTATTAAAAGGATTTACTTCAAGGTGATCCGACTACACCCTAAAAAGGTCGGTGACGACTCCATTTTTGCTTTCCAAAAAGTCGATCCCCGTTTTCAAAAAAAAATGGTTTCGACACAGCGAATTTAATAAATTTTATAATAAAAAAAACCCTTAATTGTAGGTTGTTTAAATGTGAAAATCTATGAATATAATACAACTAATATGCTGCTATTTGATGAATTTAATTAGTCTGCTCTTATCAATTTGAAAATAATAATAACAAAATTGAAGAAAAAGAAAAAAGTTATCCAAATCCATTATCATTGGTAATAGAATTTGTTTTATCAATTACAATAACGAGAAGGGGATGGGGATGGGGATGGGGATGGGGATGGGAGATAATAGACAAATACAAAGCTATTGAATAGGTATAATTTTATCATTATATTTATTTATATATAATTTTTAAATTTTAAAGAGATTAAAAGAATAAATTTACCATGTTAAGAGAGGTTAAAGTTATTATTGAATGTTTCTTTGCCTCAAATCGTGATAACGGAGTTTGAACTCATATAATTTAATTCTTTGATAAAAATTTTAACCATTATAACTATTGATCATAGAAATTAACAACCATTATATTTTTAATGGATAAATCTCAAAATTACATATGAATTTTTATTCAATGTGCAATTTAATATATGAACTTTGATTTGGTGCAATCATATATATGAAACTTTGCTTGTAATTCAAATAGATATATGAAACTTTAATTTTGATTCAACTATACACGTTTATTTTATTATAGATAAATATATATAATTATTTGTGTATGTAATATGTAAGCGCAAAATAATTGTGTAATGATAATTATGTTAATAATTTATAAAAATTAAATCAAATGAAAATTTTATATATAAAATTACACAAAATTAAAATTTATTATTAATCAAAATTTATATATAAACAATAAAATTATACATTAAATATTTCGAATTTGTTTTTAATTAAGTTTTTCTTTTTGATAATGTGAAGTGTCGAATTGTGTTCCAAAGCCCGTTCTTAGTGGACTACAGCACCACCAAACAACTTCTTTTTGGGGGCACTACAAAACTTTGTCTGTGTGTCGACCGATTAAATTGACTTTTAAGTTCTTTTGTTCATTAATGAAATTGACTTTTTTAAGTTGAGCATATCAATTAGTAGCACTTTGCTGATACTTAATAGTCAATTAGAGTTAATCAGTCTCTCATCAGCTGCCTAAGTTTTCACATCCAAGAGAGAGCAACCCAATGTATATAATTAATATAAAGAATGAGGATTAAATTTGCAATTTGCATTGACAAATTATATTACTAGTATTATTTTATAACAAGATTAGGTTTGTTTACATGATAACAAATACACTGTTGAAGCAAATCAAAGAAAAGGCCTACTTAGATACGTCAATGATAACAATGTATACGGTCTTCAATGTTAATTATTTTGAGTATATAATCATTTCACCATATCTTATACATTATACTATACTAGCATTTCATTTTAATTAGAGGGATAATCTTATGAGAGGAATTATGGGTAGTTCTAGATATTATATAAAGAAATAGGCTTAATGATAAATTTAGTCATTAATGTTTGTATATTTTGTCAAAATAGCCATAATTGTATTTTTCAGCATTTTCCGGTCATTAACTCTTTTTTTTTCAATCTACTTTTCCTAATAGATTTAATGAATAAATTCAATGTTTCAATTTTTCTTCTTTTTCAAAAGGTTTCAACCTTTTATACGTTTGTTCTTGAAAAGTTTTCTATTCAGATTACTTTTTTAGATAATTACGTTTATTTTCTTTAAATTAAGAGTAATTTTTTTTAATTTAATGTATTATTTATTTATTTTATTGTCTTCCACATATAATTATCTTATTGGGTTATCTAAGTAATAAATTACATCTCATCAAAAATATTCCACATATGAAATTCCACATCATCCCTATTAACTTTTTTAACGGTACTTTCATTAAATCTGTTAGAAAAAACAGATTGAAAAAAAAATACAGAGGTTGACGGCCAAAAAAGACTCAAAAATACAATTAGGACCATTTTGACAAAACATGCAAATGTTAGTGGCCAAATTTGTCATTAAGCCAAAAATATATAAGATAAGTATTAAAAAGCATTGTTGTAACCATATTTTGTAAAACGGGAATCGACTTGGATTTTGAAAGTGAAAAAAAACGGGGAGTCGCCACCAATCCTTTTTGATGAGGTGTGATCGGGTCACCTAAAATCATTTTAATAAAAGTTGAGATTTACTAAAACAACAATTTTTGGTCTACGAAAATCAGAAAATGAGTTCGGGAGTCGGTTACGCACGAGGAAGGATTAGCACCCTCGATACGCCCAAAATTGGTACCTAGTTATTAGTGTCTTAGTATCGAAAATTAAAGATTTGAAAGATTTTTGAAATATGATCCTTCTTTATAAAAAGCTAAGTGTTAAAGACCCCCTCGTCTCAAAATATGAAACGTCACATCCAGTAAGTTAGGACACGATGTCTTGAAGTTTCGAGAGCGAGCTTGCCTTTTATATAAAATTCGCGTATTTTAATTTATTAAAAGGGTATTCGATTATTTAGAGTAAACGAGAGAAATCGAAGCCCAGTAAGTTAGGGCATGTTTCTCGAATTCTTCAAATACCGAATATTGCCTTTATTTTAAAACAAATTCTTATTTCAAGGTGACAAAAATGTCATACCCGGTAAGTTAGGGCACAACGCTTCATATCTCCGAGAATAAGCATTTTTCAAAACTCGTATAGCGATTTAAAAGGGTATTCCGTTATCTAGGTTAAATGAGAAAAGTCGAAACCCAGTAAGTTAGGGCACGATTATCTCGAATTTCCTAATAACGGATATCGCTTTTATGAAAGAATTTTAAGATATCGGGTAAAAAGTATGATGTGATTTGTGGTAAAATATAAAAGCAAATTATGGTATTAATAGTAATGTATAATAATGAGTGTGACAATGTCAATGACAATAATATGAGCAATTATGATAAAGAGGACGTAAATATAAGGCTAATAATATAAAGCAAATACATAAGGGAAATGAAATAAACGAATGCATAAGTAAATAAAGGAAATATAGAACATGACAGCACGAAAATGACCATAATGATGAAAAAATAATAACAATGTTGATAATGGTGGTGGTAAAACAACAATATTGATGACAATGATAAAAGCAATAATAAGAGTATTAATATTTTGTATTAATAATAATAATAATAGTAAATAGTAATAAAAAATGAAAATAATAGTGATAGTAATAGCGAATACACATAGTAATAACAATAATACAAATAACAAACAACCTAAAGTTTAAAATTATTTACAAAGATATAAATAAATGATAAAATATTACTAATATGGGTAACAACATATAAATAAAATAAGTGGGTCAAAATACATGTATTAAATTAGATAATATAACAATAACATATGAGTAAATTCAAAAAGAAGGAAAATATAATAACAATAATAGTAAAAAATACAATTATAATAATTGTCGAAATCAATTTTTTTGATTTAAAAAATTTTAAATTTAATAAAAAAGGAGGAATCGACTTTTTGAAAAACGAAATATGGAGTCGCCACCGATCCTTTTGTTTTGGTGTGATCGGGTCACCTAAGAATTTGGTTATTTTAATAAAATATTTTTGGTTTACTAAAATAACAATTTTGGTCTACGAAAATATGAGAAAATGGGTTCGGGAGTCGATTACGTATGAGGAAGGATTAGCACCCTCACTACGCCCAAAATTGGTACCAAATCGATTAAATACTGTCCTTATGTCTAAAAAAATATTTTTGGAATGTGGCTCTTTTTAATAAAGGTTGAATAACCCAAGTTGATTGTCAAAAATCTTCTTGTTTCGACGTCCGAAAGTTTATAATTTGAAATTAACAAAAGGATGCCCAGTTATTTGATCCAACAAAAAATCGAAACCCAGCACGGTAGGGCACGATTCCTCGTATTTCCAAACATCGAACGTTGCCTTACTTTATAAAATACGTGTGAAAATTCCGAGGAGATATTCGATTATTTTGGGCAAATAAAAAAGCGCAACCCAACACGATAGGGCTTGATTCTCAAATCGCCAAACATCGAACATCGCCTTCATTTTGAAAGATTTTAGGAAATGTGAGTGAAATTCTGAAGGGATGTTCAATTGTTTCGAACCAATGAAAAAGCGCAACCCAGCACGATAGGGCACGATTCTCAAATCGCCAAATATTGAACATCGTCTTCTTTTTTTAAGTATTTTTTATAAACATGAGTGAGAATATAAAGGAATGTTCGATCGTTTTGAGCAAACGAGAAATCACAATCCAGCACGATAGGGCATGATTCTCGAATTGTCAAACACCAAATATTGCCTTCGTTTTAAATTATTTTTAGAAGATATGAAAGGAAATTTTGAAGGGATACTCGATTATTTTGAGCAAACGCAAAATTGCAACCCAACACATTAGGGCACGATTCCGCTAATTGCCAAACATCGAATCTCGTCTTCGTTTTGAAGAATTTTTGAATGAATGATTATAAAGCTAGTTTAAGACGTATTAATTTGGTTTGAAATAAGACGAAATAAACCGTAAAATTTGGGCTTTATAAAACCACATTTCAAAAATTAAGTGAAACGATGATATAGGGTAAAAGGCATATATGATGGTACGATGCTTGATGAATAATAATATTAATCGACTAGAAGAATATACAATTGAATATAAAAGATCATAATCAAATCTCATTCGCATACGAAGAACCATTCACAAATCATTAAGAAGAATACCATACAATGATTATATATTCATGCCATAAGACATAAAGAAAACAACAAGATATGTGTGAAGCAAATGAAATGTAAAAATCAAAATTGTATAAGAATTAATAAGTTAGGTATATAGGTTGACAAGCTTTTAAAAAAAAATAGGGATATACATAAAGAAAAATATTTATATAAAGTTATATGAAAATAATAAAGTATACCATAGTAAAATAATTTAATATGTACCATATACATATAAAAAGAAAAATAATTTTAATGACATATACACCATATATATATAAAAGGATCGAATATGAGGATAAAATATAAATATGTATATAAGAATATATGAAAACTCTTTTTTTTTTTAAAATGAATGATAAAACGATTTTAAGGATACATCAAGTTTTAAAATGGGAAAATATGTAACAACACAAAACAAGTATTATGTATCTAAAATAAATAATATATGAAAACCTTAGATTAATAATAAAATAATTTAAAAGCGAAGGATACGACAAATTTTAAATTAATATGGAAAAATGGTTAAAACTTAAATATGCACATAAAAACATAAAATAAATAATACACAAAATAATTTAAAATTATTTTATATGATTTTAAAACAAGTAACAAACATGAAAGTTTGAGATAAACAAAAGATGAAATAGCCATAACAAACAAGATACAAGTTAGTAATATAAAAATAATTTTAAAATAAATATCGAAAGAAGAAGATTAAAGTAAGCCTACATGAAATAATATACATTAGTTTAAATAAATAAGGCATATAAATTAAAAAATAGTTTAACATAAATAATATATATAAGAATACTAATGCATAAGAGTATTTAGATGAATAACATGAAAGATTTAACAAAGGAAAGTGGAAAAGAATTTTAGAATAAATAGACATATAATAAAACAAATAAAGCATATATCCCAATGCAAGCATAAAAATCACATACGAATATAAAGTAAACTTGATAACATAATTCAAAACCATATGTTAAAACAGTTTAAGAAAAAAAAAAAGAAAAAAAAGAAAATGAAAAATAAAATTAAAAATGAAGAATTACATGACTAAAATAAGCAAGCTCAAGTGAGCTAAATACGAACTAAAAAGGTTAATTAATAAATAAAACAAACAATTTGAAAACGAAATAGGGACTAAAGTGCAGTGCGCGCGAATGTGGGATGATTAAAAAATGTAAATAAACCAAATCCTGAAATGAGACTGAAATGAAATTAACACGAAATCCTTAGGCCAAATTTGAAAAAAAAGAAAAACAAAATGAACAAGGGCATAATCAAACAGCAGCGCAACATGGAAGGACTGGCCATGCAAATAACCCATTTTATGAGGGAATGTGCAGACCCTTACCCCGTTACCCAAACAAAGCCGTTTCATTTATCATTAAAACTAAAAGAAACCCATGAATGGCAATCTGCCATTTTCTTCAAACAATTGAAACAACACCCTAATCCCCCATTTCTTTAACCGATCCTCAAAGACCAAGCCTTAGCCACCATGCAACCACCACAAACGGTGGTCGACGGATGGTAGATTACCCCAATCAAACTCGTTTGAAGCCACGTTTGAAGTTCTAGCACTTCCAACCGCAAGGAATCAAAAGAAGGGAGTCCCCAACTCCGTTGGATTTAGGCTTTAACGGAGAAGAAAACTCCGACAGTGTCCCAACGGTTCAGGTGAGGCTTTCCTCTTTATCCTTTTCCCTTCTTTTATTTTCTTCTTTGTAGACGATGCGAGAAATGAATAAATAGAAAATAAATAAAGAAGAAACAGAGGAACAGTAAAGAAGAAAAAAAAACGAAAATGCTATCAGATTTCCAGAAAAACCACCTTTCAATATCTCTTTTGTATTAAATCCCTTTTGATTTTTTTCCTTTTTTATTTTGATGTGAAGAACGAAAAGGAAAATAAAAAGATCAAGAAAAAAGAACGTAATAAACCCGAGATTCAAAGCAGGAAATCACCTTGCTCTCTTTTTTGCTTTCTATTATCTCTGTATGCGTGTGTTCGTAACCCTTACAAGGATCAAAAGCTTGGCTTTTTATAGCCGAAGAAAAGAAAAAAAGAAAAATAAATGAAAAACCCCCTTTTTCAATTGCTGTTCTGCTATTTTTTGTTTTTGTTTGCTGCCGTGTGGTTTGTCCTTTTTGCAGGTAGAGTATGGACGTCCGTTGGCCCTTTGCGTGAGGCGTATGGGACTGTGTTGGCGTGGTTGCTGGAGACTGAGGCATACGGAGGCAAGGACGCGGGGCTTGGCTGCGGCGCAAGGTGGATCTACTAGGGTTTCTGATATTTTTTTGATTTTGGGCCAATTTGGGTTAGGGTTTGTTTGGGTTTTGGGCCTTTGGAAAGTTTCAGTAGTGGGTTCTGAATATTTGGACTGTTAATGGACATTTAATTTGGTTTAATTTATATTGTTTATTTATTTACTTGTCTTTGGTTTGTTTGTAACTGACCGGGCAAATTGGCCTGTTTACAGCTGCCCCTCTTTGCTCATTATCGTGGAACGAGAATAGAGCAAAGACTATAAATAGGCCAATTTTGCCAGGGCTCACTGAGCTTCGACTTCTTGGTGCTTCTTTTCTTCAAGTAGCTTCAACATGCTCCACTGTAACTTCATGGTTCGTGTTTTTACGTCTGTTTCTCGCAACTTCAGAGAGATAAGGATTAGACTTTGATTTTGCTCCACCGCAACTTCAGGAGACAAAATCTTGTAATCTTCTACTGTTGTCCTACAACTTAGGGGTTAAGGCTCGCTTTTCCGATCGCTCCATCGAGACGAGATCTCGCAATCATCACCCTACTCCACTACAACTTTAGGGAGCTAGGTGACGCTTAAACCGCTTCACCAGAAACTTTAGGAAGCCGAGATTCGCTGTCTTTGATCTGCTCCATCGCAACTTCGTGGAAACAAGATCTAATTTTTCAACCTACTCCACTACAACTTTAGGGAGCTAGGTTAGTGGCTTAAATCGCCTCACCGCAACTTCGTGAAGCCTAGATTTGCCGCCTTCGATCGCGCTCCACCGCAACTTCAGGAAACAAGATCTAAAATTTCAACCTACTCCACTACAACCTTAGGGAGCTAGGTTAGTGACTTAAATCGCTTCACCGCAACTTCAGAAATCAAGATTCGTCGCCTTCGATCTCTCCATCAGAATCTCAGTGGAAACAAGATCTAAAAATTTTAACCTACTCCACTACAACTTTAGGGAGCTAGGTTAGTGACTTAAACCGCTTCATCGCAACTTCAGGAAATCAAGATTTGTCGTCTTCGATCTGTTCCACTGCAACTTCAAGGAAACAAGATCTGTAGGATCAGCCAATGTCGCTACGCTGTCTTCTAAAGACATGATTTGTAGAATGGGTTTTCAGATTCTGTGTATGTCAAACAACTAGGATGCTATGATCGAGATGAATCAAATGTCCCTAGCTAGATGTGGTGTTTACATTAAACAGTTAGAATGCTATGATCGAAATGAATCAAGTGCTCCTAACTAGATGACTGGTTATGAAAGTAGAAATGTCATGAGAGTGATTTCTTTTTTAAGTGTTTAAGGTATCTTTGCTCATAATTCATCAGGGTTCTATCATTGATGTGCTAACGCGTTTTCTTGCTTAGCCGCTATCTTTCACAAAAAATTTGAAGAAATGGTCACAGTTAGGACCCCTCTTTTTCGAATGTTTCCAAATTTGCACCTGGTTAGTTCTGGATAGTGGCTTTGTTTCAAGTTCTTGTACTATTTAGAAACTTTTCAGAGTAATATGCATAACATCTTCTGTGTGAGTATTACATGTCCGAAAATCGTGATTTCAACAAAAATGCTCGAAAGAGATTATCACAATGGATAAATGACATTTTATTAAACAAAAATTGATGTGAATACATAGGATAACGAATCTGGTAAGGTGCGAAAAATGCGAAAAAGGTGCCCCAGATATCGCAGCACGAGTTTCACTATTCTAATTTCTCAAAGGCTTCTTCGAACCAAATGTGTGTTCAAGAGATCCCGCTTATTTCGGTGATGCTCCAAGGTATAACATTCTTCTGTCTTGCTGATTTCGGGAGGACAACATTATCATATGCCCTATATTCAAAATTTGAGCTGCTCGTTTTCGGGTTTTCAACTCAAAGGCCCATTTGGTTCCAAAGTGCCCTTTGCGGGTTTTCACCTTGGCCTCTCTTTTTTTTTTTGGCGAATTCAGAGCGCCCTTTGCGGGTTTTCACCCTGACTGCCCTTTCTTCAGGTAAAATACTTCTTGACCGAGTCTGAGTTTACAGGGTTGGGCAAGTCTCTGCCGTCCATCTCAGTTAGAATCAATGCTCCTCCAGAGAAAGTTTTCTTTACCACGTAAGGCCCTTCCCAATTAGGCATCCATTTCCCTCGAAAATCCTTCTGTATGGGAAGGATCTTTTTCAATACCAGGTCTCTTTTGTGGAATTCTCTTAGGCGGACCTTTTTATCATAAGCCCGCATCATTCGTTTTTGGTACATCTGACCATGACGGATAGCTCTTAGCCTCTTTTCCTCAATCAAGTTGGGCTTGATCGATCGGGATTGGATCCAATCGCCTCGTCCAACTTTAACTCAGATAGCACTCGGAGTGATGGGATCTCGACTTCAATCGGCAACACCGCCTCCATTCCATAGACTAAAGAGAAAGGGGTTGCCCCAGTTGAAGTTCTGACTGACGTTCGATAAGCAAAGAGGGCAAATGGTAACTTCTCATGCCAATCTCTGTAGGTCTCGATCATCTTCCCCACAATCTTCTTAATGTTTTTATTGGCTACCTCCACTGCCCTATTCATCTTCGGACGATATGGCGACGAGTTGTGGTTTCTGATATTAAATTGACTGTAGACCTCCGCAATCGTACTATTGTTCAAGTTTAATGCATTGTCAGATATGATCTTTTCCGACATCCCATATCGACATATGATCTCTTTTTTTAGAAACTTGCTCACTGCCGACTTTGTCACACTAGCATACGAAGCAGCTTCTACCCACTTGGTGAAGTAGTCGATAACCATGAAGATGAACCGATGCCCATTAGAAGCCTTCGGCGATATTGGTCTAATCACATTCATGCCCAACATAGAGAAAGGCCATGGAGAAACCATGACATGCAGCGGTGAAGGAGGTACATGAATTTTGTCTCCGTAGATTTGGCACTTATGGCATCTCTTGGCGTAATTGATACAGTCTCCTCCCATAGTGGACCAATAGTACCCGAATCTCATAATTTGCCTGGCCATTGTAAAGCCATTAGCGTGTGTCCCACATACGCCTTCATGGACTTCTTCCAAGATTTTCTTAACCTCTACAGCATCTACACATCTCAGTAGCACTTGATCCTTTCTTCTTTTGTATAGTATATCCCCATCTAAGACATAGTCAATGGCCAATCTCCTTAGCGTTCTTTTGTCATTCTCGCTTGCCTGGTCCTGGTATTCACGATTCTTCACATATTGCAGTATATCGTGGTACCGATGGTGATTTTTTTTCTCTTCATCTTCTTCAATATCGTAACAGTGAGCCGGGATTTCATAAATGCTCATCCGGATGGGTTTGACATCTTCTTGTTTGTTCACTTTGATCATGGAAGCTAAGGTAGCCAAAGCATCGGCCATTTGATTTTCGTCCCGGGGAAGGTAGCAGAAGGTAATGTCATCGAACTCTTTAGCCAATTCAAGGACCAGTTTTCGATAGTCAACCAACTTAGGGTCTCTAGTCTCCCATTCTCCCTTGAGTTGATAAATTACTAGCGCAGAATCCCTATACACCTCTAGCACTTTAATTTTGCGCTCTATGGCTGCGCGAATACCCATGATGCACGTTTCATATTCTGCCATGTTATTTGTACAATCAAAATCCAATTTACTAGAGAATGGATAATGATCTCCATTTGGGGATACCAAGATCGCCCGACACGTTATTTCACTTGCATTTGATGCCCCATCAAGTTTAGTTTCAAGGAATTTCTTCCGAGCATCTTCTTCTGGTAGCAAGACACATCAGTCTTCGCTCGAAGTCAAAATTCGTGAGGCTCGTAGTCTTCCAAGCTCTACTAGCCGTAAAATCGCTATTGCACTCCCTTTTATCGTCGTTTACATAGACTATGTCGAATTCGAAAGCGCAATTTGCCATCGGGCCATCCTTCCATTCAAAGTCATGACTCCATCATGTATTTTAAAGGGTCTAATTTTGATATGAGCCAAGTGGTGTGATACAATGTATACCGCCTCATTTCTTGGGTTGTCCAAATTAGGCACAACACAACTTCTCTATCATGGTACCTTGTCTCACATTTCGTGAACTTTTACTAAGATAGTAAATAGCCTTCTCTTTCCTTCCTGACTCATCATGCTGACCCAATATGCATCCCATGAAACTCTCAAATACTACTAGATACAATATTAACGGCCTATCTGGGTTGGGTGGCATCAACACCGGAGCGTTGGATAAGTACTGTTTGACCTTGTCGAAAGCCCTTTGGCATTCTTCATCCCATTCACCGGATTGCGCTTTCTTGAGGAGGCGAAGATCTGGTCACATTTCTCGGCCAGCCAGAAATGAACCGGCAATGTAATTTAATCTTCCTAGAAAGCCTCGAACTTCTTTCTGAGTGCGCGGCGGGGATAGCTCTTGTATGGCTTTGACTTTGTCTGGGTCGATCTCAATCCCTTTTTGCATTAACCACGAATCCGAGCAACTTTTCAGATTTTGCGCCGAAGGTACATTTGGCGGGGTTGAGTTTTTGTTGAAACTTTCTCAACCTTAGGAACAGCTTCCTCAAGACTTGTACGTGCTCTTTCTCAGGTTGGGACTTCGCGATCATATCATCGACATAAGCTTCGATTTCCTTATACATCATGTCGTGAAAAAGGGTTACCATGGCCCTTTGATATGTTGCCCCTACATTCTTTAGTCCAAACGGCATCACCTTGTAACAGAACGTGCCCCACATGGTTACAAACGTGGTCTTCTCCATGTCTTCGGGATGCATCATGATCTGGTTATATCCGGAGAAACCGTCCATGAATGAAAACAATGAGTGTCCCACCGTGTTGTCCACTAGGGTGTCAATGTGAGGCAGTGGAAAATTATCCTTCAGGCTGGCTTTATTCAAATCCCTGTAGCCCACACACATTCGTACTTTTCCATCTTTCTTAGGGACTGGGACGATGTTGGCTACCCAATCCGAGTATTTTACCACCTTTAGGAATCCAGCGTCGAACTGCTTGCGAACCTCCTCTTTTATTTTTAATAAGACATCGGGCCTCATTCTTCGGAGTTTTTGCTGAACTGGCTTATATTCTTCCTTTATGGGGAGTCGGTGCACCACGATATCAGTGTCCAACCCAAGCGTGTCTTGGTATGACCATGCAAAGACATCTCTGAATTCTTGACTCTCTTACGCCACAATTTCAATCGATTCTTTGTGAGGTAGGATTTGTTTCTCGCCTTGTTCTACCATCCTCAAGAAATCAGAGATAGGTTACATGCCTTGATCATCTTTAAAATCCAAAGAATCCTCCATACACACGCCTCACTGAAAGAAAACTCGAGTCACTAGCAGTTGTCACTGGGATCATTGATATCCTGGGACTCATATGAGGTGAAGGCAGATACAAAGAATCAAAAGAATTCAAACCTTTATTTATAATATGATTATGAATGACTTAATGAAAGAATATTTAGAAGAATGTTTTAAGAATAAAAGAATGCTAAAGTAATCATTTGTATGGTTATGAATGAAATTGAAAGAATGAGAGGACACTTGCTAAAAATGATAATAACCGTGCATTTTATTGAAATAACATTTTTAAACATCGCCTATTTCACAAAAGATTCTTATTACTCCTAGGCCTAGAGCAATAAGTGTTTTTAGACATTACTCGAGTCGCTTCTAAAAACTACAGAATCTCTTCCGCATTCAGCTTATCCAAAACACTTCCGTGTGTGTGTAAGGGGAAATGCCCGATAGATTTTCGCTTCCACTTCTCCTTTTCATATATGGTGTCGATGTCTCGAGCTTTCCAACCCTTCTTCAATAATTCCCTTCATTAGCGTGGCTCTCTCGGGATGAATGACCCTCCTGACACAAAAAGTTTTCGATATGTGGGGAATATCATTGGCTCCCACTTGATTTCCTCCCCGCTAACCGTGCTCTCCTCCTTTCTTGCTTCTTTTCTAGGTTTTTTCTCCTTTGTTTCGCATCCGGGTTAAATCCTAAGCCGCAGCGGTCTCTTTTGTCCTTCAGGATGGGCGTTTCAGTCCTTCCTTGTAGATGTCTCCCGAGTCCTCTTTCGGGTAGGGCCCCTTTTTCAATTGTCAACTGGAGGCTCATCATCGTGGTTTTGGATAGTTTCGGCACTAGTATTTTACTTCCCTCGGCGATGAATGTCGCGTTAACAAATTCTAAAGATCAAAATGAACATTCGATCGCTTCGTCATCTGTTTCCAAATAGGGTGCATTATTGCTCACAGTTGCAATAATATCCTCTTCGGCTTTGATCGTTATCAATCTCCCTTCCGATACTAGCTTCAACTTTTGATGCAACGAGGAAGGCACTGCCCCAGCTGAATTTATCCAAGGCCTCCCCAACAAGCAGTTGTATGAGGGTTTGATGTCCATTACGAGGAAATCCACCTCATATATGTTTGGTCCAATCTGGCGGGCACCTCAATTTCGCCCATCACCTTTCTCTCAGGCATCGAATGCCTTCACGATGTTCCGCACTCCTTCATGTGAGAGCCGTCTATGGGTAACTGCTTAGAGTGGTCAATGGCAGGACGCTCAAAGCCGATCCATTGTCAATCAATACGCCGCGCAACAGATACCCTTTACAATGGCGTGGTGATATGTAGAGCCTTAGTCGACCCCATGCCCCCAGGTGGTATCTCGTCGTCGTTAAAGAATATGTAGTTATCGGCACTGATATTGCTAACCAAACGGTCCAAAGAGATGTCATTGGCAACATATGTCTCGTTTAAGACCTTCATTAGCGCAGTTACGATGAACTTCTCGAGCTCGTCAGCAAGCGCCAAGACCGAGATACGGCTGGTTGTTTGCGAAATGCTCCACCACATCGCACTCGCTATGCTTTAGGAATTTTAAAAACTCATTGGCATCTTCTTCGTTAACTGGCTCGTTAACAGGTTTGGTTGCTTTTCCTCTCATTTCCTCGACCATCTGGGCTTTTCCTTTTGTGGGTTGTGCCTCCTCATTCGCTGTATCGTAACGTCTCTCGCTACGTGTATACGATCCCTTGTCCTGATCCCCTATTGAAGCGTCAATCAGGCTCTCCTTTCCCGGCGTCATCACACTACAATCATAATTTCACAGGACCTTTTTGCTGTCTTTGTAAGGGAAGACTGCAGGTCTTTGGATTATGACCCTCGGTGGCATTTGTGCTCTAGCTTTATCATTTTTGGGTCTCGAAATGACCACCACAGGATAGTTAGGTGTTCGGTTTTGTGCCGTTGATTCTCCCTCTGATGTGTATATATCTCCCACTACGGGGTCTTCGGTCTCTTCGTAGAACTCTATTTCCTTATTATCAATCATGTTCTGTATTAGGGCCCTAAATTTTGCACACTCTTGGATTTCATGCCCCTCCCCGTCGTGAAACTTGCAGTAGTTTCTTTTTTCTTGGGATTCTTCTCTCGAACCCAACGCGATCAATCCTCTCTTGGCCATCTCTTTCCATACCCGCCTCAACGGGGTCCTGATTTCTGCCACCTCATACTTGGTCTTCTTGTTTAAGCATTCACTTATCCCATTCACTCCTTGGTCGGCATGACTGGGGAGTGGGTTTCCTGCTACATTGGGCGTGGTTGGGTCATCAAATCTCACGATTCCCACCTTAATGAGTCTTTCGACCACTTTTTTAAACGCAGTGTAATTTTCGATTGAGTGCCCGGTGATTCCCGCGTGGTACTCACATTGGGCGTTCGCGTCATACCATTTGGGATACGGGGGCTGGAGTGGTTCCAGGTAGAAAGGGGATACTACATGAGCGTTGAACAGGTTCTGGTACAACTCCCTATACGTCATGGGTATAGCGGTGTATTGTGGCCTTTCTGTGCTCTTCCTTACATTAGACTCTTGTCTTACAGCGCCTTGCTGATTGGTGGTCACCGTCTTGGGTTGATTCACGGTGAGTGACTTAGACTACCCCTTGTTGAATGTACTCGTGTTGTTCACCTCATTATCTCTTTTCCTCGGGGCTGACTTTCTGGTACTCTCTCCGGCTTCTATCTTACCGCTCCTCACCGCATTTTCAATCATTTCACCCGTCATTACTATGTCTGAGAAGCTCTTGGTGGCGCTTCCTAACATATGGGTGATAAAAGGTGCCTTTAAGGTGTTGATAAAGAGCATTGTCGTCTCTTTTTCTAGAAGTGGCGGCTGAACTTGTATGGCCACCTCTCTCCACCTTTGCGCGTACTATCTGAAGCTTTCATTTGACTTTTTCTCCATATTCTGGAGAGTGATTCTATCGGGGGTCATGTCCGTCACGTGATTGTATTACTTCATAAAGGCCTGGGCCAGGTCCTTCAACGAGTTAATCTTAGAGCGACTTAATTGGTTGTACCACTTAGATGCCGCTCGACTGTGATCGTCTTGAAAAAAAGTGGATTAACAAATTGGTCGTTGTTAACGTATCCCGTCATTCGCCTACAAAACATAGTGATGTGGGCTTCAAGGTAGCTCGTTCCGTTGTATTTCTCGAATTCGGGCATTTTGAATTTAGGGGGGAGGATTAAATCTGGGACCAAACTCAGGTCCTTGGCATCAATCCCTTGATGATGGTCCGCACTCTCCATGGCTTTAAATTTCTCTTCAAGCCATCTACACCGCTTCTTTAATCAAGCTTTCGCGAATCTATTCTTGTTTTTCTTCTTCAGCGATTTCGTCCAGATCGGGCACGGACGGACAGTTCGGGTTGTTGACAAAGTTAGAGCCTGAGCCGGTTTGGAAATTCATTGGTATCGGAGCTCCGGTCTGAACCTGCTGGGGCATGATCGTGACAGATGGTTTTGGCAGATTAATCTCGGGCTTTATCGGTGCATGAGTCGGAGTGAAGCCAAGGGGGTATGGAGGATCTTCATTAGTTTCTTCAACCTTGTCCATGGGGCCTTTTCCCTTGTCGATTCCTCCCAACAGCAATTGGGATAACTGACTCATCATCTCCCTTTGGGACTCCATCATTTGCTCTTTCGTTTCACGTTGAATCTTGGCTAGCTGCTCTTGCATCTGAAACTGTATTTGTTCTTGCATATCCTTTTGCATTTGCTCTAATTTCTCGAGTCTCTTATCCATTGATTTTTTTCTTGTTCCGTAGGGGTGCGTGGTTGGTTGGTTTTCGTTGGTTTCCAGGTTACTGAAATAATTTTTAATTAATTAATTAGAAAACTCTTATGGTCTTTAATGCATAATGATATGATGTAATGCGAATGCATGAATGCAAAAGGAGGTATCAATTTTGATTCAATCGCCTCTTAGAAAATTTCACTTAAAAATAAAATCTTTACATAAAATCGAAAGTTACAAATAAAATTTGGCTCTAACACTCAAAGTCCTAATTCTTCTAAGCAACGAGGCTAGCTCTTGCCCTCGATCCGACTCTAACTCATACTTTACGCTTAGTGTGTCCGCCTGAACTACTAAAGTTTGTAGGTAATCAGCTACCTCCCTAATCTGGGTTATGGCTTCACCCATCAGGTAATCTCTGTTTCTGATTTGGTCCTGTGCATGGTGAAGCTGCCCTTTCCAACGTTCCTCATTTACCTCGAAAAATATCTCTTTTGTATTCAATCCCTTTTGATTTTTTTCCTTTTTTATTTTGACACTACAGCAAAACAGGTTTTTAGAGGCATTTTTAGCGGCGTTTTTAATAAAAACGCCGCTAAAGAACGAGCATTAGCGGCGCTTTTTGAAAACGCCGCTAAAGAACGAGCGTTAGCGGCGCTTTTCAAAAAAACGTCGCTAAAGATTGAGTATTAGCGGCGCTTTTTTAAAAACGCCGCTATAAGTACACCTTTAGCGGCGCTCTCTATAAAACGCCGCTAATGCTCAATCTTTTAGCGGCGTTTTTCAAAAAACGCCGCAAAAAAATTTGCAAAACGCTGTAGTTTTGTATTGAGCTTTTAATGGCTTTAGCGGCGCTTTTAAAAAACGCCGCTATATGTACACCTTTAGCGGCGCTTTTTAAAAACGCCGCTATAGGTACACCTTTAGTGGCGCTTTTTTAAAAACGCCGCAAAAAAATTTTGAAAAACATATAAAAAAAATTGAAAGTAAAAACATAGAAAAATATTTGTTAAAAATGAAAAAAATTAAAATACTATTATTTAAAATAATTTTAAAGATTTTTGGTATATGACTAATTGTTTTTTAATTTATATGCTAGGGTATATGGTTTAGGGTTTAAAATATTAATCTTAAATATTGAATTAATTATCATTATAGTTTAAGGTATATGGTTTAGGGTTTAAAGTGTATGAGTTACTATTTTAGGGTTTATTGATTATGGGTTTAAAGATTATGGTTTATGGTTTAAGGGATGGGGTTTAAGGCTTATGGGTTAGGGGTTAAGTGTTAGGTTTTTAGGGTTTAGAGATTATTTTTATGTTTAGGGTTTATGGGTTTAGAATTTAAGGTTTAATATCTATGGTTTGGGGTTTTAAGGTTTATGATATAATATTTATTATTTTGTGATTAGAGTTTTAATTTTAGATTTTGGGGTTTATGATTTATTGTTTTATAGTTAGGGTCTTAGTACTATTCATTATTTTAGGGGTTAGGATATTAAAAAAATTTAGGTGTATATATATAATTAAATTCCATTTATATAAAAATCTAAACAACTAATGCGAACCATACTTAAAAGAATAATGCTTGTATTGCTGTGTCATTTATATTTTTTTAATTCATCGATTTCATTTTATTTCTGACAAAGTTTCCTTTTGTATTTTATATGATAATTTAAAAATTATAAAAATTAAAAATTAATATTTAATATTTTAGTCCACATTTCAGCTTAAAAGTTTAATATTTAAAATTAAAAATCCAAAAATGATAATCTTAGCACAAAAATTTTGAAAGAAAAATAGAAAAAAATATATTAAAAAATAAAAAATTAAAATTAATAATAGTGGCGTTTATCCAAAAACGCCACAAAAACTAAGTTTATAGTGGTATGCTTTTTCTTAAAACGCCGCAAAGGGCCATTATTTTACAAAACAAGAAAAGGAAAATCAAAATCCCGCCACTGTCAGAAAAAAAACTTTTGCTTACCCGCCGTTACTCCATTTTCTTCTCATCTATGTCACTCGCCTCTAAATCTTTTTCTCTCGATCCTTCGCTTTTCACTCGCCTAGATATATCCGCCTCTCTCATCTTCGTAAGTAGTCTCACTTTGAATACTCCCATTTTCTTATTGATTTTGCAGATCGGTTCTCTAATCCTTTTTTTCTGTGTAGCGTTGTTTATACGCTTAGTTGTTGTTGAAGAAATGCTACTACCATGGCTACAAAGAAGAGCGTTTGGGACTTGAAGGAAGTTGATTTGAAGGGAAAGAAAGTGTTTGTTAGAGTCATTTGGTACCTTTCTTTTATTCCTTTTATTTAGATTTGATTTCTTCAATAAAAATTTCTTTTGATCTCATCTGGTTTTTGGGTTTGTTTACCTTTTGATTTATCTCGCATGTTTCGATCCGTGTTCATTGAGATCTTTATGGGTATTTGTGGTTTTGAGATTTATTTTTGATTGACTAAGCTAGATCCGTTGATGATGGTCGTGATGCTCAAGCTTATGCGCCTAAAGGAATTCTTCACGATCCTTCTCATTTTCCGTTGATCGATCTCTCGCCACAAATCTCTTGGAGGTACTTTTGTGTTTCTTTAATTCCTTTTTCTTTTCAAGTATGAAATCTGGAATGACTTAGACATATAAATTTATTTCTTTTGATTTTTTTTTGGTTTAAATATGAATCTGTGTTTTTAGTGTTACTTATTGTTAGATCAACATGTAGAGAAAACTGATTCCAAAGCAGTTGTTTTGTAAAAGTAATAACGGAATAGAACCTTATAAAAATTGTTGATGCCTGGTTGTCAAGGTGACTGCATAAATGCGTGTTCAGGTGGCTCTGGGTAAGGGTAGAAAAGCGATAAGAAGGAAATTAAGAAATGTAACGGTAGGAGAGTGTTTGGAAGGACGTTAGGTAGGGTAAGGGTAAGAGGGAGATCAGATATGAACTAAGCTCACCAAAATCTCGATCCGATTGGTAGCTTGCCCCAAAATTGGTAGTTATAGAACTACATGCGCTTTGTGCACTTTTTTCTATTTTCACCTAAGGAAGAAGAGGAAGAGGGGATTTGAAGCTTACACTTTAGTGAAGGTGTATAAACATGAAAGTTTTTTACAATGAAATTTTAGACTTGTGTTGTCAGTAGGTTTTATACCTCACTTAGTGTCACAGGATAAATTGAAATGAGACTCTCTGTGGCTTTGGATATAAAACGGTAGATTATAGAGTGGAAGGGGAAGAGGAGAAGGGGTAAATATTTGGTGTAAAACAAGGGGAAATAGGGAGTAAATATTCAGAAACCGCTGGTTTTCCACCTGCATATTGTAAATTATTTTATTTGCTTCTTATTTGTGGTATTCATTACTCTCCATCTTCTTTTTCAAGTTTTCATTATTTTTATTACAAAGGCATGAAAAGAAATGCTACAAGTGGTAAACTTTTTGCTTATGAGTATAGTGCGTGAATTAGTAGAATATACCTCATCTAATTGGCCTTTAACTTTGGTTTGTTTGCACTTTCGGTTTGTAATTTTTACAATTAAATTGCATTTGGCACTTCATATAAATTTTAAAATTATTTCATGTTTAAAATGAAGATCAAACTTTTAACCACTAATTAATAAAGAAGAGACCATTATTATCTCACACTTTATAATTTTATTTTGATCATCAACATCAAAATTCTTAATTTTACCTAATTTTATTTCAGTAAAAAAATAGTGAGACACCAGTAGTGGAAAGGAATTGCATTTGTTGCACCGCATGGTAATGCGAACCCCATCAGCTAATTTTATTTATTTTTGTCCCTTTTTAATTACTTATTTTCTTAATTATTGAATTGTTATGATATTGTAGTAAAAGATTAAGGACAACTATTTTTTTACAAAAATTAAAGATAATTATTTAATATATTTGTGGATTCTATTTTTTAAAATTTTTGTACATACTTTTAAATGATATATTTGAAAATTTAATTAAGTGACAAACATAATGATTTTTTACTCTTATTTATAGAACTAAAAAGAAACTTAAATGTTAAATGTATCAAATGATAATTTAAATATTAAATATTAGTCCAATCTCATTAAGTTTACTTATATGATTTTTTTAAAAATAAAAACATATCATTTCTTTTTAATAATTATTCACTTTATTATGCTTTTAAGCATATGAATACATTTTTAATGTTATTTGCACTAATGATACATGCGTCTCTACACAACCAATGAACCACATAATGTCACTTGTTAAAGAAAATATAATGATTTTTAAAATTATTTATTAATGATATGTGTCTTAATATAGTTCATTGACACTATATGAAGTCATATGGATTTTATATTTGGTAAGTTGTATGGATTTTAATATGCTTTTTTAAGCTATATGGTCAAATAGATTCCATAAGAACACATTTCTTGAGATATGTTTTTTCCTCTAATGGAGTCAATTCTTTACATTGTCTGCTTATTGCTACAATGTTTGTAATTTCAAACAGAGCTACATTGAACTGCTAACTGTGCATTAGAAAACCGGACCTTTAGAAGATCTCTTTTCTTTCTCTCGTGGTGTTAATTGATGTTATTTTATTTTCTCTCCACATACCAAGCATCATCTATTGAAACCAGCTGATTGAAATGTAGGCCTCTATGTTGGTGCATTTGGCCCTTATGGAACTGAAATAGTTCAGCTAAGGCGTAAATATGGTCGTTGGAGTGATGCAGATGATGAATCTTCGATGTTGAGTTTTTTGAATATGTTGAAGCTGTGAAGCTAACCAGAGATCTCAATGTTCAGGCTGGCCAGTTTTTTTCATTTTATTGTATCTTAGATAAATCTATTGATAGTTCTATTTCTAGCATGTGAGCAATCGGTATGCCTTTTACATCTTTAGGTTACTCTTCGTACAAATTGGAAGGGAAAGTCGGCTCTCAAACCGTGGGTTGTATCCGCATGAGTTAGGAGTGGTAATTACTCTCGCTTGTCTCTATCTCTGCTTGTATGCTTCGACATTATCTAAGGGGCATTACCAAGATCGCACATTACCGTGATTTCATGATCAGAGAAATGAATGTGTCCTATTAACTCGAAGTCCCATTTAGTAATTTACAAATGTTGAAAACCGAGAAGATCAATAATTTACAAATGGGAACTTTAAAGTCGCATGAAATGAAATAAATAGATTGTCATCCTATGACCATGAAAAGCTACTTACCGTAAATTTTTGATTAATTCAATCTATCTATTGAACGCTTTCAAGAAACCATTAAGCATGCTCTAATGCTCATACATACGCACTCAAGGCATGAACCCTATTATTGAATTCTTTCATTTTCTTCCCTAGGTTGCATTATGAGAAGCAATGCTATCTCGATATATTGTGTTCAATATGAACAATGTATGTCAATGTATTGAATTTGGTGTAAGGTTTGCTCTAAAATATCTCTACTATCTCATTCATATGCAGGGGCAAATATTGGACCCTATGTCAAAGGAGCTCGATCTAGGTTTCCTTTACATTGTGCCCGAGCAAAGTTTCCTTTGTGCTACACAACCTGCTTAATATATAAATATATTTGTATAAAGTATTTTAATTTTTTTACTAATTTAAATAAATTTTTTTATTTTTATATTTGTAAAAGAAATTAGTTATAAAAAAAAAAATTAAATTTAGTTTGGTTAAGATGATTATAGTTTTCTAACTTACAAACAGTTGAATCAAATTGAAATCAATTTATTTGAATAAATTAAAATTAAATTGAAATAATGAATTTTAAATTTTTATATTTTTCATGACCTTTAGAATATTTTGTAATATATTTTTTGAATTTCATGACTTTTAGCGGCGTTTTTGAGAAAGCGCCGCTAAAGGTCGTGGATCTTTAGCGGCGTTAGGAAAAAGCGCGCTAAAGGTCCCGATCATTAGCGGCGTTTTAGGAAAAGCGCCGCTAAAGGTCCTGATCTTTAGCGGCGTTTTTTCAAATAAACGCCGCAAACTTTAGTGGCGCCGGATATAGCAGCGTTTTTTGCCCGCTAAAAGTTTTAGCGGCACTTTTTAAAAAACGCCGCTAAAAGTCAATTTTGCTGCAGTGTGATGTGAAGAACGAAAAGGAAAATAAAAAGATCAAGAAAAAAGAACGTAATAAACCCGAGATTCAAAGCAGGAAATCACCTTACTCTCTTTTTTGCTTTCTATTATTTCTGTATGTGTGTGTTCGTAACCCTTACAAGGATCAAAAGCTTGGCTTTTTATAGCCGAAGAAAAGAAAAAGAAAAAATGAAAACCCCTTTTTCAATTGTTGTTCGCTATTTTTGTTTTTTTTCTTTGCCATTGTGGTTTGTCCTTTTTGCGTAGAGTACGGACGCGTTGGCCTTGGCGTGAGGCGATGGGACCGTGTTGGCGTGGTTCTTTGGAGACCGGGCGTGACGGAGGCATGGAGGTCGGGCTTATTCATTGCGCGCAAGGTGGATCTACTAGGTTTCAAACTTTTTGATTTTGGGCCAATTTGGGTTAGGGTTTGTTTGGGTTTTGGTCCTTTGGAAAGTTTCAGAGTGGGTTCTGAATATTTGGACTGTTAATGGACATTTAATTTGGTTTAATTTATATTATTTATTTATTTACTTGTTTTTGGTTTGTTTGTAATGGGCCGGGCAAATTGGCCTGTTTACAATAATAATAAAAGGTATGATAATATAATATTACAGTAGTAATAATAATAATTAGAATAATAATAGTAATGAAAGTGTCAAATAATAGTAATAGAAATAGTGCCACTAGTAATAATAATAATAATAGTAATAATAATAATAATAATAATAATAATAATAATAAATAAGGTGGTAATATGAATAATAATGATAATAGATATAGTAGCAATAAAAAGTAGAGTAACAAGTAATAATAATACCTTAATAAAATAATAAGGATATATTAGTAATGATAATATAATGGATTAATAATGAAATGAATAAATAAATAAAATATAGTGTAATTATAATAATATTATTAACAAAATAATAATAATAAAAATAATAATAATAATAACCAAAGCAATGAAAAGGACTTAAATCGGTTGAAATGGAAATTTTTGGGAGCAAATCGAAATAAAACGCAAACACGGGGCCCCAAATGCAATACGGGCAAAAGGATAAAGGCCATTTGGGAAATATTCCAGGCCTGATACGCTGCGTTTCAACTGGATATCTCTCCAAATAGACCGAGGACTAAATCGCAAACAAAACAAATCACAAGGTAAAATTTAAAAATAAAAAAAACTTATTTCCAAAACAAGGAAATGCGGAAGGACTAGTCGCACAATTAGCCCGTCGAACGAAAACACGCAGATCCTCAGACATCGGGTCGGATCTTGCACGGGTCAACATCTAAATGACGCCGTTTTGGGTGCTGAGTGTTTGCCCCAAAACGACATCGTACCAAGGGCCTTTAAAAGTCAAATTTTTTTTCAAGTGCTTCATTTTTGTGCTGTTTCAGGAAAAAAAAGAGAGAATTCTCCCTTTCTCTATGGGGAAATCCCCAGATTCCGGCCAGGAGGGCCATCACGCACCACCGCCGTTGTCGATCCGCCGCCGTACCGGCCACCGTACACGGTGGCCGGAAATCGCTCCGAGGTAATATTTTTCTCTCTTTTTTTTCATTTTATTTATTTGTTTAATATATGCGTGTATTGTTTTAATAGAGAGGATACTATATGTGCAAATAAGTTCGAAAAAGAGGATAAAATAAAAATAAAAAGAAAAGTCGATAACCTTAGATTCGGCCCTCGATCTGTTTTGCTTCGGTTTTTTGAGCTTGTGTTTGAGTATGTTTCTTGATGTTAATATTGCTTTTGTATTATGAAAATAAAATGAAAATCAAGAAAAAAAAACAACCCCTCATTTACATTGTTTTTTCGTGGCTTATATAGCCTGTTTTACATGATTGCATAACGTCTTTTCTTTAATTCCTTGCAGTGTAGAGGCGGTGGCACAGCATGGTGCTGTGTGCTTTGCATGTGCTATGCTAGTGGAGTCGTAAGGCTGTAGCAGTTAGTTTAGGTTTTATTCTTTTTCTTATTTTTTTAATTTTGGGCATTCAATGATTGGGCTAGGGTTAGGTATTGGGTTTGTTTTAAGTTGGGGTTTTAGTTGGGTTAGTTGGGTTTTGGGTCTGGGTCAAACGGGTTAGGGTTTTTTTAGGCCCAAAATTGGGTTGTACAAGCATAATAATAAATTTAGCCCTCAATGTTTATATCTTTTTTCAATTTGGTCTTTATGCTTTTTTAGCTAAATTTAATCATTAACCTTTCAATTTGACAAGACACTATTTGATTTTATATGCCATATCGACAGATAATTTAAAAATTATAAAAAAAACTCAAAAACAAGTTTATAAAATTAAAAAAAAATTAACATACAATACATGTGAATTGTCATGTGGGCTACTATATTTTAAAAGTTAATGTTTTAGTCGGTATTTCTATTAAAAAAATCTGACTCTTTTTAGAGTATTAATCATTAAATTTTACTCTTTTAAAAGATTTAGGTCAAATTTAATGTTAAAAATTAGAATAAGAACTAAATTAATAAATATTAAAATGTAAATATTAAAAGTTGAATTTATGATTATTCTTCGAAAGAATGGAAGGAAAAAAAATACTTTCTTTGGGAAACAGTTAATCAACTCTTGTTTCTAAGCATCTAACTTCTTGTTAAAAAAAAAAAAAAAGTTATGCTCAAGGATTGTCTATGCATAAAAAAAAATAATTCCACCAAAGTTATTTAAATTATGGTTTAAATTTTAAATTAGTTTATAAACTTTAAAATATTTTAATTAAAATTTTAAAGTATTTATATATATTAATCAAGTCCTTTTAGAAGTTTAATATCAACTTTAGGTGTTAATTGTTAGCTCAAATCAGGACATAGAACATATTTAAAATACATGTGAATCAAGTTTCAAATATTTGTATACTTCATCAGACCGATAGCTTGTATCTAATTGTTTAAAACATAAATACTATCGTTAAAATTTAATAGAGTTATTTCTTTTCCTTTTTAACACATCATATCCAAGTTACCCATCAAGTAAGTATAGACGTGTTTAAAATTTGATCAACGCGTTTTAAACATACACCACATCAAATTATTGATAATTTGAGAATCCACTTAGACTAATTTAAAATCAGAGCAAAATTTGGAGACGTCTAGTGAAATTAACCCAAAAAGAATCATTGTGTCATGAAAGATAGTGATTGTTTATCTTAAATTTGGCTTAGGCTAACCGAAGTGAGTTATTTTATGGTTAATCTATGGACTTAATACAATATTATTTGACTTTTGCTGATACATCCAAAGAAACATCAGGGTCTCTAATCTTTTGTAATCTTGCAATAAAGTCCAATATATGATATACCAAATTTTACAGGGAGCAGTTTAACCTTCTCCTTTGTGGGTCATTTTGGAATGTTGTTTTTGGAGGAAAGCTATATATTGACCAATGAAAGGATAAGCAGTTATGTCAGGTATTGGTTTTCTTAAAAGTAAACTGCTGTCTAATCTTGTTTCCCTTTTCTTAGTTGTCACTAATGTCACATAATCAAAGATTGAGCAACGTCTATTAATACTAGAGTAGAATTTTGACTAGCTATACAAACTACAATGTTTAGTAGGGTAAGAAAATCAAAATGTGAACAAGTAAATTCATATGAGACAAAATAAAGATGCAATTCTTTTATCTACCAATAATTATGATCATTGAAGAAAAACATGAGAAAAAAAAAAAAAAAAGTAGGTCCAACCCATCCCCCTACTCCATTTTACAACCACAAATCATTAAACAAGCATTCGCTTCGTCTAAATTGATAATATAATTAATTGTTTCCGTAAAACAATGACGTGAATTGAAATAAAACAATTTTAAATATATAACTGACGTGTAAATTTATCTGAATATGATTAAATGAATTTTTATATGATTCTAATTATTTAATCAAATAACAATAAAAAAATTTGCTCATAACTTTAACTGCACTGATTAATAATACTATCAATTTGAAATTACTAATAACATTATAAAAATCGAGAGATCAAAATTATATAAAATTAAAATATAGAGGGACTATTTTCAATAAGAGTCCATTGCTTTTGAAAGTCCTTGTATGAATTAGATTGAAATTGACCCACCTGCCAATTGTTTCTCTAAAGTGTAATGATTATGTCAAGTTGTGGGGACTTATCATACCAAGTTTCATAAATTTAGAGAATGTCAAAATTTAAGCCCTTCCCCCCACCCCACCCAAAAGGAAAAGGGTGTCTAAACGAAAAATATATATATAAAAATGGTGGGGTCTATGATATAATGGGAAAACTGAAAATATATGGTTTATTCATATGAGAAAATGCCTTTTGTTTCAAAAAGAATTGGTAAATTTAAAGATGTTATTTCAAATTAAATTCAACCAATTATACCAAAATTGGGAAAAGAAACTTAAAGTATCAATGAAAAGAAAAAAGAACTAATCCACAAACCTTGCAAAAAAAATCTAATGAATATCACTTACAATCTCAAGGACTACAATCAAGGACATGGTATGAGCATATAAGGTGACAAGAAATGACCCTTTATTTCACCTAATGTCCTTAAAATCTATCTTAAAGAATATCAGGTGTAATTTGGGGACCCCAAATGAGTATTAGAATGGTTTTAAAATTATTCAAACAAGTGTACAAAAACAATGATTAATAAACTCAAGTGGCTTTAGAATTTAGGAGGATTTTTTTCCTTTTAGTACAAAATGCATTTTCAATAAAATGGATAAATTGCATTAGTAGACTCAATTATTAATAATTTTTTTTAGTCACTTAATTATAAAAACTTACAAAATGATTATCCAACTATTTAATTTTGTCTTTTTTGGTTATCAGTTCGCTAACGGCGGCAACTTTTACAAAATGACATAATAGCAAACATTTATACATTATGTCAATTTACTCTTGATACTAAAAAATTCAACCCTCAATTTTTATACATTGTGTAATTTGGTCTTTTTTGCATTTGCTTTTCTTTATGACCCTTTCACCTAAAGCTAAAAAATAACAAATTTATCAACTAAATTTGATTGAAACGATATAAAAAATGTAAACAGATAATAATTTTTATCTTTTCTCACTATTTTAAAATTAACTCTTAATGTTACAAATAAAAGCAAAGCTATGTAAATATTGAAGACTAAATTTTTAAAAATTTTAATTAAACCTCTCAAAATTTAATTTAAAAATTTGTATCTATATATATAAAAGATGATATGGAAGTCAATATTTTGGACAGAGATGGCCATGGAAGGAACATGCACCTAATTTTAAAGAGAAGGATTACAAGTTGAATTTAATTGGATTATATAGTCTTACATAAAGCTAAAAAAGAAATATATGGAGAGAGAAGTAGGTGAGAATTAGTGAATCACAAGTATTTGAACAAAGAACCCTAGACATTAAATAATGACCCCTAAATGATAGAGTTTTGAGATAGGACGGCAAGAAAAGAAAATTGGGAAATTGCTTACACCTTTCGTTATTTTTATCTTTTAATAATTTTCTCATTGAACATGCAATTGCCACACTTGATATATTTAAATATTTAATCTTACCATTTGGTTAAAGTATTTGTGAACTTATACCAATGATCTATTCCATAGGAGTTTCCTGAAACTTGGGGTTGATTTGCACCGAATGGGAATTGAATAGAAAATAAAATAAAATCAAGTAGTGCAACATCCACTACATAAAATAATACAAAAGGGTTAATTGCATTAAAAACTTTAAATTGTTCCCTAAAATTTTATATGTCTCAGTTTAATCTTTAAATTAAATTGTTATTACAATTAGATCATTTTGTCAATCTATTTGTTAGCTTTGGCGTTAAATGGTTGTTTGGATCTAATATGTAAAATATTTATTAATTTATATGTGTTTAAAAATCGAATCATGCTATATCCAAACTGACATTTAATGTCAAAACTAACAAAAGAACGTAATTAAAATGATATATTAGTTTAAAAATTCAATTAGAACGTTTCAAAGTTTTGGGACCAATTTAAAATTTAATACATAGTTTAGGATGTCAAATATAATTAACCCAAAAAAGATTTCAGCACCCATTTTATTTCCCTAAAATCCCATTTTGTTTTAACATCACAATTGGTTTCCACATGAAACTCATTTTCACAAATAAAAACCTTCATATTTATAATGCATATACAATGAAGTTTATCGCTACACCATCTGTTCATTCACAATATAGATGTACTACATAAATATACTAAATACTATAATACTATTAGTTAAAACACGAGCAGGCATGCTTTTAATAATTTGTTAAGTGACTAACCCCACAATCATCTTTATATATTATTGTAAATTACCCCAAGGATTAATCGACATTAACAATGCATTATCGTTCAATAAGGAAACGAAGGGTGGCCATTGTTGCTATGGTGCTTGTTTCACTGACTTCGGGGTTAGACCAAACACTAAAAACGACACCGCCACACGTTGAAATCTAAAAACATATGGACCCTTTTTATAAGTTTTGTTGGTCAACCCCATGGCCTCGTCTCTCTATTATTTGTTGTTGTTGTTCACATTTTGTTTATATATAGTGTTTTTGCCTTTACCTCTCCTTTTAATTGCTTTTATTTGTGGGCTCTTTGGCACGTGTTTTGTGCCCTCTTCTGGTTGCCCAACGTGATCATCCCTTAGGGTTACTTTAACAAGGCCACAATTCTTTCTCGAATATATGTGTGTCTAGGTATTGATTCGTCCTGTTTCCTTGTCATCTTTTACACCTCATGATTCTCTCATTATTACGTCACTAGATAGTATGTTTCTGCGTATACATACATGTATTCACTTAATAAATATCATGCATCAATACATTAACAAATCATTGTTATCGCATCAATTTTAAAAACATGAATTTAAACGCATTTAACTACATTATGTCGTTGATTTTAAGAATAGAGATAGAGCCTCCATGAATATATGCACCTTATTGATTAATATATATTTTTAAAGTTAAAATATGTTATCAGTTATTGTATTTTTCATAAATTTGGAATTTAGTCTCTTTCTAGGAATTCAATTCCTTTACTTTTCAAATTTTAGAATTTAAGTTTAACTATTAACACTATTTAAATTCTTTTGTTAAATTTTGGTTCATTACAATGTTATTTTTGTAGTTGCATGGCTATCAATTGAGTTTTTTTTTTCAAAATGTCATACCAACAAATTTAACGAAAAATAGTGTTAACAATTAGACTTAAATTTTAAAATTTGAAAAGTGGAGAGATCAATTTCTTAAAAATAAATATAGACTGAATTCTAGACTTGAAAAAAAGTAAAGAATTTGATGACATATTTTAACCTATTTTTAATTAAAAGTTATCAACATAATATATTTTTATATTGATACTATCGAATTACTAATTAAACTATCAAACTAACAAATCAAAATAGGTATATCAAATCTCTTCATTACGAAACTTGAATTTATAATCTTAAAGTTATTTGATTTTTCTTATTATTAAACTAATTTCTCGTTAAAAGTAATTTGTAAATATAATTAATGGTCTTAAAAGGGAAATAAGTTGACCATTTATGAACTATTATCATCCAAGATTATATTTAATTTTGTGTGTATATATATTAAGTCAACTAATAATTATAATGGCAAATAAGCTGCAACAACTCAATCGGTACGTTTTGAATATGGTTAACTGGTAAGAGGAAGTCATAAAACACGACAAGAGCAATAGGGTCCCATATGGGCAAATGGGTCGGGTCACTTTGTGAGAACTAGAGAGAATATTCCCACAAGGAGAAGAAGACAAGTGACATAAATCCAAGGGATTGATGGGTATAAAGAGCTACTATATGGTATCCCATTTTGTATCAAATGAAAAGTGACCTGCATGCTGTGTCTTAACCACATATGGCCATAGATTTGGAAGGTTATTTGATTTTGGTTAAACTATACTGGTAGTCACTTGACTATCAGTAAGTTTCTTTTTAAATTACCTAACTATGAAAAATTACAAAATAATCACCCAATTATTCGAGATTTTTTTTTGTCACCAGACGTTAAACAAATAACTGGCATGATAGTGAATTTAGCCACAATGTTTACACACTGTGTTAATTTAGTCTTATTTTTAAAAAATTTAACCCTCAATGTTTACAATTACCTAATCTTATCATGTTTTTACAGGAAAATAAGACTAACTTGACATAGTTTATGAATGTTGAAGATTAAAGTTGTTACTATGCCAATTGTAAAAGTTGTCATGTCATCTTTCTATTAGCCTTTAAATGACTGGTGGTCAACAAGGAAAAAAAAAATTGAATAGTTAGATGATCAATTTGTAACTCTTTATAATTAAGTGGCAAAAATACTTAATAATTAAATTGAAAATGGTAGCTCCATTAATGTTCTTCATTGGTTTTGATTCAATCAATTTCAGACTCTTAAATGGTGAATTCGATAAGCATAGAATGGTTTACATCAATAATAGATAAATATATACAATAACAAGGAAACTAAAAGCTTACCAAAGGAGGTGATTCAGAGAATTAATAATGTTTTAATACGTGTATTAGGTTAAAATCAAAATCTAACATTACAAAAGTAAAATAAATTAACAATATCTAAAACTAAACCAAATAAATAGATCTGATTTATATAAGATGAGACTCGAATATAATTAAAACAAGCATATAAAAATTTAGTTAATTACGCTCAATCATTAAAAATTTGAAATTTTCGATATCCAAATAACATTATAAAATCAAATATAAAAATTGAGTCCATTAAAGAAACTGAAAATGGAGGAATGAAACGAAGGACAAAGACATTTAGGGCTTAAATTTGAAGAAGAAGGGCAAAGATATTGGCCGTAACAACCTGTCAGCTTTGTACTTTGACTCAGGTACGCGCCAAACACGGTCCCACCTGTCTCCTCGCACGCGCTCGTGCCGCGTGGGTCCTACGTTGACTCTTTTCTTTTTCTTTTTGTTTTTTTATTTTTTATTCTGCTCCTGTCTTTCCTCATTTTCTCTTATATAAGCATGATGTCATATTCTCTTTGTCTTTTAGTCATTTTAATCCTGTTTTAATGTTTTCTTTAATGTGAAGGCTAAGCATATAACAAAAATAGACTTAAGTTAGTTGATGGAAGAACTCGTGTTAGCCTGGTAATTAATGTGTTCACTATTTTAAGTACAATTTGAGTTTGAATTATGTTAATCAGATACTGCTAGGACTTTACTTTTAATACTTTTTAAATTACTTTTCTTTTCTCTCTCAAAGTTTTAATTGCAATTTCCATTCCCATTTGTATTATAATTTTAATTTATACATTATGATTAGAATAATTTATTATAATTTATGAGTGTATCCATGGATTGAAAACTCATATATGATAATATTTTAATCTAGAATTGTAAAATTTCTAAAACTTCAATCTTATTTATTGATACGGTGATAAGGATTGAGGCTTGTGGTAGTCTATCTAATGATTGTGTTGAAAGTTTCTTGTAGGGATTTTGATGTAAAAAGACACTATCTATATATTTATAATCAGGTGTCCGTTCGTAAAACTCTAAAAGTTGAGTCATGACAAACAATTTGCACATGTACAAGGATGTGAAGGATGGATGTATGCCACTTCCTCCATATCTCTTAGTCCACGAGCTTATTATCCACGTACAAATAGATAAGAGGCCAACAATCAAGCATCGAAAGGTGATGTGTATGAATTTGATGATAATATTTTACCAGAAAATCATCTAATAAAATTTTACTTAATTAGAATCAAATAAAATGAGGGATAAAATATGTGGTTAAACCAAAACTTTAATTTAGAATTAACGCCCCTTTTACTTAATTTCAAGACACATTAATCCATTGGTTGTGCTTTTAACATTTACAAGATAAATAAAATATTGTAGAACATAGTATATAGTATAGTGGATTAAAGCTAATTATCATACGAGACTGATCCGATTTTAGCCTCCCATAATGTCTTGATTGGCTTAATTTTTAGTAACCCTTTGACTTGCCTAAAATTAAAAATGGAGTTATACTCAATTAAAAGTCAATATTAGGCCGCAGTCCATATAATATATTTGATGATGAAATTTATATTAAGCCGATGGCTTGATTGGATTTTTTTTTTTTTACAATTTCTTTTGTTTTGACTGTCTAAAATTAACAAGTAATATGTAGCATTGATCATAATATAAGTCAATATTAGGCCGCATTCCATATTAGTATTTCTTTCATTTTATGGTATTAATCTATAATATTGAATTTGTCTTAGTTAATTATCTAATATTAGCTCAAAATTAAGTTAAAACTAAAATAAATTTAAATAAAAAGATCAAATATCATTTAGCTTATAAATATTTGAGTGTCTCAAAATTAATTTAGTATACCCAAATTTATAAGACGAAAATGTAATTTAGTAATAAGGTTTAAAAAGTAATTTAAGTTTTTAATTACTTTATCAGTAATTATTAATTGTTTTAAAAATAATTATTATTTAAATATTTTTATATCATTTTTATTTTTCTACTCTTATAGTGGATGTATATATATATATATTTACATAATCTCACGTGTATCAGAATTGACCAAAATCATTAGTTGAAAGATTGAGTCACAAATTATGACTTGATGAAGTATCAAAGTCAAGCAAATTAGAAGGGGTTGAAACTTCAAAATTAAATCAAATATGGAAAAAAATAAAGGTCTCTTTCCTTGCATTTTTTTTTATTTATTTTTGGATTAATTACGTTTCATGGATCAGACCTAATTTAATTCTTTAAAAGTCAACTATTTTGTTCGATTTTTTAGGTCTAATTAACTTTGTCATAATCAAAAATTAAAATTAATAAGTTCATGGTCAATATGCTTACAAGTACCTTTTTGTTTTTGTTTTTATCCTAAGATCTCCCATCTTCAATAGGAATATTAGGTGAGTAGAAACGAGTTGGATATTTAAACGCGGACAAAATTCTTTTAACGTTGTTTTTTTCTATAAGATTACTTTAAGGACTTTAAACTAATATTAGATTATCTAGTCAAAATGAGGAGGGATGGGTATTTTTTTTTTTTTAAATAATTTTATTATAGGTTCTGATTATATATGTTTTTTTTACACCATGTTTAAAACTACCCATAGCCCCTCCTAACCCATAAATAAGAGGATAACGCGCTTCAGCGCATTCGAATCCACATCCTCCTGTATTGACAACACTATCCATGCTAATCGAGCTAAAACTCAATCGAAGATACATGTAATTTTTTCTATAACCATTGATTTCATTAATGTTTGTTGTTTGATTTTGGACTCATTTGTTGACAATGTTTTTGATTTCTTTTTTAATTTTTTGGTAGTCATTTTACTAATGTAGTCGTTTCGGTTTACTCAAAAGAAGAAAAAAGTATTGACTTTTAAGGCGTTGACTTGTAATTAATATATTACAATTTGGTTTGGTAATCCGCCTTTGTTCACCTATTCCATTTTTGCTTCTTTCGTTTTGTCGCTTTCATAAAACAATAATATTTCCCATTCTCGAATTTTAATTTTTTATTTTTAAATAATAAAGTATAAAATCAACGAACCAAATTAATTTTATATAATTTCGACAAAAAATTAAATTTGTATAATATTACAATATTTTAATTACATATTTTCTTTTTCCAATTCTATGAGGCTTAGGTCCACTCACCACCACCACCACAACGCCCTTTAGCTTCCTCAACAAAAATATAATATGGTCCATAAATTTCAGGTTTATCAAAAAAGCTTCTTTTATTATTATTTATCCACTGTTATTATTCACTAATATATTCAACCAAATATCAACCGTCCGATTATATTTGAGACAAAAACAACACTACTGTGGCTGTCAGATCACCTTTATCTTCATCAATCATCATAAACCCACAAATTTTTTATACAAAAATAGTCACAATATGGGTTAAAATCTTAATTTAAAGATAGAATCTGATATATATTTTTACATAAAAACTGCATTAAGCAATTATACTATGACAATCAAATTAATACATTATCATCAGTTAACATTAAACGGTGGTGATGATGCAAATAAATGTAATTTTATGAATCTTGTAGTAGAATACTTGGCTAATTGATCTGTAACTTTGTTCTACGCTCTTTAAGTATTCAAAATCTAAAACCTCCATTTTAATAACATGTTATTGGAAAATATAAATATTTAAAAAAATTAAAAAAGTGTATTTTAATGAATAAGTACAAATAGGCAAGAAAGTTAAAATTTCCATCTTATATTTTTATAATTAATAATAATTGAAAGAATTGATTCAAAATTCTCTCTTTATTTGTCCAATCATCCCTTGAAATGTCAACCAACTTTTGGTATAATCTCCATTACACTTACCCCTACTCCTCCTCAAGCCAATATATATATAAATCGCACATCTCCACCACACCTATGTAAATTCCATTCTACATATATATACATACACACAAACGTTCAACTCTCAAGGAAAAAAAAGGACTAAATTGAACCATGGCAGAAGAATTTCAAGCAGCTATTTGTGGAGGAGGAGGAGGAACATGGTGGAATATTCCGACGAAAACCATGTTTTCAGGCTGTAATTCTCCGTTGTATTCGACGGCAATTGCTGATATGGGTAGCTTCGGGTGGGGCAATGATATGGTAGCCACCGATGATATCATCATCAAGCCAAGGTCTTGTTACAATTCAGACAATAGTGGTACCAACAACAACAGCAGTATTTTGATCGATTCCACTTTGGGTTTTGGTCTTTCATCATCGGATAATTGGAACCAATCCTTGCTGTAAGTAAAAACAAGAATCATTTAAAAGACCCTTTTTTTGTTTGTTTTTATTTTTATTTTTATAATCTCCTTGTTTACAGCCGGATTAATAATCAAGAGTTTCCAATGGATTCAACATATGAATGCCCATCAACACTGTTATTCGACACTGACCCACAACAACAATCCGTTTTTAACAACAACAATCAGTCAATTAACTATATGTCTTGTTCTTCTTTATCATCATCACCTTCTTGGCCAAAACTAGCTCCACCATTGACGACAAAGCAGCAGCAACAAGCACCTGTAGGTACTGGTACCTTACAATTCTCCAACAATACATCCTTTTGGAACACATCTGCAACTGGCAACATATTACCTTCGTTGTATGAAGAGAAACCTAATTGTCCCACCTTGACTACAAAGGTAAATAATTAACAAAGTTTGAGATTTGGTCATGATAAAAAAAAAACATACACTTGATTTTTGTTTAATTTTTGTTTTTGCAATTGGTTTTGTTTTCATAGACTAATATCGAAGAAGTTCGGAAAATTCGAATTTGAAGAAAGCAAGTAATGAAACTCCACCAAGAGGCCAAGACTTGAAACCCCATCTCCATTACCAACTTTTAAGGTATGGACAGTAAAAGCAACATTGAGGCCATATGAATTTCACCAATTTTTTCTTTATTTACTTTTCTTCCAAGTAAAGTGATAATTTACAGTCATTTTTATGATCAGGTTCGAAAGGAAAAGCTAGGGGACCGAATCACTGCCCTCCAGCAATTGGTTTCACCTTTTGAAAGGTAAATTTTTACTATATTCGAACTCGATTTGTTACTTAAAAGGATATATATCAAGCTTTACTTTTATATATATAACTTCGGGTTAATTTGTGTTTAACCCTTTTTTTTCAGACTGATACTGCATCAGTTCTACATGAAGCCATTGAATACATCAAGTTCCTCCATGATCAAGTCAATGTATGTTCCTCATTCTACATAAAAGTAACCCTCCATATATATATATATATATATATATATTGTGGTAAAAGTAATGTGAAGCTTCTATAATAGGTGTAAGACTACATTTTGCCCCTTTTACTAAAAAAATGATAAATTAGTCTTTGTATGCAGTAGAAATGGATGAAATCTTTAACATAAATGATCAGTTTACTCTTTAATCCAATATAAAGGAATTAATTTACTTAATTTTTTAGTAGATGTATACAGCAAAATACATCCAACTCTTAGTATAAGGGCTTCCTGATACTTTTACCTATATATTGTTTAATATGCTTGGATAAAGGCAAGCATATTCTCTGGAGAATTCTCAAATTTGTACTGAAAAAGAAAATAATGTTTATTGCTTTTTTACGTGATTTCAGGTTTTAAGTACTCCATACATGAAACAACCAGCAGCTTCCATACAACAGGTAATAAAAAAACCAAGATTTTCTAAGGCTGCTAATAAGTAATAACAACCAATTATTACTATTACAATTAATAATGAAAATAATTGTCTTATTCGAACCACTTTGCAGAGTACTGATAAGTTGAAAGATCACCAAGAAGGTCCAAAACAAGACCTAAGAAGTCGTGGGCTATGTTTAGTGCCTGTTTCCAGCACATTCCCAGTTGCCAATGAAACACCAGCTGATTTTTGGACGCCAACGTTTGGTGGAACTTTCAGGTAGATTTAACAACAAAGAAAAAAGACAGCAAGGAATGATATAATGTAGGGCTAGCAGATGATTAGGAACCCCATTCCTTTGAAGGATTATTTAAAAAAAAAAAAGATGATAACGATAGGTTTTTTTTTTTTTTTTAAATTTCAATAATCCAAGTTTGACTTGTTAATTATAGTTTTGAAGTGGATTAGCAATAGGAACAAGTGCTAAATTCAGCGGAAAATCAATATGAATTTAGCTGAAGTTAGCAGAAATGGGGGTTAAAGAGACTCTTTTTGTTCCTGTTGACTACATGTATATCATCATCGTCAAACAATAGCTAAGATTATTATTGTTGTCTTTCTTGTATTTGAATTTTCTTTCTTTGAGTGGGTGGAGCCTGTTGATTGTGGTATTTTTGTTTTAAATTGCGCTATTTATTAGTAAAATTATGTTTTGATTATTCAAATTTTTAAAATTAAAAATGATTGTTGAAATATTTAAAAAAATTATTTAAGTCATTAGGTTTTTTTTTTTTTTTTTTTTTTGTAACTAAAAAGTCTAGTTATTAGTTTCAAGTTATGATTTGGTGATCAATATGTTGGATAAGTACCCATCAATGAGTAAAAGAACATACCTTAGATCTAAATCGATTTGAAAATTAGTGCCGAGAATAGAGAAAACGTTGTTTGAATTTTGGTTCGTAGATTTGTGATGTTCAAAGTTGTTTCATAAAAACTAAATTAGAGAATGTAATCGAAAGAAGAACTTTCGATTAGTAGCGTGCAATGTAAAATGATGAGGCCATACAATAATCTGTTTTTAACAATCTAGTGAGTTAAATAAAAACTTTCGAATAATTCAATGATTATTTTATAACTTTTTAAAATTAAGTAACTAAAATATAAATTTCCTAGTAATTTAGTCTCGTAACTTTTTCTGTTTTCTGTTTTTGTCTTTATATAATATTTTGGAATGAAGCAGTGGGAAGTCGGAGAGCGGCCTACTGCTCCTGCTTTTAGGTTTCTTCATTTGATTGAAAGAAATATACGGAAAAACCAAGAAAAAGAAGTTTAAATTGTGATTTTAGTCCTTCTATTATATTGAAATTAGAAATTTAAGTAACTTATTTTAAATTGATCTACTATCATGATGTTATTAGTAAGTCTGAAAAATTGTTTGGGCAAAAACTAAGTATATTTAAGATATGGACTAGCCTCATATATTAATATTGAAAGCTTGAGCATAACTAATCCATTTTCAAGTTTATTATGTGATTTTTGTTTTATATATTATGTAATTTATATTATATATAAAAATTAATAAAAGTACATCAAACTAATAAAAATTAAACAGAAATCATATTTTTTCAAAAAAATTAAAAATATCAACAATTTTAAATGGAATTTTATTAGGCATTTAAAAATATAAGTTGACTTGGATAAAATTTGAGACTCATATTTCAAGTCATATTAAGTTTGAGTAAATACTTGAGACTATAATCACTTCTAACTTTGCATATGCACATGACTATTTTGTGCCTTTAAAATTTATTATTTTATTATAAATGTTGGGATTCAAATAACAAATCGTGTTAAGTGTTATGATTTAAACTAAATAATTAAATTAAATTTGTGTTTAGTTTGATGGATGCTAAAATTTGTTTAACACATAATTATATATTTTAATTATTATATACTCTTTTTACTATATCGCGTCTAAAATTTGAAATTTTTATCATACCTGAATATAGAAGAAAGCATAGGGCAATAGTAAGTACATATAATCTTCTAAGGCAATCATTTGACAACTTTCAAAGATTCATTTTCTTTTAATATTTAAATCAATATGATTTCTTTTTCCCCTTAATAAATAATTAACAAAATCTTCTTAATCTCAAGTTCTATTTTAATTTATTAAATTTTGATCAGCATACTTTATAAAAACTGAAAATTTGATCTGTTGATTTTTGCGAATTAATTTATTGCATAAATAGTTTTTACTATTTCCTTGCTTATAAATTATTGATTTGTTTATTTTTCAGGCCTATAATTTAACAATAAAATTTAGTAATGTTATTTAATTTTCAATTTTCGTAAAATACGAGAATCAAAATCTGAAAAAAATATAGAAATATGCTATTTTAGTATCTAAAATGTTGTTTATATATTCAAATCAATTTTAAAAACAATTTGTATTATTTGATTAAATAGTATTTGAAATTTATGCTTAATATATTATAATATTAACTAATTTTTTAAATATCATTTAATTTATTTTTTATTTACTTTTTCAAGTCATGTTTAGTGATGTCTAAAAATCTACATTTTTAACTCTTTTGCTACAATTTTCAACAACAAAGCTAAACAATTAAAATTATTAAACCAAATAGTTTTTCATGCTTTTCTTTTTAAACTATTTTATTGTCAAATATATATTGTATTGAATATTTGAGAAGATAATATTAAAAAAATAATAATCTAATTTGTTTAAAAGCAACAAATTTACATGACAGATGACAAAGAGAATCCATTAAGATGCCATTTAAAGTCATTATTTCCTCAAATGGATGCTTTCAACCATTTCCTAAATCTAACCACAAGATACAATTCAAGTTTATTAAGTAATGTCAAAGAGAAAAGAAAAAAAATCATTGAGAACCTATTAAAGGTCTTAATTTATCAAGTACCCCGAGGAAGCTTAATATTGAAGAATCCCCTGTGACAAGGGGCTAATCATGAATTTTTTTCTCTCTTTAAAATAAAGTACTTTCAATTCTTATATTCTTGATTGGTACATTGTCTTTACACATGCTTTCTTTTCTATTTTACTTTTTAGTGACTTTTGAATTGATTTGTTTGATGGGTATTGATTATATATGTCCCTAATTTGAAGCATCTTATTAGTATTGGACCAATCAATTGTTTTTGGTAATTATAGCAGGGAAAATTCCTACATAAATTAACTAATAATTAATTTCAAATATACAATTTTTATGATCTCTAAAACTCTATGTTAAATCAATACTACAAACTCCAAAAGGATCAATAAAACTAGCAATTCATGCTCCGTTGTAGTTGTTAAAGTTGTGTAACTCCGATCTCATCACTTGTTAAAAAAATAAAATACAGCTTTAAATAGATGTAGTTAAAACTCCTTTGTATTATTCATTTTTCAACATTAGTAAATTTCTTCTCCTCTACACGTGATTTTTTTTCAAAGAGTTTCACATAAAAATCAGGTGTTCTTTTTTTTATTATTATTTTGCGATAATTCTATTGTTATTATCGACGCCTATTATAATAATAGCTTCAAAAACCCTTATCGTATTAATTTTTATTTGCAGTAAAAATTTATTTGATAAATATTAATTCAAATATGATTAAATTTTAAGTTAAACATGAAAAATAAACCATTCGAATTTATCTAACTCAAATTAAATTAACACTTAAAATGATTTAACTCAAAAATTTAAATCACAAATCAAAATAACTTAAATTCAAAACAACAAAAACTTAAAACATGATTCATGTCAACCTAAAACTAATTTGATACACCCAAACAAGTCTAATCATTATCTATATAAATAAATAAATGTATATTTTTTTTATATTTTTCCTATAAGGTTCCTTTGAAATACAAAGACAGGAACATAAAGATTAAAGGGAAAGCATCCAAGCATTTTTGTTGATATCAATAAAGTGTATGTCTTATCAGTTTATGACGATCTATATATCATTCTTTGAACAATTAATTAATTAATTGCTGCCTTCTGCTACAAGTTCCCCTCGGCCCTCCCCTTTTAGATTGGAAAAGGGTCATTTCTTTTCGATCCTTGAATAGAATCTTGTTCACCATTTATGAATCAAACCATATGGCTAATAATAGCCTTCTAAGGAAGTATGGCTACACCATTATTATATATTCTTCAAATTTGATTCAATCCTTATTATATAGGTACTTCCCAAATATTTTAACCTATTTTTAAGCTTTGAATTGATGGAAAAAAGGCGTTGTCGCCCAACTTCTTTCATCTCTTGTTTTGTCAGCCAGGCTCTTTGACCTCTCTGAAATGGTCCTGTTTCAAAGGAGTTGTTTTGTTCAAGAATATTTTCGACCACAAATGGCATTGTTTATATTCAAATATATCAATAATGAAAGTTTGATTCAATCTATCATAAAAGTAGTCAAGATCATTAAATTCTGTGTTCATACATTATACTTAATATAATATATATGTGAGAAAAGATTCCTTGGTTGAATTCTCTAAATATATTATCTCAAAGTATTAACATGATCTTCTACCTAACATAATCTGTCATCATCGGTTTTCTACAATTTCTTGCCAAAAAAAAAACATCTGATACATGAAAGAAATGTAAATTAGATACCTCTACGCTCACAAAAATTAGATTTATCAACTCGTCTCGATCTAATGATCGTGGTGTTCATCGCCCCAAGTATGATTTAGGTTCAATCATACTAGTCGCTAAGCATTATTAATGTTTTATCCTCCTTTATAATTCACCAAAAAATTCTATTAAAATTTTTAACATTTATCAAAATTTCTAACATCGTAAATAAAAATGTTGGCATATGTTTTTTTCATGTTTCATTATTTTAAGGTTGTTTTTTCTATTTTGGTATATGAATTTGACAATTAAATCCATTTTGGTCTCTAAACTTAGTACCAATTTTGGTCGAGTGAGGGTGTTAATCCTTCCTCATACGTAGAATCGACTTTTGAGCCCACTTTCTCAAATTTCATAGACCAAAATCGTTGTTTTAATAAACCAAAATATTTTATTAAAATGACCAAACTTTTGGTGATCCAATCACACCTAAATAAAGGATTGGTGGCGACTCCATTTTGCTTTTTTAAAGTTTCGATCCCCATTGTTTCCTAAATATAAAAATGATTTTTGACAGATAAATTTTGAATTTAGATTTAAATTTTAAATTTGGATTTTGCAAGTCGTCATTATAAGTTTAGACTATTTCAAATTATTTGATAGGGTCATTTTAAATTTGGGATCCGACAAAATATGATTGTTAATTTTTTTAATGATGAAATCGAATTGAATTGAATTTTTAAATTAAATTAAAATCTTCAGATAACTTCATTGATAATAAAACAATAAAATTCACGTAAAAAGTTACCAAAACTATCTTATATTACGGAATTGGTACTTTTACATATAGTTTAATCGAGATAACAAATCCATTTGATTTAGACTTGAAGAAAAACAATGTAAGTTTTGTGACAACAAATACAATCCCAACCAAAGCATACAAATATTATTCTATGGAGAGAGAAAGAGAAAGATCTTGAACAAAGTAAAATGAAAAGGCAAGAAAAACAACCACATTTTTATAAAGCTGAATATTTATATAGATATAGATATTTATGTAGTAATTAGATAAGCCAAATCTCTCAAGCTGTTGTTCCTTGAGCTTCTTTGCAATGCCAGCAAAATACTTGCCTTGGTGGAAAGCTTGCCCTAACTCTAGCTCAGATGGCTGTCTTGAACTATCCCCAGCAAATGTTCCAGCACCATAAGGGCTTCCACCTTTCACTTTCTCCATCTCAAACATACTAGCACTCAAAGGTGTACCTAATGGGCACAAATAGCATTCCATGGTGAACTAGTTGAGTGATTGCAGTTAAGCTGCAAAAGGGTTTTCACATTAGAAATGGTTTGAAAGTTCTATTTGGGTTAATTTCACCATACGTCCTCTAGCTACACCTCAAATTCTAAATCGGTCTCAAGTTTCAAAACGTTATAATTGAACTTTTATTTTAGTACCATAAATGCCAACTTGTTGTAAACAGGTATGTATCTAATACATGGATAGCTTGAATTTGATGTGTTAAAAATAGAAAATATATATAATAAATTTAGCTCCTTAATTTTTACTCATTTTGTCACTTTAGCCCTATTTTTCAAAATTTAGTCAATTTATTTTTTTATTATATAAAAGCTTATTGAATTGTTAAAATTTAACGGTATTAACGTGACAACATCTGTATAACAATCTACATGTACTTCATTACTAACATGAATAATTTTTTTAGAGATTTTATTTAACTTATAAAATTTGTTGATCGCTTTAGGTTTTTTTTTTTTTTTTAATTTTTTTACAAAGTACATGTAAACTCGCCATGCAAATTATTATGTCAATGCCATTAAAACCTTAATCATCTAGTCAACTTTTTCATCTAACAATTTGACTAAAATTTGAAGGTTATGGCAAAGTGATTTTTCAGAAATAATAATTAGGAACAAAGTGACAAAAACAAATAAATATCAAGTGCTAATTTATCATTATGCCAAAAAAGGGCTTTAAATATTCTCCACGTTGGGCCTAAATTCATGTTAGCTACACATTTAAGAGTTCAGAAACCAATTTAGAATTTGAACGATAGTTTAGAGAGGTTTGGTGCAATTAATCCGTTCAGTTTGATATTTTTGTAATAGTCTAAGGTGCAAAATACTCACGGAGTAGTTTCTTGTCCACCACCTTGGGAGCCAGTGCTGTAGAAAATGCCAGCAGGTTTACCAGCAAGGGCTTGTGTTCTCCATAGACCACCAGTTGCATCCATGAATGCTTTAAACTGTGCAGCCATCATCCCAAATCTAGTTGGAAACCCAAATAGCACACCATCTGCCTCCGTCAGCTCATCTGGTGTTATGATAGGGGCATCTGTCTTTGGTGGTGCTCCCATTTTCCCAAGAACTTCTTCTGGTAGTGTTTCTGCTACCTGTCAAAGGTCCCAATTTGCCAATATAGGTTAAACAAATATAAAATATAGTCCAAGTGGTAAAATTACCTGTCATTACATTTTGTCCATCAGTTAAAAAAAAATTAAATCAGTAATTTTATGTTAAATTAAAGAGTAAACGATTTTACTATCAAAAAATTTAATCTATTTTTATTATTAAAATTTGGTCCTTATACATCAGGATGAGGGACATGTGGTACACCACGTGTAAATGTCTGATTATTCCGTCAACTATACCAGTTTTTAACATTAGAAATGAATAAAATGTTTAACAAAAAGGATTAGTTTATTTTTTGATCTAACATATAAAGACTAATTTTATCTATTTATTGAATAAAAAAAACAAAATGTAATTTAACTTCTAATATAGCGGCCTCCGATCTAGATAAATATAAAACTAAATCGATTATAAAAGTTAACAATCTAAACCTATCTAATCCAATAACACCACATATTAGTAAGATAACATTGAGAGGATAATCAAACCTGCCAAAGTTTGACTTCCACTCCCTCAACAGATTCAGCTCCTTTCTTCATCTCTTGGGCCAGTTTCTCAACATGTCCATACATGGAATAGTATCTGCATCACCAATAGCCATTTAGTTTCTAAAAAAAACAAACATTTTAGGTTGACAATGCAACAGTTTTCCAGTACCATAACAAGGAAAATCATCAATAAGAAAAACCCTATTATAATAAAGAAACGGATTAATAAATCACTTAGTACCTGAATTTGATTTTAATATTCAATTTGATATTTAGACTAAACTATATAAGAATCTAATGAATATTTGACATGTGTGTTCTAGCTTAAATTGAACATTGAAATCAAATCAGATATTGAACTATCATATTGAAACAATATTTATACCAAAATTAATATTGAAGCCAAACTCAAACATCAAATTTGGACCCAAAAACTGATATTCTAAATTAAATATTTAAACCAAACTTAAGCACGAAGTAATATATTAACCCTAAAGAAAACTATAACAACCCAAAATGCATCAAAAGAAAGTGGTTGATGGGGACACCCATGTCTGTCAAACAAGGAAAGACAAATGGTGGTTGTTTTGTTTTCTATGTTGGCACGCATGAAAACAGTTCTACATCCATTATCCATATCATCTACACACAAATATATATATGTGTATATATATCCTTTCTAGAAGGAAAATAAAAGGTGATATTGAAGAACTATTATATAAGCTTATCTGTAAGCATTTTGAAGCCATGAAAATGAAATCCACTTTGTAAATTATATACCCACAATAAACTCATAATAATAATGGATGTTGGGACCACCTTAGAAAAAAGCCAGCAAATTTATTTATTTTCTCCTAATTATGATTTCAATGGTAGGTCATGTTTCACAATCAAATTATTTTGGTTTCTTGCTAAATAATAGCAATTTTTTTGTTGTTGTTTTTTTTTTCACTTGATGATTAAACAGAGTTGTTCATATTAAGTAAAATTATGTATTACACGCATTTACACAAGTACACCAAAAATGAACAAAAGAGGCCTTTTTCTTATGTGTAAATAATTTAACCAGAATCCTATTATTAACATACAAATTAATCTTTTTTTTCTTCAATTAAAAGGAGACTTTTGGAAATATTTGTAAGAAAAGACCAGAGGAATATTGTACATAGCTTAAACTCCTTTTAACAGAGAATATGTAAATGATTTTAAATGATTTAATCACTAAAAAAACCCAGAACCCAAATTAGATGGTTTCATTAAGGAAAAGTTTTTAGAAAATGAAGGAAAATTTATAATATAATGGGTAGATGAAGAAGAGAAAAAAGTGCAAGAAAAGAAAAACAGAGCAAGACCAGAACTGTAACAAGAGATTCCAGTTTGGTTACAAAAGAAGAGCAAAACAAAGAAACAAGATTAGAATTTTACACAATGTAGACTTTGGTGACCATTTTCTCTTTTGGTTAACTCTGGGTTTTTTGGTTTTTTGTTGTTGTTGTTGGTTTAATGGAAATGCCCTGTTTTTTAAGCAGCGAGGGAGGAGAGAACAGAGGGAAGGAGGGCCTTTATTTATAGTGACGTTTTAAGTATGATATTTTGGTATTTTCTTTTTTATAGTTGCATTTATTTAAGCCAAAAAATTAGAGGAAATAGGTTAGCATTATATATATATATATATTGAATTTTATGGCTTGTATTAGTTTAAATTATAATGTGTCTCATTTATTTAATTTTTATTTTTTAAATATCAAATTAAATATAAAAAGTTTACTAAACTACCACTCATATCTCAAACAATTATTCATTATTTATTACTTTAGTTTTTATTTAAATAAGTTTTTCATATTAGAATAAAATTTTATTTATTAATACAAATTATTTTATGTAATTTTGTCCTATAGCTTAAGCAGCTGCATGGAATCATCCAATTAGTATATTAATTAAAAATCAGTAACGTATGAGAATGACTTATTCCTACATTAATTTTTTTTATATGTTTCCTATATTTAATTAGATATAACACATAATGTGTTTTATTAAATCAAAATATACATTTTCATGTTTAATCAGATAAATAAAAGTAAACATAAATATACTAATCCTCTTTTTCAAATGATTAGAAATTACAAGATATTATAAATCATAATCGATTTGTATTGGTATTGTTGTTTATGCAAGATCATATAAGTTTGAGTACATATGAAGTCGCATTATTCTCTTATTTATAAGTCGTGATGGGCTATCGGTAGTTTTAAACATTGTGTTTAAAAGAACAAATATAATCAAAATTTATAATAAAATTGTTAAAAATATATTGTAAATAAATAATTGATTTAGACATAATAAATACTATATTGTCAATGACTACTAAATTATATTATTTTAAGAACAAGATGTCAATTTTTATTTTTATTTACAGTAAAGATCCATTGATTATGGACAGAAAGCATGGAGCTCATTAAATTTATGCATTGTTTAAGCATTAGAGTCTGATCTGAATCTATTAGTTACAATGTCAAGATCATTTAGTCTATATATATATATATATATATTACAGATTCAGATTTGTGGAGAGAAATGGATGGATTATTTGGTGCTAGAAATTACAGCCATTTGCTTTCAATGTTGACTTTGTGATCTTAACATGAATGAAATTAGATTAGATTACAACTGTAACTTAGGTGGATGGACGTGAGATTTGGGTCGGGTTAGTTTGAATTACGTCAATTCGAAGTATAAAATTTTAGATATTTTAAGTTGGATCAATTTTGGGATCAATTAATTGAAGTTTGAATCTCATATTTTTTAATTTGGTCATTACAAATTTGGCTCATTTTGAATTTAAGCAATTGATTCAAATTATTCGGGATTGGAATAGTTGTTAGAATCGTTTTAAATTTGAATCAATAAAATTTAAATTAAACAAATTCAAATTAATCAAATTATTATAATGTATAGAAATAAAAAATGGCAACATTGATATGATTTCTAATCTTGACTTTTAATCCCATAAGCAAAGATGATTTAGCTCATCAAATTCAACACTTGTATTGTAATTTCCATGAAATCTATGCAGTGTAGAATGGGGAGATGTTAGCAAGTCATAGCCATTTTTTTGGCAATAACTTTCTTGCTTTCCCATTTAAAATTTCCAAAGTCAAAACTATCTATCAATATGACAGAATAATGTACAATTTTTTAATATAAATATTTTATGTTATTTTAATAACTCCATTAACAAAGAAAATTAAAGTTCATAACTTTACAAAGATAATATTAAGATCATATTCTCTGCCCCAATTTGTGTGGGGTGGTGGTGTCATGATGGTTGCAGGCGGCTAATATTAAGTTTATTTATATATATAATTAGCGCCCACTTCAAATATTAAAAATGATATTATTAAGAAAGATAATCATAAAATCTCAAAAAATTAATTTGTATGGATCATAAAATAAACATAAAAGGTACTTTGATTATACATCGACATCATCTTAATCAGTATTTTGTGAATTTTTTCCCACTAACAATGTACCTAATAATAATATTATGTAGTAAAAGTATCATAGAGGCCCTCAGATTAAGAGTCAAATTACATTTTGCTCCTTTACTTCAAAAATGGGCAAATTAGTCCCTACATGTTAGGTTAAAGAGCAAATTGGTTCTTTTTTTTGTTAAAAATTCATCCATTTCTACTATTAAAACGACATAACTATCCGAATAACCAAACAGCTTTTATGTGGTGTGCCACATGTACCTCATTATAACGCATAAGGATCAATTTTTAACAACAAAAATGGCTGAAATTTTTAATAGAATGATTAATTTACTCTTTGATCTAATATAAAGTAACTAATTTATCCATATTTTAAATAAAGGAAATAAAATGTAATTTAACTTAGTACAAAAATACTATTATTCTTTTACCTAATAAGAGTAAGGATGGTGTGAATTAAATAAAGAGACAATAAATTTGTTAATAAGAGGTTATCACATGGTATGGTGTGTTTTAATTTGAAATTTTTTTCATTTGTCTATTTGTCTACAATCTAGAGGATCTACAATTGGCATCAATGACCATTGTCTTCAATTTTCATCCTATTTACGCATATATAGTTTGTATACACCTAATACCACTATTATTACAATACATCCCATAATTACAAGTATTATAATCATTATTGGTGTTGTTATTTGATGGTTTTTCATCTTCTACATTGCTCTTTCTTGCATGCACTCTTTGATTTTTTTTTTTTTTTTTTTTTTTTGCTAGACTTGAGTGAGCTTCATCATTGCATTTCACTTGTTTTGCACTTCTTTTGATAAGATGTGTGATGAGAATATGAGACCCCAAGTTTCAATTTTAGAGAAAAATATATATAATTATAAAATTTTGGGATATGAAAATTTTAATTTTTTAATTTGATAATCTTTTTCAATTGGTTCTTTGAATTTTATTTTGTTCACATAATTTTGAAATTTGACAAAATTTTCTCAATTTTAATTCATGTATCAAGTCACCTTTTTTTTTAAAAAATAATTTTCTAGGTGATGAGGCATACATTAGAGTGCCACCTCATTGACCAAATCTGAAAAAATTTGTCAAGTTTTAACACTAATATAGATAAAAAAATTCAGGGACTAAGTTTAAAAAATTACTATCTTTCAAGAGTAAAATGTTGCTTTTATCCCTAAAATTTTAAAGGGCTAAAGCTAAAAAAACTTATGTTAAAAGATGTTAAATTAAATTATTAATTTTGAGAGATGAAAAAGAAAATTTTCATTTAATCAAAAAGTAGAAACATTTAAATTGAATTAGGGACCATAATTAGAAAAAAATTCAGAGGTTTAGGTTTTTAATTGCATTCTGACTGGCCTACACTAGAAAATGTATATGAAAACAATATACATGAAAACAAAATTTGTAATCAAACAAAGATATATAGATTACTAGTGATTAATTCATAAATTTTGGTAGTAGTTATACCTAATTTTTCTTCATAACATTAATTCATAAAGAATTGAACATTGACTTATTTGGTAAGTGGTAAACCCTAAACTTAAGATAGCATGTGTTAAGCTGTCATAAACTTACCCTAGAGAAGAAGCTTTCTATAAAATTATTTTGAATAATGTTTTAAATTCAATCCAAAGCTATTGACCCCATTATTACTATGAAGTGAAATAGTGGCCAAAGTGGTACATTCAAAACCTATTTTTGGGTTGAAAATCTTGGAAAAGTGAACAGTTAGAAAGTTCAGGTTTTAGACGTTTGGGTACCTACCAAAAATATAGGGTCTGGTACATATGGCTTGTTACTTTTTCATCCATGAGTGTTTCCATAGGACCCCAATTTCATCATAACCCAACAAATATAGCATTTGCTTGTAAATGTGGGGAGGGAAACCAAATGTCCAAATTGGTGTTTGAATTGGGGGAATGTTTAAGTATTTTTAGTAATAAAATTAGATGAAATTAGTTTTTTGAGTTTTAATTCGGTTGATATCTTTGTTATTTTAATAACTTAAAAGATGAGGGTTTCAATGCATTTAAACAGATAATGTCCTTCATTTTAGAGATCGGGGTTATGGTTATGGACAAGAGCCATCCCTTCGGCCCCTTAAAAAATAAGAAATTTCTACTTTAGACCTCTTAGAATTCAAAAATCAGAAGTTAATATAAGGTAAAATTATAACTTTGCCCCTACAAAATGTTAAAATTTCGATTTAATCATTTCAAAACCATAAAAATATAACTCAATACAATGGCAAAATTATATTTTAACTCTTGTAAAAATCTATAACTTAATCTTGATCCCCTTAAAAAAAATTCTAACTATCTTTAGTTATGGGTAATTTAAGAATTGTTCTAATTTAACTATATTATCATATTTTAATACTATTAATATTATATTATTTGCTAAACTCAAACATGAAAATGTAATTCCAAAATTATCAAACACCCGCTTATGACTATTTTCTTTATTATTTTCTTCAATCTTCATCCCCAAACCCAAAGACCTTTACCACAACCTTCTACTCCATAATCAAGGTTATAATTTTGGCCTTCTTTAGGTGTTTGCTATTGGTATTGGCTTTTTTTTTTTTTTTTTTTTTTTTGGAAGATCATTAGCATTATAGACTCTATCAAGGTTCATGTTGACTCACCACTAAATTATACACACTTTGGGACTGTTGGTAAACCACCATAAACAAAAACCCCATGGTCAAAAGATGTGATGTTGAAGTCCACCACTTTTGTTGAGCTGATGTGCCCCAAATCCCAATCCAATAATACACGTTATAGATGATTAAAAGCATTAGTTGCCCCCAACCCACCATGTCTTTTGCATATTTATTAGTATTTCTTTTGCCACTACTTAATCTTCCTCAATTAGTTTTACTTTTTTTTCTTGTTTGGTTTCTTTTTCCATGGCCATATAAGTTCAATGTTTTTCACTGTGATTCATGATTAGGTTTCAATTCGCACATGTTCATTATTAGGCTTAAAAGTAATAATTTTAATATTGACTCGAATTTAATTCACAATTTAATTATTATGGATTTAGATGTAATTTTATCAACTAAAAGTTACTTGGTAATCAAGTTATTTGATAGTTGAGTTTATTCGATCAAGTAACAATCCTATAAATACAAAATATCTTTTAAACGTTACATTATGTTTGAATAGATAATTATAAAAGAAAAGAAAGTTTCATGATTTTTATTTGATTGAATCTGTAATAAAGAAAGAAAGTAATTGATTATAATTAATTTTTCTAAGCATATTCTAATTATAAAATAACTTTTATGTAAAAGGTTATTAGGATAAAATGATATTCACATCTTAAAGAAAAATTATTTTCCTTTCTCAATTTTCGCTTTAGACGGCGTAATTCAAAGGAAAATAAAGAATACTCAACTCCATTTTTACTCTCCTTTACTTAAATAAAAAGTTAACCAAACACTTAGAAATGGTGTTGTTTTCCTCTTACTTTTCTTCCAGTTCAAGCCAAACATTAGGTATTTTTATAAGATAGTTTTTAACTTTGTTTATGCAAAAGTCATAAGTTGTCGTGAGAGGAAAGAATGTAGATTTATCTGTGAAAATTTATCTAAGTTAGGTATAATAGTAAAACATAATTGAAAAGAACATTTACTTAATCCCAAACAAATTAATCTTTTAAATTATAAAATAAACAAGAAAAACACCTTGATATAAAAAAGTGGCTTGTACTTTGACGGTGCAAAAGTTTCTTAGTCATGTTTTGTTTTAGATTACACTTTCACCCCACAAATTCCCTAATCTAAATGCATTGACACCTGACATTTTAGTTCCAAAACACAAAGACTTGAAAGCCCAAAGACTAAATTATAAACACAAAGCCAGTGGCTTATCATCAATGACTTAATAAGCCCAAATGACCAACCAAATAATAGAGATCAACGAAGATGAAATGCAGCAAGCATTGCACTTTGATTTTAGGTGTATGAAAAAAAAATTATTTCGAGTTTATAGTTACTGTTTCAAACAATGTTATCTACATAATTCAAATCTCTTTTTTTTTTCCCTAAGAATGCAATATACATTATCACTACACCCAGAGACTAAAGAAGAAGGTAGGAGAGGTCTTGGTTCCTCCTAAAATAAAAATTTATGCTTTTAGCCTCTAAAATTTATAAAATTTTAAGTAATAAAAGGTAAAATTATAGTTTATTTTCTAAAAATACTAAAATTTTGATTAAATCCTTCTAAAAACTATAAAAATATATATCAATATAATGGTAAATTACATTTTAATTTTCATAAAAATATATAACTCAATCTCAATCCATAAAAAAATTGAACTTCATCCCTAATTGCACCCAACGATAAATCTAAGTGGGTGATATAAAAGAAAAAAATAGCAACCAATGTTTGCACTCCTCTCTTATGGTGTTGCCTTTACATGAGGCAAGGCTCTTTTTCTTCCATGATTTGGTTTGCTAAGTTGGGCTATGTTGCCATCAAACAAAAAGAAAAAGAAGAAGAAATATAATATTAAACAATGAAAAGAAAAGGTAAAACCAAAATAAAGTACACCTTCTTGGATTGGACCGACAAAGACCACTTTTATTATTTTTTGTAATAATATAATAATGAACATATAGTAAAAAAAAAGCACAATAAGCTTTGCTTCTTTCAGCAGACAATTGCACTTGGATTAAGATGCCTTTCTTTCTTTAACAAAATTTACTTTTCTAACGCATGCTTCCGCATAATTCCCTAAAACGTACTCTCCATTGTTTTAACTTTCCAAAAGAAAGAAAAAGAATTAGTAATTTCTTTTCACAATATAGTTACTAGGACATGGATTCAAATACATTTAGACTTGTTTTTCTTTCGATTATTATTTGTTTTTGTGTTTTGATATGAATCAGATATCTTTCTGTTTATTTTACGCTCCATGATGATTGATCTTTTCAAAATTCGTGACTATTTCCCAACAATATTATTTTCAAGATTTAAGTTTTAATTTTTTTAAAAATACATTGTGCGTTACATCCTAATTTGTTCTTACAATAACTATTATGGGCAAAGTAAAACCATTTTATTTATACAGTAAGTCTAAACTAAGATAAGATATTTTTTCTTTGGTAAAACTATCATAAAGTCAAGAGTCAAATTGTATTTTACTCTTTTTAGCTAAAAACAAGTAAATTAATCGTTGTAGGTTAGATTAAAGAATAAATCGGTCAATTTCTATCTGTTAAAAACAAAGGAGACGGATTTAAATAATCAAATATACATGGTGTGCTACTTGTACTCATGCTAACATATAGGGATTGATTTTTAATAGTAAAATGGATGAAATTTTTTAAAAATAAGTTTACTCTTTGATTTATCATATAAAGACTAATTTACTCATTTTCTGAATAGAGAAAGTAAAATACAATTCAACTCCTAAAATTTCTTTTCTTCTTATGCCTAGATGAAAAGTTTACAATTTTGGCTACATTACAATCTCCATAATCCAAGTTATCCTTTGAAACAAATTTATCACTCCAGAAGTCCAAAGGTCAAATTCATAATGGACCACTTAGGCATGCATATTAAGAATATCAACATTACAAAACCTATACATTGTAATCACTAAGCAATCTCAACATCAAAAATTGAATAAAACAAGGAAAAGAATGTCTTGAATCTCACTCAAATAGTTGCAAATATGCAAAACTAGAAAATTGAACACTGAAAGTAACTTATCAAAGTATACCATTTGCTAAAGTTCAATGCTCTGAATATTGAATCAGAAACATTCACAATCCAATTCCTAATCGAGAGAAGATCAAAAGCTGAAAACAGGTTCTAATTCAATAAACAATTATCATTGAAGTAACAAAAATTTTGAACTTTTTGGTGTTTTTTTTTTTTTTTGGTTCACTACAACATCCAACCATGGAAGACCAACAATCCTCCCTTTCCACCATGTTTACCCTTTTATTCATATACATAAATAATACAAAATTCTAATTTTTTTTTTTTTTTTTTTTTAAACTCTAAAACTATCCCTAATTAACCAAAATGAACTAAAACAACGACTCACCTCCATTGCCAAACACTTGAAGAAAAAAGCTTCAATTTTTTCACCCAAAAGCATGATTTTCTCTAAGAGTTTGAACCAAACTTGAAGTATATCGCCTTATCTTCTCATTCTCTTCTTCCATTAACCCCATACAAATCTCCACAACACCTTCATTTATAGCTTCAAAACAAAGCCTTTCACAACAATTACATAAACAATTCAATGTAAATAACCCATATTGAACACCTCTTGAACTACCATTCCTTAAAACAGAAACCAAAACCTTAACACACCCATTAACTTTCATCATCTCTTCTCTTCCTTCTTTACATTTAACCAATAATCCCAACACTTCAATAGCCCTTTCCAAGCCTGAATCTAATAAGCTAATCAGTATTGGTACTGCTCCACAATCTATAGCTCTTCTTCTATTATCAGCAAATGAACAAATTGCATACAAAGCTGTTGCTGCTTCTTTTTTTTCCCTTCCTTTACCTGAAATTAAAAGCCAAACCAATGCTTGAATTGCATCTGGGTATGCTCCTATTGTTGCTTTATTAACTTCCACCACGGCTAAACTGGTTATAATCGTTGCAGCTATGGCTCTACAATCGGGTGACCCGAATCGCAAAACTTTGATAACCCGGTTAATAGCACCTTCAGCGACTAAGCCCACTTTGTTATCATCGTCAAGACTGAGATTAAGGAGTAAAGACAGTGCCTTTTCTTGTAAACTCGGATCATCTGAGTCAACACACTTGAGAACACCAGGGGCTGCACCCAACTCAGTTAGTTTACGGCGGAATCCCGAGTCGTGCTTAGTGAGTCGAACGAGATGGGTGAGCGAGTTAAGCTTGGTACCGACATGGGATGATTGAGAGGTTAGAGAAGAGATGAGGATTTGGGGTTGAGGGCAAGGCTGTAACTTGGAAGGAGAGACGAGGGTATAGTTGGAAATCAAGGAACGGAGGGCATGGTTTGGGATAAGACAAGGGTGTTCAGGTAATGGAAGTTTGGTAATCGGACAAGTCCGGTGACCGGAATCTAGCCACCGTTGGATTGAAACCCGGTCGAAGGTGTGACCCGATGGAAGGATAACCGGGTCAGACATTATCTCAAGTGAAATAGGGCACCTGAAATCGTCGGGGAGCTGAGTTTCCATTCCGATTCCAACTCGGACAAAAAGACTCACCTTGAAGAAAAGAGCTTGAAAAAGAAAAGAAGGGTTTATGAGGGTTTTGCAAAGCTGTGGATAGTGAGAGAGAATGAGAGGAATTGTTTTCAATTCAATACAGAGAAATAGAGAGAGATAAAGAGAAAGTAAGTGAAGAAGAAAGGTAGTTTGTGATTAACATAATGACTATTATACCCTGCTCATTCTTTGAAATTCTCCGACATGGACAGAGATAAAAACGAAGGGTATTAAGGACATTTTGTGGATTAGCTGATAAAAAGAAAAGAGAGGAAAGTAGGTTGAATTCCGAGTGTATCGGACCGCATCGATCGGATTGGTTTTGAACCATGTTAATTTGATACGAATCAATTTAGATTTCTCAATTTTTGAGTTATTACAATTTGAGTCATTTTTAGATTCGATTAATTTTAGGGTTGGATCAATTTTAAATTTAGGTAATTACTTAGTAACAATGACAGAAGAGTTTAAGAGGTTTTGATATATGTTTTAGGTATAATCTTATTTAAAATGTCAAACCAGATTCGAGAAGCTATTTTTGAGATTGGGATCAAGATTCAAGTCGAGGCAAAAACTTCAAAAGAAATTTGATTTTGGGATTGGTTGAGGCGAGAGATATAAAATCAATCCGGTTAATACAAGCAAAAAAAAAAAAATCTCTGCTATCCTATTGTCATATTTAGTTTCAAATTTGAGTTATTTTAAGTTCAAATTATTTGAATTTAAAATTTGATTTTTTTATTTAAATTTTGAAGATTAGACTATTAAAGTTTGGAACATATTAATTTTTGGTCACTTTAAAATTGAATCATTTCAAGTTCTTTATTATTTAAATCATTCCAAATTCAAGTAAAATTCGTATTTAATTCATCAGATTTAAATCAAATTTAAATTCAAATCCATCGGCTGGGATTTTTATAGATTAAAAAGCTTCTTCTCTTTTCAAAGAGGAAAATGGGGAAATCGTCATTTTCTATTCAACTTCTTCAATAATCACAAGAAAAAGCCATATTTCCGGCGCCAAAGCACATGAGGGGCAAATTCGGAAACGCATTTGCTGATTGGCATTAATAAATAAATAAAAACTGTTGGTTGGGATTTTACTTTTTATTTAAGGATAAATGTAAAAGGGATATAAAAGTAAAGAAATTAATTGGCATTAAAAGAAAAATTTTCAAAAAGGTAAATGCAACGGTTACCGAGTAACGGCTCCTCCACCAGCCTTCCTTTACAAGTGGTTGCCATTTAAAGTCAACTGTCCAAAAGTCCAAATTTATGTGGCTTCTAAAATTAAATCCATAATCATTTTTCTCCATTCAATTTAAAAAAATTTATTTTAACTTTTATTTAATTTTTTTCGTTTTTTAACTATTAAATTTATATTTTTATTAAATTATCTTAAAATAAATTTAAATGATTAATGTTTAGTAAATTCCTAAGGTGGTATGTACATAGATTACCATGTATATGATATGTTAGAATTTAATTAATTTTTAACAAATGTTAACTTTTTCATTTATTTTATGGTGATTTGACAAAAAAAATTTAAGTTTGAAGGTTAAAAAAAATAAAAAATAGAGAGCTAAAATGTCTCTCTCTCTCTTTATAAAAAGTCATTATGGCAAAATAAAATTATCCCTTGGCCTAATCATATGTCAATTGAGTTAAAACTCAATCAACAATCAAATTTATTATATAATTTTTATATTTTAATTTGGTTAATTTTAATCTTTATGCTTTTCAAATTTTGAAATTTTATGTCTTAACTCAAATGGAGTTAAATTCCTTAGGTCGATTTTTTACTATTAGTTTTGTACTTTGTGTGAGATGTGTATTTAATCCATATTTTTCAATTTAATCATTTTTAATCCTCATGCTTTTCGAATTTTAAAATTTCAATTCTAACTCAAACTAATAACCGATAAATTTGTTAACTAAAATAATATGATTTTTTTTATATGAGTATTATGTGGAAATAGAAAGTTAACATGACATTACACATGTGATAATTTGTTTGCCGCATAAAATTTTAAAAATAACAAAACTAGACTTAACAAATTTAACCATCATTTGATCATAATTAAAATTTTAAAATTTTAAAAATATATAACTAAAAAGAAGTAAATTAAAGTATATAAACAAAATTAATAATAGAATTTCATCTTATTCTTTCTGAAATACAATTTTAATTTGTTGGATAAATCTTCGGCTGGTAAGAAAACAAAGAAAATGTTTCTTTTGTTTTTGTACATAATAAATTAGAAAATGTGTTATATATATGCTGCCAACATTCTTCTGACCAATCCAAATCTGGTTTTTAAAAGATATATTTCCGTAATTAACGCAGGATTGGGTTTTAATTGATGTTTGCCCATCAAGTATAATGAAAAAAATATTTGGGATAATTGAGAATGTTTGTTTTGGAAGAAAATTATTATGTACTAGAAAAGAAATTTCTTAAGATTGGATTAGTGTTTAGCCACCACCAAATTCAATAAAAATTTTAAATTTCTTACCAAAATTTGGTGCACCATGCTGTGTATGAAATATTCATGTAATAAATTTATTAAATAAATAGAAAATCAAGATTTTTAACTTGAACTACTGCATTTAATTTTAAAAATATATACATACGTGATGCCTAAAGTTCATTTAGCTTATATTGTCAATGACATATGTGAGACCTCTTTATATCAAGTTCGCCTTATCACGCTTATTTAGAAGGATAATGTGTTCCTTAAATGGTTGACTATGATGAAACTTGTATCGTACGCGTATTAAGACTTGAGGTTGAGAGACAACTTTAGTAGGCGTCTTTTACTACTTTTGACACACGTACGTTGAATGTCACAAACAACTCTTTTCTATTCGAGCAATTTTAAACACTTGATCACCGTGTGAACCATCGGCTCCTCTTTTTGACTTTTTTGCCAATCAACATATTCATTACTAATTAATATTACTTTTTATTATTATCAAGTAATATACTTAAAATGTTATTTTTTAATGTTAATTCTTCAAATTATTACAAATTAAAATGGGTTATGGATTTGTGTTTTGATGGAAATACATATGTTCTTTTTCCAATTTGTTGCTTTAAATACGACCAAATGAAATCAAGACAAAATCACACATATATACTCATAAATTAGACTTTTAGTTATTTAATTTTAACTTCATAATGAACAAAATATAAATTTTGTTCTACTTAATAACGACTTTAAAATTTATTACTTCTTTTGGTAAAATTCTAAAATGTGCGTTGAAAAAAATTTGGCTTAGGTTTGTATTTTCAATAAACTAATATTATTATGTTTAATGGAAATTGAGAAAATGGATTGATGGAGGAGACGTAGTGGAGAATCTTCACCATTGCTTTTGCTTACTTTCTTTTTGTTGGATGAATTTGTCAAAAGAGTGGCTCACGTGTTCAACTTTGATATTTATAATGGAAGAAAAACAAAATCTCAGGATTTTGCCTCTCTTTCATTCTCTCACGTATATATAAATAAACAAGGAACGAGAACCACGAGGGTAGCTTCAAGAATTCTGTGATGGGTGGAAATAAAATTTAAAAATTTTAGGAGGAGCAAGATAAAGAATTTTGTAATAAAAGTGTAATAGTTCGATTTTTAATGATGTCGGAAATAGTAGTTCGAGACCACTAAACCGACAAGTAAGTTCGTAAATATTAAGTTAAATATGGTTTTAGAAAGGTTTTAAATTAGTAATTTGTGTTTTATAAAAATTTATTCCGTTAAGTGGTTTTAGAAAATGAGATGTCGGTCCTCGTTTCTATAAATATTTACGGAGTGTCATTAAGGTAATATTAAAATTTTGTTGAAAAATTTTAACATTTCAATAGTTAATTAATTAAAAAGATTAAATTGAAAATAGTGCAAAACTTATTAATTATAATAATTGAGTGATTAAATGACATGATTAATAAATAAAGAAGGTCTTAGGTGGTAAATATGCCTAAACTAACGAGGTGGGACGACACATAAAGATTAAATAATAAAATAAAGTAAATGAAGGCAAAATGGTAAATATAATAAAATTAAAACATATAAAAAAGGTTCCAAAAGTTTCTAGGCATTTCTTCTCTAAAAATTCGGCCAAAACAGCCATGGGAGAAAGAGTTCAAGCTTATTTTGCATTATGTGAGTTTATTTCTTGTCCTTTTATTGTAATTTGTATTTTTTTGAGACTTTTATAATTAAATTCAACTTAATATTACTTTAGTTTTTGATTTTTTAAAGGTTTTTGATGTTGTCATTGATAAATATATATGATTTTTGATGCTAAATGATGAATTTGAGATATTAGTGGTTATTTAAAAGTATTTTGTTAAGTGATTTTGATGAATTTTTCGATTAAGGATTTATTTGTTAAATTAGTAAAAATGCAAGGAATTGTTGTGAAATTATTGCAAAAATGGGCTGTATTAAATTTCATGAATATTCTGATAGCTTGGATTTGTATTAAAAATGGTGAATTTGCATGTTTTGGTCTCATGGACTAAATTGAATAAAAGTAAAACTTTAAGGGTAATTTTGTAAAAATGTAAAAAATCAAATTGCATAAAATGAATTGTTTTATTGTCTAAGTTAATATATTGAATAAATTATTAATTTAGATCAAGTTCGAGTGAAAATCGAGGAAAATGGAAAATTACCAAAATGCCCCTAAATCTTGGTATTTCGCAATTCACCTGTGTAAGTTTATATGATTAAACTTTCATGGTTATTATTAATTTAGGAATGATATAATGTATTTATTTTGTATTTTTTGTTGAAATTAATATTGTGATAAAAGTATGAAAATTGAATTGAATGCTTAAAATGAGTAGAACGCAGGATTGAGTACAATCAAGCTCGTACAAAGAAAAAATTGACGGATAAGACTATGGTGGGACCATGGCAATGTTTAAATGTAAGACCATAGTGGGTTATGACATTTTAATGAAAATACCATTACTAAGTTATGGCACTATAAACGTAAGAACATGGTTGGACCATGGCAGTGTTTATATGTAAGACCATAGCTGGGTTATGGCATTCTGGTGATAAAACCATAACTAGGTTATGGCGCTATGAATGTAATACCATAGTTAGACTATGGCACAAAGAAAACGTATGTACTCATATCCGTAAGACGCTCTCTACGATTTGATGAGGGTTGGTAAGTGATATATGGATTTAATACTTGAAAACTTAAGGTTATTATTAGTATTGATATGAAATAAATGTAACCATTGATATTTAAATGATATAACGGACAAAGTTCTGATATGAGATAACATGAGTTTGAAATGAACTATTACCGATATATACACGAAATTCATGAAAATGATGGTACATGAAATATTGAAATAATGAAATGAATGATATATGTTTATAAAGAAACGATAAGAAAATGATATGTATCATGACATGTAAATATGTGATTATCTTTGATATGTTGATACAAGGAAATTATGTATGTTGTGATGAGTAAAAAAATCAAGTGTGATATGTTGAGAAAATAAGTTTATCAATGTTGAATTTATATGCAATATGTGCAAGTACGCTAACCAAAGTGTTGTTGCTTGATGCTTAGGCAAATGCCAAGTTATTGGTTGAATGGTAATATGATTATTTATATGATGTATTGAAATGGTAAGTATTTAAGTGAAAATATGCTAGTGCTCATGAAAGAGTGGTAAGATTTAAATTATGCAATTTCTTATGAAATGACTTATCAAGTGATCAATTTGAAAAAGCCTTTGGTTAAATGCACTAGCTTGTGACCATGGTTGAATGATATGATTATGACTTGTGTATTAGGCATATGCAATAAGTGTGGAAAGTAAAAAAATGCAAATGAAAATAAAGAAATTTGGAAGAGTTAAAGTTATATATAAAATTCTACTAAGCTTGGGATAATATGTATAATTGATACTGTGAATTTATTCACCTTGTGAATTAATGAATATAGCTTCATGAGTATTGTGGTATCAACATTGGACTATTTTTATATGTATAAATTTTATATTTGAAATGAATTGACATGATTAAGGTTTATATGAGTTTACTAAACATTAGTTGCTTATGTAGTTGTTTTCCTTTACTTTTTAGATTATCGGAAACTCAAGCAGGTTGGAAATTTTGTCTGAGTTATATCACACTATCCATCTGGTTCTATCGATACTTTTAGATGTTTTGATTTTAATTATAATGGCATGTATAAGTATTCCGATTAATGTTGGCCTATATGAGTTTTGTTAATATTCACTTATTTGGCTTGTGTTTTGGCACATTTTGGTTTGTGCATATTTGCCTTATATGGTTAATGTGTGGGTTGGTTTATGATTGTATAATGAAAGGTAAAATGTTAGCTAAATGTGCATTTATATACATGTGTTTTGGTGTGTTTTGGTAGGTAGGTGACTTGGTTTGAAATAATGCAAATTAGCTTGGTGAACCATAGGTACAATTTTGCAAATAAGTTAGTTATACATATGAGTATACTGAATACATGAATACACATGTTATAATCTGTAATCTGAGGTGCTTGAAGGAATAATGGTTGTATGTGAAGATATTATATATATTTAAGGCTTGATTTTTGCTTGTTTTGGATGCTTTAGTATGGCTTGTTTATATGTATGATGATAACTCAGAGATACATGCCTTGTTGGGTGAGAAAATGGCTTATAAAATAGTCTATTTTCATCCACACGGATAGAGACACTCAAGCGTGTGTCTCAAATTGCAGGTGACATACACCAGTGACACGTCAGATGTCCCTGTGATCTTTTAAACGAATGCAAGTCCAGAATTACACACCTTAGACCGGGCATGTGTCTTGACTCGTGTGAGCCACACGGCCCGATCAAACTACTGTGGTGACCCTTGCAAAGTGTTGAAAATATTAAATGTTTTCGAAATTTTTTTTGAGTTTTCGATTTAGTTCCAATTTGTTTCTAATGTGTATTTTGGGCCTCGAGGGCTCGTATAAGGGACAATATGTATGATTTTGATTGGTTTTTTACATGAATGATATATGATATGAAATGTTTGCATTTTCTATCTGCTTGATTTGTAAATTTTGGTAATGCTCCGTAACCTCAAGTTATAGCTATAGATTCAAGTTAGTGGGGTGTTACAAAAAGAGTTTAAATTGAGTTTAATTTTTTTAAAAAGGGTTAAAATTGCAATTGTCCTATTTAAATAAAAGTTAAAAAGAGATTAAATTGAATAATTTAAATTTGAGAGATACTTAAATTATAATTATATTCATGGCCCTTGATTACCCTTAGTTACTTATGGTTGTTTTCTTTTAGTACATTTTAAATGACAGATTGAATTTAGGGTTTAAGGTTAAATTTTGATATTTAGAATGTCAATCAAAAGTTTGGTAAGAAAATCTTTTAGTTTTTTTCTCGTTTTAATATTGAGTAAATTGGTTACTCTAAAAAAATTGAAACAATTTAATTCTTGTCATTTTGAGAGTAATTAAGGGCAATTAATCATGGTGTTAATATTTTCCATCATTGTTCATAATTTTGATTGATATAATAATAAATTTAACCATAAAGTTCTATTTAGTCCAATTTAACAAAACTCGCAACATTTGTATATATGTATAAATGTTGAGGTTGAATTTATTATTATTTTTTTTAGAATTAAGATCAAATTAACAAAACATGTAAATGTAAAGGATTAAATTTATTATTATAGCAATCAAAATTACGTTACAATTGACAAAAGACAACAACGCCATAATTAATTGCCTTTAGTTACTCACTTTTAAAATTGACAAACATTAAATTACTTTTTTTAGAGAGATCAATTTGTTCAATTTCAAATTGAGATATAGTAATCACAAGAAGACAATATAACCCAAAAAGTGATAATACCATATCGGTCTGTTGATAATGATAATCTATTACAATGCACAATCATAATTACACATCAATTACAGCTTTTCTTGAAGATTAGAGTTCCCATTTATTTACCATTCAACAAGCAAATCAGCAGCCATGAATCACAATTCTTTCTTTAACAAGAAAAAAAAAATTTAATGGAAGACCCAAAACTGCCACAAAAGTTATAGAAAAAAGCTTTAAAAAAATAAATAAGAATATACAACATAGCCATGGATGAGGCATGTGAAGCTTTTTACTACCTAGCATCTAGCATTGTAACAGTGACTTGGTTCACAGTGCATGATTCATCTTGCTTGCTTGTAGATGAATCTGTTTCATGCGTGTTTCTTCCAAGGCAAAAGCCAGGTGTTTTAGGCTGAGCCATTGTTGCTGTTTCGCTGTTCAACATCAACACCACCGTCGACATCGTCGGCCGGTTTTCGGCACGTTCTCTGAACGCACAACAAGCCGACCTGAATGCACCTCAGCACTTCTTGTTCATCATAGGTTTCACCCACTGCTGGATCTATTAACTCCAATCCCTTCCTTCTTTCCATGATCTCCAAGCCTGTGAGAGTTATGAGAATTGAATTCAGACTCGAATTTGAAATTTTGATTTGATTAATATGAATAAAAATTTAATTTAATCCAGTTTGATTCAGATCCAATTTGAATCAAATTAATAACAACCCAAACTTGAAATAAATTGAACACAAAAATGGTTTGGATATGTACCGACTATAACTCAAAATGATCTAAATTAATAATGACTAGACTAAAAAAAATCGTCCTCCAAAATCGAATTTGAAAACCTGAATCGATTAATTTGTGTCCAAATATGATTTGACCTGATTTGATTATAAAAAAGTAAATAATCTAAATATGTATTGACCTGAACCCAAATTGAAAGGAACTAAAACAATCTAAACCCAATATAATGTTAATTTAAAACAAATTCAACTTGAAATGACACAAATTTAAACTGACCAGAATTTAAAAAGATTGAAATTTCTAATGACTCGACTCGAAAATTTCAGCCTTGAGCTCGAAATAAACTAAACCCAAAATAACCCGAATATAAAATATTTGAATTGAAAACATGCAAAATTTTAAAAATCCGATTTAACTCGACAAAAATTAACCCAATCCGTCCAATAACAGTATAAGCTTCATTAGAATTTAGAAATATATTGTGTGGTTAGCTGCTTACATGGCCTAGAAGGTTGAGTTCACTATTTGAGTGATAGAACCCTCTGTTCTTCTTCCCACTGACAATCTCCAACACCAAAACACCAAAGCTAAAAACATCAGATTTTGTTGAGAAGTTACCATCCATTGCGTGATTCAGGCGACATATAACCACTGCATATCAACGATAATTACGATTATAAAATCTTGTTTTCGACAAAAAAAAAATTAGAAATTTTTTACGGCACTTACTAAGTTCCAACAACTCTCTTAGTATTAGCCTCAATTTGATCACCAGAAAATATTCTAGCCATCCCAAAATCCGAAATTTTTGGGTTCATTTTTCCGTCAAGCAAAATGTTGCTTGCTTTGAGATCTCTATGCACGATCCTAAACCTCGAATCCTGGTGAAGATACAATAATCCTCTAGCAATACCGCAAATAATGTTGAACCGCTTTTGCCAATTTAACAAGGAGCTTTTTGCTTTATCTGCAAGAAAGCTTTCAATCAATGCCATGGATGTACAATTGTTTACCTACATTAAATTTCTCCAAGTTGTGAGAGAGGAACTCACTGAATAACACAGAATCAAGGCTTCTGTTTTCCATGTACTCGTAAACTAACATCTTCTCGTCTGTTTCGACGCAACAACCAACAAGTCGAACCAAGTTCCGATGTTGTAGCCTTGCAATTAACCTAACTTCATTCTTGAACTCTTCAGTCCCTTGCCCCGAGTTCTTTGAAAGCCTTTTTACAGCTATTTCTTCACCCTCAAGCAACCTACCCTGCATGTATTACCACACATGTTTTCATGGTTAAGATTTCGAAAAAGAGCGTTTTCAACCGTAATAATAATGCTAAACTAGCCTGTTTCATTGAAATCTACCATGTATACACTTCCGAAACCACCTTGTCCAAGCTTATTTTCATCGGCAAAGTTGTTTGTAGCCGTTACAATGGTGTTGAAATCGAACAACGGTAATTCAATTTCATCGGGATTACTTTCGCCCGAGTATTCCTTCTTGCCTGAGATGACCACTTCATTCAATAGAAAATCTTGACTTCTTTCAAGAGGACCTGAATGAACAAAAAAAGACATATAAGCCTTGAAACCTAAAATGAAAAATGGAAAAAATAAAGGGATAATTACATCCATTTTACCTTTCTTTTCTATTTTTCCACTTCTTTTCATTGCCTTCTTCTTCTTCCATATGACAATGGCTATCAGTCCTAAAATCAAAACACCACCACCCACTGTAGTGCCTGTAATTACAGCAGTTGTATTCCCACCATCTCCTAAAGAAGGGAAAAAAAAAAAAAAACATAATTTGATTTTATTAGTGTCTAAAATATTGAGACTAAATCTTAAATTTTATGATAGTAGAGGGGCTAAAGTCAAAATTTGACCAAATAAATTTACATAGCCCAATGACCTGCTCTTGGATCATAGACCAGTTGTACTTATGATCTACTTAGTTTATGTGATTTGGGCCTAAATATTACATCATTTTAGGTGGATTATGACTTAATTTAGGGCTAAGTTTTTCAACAAATCCTACTCCATGTGGGGTTACCTAAAGCTAAAGAAGGTAGGCCATTAGGTTCTAAAGAATCAAAACCTTAAGAACTTAGAACTTTAGTATAAGATTACAATCATAAAAGTCATTTACTGAAGGTTTTTTATTTATTTAAAAGTTAGAGTAGTTTTATTACAAATATCAATCACAATTAATTAATTAATTAGAATAAATCTGGAGCAAAACCCACGTATTTACACATGTGGGACGCAAATATGGGATTTCAAAGTTCTGTACCTTAAAAGCAAGACTAATGGCATTGAAACTGAGACATTAATGCTTGTAAACTATTTGAATTCAACTCAAAAATTTGAGCTTTACAAGTAATTAATTGAGACAATTTTAATAAACAACTCATAGTTCAATACCAAATATTAAATCTTCAATTTCAAACTTAACTCAAACTTAAATTTATCACTATTTAAATTCGACTAGACTCAATTACAACGTAATGGAAACCAGCATGTTTTGATATCCTTTTCCTTAAACAGTGGCATAAAAAGAGGGTAATTGTATTAGGTAAGAGAAAGGGTAAGGGGAACCCTGAAAATGATATAAAGCTACCTTTTCACTTTAATTCTTTTTTAATCCTTTCTATAGTTGAAAACCCCTTCCCAATTAGACCTTTATTGACCACAAAAAAAAAAGAATTATTGTCCCGCTTGAAAAAAATTGAAAGTAGCATTAAATTAATAGACTGTTAGGGGACGTAATTGCTTAGAATTTAACTTAAGAAAGCGAAACATGAAATAGAAAAAAAAAGAGACCAAACAAGTAACGTTGGCATCCATTTAATATGGGCCAAAGTCAAAAACGACGGTTCACTTAGTGGAAACTTTCAAGAAAGAATTAAGACTGTTTTGAATTTGCATTTACTGTACAAAGGCTTTTTAGGTAAGAGAGTGGGGACATTGGGAAAATAGTGACAACTTTTTTATTAAGGCATCATGTCACGGAACTAATCATGGGAGGAGTATAAATTGATATATATATAGGGTCTAATTTGGGTTTAGTCCTCTATCATGTTTATATGATATAATTTGGTTTATCTAATTTTATGATGTTATTCAGAATTCAAATTGATAACAATGTTAGTTGTTGTTGTTAAAGTGATAACTTAGACTCTTTTTTTACTATTATTCACTCACATAGTTGTATCATGAAAATTCGGTCAACCATGTTCAACTTCTTATAAATTTCCAGTTGAAAGTATTGGCAAAACTTGACATTAAATTTTGAAAAGTTTAATTAAAAACTTTAAAAAAATTAGAGGGCTTAATTAAAATTTTCAAAATTTTTATGAAAATAAGTTATAATTTTCAAAAAAATGAAGGGCCTAAGTAAAGTTTTTAAATTTTTGAAAGGTTTAATGATAATTTTTCAAATCTTTTAGGGAGCAAGACCTCTTTACCTTCTCTTACAAATCTTTGGCTAAAAGATTAAGGCTATTTAAAAATTATACATGATCACTTTAACGGCAACGGCTGACAGATATTATCGATTTGAACATAATAATAATTTCATCAAAGTAGAGATTTTAGCATAGTAAAAGGAGTAGAACCAAATTAGACCATTTGGGAAATATATATTAATGAAACGAAACAACTCATTATGGTCAACTATGGTGTTCATCAAATCTTGGTAAAACTGGTTGTATTCCAAGAGCTTGTACTTCTAGAATTTGGGATAAATTAATGTGGGTTTGATCTCTAAAACAAACCATTTCTTTTAAAAATATGGTTAGTTTAAATCGTAAATCGAATAAAATAACTTAAAATTATATTAGAAAAAAAAAAATCAAAGAATGGGAATTTCAAAACGTACCTAAATCTGAAGCTGCCAATCGAATAAACAAATCTTGCCCACCACCATCACTTGTATATTGCCTCAAATCAATAAGGTCACCAATCCAAATAACACACCCCATACCCCCATTCCTAATATCCCAATTAGAAAAGGCAGTACAAGAACAATTCCTAGCACAAAAAGATTGGCAATCCTTGAAATTCATGGACCTATACACCACAGTATTTGTACTTTCCGGCAATTTCATATTGACCAAATGCAAGAACTTATCTTTCCCACAATCCAAATCATTTTTTCTAACACAACCACTAGACCCATCTCTCAAATCCCAAGCTTGTTCATTCTTTGGTGTAAACCCTTTAGGACATTTACAAACAGGGGAAGCGTTAGTATCACATATACCATACGGACCGCACTCGCTGTATTTGTCGCACTGATCTTTCGGCGCATACCAAAACGAATTCCATTGCTTTGGTGTCGGGTATCCATGTTAGTCTTCAAGTGTACCGGTTGGTGTCACTATTAACCTGGAAAACAAATTATTGTTCGTAATATAAAACGAGTAATATACCTCGTCTTGGTTAGTGACGAAGCTGAAGTTCATGTAATCGAGCGGTTTCATTTCCGGTACGCCGCTAAATCGAAGACCGTTCCACGGACCACTTCGGTATTCGATATCTTGTTTGCTCCGTAAAAATATTTCCGGGAATCCTTTGTAATCTAACTTGAATGTGAAATCACCAGACGAAGGATCGTTTCTTGTTTTCCAAGACGTTAAAAACCGGTTGAAACCTGTGTTTAAATCCCACCCGAGTTTCATGTCTGGTAATAACGTATCGGTCGGATAATCGAAGCTTCGCCATAAATAGTAGTCGAGTTTCACCATCGGAATTCGCTTCTCTCAGAACCAAATTCCCAGAATCCAACAACTGTGCCACTGGATTATACTTGTCTGCATCACCCTTTGTTATGTTCGAGGACCAAACAAGGTTGTTCCCTTCGTCTAACAACACCAAGTTCCGATCCTCCACTTTGAAAACACCTGATGAGTTCGAAACAGGGTTATCTCTGTTAGCAACCCACACATATGTCCTGTCGGGTATGTTCTTGTACCATATCCCAACATACCATTCACCTGGATTATCCAAATTAAAGAATCCAAGCTCGAACACATCACCTTGAGAGACAATAGTTTGGTTCTGTGTAATAAACTGTGTACCACTCAAAGTATCAACAGAAACAGAAATTTTAGGAAGAAGATAAAAACACAGTGAAGAAGAAGCAAAATGGTGAATTGTGGTTAAATTTCCCATACTTTCCATTTACTCTTTGTGGTATGGGTTTTTTTGGTTTTAAACCCCCGGCCCCAAAATAAAAGTGCTGTGTTTGGTTTATTGTTGATCGTTATGAAGACATTTGGTATTGTTTGATAGGAGATGATGCTTGACTAATTTGCTTGCCTTTTTTTTAAAAATTTGTCTCCTTGTTATTTTTTTCATTGAAAATTGGGCAAAGCAAATACAGCAACCAAATTCCAAAAATGACGAATTGGGTTTGTAAAATGTGTTTAACTAGGTCAAAGACTGAACATGGGAAGATCACCTAACTCTTTGTTTATATTTATGAACGAAAAGGTGTAGGAATGGCCGCATTCTCATTATGCCTATCTAAGTTAATTTAATTTATTGTCCGGTTTGGATTATTTTGAGTTACGATAATTTAATTTATGGTTCGAATTTTTTGAATTGTGGTAGTGAATGTTAGAAGCATTTCGAGTTTTTTTTATTCTAGATTTCAAGTTCAAACTAGTTTAGATTTAAATTTGAATTTGAATCAATAAATTTAATTTTTTTATTTTGGAATAATTCACATTCATGAAAGGTTTAAATGATTTTAAGATTTTGATCTCTCAAATTTTGAATTTTTTATATTTGTACCAGTTTAATTTAAATTAAATAAATTGTGTTTGAATTTAAATAAATTGACTGCTAAATTAAATTAAAACCTAATGTTTCAATTGATTGAACCAATACCATAAAATTAAAAATTAATGTAATTCCTGTGCACGAAGGAAATTAAAGATTCAGAAGTAGAAAGAGACAATTGATGGACGAAGAAAGCTGGACCCTCTTATCAAAGTAGTCACTTTTGAGTATTTAGACGGTAGGTATTCTACTTGGATTTCTCCATTGATTTTACTTTAATTGTCCCATTTTAGACTCTTACCAAATTTATGTTGAATATTTTTAAATGTTATATTCTATCAATTATATTAAATCTTTTATTTTTCTCACCTTTCATATTCAATCCAAGTCGAGTCATCTAAAGACTCACATTTTTCCCATTCCAATTCTAGACTAGAATATACATTTACTCTTGAATTTTGTGATTAATAAAAATGATTAATAATATATTTTTGGATAAACTATATCTAAGGTCACTAAATGATTCGTAAATTTAGTTTTGATCACTCAAATTAAAAAGTTACAAAATAATTATTGAACTATTTGAAAATTTTCATTTAAGTCACTGAGCTATTAAGTTCTTTTTAAGGTTCAACTAGCAAGCTCTCAACAACGATTCGAAAGAGAACATATCTTAAATCCAAGTCGATTTGATTTGTTAATGTCGAATATCATAGTAGAAAACTATTTGGATGATAGTTCACGATTCATAACGCTCAAAATCATTGCATTTGAAAAACTTAATTGTAGAAGAGAAGGGGATGTGATTTTTATTATTAGTGTAGGCAATGCAAAAAAGAAAATGCCATACAACAACGATTTTAACAACCCAAAATGACTTAAATAAAAAAATTAATAGTTCAATGACCAATTTGTAATTTTTTGAAGTTGAGTGACTAAAACGTAAACTTACTAATAGTTTAAGAACTCCTTGAGTAAAATTTATTCTAAATTTTTGTATCTCAATTAACAGAGTTAAGAAATTGCTTGTTTAACAAAAACCTGATGATATGCAAGTTCGTAAAAAGAGAGAAGTTAGATCGATTAACTCTCGAATTACTCAAAATTGATTGAATTAACCTAAAAAAAAATGCTTTTCCATTTTAACTATTTTTTTAATTATTATAAATTTTTAATAATTTATTTAATTAAACTAAATAAATCAATTCAATTCAATTATTTATTTGGTTCTAAAACTCTTGATTAAATAAAAGAAAAACCCTGAAAATATGAACAATTCAATTATCAATCCAGTTTCGATATATTCAAAATTTCGATTTTTAAACGGCTGCAATTCCCATTCCATAAAGGAAATTAATGATTCCCACACAGAAAGAGACCATTCATGAGTGATGGACAAAGAAAGTTGGACCCTCTCACCAAAGTAGTGATAGTGACTTTGAGTTTTAGACGTTAGGTATTCTACTTGGATTTCTCTGTTTACTTCTTACTTTTTAATTGTCTCTCTTTAGTCTCTTTGAATATCTATACATATCAATTAAATTATATTAAATTTTATAATTTTCTCATCTTTCGTATTCAATTCAAGTCAAATCATCAATATTTTCATTTTTCCATTCCAATTCTACACTAGAATCTAAATTTGCTCTTGAATTTTGTGATTAAAAATTTTGATAATTGATATTTGGTATATAAATAATTTTTTTTTTATTTCAACTAACAAAATGAAAAATTACATGTTTTATCAACGAGGTCTTCACTCAATTAGCAAACGAAAAGTTATGGATTTTGAATATCTAAGTTTAAAACCCACCATACGTAATTATAGTATGGTCTTCAGTTCCAGCCATGGTCCATAAACCATTGCTATGTTTAGACTTTAACTCAATTAGTTAGTTCGTAGTCTGAATTAATCTAATATTTAGTTTGCACCGTGATAGTTTAATTTTTTGTTCCAATTTTTAATCAATTTGTGCTATAAAAATTTGATTCTACTACAAGTGACGCATATACTGTAATTGTACTATTGTTGTAAAATTTCAAAAAAAAAAAATGCATGTTTCATTTATCTATATAATAGTGAAATATGTATTTAATGTTTTTTTAACTCCTCTAATGGTGTAACAAAAAAAAACATTTTAAAAATAAATATTTGTATTTGGTACATTAGCACTAATTTTTTTTTATTTGCTTTATTTTTTCTTTTGTACAATTCCTTGTAATCACATCTATCAATGTACATAAAAGGATATGTGATCGTTTTGACGTCCCAAAAATCATAAATATGCCATTTGACGCTTTAAACTTTTATGAAATTACAACTTATATAACAAATTTAAGTTATTTTCTAGTTTTGCCCATGATATCACCTTTTCAAACATTGTTTATGAAATTTAAAAATTTCACAAATATTATATCAAATAATATCAATAGAGGAAGAATCTACTTACCATAAGGACTTGTTTAATAGACTATTGAAAAGTTAAATCAATTAAAAATTAATATTTTCAATGAGTTATATTTTTACGCATATTTGATAATCTACAATAAAAAAACAGTTAGATATATATTTTTTCTATAAAAGGTGTAGAAAATAATAAGTAAGAGTTATTTATCATCCAATGGAGAATATTTTTAATTAATTAAAATTTATTTTATTTATTAGAAAACTTTACATTTACATTTACGTTTAAATTTTAATTTTTATTTATAATAAGATGAAATGTTTAAAAATTAAAGATAAAATGCTGAATATTTTTTTATAATTTAAAATTCATATTTATAAAGCAATGTAATTATATTCAATAATTAATTTTAAGTAATATATTAAACAATTTTATACTTAATTTATCGACATTTATTTTTTTTAGTATTTAATTTTTCAGTTTATCACACAACGCCTAAATTAAAATTCATTAATTTTACTTATTTTTAAATCATCAAAATAAATATAGGACTAAGATTAAATTAAATTTCTTATTATGTCATTACAACCTTCTCTTTTCTATTCCAATTTCCACAACAAACATTAGTTTCTTTCATTTTCTCAATTTATATTCCACCATAAAATAATCAATTTCCTATTTTTTTTCAACAATAAAATCTTTTTTCATACTTTCTTTCATTTTATCTTCTTTTCTTCTAAATTTTCGTTGACTACACATTAATGTTCATAGTTAGAATTTAATTATTGGAATAAAAACTAGGAAAGGAAAAAGAAAGTTAGTGGTTATGATTAAGATAGAAAAAGTAGGGCAAACTAAGAAAATTTTATTGGAGGTCGGGATTAAATTGTATATTTTTATGGTAATAAAATATAATTTTATTACTTTAATGGCTTATATTTTTATAATTTTTAAATGATTAAATTAAATTTTTATAATTTTTTGAGGCCAAAGTACAATTTTACCATTACAAATTTAAAATTTTATAAACTATAAAAGGGTCTAAATAGAAAATTTTTCATACTAGGGGTGCCCTACCATCCCTTTCTCCCTCCCCTCCCGGATGGTTTTAATGTTAATTTTTTTTTCTGAAAATAATTAAAAATTAATAAATTTTATACCGATATAAGTGAATTTCTTCTATTTATTTATATGCCATTCATCCTCATGTTACTAAAAGCTCCTTAATTTTTCTTTGATATTAAATCTAGAAAATATTTACATATGATAAAATTCAATCATAAAACACTATAATCTTTTCAATCAAAACTTTATTATATATATATATATATTAAAAACTATTATATAAAAGTTTCACCTTCCGTAATCTAATATATATTAACATCTATAGTTATGGATTTTAACCTACTTTTAGGTTGGATTTTACATAAAAAAAATATAATTTTCTTTTGTAATTTTGTGTATATACGGACTTTTATGGCATTTATGATTTCAAAGGTTTTATAGAATAATCAAAAGTCAATTTATTGGTTGATTGTTTTATTGGAAGATTCCTTACCCACATTTTACATTTAAGGTTCTATATTTATGTTCGAAAAGGTGTTACATCGCATGCATTTCATGATTTTTTTTTTTAAATGCTTTTGAAAAGGTCAACGTAGAGAATGACTTAATTCATTGTATTAAAATAAAGAATATAAGTAGAATTTTTCATACGCAGATGTTGGTGAAAAAATTAAATATTTCAAATATAAAATAATTAATTTTTAAAGGAAATTTTAAAATTTATTGGTGAGAAGTTATGTAAATAAATAAAAAACATTAATTTAATTAAAAGTTAATTTATTAGTTCGTTAGTTATTATTATTATTAAATATTTAGTGGTAGTTATATGAAAATTGGATAAGTTTTAAAAAGTAATATTTTATTTTTGAATATTAAGGCTTAATGTGTACTGAAATTAAAATGTAATATTTTATTTTTGTAATTTTTTGTCAAATCACTTTAAAATTGATGGAAAAGTTAACATTTGTTAACTTACTTGTTGTGGCATACATGTACATAGCACGTCAATATTTAATTATTTTTTTAAATTTTAAAATATTAAAAAATATATTTTTATACATTTTTAATAATTTTAATGATTTTAAATTTTTTATTTTTTTTTAAAATTAATTAAATGCTAACTTGTCATCTTCAACGTCAACAAAGTTAAAAAAATATTAACTTTTCTATTCATTTTAGGGTTATTTGACAAAAATAAATTTAAGGGCTAAAAATAAAAATTAAATAAAGGACTAAAATAATTTTTTTATAAAGTTAAAGGGCCAATTAAATCATTATACCTAATTTATTCATCCGAGGAAGAAGATATGCAATTAATTTAATATAGAAATTCATTCATTGATCAGTAAAATAAAATACTTAAGCTTCAACCTTAATATAGTAAATAAGAAAAAATTGAATTAAGAAAAGTTAATAAAATGTACTTTTAAGTAATTCCTCAATCAAATAACAAAATCTTACATTTTAACCAAATGAACCAAATAAGGCAATATATTAAATAATCTTACATTTTGATAACTTGGATAATTGTTGTCTTATTGTGAAACAAAAGTATGACATCATCACACCTTACTGGTTGTAATTAAAGTGATGATGTGATTTATTACTATAAAAATTGTTTGTGCAATTTTTACTATAAAAATTATCAACAAAATAGATCCACAACGTTATTTTAATGGTTACAATTAACATAAGTGTTTTCAATATGAATTTATTAATATAATTATAAAGATAAAACGATCAACTTATACCAATTTAATTAAAATCTTCAATTTTAAGAGAGAAACTTAAACCAAAATTAAACCAAAACTATGATTACAATTCCATTGAAGTTTCATGAATGCTATAAAAGAATACGTGTGTGTACATATATTTTTACATCAACATATCAAAACAATACAAATGTAAGCGTCCAAATACTATCAAATTTCTTATCTACCATCCACCATTGTCACAGTGACATCTTTAGACGATGCAGTTTCATGAATATCCATACTATATTCTGCATCCATCAAGCTTCTCATAGAGGTATACGTGGGTTGTTTCGGCATTGGGAGTGTTGGTGTTTCGGTCTCTAGCATTAACACCACGGCAGCCATTGTTGGCCTGTGCATGGCTGAGTCCTGCACGCATAGCATCCCTATGTGTATGCATTTCAACACTTGGGTTGTCGAGCATGAATCTCTAATGGATGGATCCACCATCTCCATTGCTTTATCTTCATTCCAAAGACTCCATGCCTTGAAAGTTGAACAAAGATTCATTTTAATAACGCTGGATTCAATAATGAAATGATTTAATTCTGATTTTAGTTTCGAGATTTAAAATTTAATAATTCTACTTTAATAGTAGGCCTAAATTAATAACATTGCTAGTGGTGGACCTTAACATGATTAGGCATAATATTAGAGTGTTATCAATTTAGATCTACTCATATTGTAAAAGTAAAAGATAAAAAAATCAAATTAAACATATTATAGGGACTAAAACCAGAATTAGACCTAACAAAATCTAAACCCACAATCATGACCCAAACCCAAATCCAACTCAAACAGCCCAAACTCGGATTGAATTAGCCCAATAAACAACACAATCACGCTCAACTAAATCTAATTAATGAACCCTTAAATAACTTGAACTCTAAATGACTTAGATTCAAAGCAACTTAAACAAGTAATCAGAAATGTTTCCGACTCTAAGGGACCAAAATTCAAAATCCTATGAACTAGCCTTAAAAGGTTTTATCTAGCCTTAAACAGTTGAGTAATGATTAGAATTCAAAACTATACAAACTTAAAATTGACTCAAACTCAAAATTACTAATTAAAATTAACGAGAACCAAAATGATATAAAAGTTTTAAAACCTTGTAACCTGATCTAAAACTAACTTGACTTGTACAATTAACATTTCTAACAAAACTCGGTAAATGGTGGCATTGGTACTTACATATGCAATAAGACTTGTATAATCAGATGAACGGAAGCTAGTATTTCGCTGGCCACTAACAATTTCTAACAGCAATACCCCAAAGCTGTACACATCGGACTTCACTGAAAATAATCCTTCCATTGCATATTCAAAGACATATATCCACTGCAATTTTAAAACCATTAAAGAATGCGTTTAGATCTTTCAAAGCTATTGGCATTTTAATATCTATAAACATGTATTGTTTTGTATTTTTGCTTACTATGTGCCAACGACTTTAATCGTATTCGCCTTCATTTTGGTTTCCCCAAAGATCCTAGCCATGCCAAAGTCCAAATCTTCGGATTCATTTCAGCGCCCAACAAGATGTTACTGGCTTTCAAGTCTCTATGAATGATTCGAAGCCTTGAATCTCGATGTAAATAAAGGAGTCCTCTCGCAATGCCTTCGATGATGCCGAATCGGGTTCGCCAATCTAGCTGTGCTTGCTTGGTTTCATCTGGCATACAAAGTTTTATCAGTTAAAATCACAAGTTTTCAGTACAAAATTTAATGAAAATTTGGGCATGATTAGGAACATACCAAAAAGAATATAGTCCAAGCTTTTATTAGGCATGTATTCATAAATCAACATCTTTTCATCCCCTTCAATGGAACAGCCTAATAGTCTAACAAGATTCCTATGTTGCAGTTTAGCAATCAATATAATCTCATTTTTGAACTCTTTCTAGGCCTTGCCCTGACTGTCCCGAAAGCCGCTTTACAGCTATTTCTTGGCCACCGGGTAGCTCTCCCTGGTGATAAACGTAAACAGTAAGTGTTATTACGGTCAATCCGATCTATGATAATAACGTTACACATTATAGTTTTGCAATTAGTTGAAGAAATGAAATTCACCTTGTATACGGTACCGAAACCTCCGTGTCCAAGCCTGTTTGCTTCACTAAAGTTCTTCGTTGCAGCTGCCACACTACTGAAGTTAATGACGGTTAGCTCCGGTTCGTTAACTTGACTCCCGTCTATAAGTATGTCAACTGGTCCTGATAGATCTGCTGAAAATTCTTTGTTCTTGGACTCGTTAATAACCGCTACGTCATTGTCCTTGCAACACGGCATCGATGAAACTACAGGCAAACCTAAACGAAAAGAGTCCGAAGAAAACAAATTAATACTCGGACCTGAAATGGACATAGATGACCTTTTTTTGAAGGAGAAAACATTATATCACCTCTAAGCTTCTTCCTGTATCTCCATAGTAACCATATGGTGACCACTAAGAAGCATGCCCCCAACACAGAGATTATAATTATCACAATGTTGGATATCTTCCGACTGCCATCTACGATAAGAAACCGAAAAAGAATGGTGTTAATCTATCACAAAAGTTGTACAAGATGTAGTAACTGCAATAAAACTTCTAATGAACATACCTAATTCCGAACGATGGACGCGGTAGAAGAATTGTAAATTCGCAGCTTCGTCCAAATGTTGAAGGTCAACCAAATCCCCTTCCCATGTCATACATCCAATTCCAGAAATAAACGCATACGCGGTACACGAACAATTCCTCAAGCAACTTATTTCACAAGCATCTATATTACCAGCAGACAACAACAAGTTTGACGAATCAGGTAACTTTACGTGCTTTAATCCTTTAAACCCATCTTCCCTGCACTACCATTAGTCCTCTGGCACTGCAATTCGACCTGCTGTTCGGCAACCACCCGACCAATTCCTTTACTCCATTGATCTGGGGACTTTGGCCTAAACCCATCTATACAATTACATTTCACAGCTTCAAAGTTATCACAAGTAGCATGGTTACCACAATGGTTATACAGGTCACATACATTACCCGGATCCGGCTGTGTTTGCATAACGGTCCACATTTTCCTATCATCTTCCCACCTCGATTGTTGTTCCTTCCATCCCAAGTTAACCTAAACCTCAACAAATCGGAAGGGCTTGAAGGATCATATGTGAAATATTGTGTCCTATTTTCATCAGGTTGTGATAACTTTAAACCCATACAAGAAACTAGCAATATCACTCATGTTAGGTATCCCTGTAAAGATCACTGAATTCCATTGCCCACTTCTCCATCTTCTTCCCATATTCTGATCCCATATAATAATTTGTGGACCACCATTAGGATCAACACCCATAGTGAAATTCCCTAACGAAGGATCATTACTTGATTTCCATGATCTAAAAACATGAAACTCACCTATTAATGAACTTACTGGTGCTCTCATACCAGGCAAAAATGTATCAGTTGGATGTTCAAAGCTTTGCCAATGAACTTTTACTTGTATCAGTGTTTGATAACACTAAATTGCCTGTATCCCTGAGAATTGCTGCTGTGTTGTTTGATAAACCTGTAAGATTAGATGACTAAAAACCAAACTAGTGTTCCCATTAAGAACAACTAAGTTACCATCAACCCCAATCCTCAAAACACCATTCTTGGTTGGTATTGGATTGTCTCTATTTGCAACCCATACAACTGTTTTCACATCAACCTTGTACCAAATTCCAACAAATCTGAATGTTGAGTTTTCAGGACTGAAAACCCTAGTTCAAATGTTTCATTTTCAGAAACTAAACTATCGCCATCTGCAACACTTTCTCCTTGTCTGATTGTATCAACAGCGCAACAAAACTGAGCAAAATACAGAATATAGATCAATGAAACCAGAAAACCAGAAACTGGGTTTTTCTTGTTGGTTTCATAACTTGAAAAAGCAGAGATATTGAACAACAACAACAGAAAAAAACAACATGCGAAGGGTTTTAAGAGACTAAAAGTATATGTTGCTCACACTGTAACAAACACGTTTGTGACAGAGGATTTATTCGGTTTGAAGTTTTGACCAAAAGGAAAACTATTGAACGAGGAATCACAAAGGGTTGTACGGTTAGGTAAATAGACAAGAAAAATTGAACATACTTTTAAGTTCCATACCACATGGCTTTGACAAGCTCGAATCTTTTTTTTTTTTTTTGAAGCAACCACCATTGTTGTTTATCAATCTTAGAAGCAATAAATTCATAATGAATATAGTATAGATACAATGGTTTTGGGTTAAAATATTTTACACAGTACACCATGTGCTGACAAGCAACATGTCAGAGTTAGTTGTTTTAGAGTGGGTTAATATATGTCATAGGTCCTTGTACTTTGTACAAATTTGAAATTTAATCCTTATACTTATATTTTTAGGATTTAACTCTTTCATTTCAAAATTCAGGTCCAATTATTTATATCGATTGTTAAATTTCTTTTCTTAAAATAAGAAGTGTGACATTTTGAAATTTAAAAAAACTCACTTGTAGCAATTTAACTAAAATAACATCAGGAATTTAACTCAGATTTCAAACTCGAAAAGTAAAGAGAGTAAATTCTTATAAACACAAGTACATGAACTAAACGAATTTATGAAGAGTTCAAATACTTTAGCATATTTTAACTTTTAGAGTTTTATACATCTTTGTACTTTTTGGACTTTAAAAATATAGTACTTTTGTTTGATTTGAGTGATTTCACACGCTTACGATGTGAATAAAAATATAAAATAAAAATCTTGATAATAATATATTTTATTTTATAAAAATAAGTTTTTGATAATTTTCTAACTAAGTTGAGACTCAATTAATGCTGGTGAAAGTGACATAATGAATGGCATTATTATAGTATAATTTTATTCAAATTTAATAGAACTTAAGTTAACTTTGACTTCAATTTTAAATTAAAACAAACCAAAGACATTAACTTCTTGAATTAAGAGTAGAAAGAATAAATTTAAAAATTCAAAGAGTTAGGGGACTAGAGGCAAAATTAGACCTTTTTCTTTACCTGATTTTCTAAAGTAGTCAAATGGGATGCCGTCAAAGGACCAAATAAAGTGGAATTATAAGCCTCCAATGATATTATATAGAGAGAGAACAAATTGCTTTTAATAATTAAAAGAAAACAACAAAAATTAAAGGAGATAAGAATAAACTTCAAATAGTATAATGAATTTTTTGTGCTAAAAATGTAACCCTAATGCAATTAAACAATTTGAAGGTGGCTGGCAGCTGTATAATTTCAAATGGGCTGCTTTTTTGGAGTTCGTAATTGACCTATATGATTTGGTGAAAATACTATAAACACTTCCTTCAATTATTTCACTTACTTTATTATTTTACCTCTATCTTTGGTAAAAATATCATAAACATCCTTCAATCATTTTACCTTTTAAGGAATTATATTTGAATGTAAAATATTGATGATGAATGCAATGGAAAATATATAAAAAAAGTTTATTTAAATAGGTAAAAAGGTTAGGAACCTTTTTTTTTTTTTTTTTGAAGGAAGAACCATTATTTAGAAAAAGTCTTTATATCAATCACGTGAAAGATATTCTTATATTAAAGGTAACAAAAGAGCTAGCAGCCACCATATGGGACCCTTTTTTCTGCCTTGTGCTTGGACTATTTGGAAATGGAATGGACCCATTGAAGGGATTCTCAAGCTCAGTCCTTGAGGTTCCATGAAAATTTCTGGGTTATAGGCTTTTAAAGAAAAAAAAAAGGAGAGAGGTTTTAGTTAGATATAAACCAAGACTAGTATGGGACATTTGATAAAGGGGTTAAATTGTCTTTTACTATATATATCAAATTTGATTTTTAGTCCCTATGTTTTGTTTTAGTATATATGGTCTTTCATTTTTATAATGTCGTTAGTTAATCAAAATAGTTAATACAGTTAATTGTTGTGATTAAAATGACGATGTGATTTTTCTTTTTGAAAATACCATTCTAGAAAAAGATCATTATGGAGTTAAATGAACGCTTATAAGAAAAAATGTCCATATTTTAACTCGAATAGTTAATTGTATTAACAACTTTTTTCAACTTGATCAATCAACTTTTTGGATCCACATTAGTCTCAAAATTTGGCAAAATTTTCCTATTTGATCTCTCTAAACTTGAATTTTGTTAAAGATGATGATGTGACACTCTAAAATTATATAACTTCATCACTTGAAAATTTTATATGAAATTAAAAAAGATATTAAAAGTATAAATTTCTTTACAATTTTTAGATTTTTTTAAAAATTAAAAAATTTTATGTGATGACGTGATATAACTTCAAAATATCATGTCATCATATCTTAATAAAATTCAAGTTCAATCTAATATGGACAAAAACAAGATCAATGAATAATGTAGAAAAAAAGTTGCAAAGTTTATGGCTTTGTTTACCATTGAAATTGAAAATCACTTCTCAACTCAAATCTTGATTTTAAAATAATATTTTAACCGCAAGCAAAAAAAGCTGAAATTTTTAACCTTTGACTTTTGGAAAAATGTTTTTCAATGAAATTATCTTTTATCCCCATTAATCTTTCTACCTTACAAGATTATGTTTAAAACTAACATTTCTTCTTCTCAAAAATTCTTTTTCACAACATTTTTCAACCTCAATAATAAATTAAATATTACTTTATCCCACTAACTATCACCTAACAAAAAAAAATCAAATTACGTTAAGTTAAATATAATAATTAAATTCTAAATTTCATTGGACAATAAAACAAAAATTGACCTTTGATAAATTAAATAATTGTATTTTAGAGTTGTTTTTATAGGTCATACGATTTTGCATATATTGGTCTTTGGAGTCTGGTTTCTCCTTTAGAAATATGATAGTTGAACCTATGAGTATTGCATCAAAGATGGAATGGGTTCAACACCTTATTAGTGTAGCTTTAGAGAAATTATCGTTACTTTCTCTTTTTATTATTTTATTTTTATTTTTAGTTTTTAATTTTAAAACTTATACAACAATATTTTACTTTTTCTTTAAAAATGTCACATAAGATTTTACATGCCATTTATTAGTTAAATTAATGGTTTCAATAATGGTAATGCCTAATTGATTTAACATCGATAGTTTGGAGATGTAATTAGAATGTTTTAAATTTTGGGGACCACTTTAAAATGAGAGACATAGTTTGAGGATGTCCAGTGCAATTAACTCAAAATTTTATGAATAATTTATGAAAAGAGATAAATATCAAATTTATACATGAACTTTGGTCCAATGTGCAATTTGATACAGAATTTTAATTATACACCTAGACCTCTAATTGTTGTTAAAACATAACATTCTATTTATAGAACAAATTATTTATTTTCCAAAATCCCACCATTTTTTTAAATTGTAAATTGTTTAATGATTTGTCAAGATTTCCTCGACAATCATTCTATGGATGAACTTTATTACTAGGACTCAACTACTTAAACAACCAACTCACCAAATTAAATAATATAATTATTTAATTATTATATTTAACTTAATCTTTCTATTCTCTATCAAGGTCAATAAGGATACCACCGCTTAGGGGATTTGGAGCGAGTCGAGAAGAAGTGAGGAACTAACAAAGATCGCTTATCCAGAAGCTCCAGCTAGTGCACTTGCGGCGCCCATCGTGGCGATGAGGCGTCAGTAAACCATGTCGGCGAGGACAATCAAAACCAAAGCGGAACAACAAGTTGATGTACATGTTTGTTTCAAATGTGGCCTTGTGTTTATTAAGCAAGAATTTTTTTAAAAAGAGAGGGAGATAGAGAGAGAGAAAATGCGATTGGGAATGAAGATATACAATATGTTTGTAATCATGATTGAAGCCGATTAATACTAGTAAATTACGAAGTATCGTATTTAACAATTAATTCTATTTTAATTTTAAACTTAACCACTAATCATACGATTTTTAAGTTCGGCAATCCTATAATTATTGAAAAGTGGGTTTGGTGAATGTTAATTATTAGAATGGCCAAAAATAGATAAAACTGATTTCATTTTATATCATTACTAATGGTATAAATATCAAAGCATACATGAATTTTGATCTAATGTAATGCCATACATATGGAAAATAAATGTATGTATTCATTTTTAAATGTGTATAATTGAATCAAAATCAAACTTTTTCATGTATAGTTTAGTGACTTATCATGCTGTGTATCCTCCTGTAAGTATACCAGCTGGAGCTTCCAGATGGTGAGTCTTTGCTTTAGTTCCTCCGACACTTCTCAGCTACCGCTCCAAGTCCTAGCGGTGGTATCACCTCATTGACCTTGATAGAGAATAGAAACATCAAGTTAAATATAATAATTAAATAATTGTATTATTTAGACTGGTGAGTTGGTTGTTTAGTAAGTGGAGACCTAGACATAAAGTTCATCCATAGAATGATTGTCAAAGAAATACGGACAAATCATTAAACAATTTGCAATTTTGAAAAAAGGTGTTTTGGAAAATAAATATTAGTTCTATAAATAGAATGTTATGTTTTCATTAAGTTTATGAAGTGTTTTTCATATATAGAATATCACTTACAACATTATACTTCTTAAGAAATCTACTAAAGCAAGTAGATTGGTGAACATATGTTTTTTTTTTTTTTTTTTTGTGAATTATGAGAGGAAGTTGCAAGCATCCTTTAATAACAACATTAGCTAATGTGACTTAGAATTCACCACATTTGGAGAGGTGAAACTATTAAACATCAAGCTAATAAACTTAATTAAAGTGAACTGGTGTTTTAAGTATTAATTATAATAATATTTAAAGCATTAATTGAGTAAAAAAAGAAGCAATGTTGGTGGTTGGAATTTGGTATTTGTAATGCTCCTAATATGTGTAATTTTCTATAAGAAAGAAAAAAAAGACATAATGGTCTAATTGATTTAAGTAATGGAAGGTGGACTTTTAAGTGAAATGTTCCTAAAGGCATTAATATGGTGAACCGAAAGAGGGCTTGCCATTCAGTAACGTTGTTCATTTAGAAATTTAAACATATAATTTAAGCTCCTAATTATTTTTCTTCAATTTTGATGATTTTCCAAAGTCGGAAACAGAGAACCCAAATCATTCTCGACCTTGTCACAAAATTTTATTATATCTCATGATTTACAATTCCATTGCTTTCTACCGCTTTTTTCTATGAGAAACTGAACTTAATAAGCTTTAATTTCATATTTTATTCATTCTCTAATTAGATTTCTAAAATTTTTGGTGATTTTTCAAAGTTAGACTACTGTTGCTGTCAAAAACTGTTTTAGTACAAATGTTGATTTCGATTTTGCCCCAAATTTTCTGAAATTTTTCCACACAATTCAGTCCTTACTCAATTAACCCCTCAATTAAGCCAATTTCTTCCCAATTAATACTTTAACTAGAAGTTAAGAGTTATTTCACAACTATTGAAATTCAGAATTTTACATAAAACTCTAACTTCAAACTCTTTACAATTAGGTCTCAAACATTCACTTTCTATTAAATTCTTTCAATAAAATCACTTATATAAACAATGTAAAGCTCTAATTCCATGCTAAATTAGCATATACTTCCAAAAATATTCATAGAAACTTAATTTCTTTCATAGAATAAAAACAAATGAATTCAACAAAGTGGACCTAGTTTGTAAAAGTCACAAAACACAAAAATT